>CM074502.1:1649366-2249366 GCA_037389245.1 Oryzias sinensis
CCAGACATTGAGCAACGAACTACAACACTGGCAGAAATGTATGAGCTTTCTCTTGTTCTTCTGTAGCCGAACATCTTCTGGTGGATATAAGAACACGGATATAAAATACGTCATGTCTGACAAAACCCAACTGAGAGAAAAATAATCAGCATTTTCTGATCAAGAAGAACCCGATAAAGTAAGAACGAGTTGACATGCCTCATTTCAGCTGATGGGACCTTTTTAGGAGGTTCAATGCGTATTTTGGGGTCCCACTCTCCTGGAGGAAGAACGATCACCTCGTCCAGAAACTCATCGACTCCTGCAATCAGGTCCTCACGCTCCCTCGCTTTATAAGCAACGTCACTGAACAGCTGAAGGAAGAGGAGAACTAAGAACGAAAATATCCAAGACGCGCTCAAAACTGTGTGGCCTGTCGCCTTACATCGTCCACCATGAGGGTAGCAATGGCTCTGCCGATCTCATTGTAGGACTTGGTTTTGCCTTGAGGACCCAGCAGGATGAAGAGGAACCTGTTAGAGGAGAGCACGAACCATTCAGATCTTGGGATGCTGGAGGAACAGGAGACTGGGAGAAGAGTTACCTGGTTGGTACGGGAACCTCAGTTAAGCCTCCCAGAGTCGTGGCCTGGGCCAAACGGACAAAGGCGACAAACGGTTTGTCAAGGAAGTCCACCTCACCGATCAGGACGTTTGAGGCTTCTGCATCACGAGGAATTTTCTTCATGAACTTATTCTTCAGCTGGAAGAGACACGAAAAGAATCAGAGGTTTAGATTGTGAATCGGATTTAAGTAGAGGTTTAGTGATTCATTTTAAAAATGATTCGATTCATTGTCGATATTGGTTCATTTTGGACAAGCTGATTCATGGATGTAAAATGGGTCCAGGACATCTTTAGCCCAAACCTCCACCACCAGTGTGACTCAGAGATAGATACCTGGTACTGAACAGTTTTCCAGATTCTTAGATTTCTTCCAGATAATCTACTGAAATGTTTTGTTTAAAACCAGAAGAACAGCTGTTAATCAGCAGAAGAAGAAATACCAACCTTGGTCATTCGACAGATTATGCACCCTTTTTATTTTCCCTTACAGCATTACTTTAAAAAAAACTTATACAAACTTATACTACTTATAAAAAATAAAAAAAATAATAATAAAACAAATGATTAATCAACTATTGAAAATGGTTAAATTGATTGACTTCTAATGATACTACTTCACTTGCTCCAAAAAATGGATAAGTTGATTTATGATTTTTCCTAATGTAACATAATTTTGCACATATTTTTAACTTTTGATACTTGATCAAATTTTGCTATGAAAATTTCTGAAACAGTGTTTTGTCTATTTTACTGATATAGTTTTATTTTTTAATCATATCAATGACTTTTATAAGTAACATAATTTGCCTATATTTTGGATACTTCATTGCCATGTTGACTTCTAAAAGTTATTTTTTTTTAAATAATTTAAGTAATTTTCTTGATTGATACTTATTGATACTTTATGATTCTTAATTTTGTCTGATAAAAGCTAGGAACCGAATAATGATAAATCATGTAATAAAATGGTTACGGTAGAACAGGGGTGGGATTATATAAGTTTGCTTCCTTCCACTCCCTTTTAAGCAATATTTATTAATATGTCTAATTATCCTAAGTTTGATTAGTTATTGTATGAATGTATAACTGATGATTGAATTGTTTTTGTGTATTATTTCTATTTGATTGCTTGACATAAACCATTTCAAGACACTGAACCCCAGCTTGCCTCTGGTGGTAGGCGGGCGCCTGTGTTTGGCAGCGGAGCGACCACCAGTGTGTGAATGTGTGAGTAAATGTGTGTGTGTCTGGGTGAATGGGTCTGTGACTGTAAAGCGCTTTGTCCTTGTAGGAAGAAAGGCGCTATATAAGTATATGCCATTTACCATTTCAAATCAAATCAAATCAAATCAAAAATGAAATATGTGTCCAAACAAACAAGTCAACAAGAATGAATATCAAATCCATTCACATTTTAGTTTCCTAAAGTTCAGCCCACTGTTGTTTTTCCACATCCAAAGAATCCAAAGGGAACATTCTTAGAACATTCTTATTGTCCGCTGTGATGATACTTGGTCATTGTACGTTATAGAAACCTACCACGCCTCAATCCAAATAGTATTTTTCAAGATTGATTATCGATTTTTCTCATTCAGAATGATTTTGTAATGGTATTGGTCGATTTAATTTGATAACCAGCTTGTCTTAAACAGATTGATCTGGTATCTTAGAAATAGAAATTGATTAATCGATCAGGTCGATTAATTGTTGCACCTCTGGATTTGAGCCTTTGTCACATGCACCTGGGGGTTGACCCGTATGGGTGCTGTGAGTTTTTGGGTTGTCTGGCTCCATGGAGGATCACGGACTGCCTAAAGCATGCCTGTAGAAAAATGTGCAAGAAACATTTTTCTCTACGGGTTAACTGAGCGGTCCAAGAACTTAATATTTCATGTGGGCCACCTGCGTGCCATAGACAGATTTGACCACTACGTACATTTTATGCATATTGATGAAAAATGGTCATACGTGAATCTACGTGGAAAAAGTGAGAAAAGTTGAGGTCTTTAGGTGACATTTTCACAGATGCATTACAAATGAACCACATTAAAACTACAGAAGTATAAATATACCACAAAAAAGAACATGTAAATCAACATAGAACCATGTGTGATTATTGAGCCGTTTACATGCAATTCATTCGTGATTCGTGCGTCAATTATGTCATTATTATTATGTCAATTATGTCATCAGCATGATATGTGCGCTGTGCATGCAATATAAAAGTTCTACTTAGTTTTTGAGTGGTTGCCTTTTGCCCGCTGTTCTCATTTTTTAAAAGGGCCAATTAAAAATGTCTTCTTTTGACAGAATTCTAATAAAAACGTAAACCCTGGTTTGTCTCTTCTGTGGGGAATCCAATGGTACAACAATTATTTGATTTTTTAACTGTAAGTTGATCTAAAAATAATGACATTTACTTTTCTTCTTTTCTCCTTAAATCTGAATTGCACAAAGGAAAAGGGTTAAAGTTTTTAGAAATTCTTCATTTTTAACCAAAGGAGATTTTTTGTTTTTTATTTCCAGATGATTTTGCAGCATTTTTGAAAAACACCAACTGCTCACAAGAGAAAAGTGTTGCTTTGCCTTCTTCTCACTTCTCCTCCTCTGCCTCAGCGAGGAAGCACGTGGCAATGGAGTGGTGGGTACTTAAATTAAAATCTCTTCATAATCTTTTAATGCCGGTTTCAGAGTCAATTCGGCCGCCGGTTCCCTTTCACTCCAACCGCGGACATCTTGTTCCTTGGTTCCTGTAAACAAGGCACTCCAATCTTTACCCTATGACTGCCTAAACTGCTCAGATCAAAGCCTTTGGGAGCTCCTAAATACTGCGGGGTCACATGAGGGCAGTACTTTGTCGGTCCTTTTGAAGCTCTTGTCCAGATATTTTACTCTTTCACTAAAGGTAGTTTAAGGACCTGATCATTTGGTTTTGTTTACTCACCAAAATGTGTTATTTTTGTTTTGTTTTTAGATCTTTTCATTCCGACAATTTTGGTTTGAAAATCCATTTTTACTGTAAAGGCTGTTGGAATGAAGTAACACTAGTTTTTGCAGAGACTTATGGGAAATTCAGGGCTGTATTTTTTAAGTTGAACATTCAAACACCTCAAAGAAATGGCTTTTATAGTGCTGTAAGTAGTCAGGGAAATTGGACAAAGCCATGGAAACAAGTGGACTGTTTGATCTGAAAGACCTGCAGTGGGTTTGATTCCCATACATGACGGGTATCGTGTTTTTGGTAAAACAGCTAACCTTCAACTTCAATTGAAGTAAGAAACTTGTTAATTTGGATAAAAGCAAATACATTCTTAAGTTTTTTGCTATTTTTTTCGAAAGAAATAGCTTCCAAATGACTTTAATGTTTTAATGTGAAAATTGATCGAAGGTTGTATTTGTAAAGCCAAAAAAGAAAAAAAATATAATATTATGTTTATTAAGTTGGGTGATAAAGTTCTCCTTTGTTTCTAACTTCTGTTTTTGGAGCGACTCAGAATCTTTGCAGAAGTATCTTTTTAGATGACCCCCTCAATTCGGACGCGGTTTCTCCTACCATGACAAAGGTGGATAAAGGTGGAAAGATTTCATGTAATCAATGGACACCAGTGAAGATCACAAATCACTGAAGAAAAAGGTTCACGACTGTCTAGTGGGTCTAGATGACCCAACTCCCCAACGTGTTAGTAAGTTTAGATAGCAATAAGGGTTGTTAACCTGCTGTAACTAAATACAATTTGGTTGCTGTGATTTTTCAGTGCTCATCCTAGTGAACCATGCTCTGGGAACACCTCAGCACCAGAGCTCGGTTCAGTGGACTCTGGCCAAGTGCAATCTGGGTGTATGTTAATCCACTGCTAGCCCTTGAGCATGTCAGTTGCACAAAAGGCCAAATACTTTCTCCCAGTCAACAAAATCCATGTGGATTGGTTGTGCCATAAGCAAAAATGTGGTTCGGGTTTCTACAATAGAACCCCTGTAAGGATCTGAGATTGGACTAGTTTATTTTGCAGTTGGTCCATCTAGTCTACATCTTTCCTACCAGTTTTCTTTTCCTGAGACATTGCTTCTGATGTTGGATGATTCTACAGCACCCAGAAGACGCTGAAAGTGAAGCAGACGGGTGTAGGGTTGTTCCTCAGGCCCATACACTGATGTCTGTTTGTAATCCATCCTCACATAGCAACCCGATGAGCCAAACATGTCTATGCAATAACAGCCTACTGGAACCTGTCCAATCTTTTGACCAATGTTCGCTAAAAACCAGAAAGAGCAGCCAAACGAAACAATGGAGATATAAACACTGCATTTAGCAAACTTGAGGATCATGACAGCCACCTAGGTATTTGTCCCATTTTTATACAAAACAACCTAATTTCTAATTTTCCATGACTGCACGATTTACACAAATATTCTAGCACAAATCTAATCTACTAAAGGGAATTTAGTAGATCATAATTACTTTTACCGGTATATATTTATTCTGGTTAAACTGGTTCTGGGTACACTTGGCTTAAACTGTGAGCTTAGTTTGAATATAAACGATATTTTGTGTCAGAAGCCAAAGAAAACATTCAAACACTGGAACAGTTTGTTTTCTTTTCAGATCAAAAGAACCAACATAGAAAAATTGGTAAAAGTCCAGAACTCTACTATGCTTTTACACCTTGGTTTGGGCTAGATTTATCTGTTTTTTTATTTATTTTGCTTGAACAAAAAAGGATGATTAGTGAGAAACTTCAATTAATGATTTTAGTTTAAAGGAATTTTTCTTGATTTTTCAGCTCTTCATCCTAAAGGTCAACTTCTATGCAGATGACACCCAGCTGTTTAATTCAATTCAATTTATTTGTATAGCCCAAAATCACAACAACAGTCGTCTCGATGGGCTTCGAAGTAAAACATGAACTCAAAAGGATCATGAATACAAAGAGTTCAATAGGAAAATACAAAAATGAACTAACAAACTGACTAAGCTATACTGGCATCCCTGCCCTTAGACCCCCCCTTCGCGGTGTTTATTACCATTAAGCTGAGGGGAAATTTCTAGATAATAGAGCATGTAAGATTCCCGCCCACCACAACAAAGTTCTGAAGATGGACTGTTGGATGGGACATAGTAAGGTAGTTATACTGACAGATGGGTTCATCCTCCGGCCAATTAAAAAATCCCCACATCCCTAATGCATAACTCAAATCAAAATCAAAATCTAAAAACCTGATTTAAAAAATAACCCCCAGAGTGAACAGAGACTTAGTGGAAAAGTATTGTTTTTGGCACCAGACCATAAATATGTTTCTGTTGGGTGTAAACGTGAATAAATCTGAAACTAGCCCCCTGTGTTTCAAATTTAGAACCAGAATGAGGGAATTTTTTGAAACTGCACTACAAAAACTACCAGGAGGCCCAAAATTGGCCTTAAATTTGGCCTTAAATGACCTATATGTAAAACCAACTTTTTTTTTACTTTTAAGTGTATTATAATGTTAATTCCTCACAAAATATGACCCCAAAGCGGTATTTTATTCATTCACACATTTTTGGGTATTCCTCTTGAAACGAGCCTCAGATATCGATTCATCTAACTTCCAGGTAAGAAAATGAGTTTTGAAAATAAATCCTATTTTATAAAAAAAATGGTTCCTTGGTGTGCCAAAGATAATATATAATCATATGGATAGAGTTTATTCTTAAAAAGGTTTAAGAAAAGCACGACCCTTTAACAGAGAAAGGGTTAGGAGATGATTTTGACCTTGAACTGAAGAGGACCTACCTGGTCTGTGCTGGGGGTGTCTGAGATGTCGTTCATGCTTCGGCTCTGAGACGGATCTGAAAGAAAAGACCATCATCATCATCATCATCATCATCAACTCAGTGCAGACTAAAAGAACTCTTAAGAAAAAAAAAGACACGAGTTATTAAAACTGGGTCAAAATTGAATCTAATTTAGTTGTGTTGAGAAGACTGAAAAGTCACACACTTCCTTTTATACACAGGATTATATCCTCACAGCGAAACATTTTTCTTCAAGCTGGTTTTGCTCGAATAGCAGAGGAAGTGAAAAGAACAGAGATCTAAAGAAAATCCTCTTGTAATCCCGTTAAACCCAATGGGTCACAGAAGAAACCGGCAGAGGGGCAGACACGGCAAGGCTAGAAATCTCCTAAGTAAACACACGTTATTCCCAACATTTACAGTCATGATGCCAGCATTAAGATGTAGAAGAACACAGACGCACACAGAAAGCAATCTCAGGCGTTGAAATCATGCAGTTAGCTGAGCTCAGAGTTGATTAAAACACACATTCAAGCAAAATGTCCAAGAATATAGAGATGAGGGTTTGGGAGACGTCCGTAGCTGAGGAGGTTCTCTGATCTTTTAGTTGAGGAACAGTTATGTTCTTCCTGACGGATTTGATTTTTAGACGTACAGTGCAATCAGAGCGTGGCTTCCTGGTTCCTCAGTGAGAGTCTCTATCACAGCTTCAGATGGGGGTTTAATGGCGACCCGCTGATGGGTCACCGGACGACACAAAGTCGTCTGAGGTTCTATTCCTGAGTTCTCATCAGCTTAGAGAGGTATGCAACGTTGGGAAAGACCTCATATTTATGTGAAGCTTTAAATGCGAGGGTCCAACATGTACTTGACTGTGTTTTCCTTTGAAAACCAGATTATGGTTCACCCCGGTAACCGCAGCGTAAACCGTAACAGGTACTAACAGACTTCTGACGTGTGTTTGTGTGTGTTGGTGTGGGTGTTGAGACTCACGCAGGCGGCCAAGGCTGCTTGACGGCCGAGAGCGTAGGTCTTCTGTGGAGCGGTGGATCCCAGAAGCTGTACTAGTACTACGACTCAGATTAACATGAGGACTACGGTCTGACAGAGCAGCAGCAGCAGCAGCAGCAGCAGCAGCAGCAGATGAGAACACAACGAGCACAGAAGAGTTGATTGGACGAGGAGAGGTCAAGCAGATGGAGGTCAACATGGCAGAAAACAGAGGAAGCATGAGGATGAGCAGAAGTCCAGACGGCTTTGGTCCAAGTTTGCTGATTGGCTGGTGAAGATGCAGACTTACTGGCCGACGCGTTGGAGGACTTTCCGATGTCTGCCAATGAGCGGTGGATGGGTTTCTTGGTTTGGTGGCGGTGCTTCCTGAGTAGCACGAAGATGATCTTCTCCTTCAGATCAAGCGGGACGAGGCCATCGGCTATCTGACGATCCACGATCTCCTCTGCGGGGGAAGTTCAGGTTCCAGTTAAACTCCAACTAACCACAAGGTTGATCAGGCATCAGAGCGAAAACGTATCTTAGCTGCATCATAAGACAATAATCTAAAAAGGTTTATACTGAATACTAAAATAATTCAATAAAGTTGAATTATTTCACTATTTGAGGTCAAACATCAACTCTTAGATAAGATTCCACCGTTGGACGGTGAGTTTACAGCTGCAAAAGGGATTTTGCTTTTATTTATTTAACAGTTTCTCGTCCATACAATCTTGTAGAAACCTTTATCTTCATGAATTAATTCACCACCTGAGTGTTTGTATTTAGCAGTCATTTACAGATTCTGTGGAATCAACAGGTAAACTAACAAAAGCAGAAGAACTTTTTGATGACATTCTATGACCCTAAAACGTCGTCTTGCTTGGATTTGGTCATGGTCATGTGGCGCTTTGGCCTGGTGCGACTCACCCACGATCTGCGGCAGAGAGTACCCCTCCAGGTCCAGCATGATGCTTCCCGTCTGCAGACAGGTCCTCAGCTCAAACAGGCTGTGGAGGGTCAGCGTGGAGACGTGGGGCTTGCTCCATCTTTCTCCTCCCTCTTCCACCTTCTCCTCAAACTTCACCCACCTGCAGAGAGGAGAGGCTGTCTGAAAGGCTGGTCGGTCGGAGGTCTGCTTGACCCGGCAGGGGTCAGTCAGCCATTTGGGTCACAGACGTGGTAAAACCATGAAATCACATCCGGAGCAGTGTTCACCTCGCAGACTCCTTCCACTCCAGCTCGTCTCCATCACGCTGCAGCGTGTCCATCTCAGTGAAGAGCGTGGGGTTCGGGGCGCCGTCGTCCTCCCCCAGGATGTTGCGTAGTCGCTCTGCAGCCGGAGACACTAGAACCAGAGAGCGGTTTCAGCTGGCAGAACATGTGAGACAAAAGGCAAACTGATGGATGTAGCGGCATGAGATGCAGCAGAAGCACCGCGCTACCAGAATGTTCTGACAGACCAGACAGCACAAACAGCAACAACGAAAGTCCAAACCAGATTCATCCGTAAAATGAAGAAGAGTCAGGATTTCAACCATGGATCCACGAGAGAATTCAGTCATGAAATCCACATTTCTACTCCCGGATTCATGTTGACTTCATGAAGTTTTAGACTTTTGCTAAGAAACCAAACATTTAGATGATCAGCGGATAGTTTTTAAGCGGATAGACCTGCGTCAAACTAAAACTAAAAAAATGTTTGTATCTATTTACATCAATTTCTACAGCAAATATTTGATTGATTTATCCTCGCTGTTGCCAGAAGTGATGCATCGAGCATCTTACATCCTCTCTGTCTCGGACAGGTTGGGTAATTATTACGACTGAATCCCTGCGGCTGTTTGAAACTGGGAGTCTTTTTGACCACTTTTCATCCTCTGCAGGGTCACTACGTTGATGATGGACGGACATACCAGACAGAACTCGGTTCCAAAGAAGTACAGAGAGTAACTTTTAGGGTGAAAGGGATGAAAAACGGGATTAACGGGCTGCGACCACTCTTTAAGAGATGCTGGAGACTACAAAGAGAAGAGAATAGGAAGAGGAAACTATAACAGAGAAGACTTTTCTTACTTGATGACTATGAGTTAGACTTGTAGATGATGGAGAGCAGCAGTGGATGAGTACTTAGGTCAAGTATTGTGTGTAAATGAAAGGCCTCCTTTCATTTAAAAAAAAGGACTTTAAATCCAGATACAATGCCTTGACCTCAAGTTAAGTATAAACGTAAAGCCTTCGTCACCCTATTAAGGCTGTTCTGGTCCGTGGTGACTCCTAGAGGGGAGGCCACATTTAAAGACTTCAGTTTAGACTTCAGAGGGGTTTGAAATCACTGGGGTCACACGGCCATTGGATTGCTGCAAAATGGGAGACAAGCTGATGACATTATCCTAGATTGAAATTTTAGGCCCGTAGTAAAATCACGCCCACATCGCTCCATTTAACCTGAACTTATTATGAGAATGTGCTGAGACGGAGCAAACGCAGGTGGCGCAGGTGGCGAATCACTTCAAATTTAACCTTCTTTTTAAAAAACGTTTGCTATTCTTTGACGTCTGTTGAGGGTTTCGGCCGACGGGTCTTTACGTGAATTCGTTTTCGAGCTGCTCAAACTTTTGGCTGGTTGAGAATTCCGGAGTTCTTGGGTATTTTGCGTAGTTTATTCATAAAATACGCGTACGTAACGTAACATATGTGACTATTGCCTAAATCTTGTGCAATTGTGCGTGATTTTTGTGAGATGCACACACAAATTTGTGGCTTTTCACAACCGTTCCACAAATGTCTGATGGACTTTTCACGCGTGAACCAACGATGTATTTAGCGGCTGTGTGACACGACCTTTAAACTTAAGAACAGACTGGAATGAGCGAGTAAACCACGAGGAACTGGAGCTGAAATCCGGTCATGGATTGAATATAAAATCGTTGAGGCCGTTCCGAAAGTTAACCAGAGTTTAGCAAAGAATTTTAAGACTCCATAAAGCGGCCACATCAAGTGGAATTAGACGCAGATTAGCGTCTGATCTTAGATTTACATGTTTTCCGTCAATATTTGTGTTTGTCTGGATTTTTCCTGCACGGTGGTGCAGTGGTCAGCGCTCTTGCCTCGCAGCAAGAAGGCCACCGGTTCAAGTCCTGGCTGGGAGACCTGAACCAGAACATCAGTGGGGGACCTTTCTGTGTGGAGTTAGCATGTTCTCCCTGTGTATGCGTGGGTTTTCTCCAGCTTCCTCCCACTTTCCAAATTCATATATCATAGGTTAATTGGTTACTCTAAATTGTGCATAGGTGTCCATGGGTGTGTGATTTGTGGCCCTGCGACAGACTGGCGACCTGTCCAGGATGTCCCCAGCCTTCGCTCGCAAGTGGCGAGGATAGGCTCCAGCAACCCCGTGACCCAGAAAGTCAAATTGGGTTTAGAAGATGAATGAATGAATGGATTTATCCTCCGAGGGAGAACCTCCATTTACATTTAATGCAAGGAAATCCACATCACTCACGTCTAATGAGTGAACCAAAGTCAGCGGCCCAACGGCCATCTGACAGGCACACATTATCAGCTGACACCTCCTCTAATTTCAGCTGATCAATCCCCATTAACGCCCTGAGCCCGCAGGCTGATCAAGCGTGGCGTTGCTGTTTGTGTGACACCAGGATGTGGGTCTCACGGCCGCCATCAGGCTGGTATAATCATAGGGGAAAATGAGAAACCATGAATTATGACGATGACCTGTCAGCTTCATGCTTTTCCTTCATGAAGAAACAAAAGGATGTGCTGGAAAACGCCCTCAGAGCAGAGTTTGCACAGTGACACTCGGTTTTCCACCCGTCAAACGCTCGCTTCAGTGGAGATGCTTCCACTGGCTTTGAACAGTGAAGCCAAACGAAGTCCGACAGAAAGTTACCAAATCTTTTTCATGTGTGTTAAAGAACAAACGTTTTGACCGTCTCTATGTGCCGTGTGATGACAAAACCTGTCCTAACCAAACCTTATATTAGCATAACTCTAGTAATAATTTGGTGTATTATGAAATCATTAAAGGCCAACAAAACGTTTCAGAGGAAAAACATCATAGAAGGCTGGAGAACCATAAAAGGTCTATTATAAAATCTTTTTCCCACATAAAGTCCTATTTAATGTCATCTTTACCTATTTGGGATCCAGGTAAAGTTTTCCAGGAAGCCATCATTGAGGTTTTCCGGGTCTCTGGTTTGGTTCTATAAGGTCTAGAATCTTCTAGCTTCTCCAGGAAAGCGGCTTCCTGTCTTTTCAAAGCTGAAAGTCCTCAGCTCATCTCTGTTCGGTCAACAGTTCTTCTCCCTTTGGTCCCTTTCGAGTTCTTTTCCTCCGGGGTTCTCTGAGATTATGCCTCAGCCTTCACAGTTCGGCGTTTGGTTTCCACGCCTTTCCGGCGGTCACAGGAGGTCTGTGAGCTGTGGTGGAAATCCTCCAAAAATGTGCAGAGCAGCAAAGAAGTGAGAGGCGGCGACCCACTCCACGGAGAGCTCAAGTGCCCTCTCCACACGCAAACACACTCGTGCTCAGCGTCCTGGAAGGGACGGACGCTTTCGCCAACACCGCGTCTCCCTGCAGACTCCTGGGAGTCCTGCGTTGGGGCCTCAAACCCTCCACCTGGGACCGGAACAGAGGCAAACGTGCACGAACAGCACTCCTTCTCATGCACGGCTCACAGTTCCCCACCTCTAATCAGCTTACAGGCTTCAGACTCCACAGCCCCTTGGGAAACGTGCACGGCTGTGTTTGCACAGCAACTTGCATGGATTATCGGCCTCACAGCAGCCATCAGTCAAACGCCTTTGACCGGACTGAAAAAGTGACAAAATAAACATTTTCCAGAGGAAACAAGAACCGGTCAACCACAAAACCAACCGTTTCACCTGAACGTTTTGATGTAAAGGGCTAAAAAGGGTCCCACCTTTCTGCACTGCTGCAGGTAAGGATCCACGTTGCAGCACACCTGGAGACGCTTCTCCCTGAAGACGTGTTTAATGCGTATGTTGGGCAGAAATGCTATTTGAAGATGAAAAGACTGAAGACGTGTCCCAAAAATCAAACTTTTTCAGCAGCCTTAACGTTGGTTGGAAGCTCACCTGATCTGTCAGGTAATGGTTGGGTAGGACCCAAGACCCAGTAGACCAAATGAAATGATGATGTCATGAACACGGATCAGTCCATCATTCCAGTCCAATGTGTAGAAAGACTGAATTCAGCAAAGTCATGTGACCATCCCGTGTGCTAGAATGTTCTAAGAATGTTCCCTTTGGATTCTTTGGATGTGGAAAAACAACAGGGGTGAACTTTAGGAAAATAACATGTGAATGGAAAATTATTTGAGTCAATTATTGTACTAAATATTTTGTTGATTGCAGAAATCGGACCTCCTCCTTTCTTCTTCTGCTCTACTAATTTCAGTGTCAATCACAATAGTGATCAGGAAAGAGTAGGAAACATTTATTGTGTCTCTTGTCTTATTGCAAACGAACCGACCTCCAGCTTCCTGGACTGTGAATGAATTGAGTGGCGCCGGACAACAAATCAAGCGTACCTGTGCGCACGCTCCAGGTGTTTTTTTAGTGAAACGACAGAATTAGCGGATGACGTGAGGGGAGAGAAGGACGCCGATCACATTTGTGGTGATGATTAGACACTAAAAACCACAGAGATGCTAAAATGATTCTGCTGTTTCACAGTTTCAGCTTCAGCATCAGTCTGCAGCTGCTTTTCAATAAGTGCTAAATTCAATTCAATTTTATTTGTATAGCCCAAACCAGTAAAAGCAGCAAAGAGCGGATCTCCGTCAGATCGTGTACCAGCAGTAACAGCTCACTCTCAGCTCTGAGTGTAGTCAACCACAGCAGCAGAAATTCCTGCCTGCCTGTCTGCCTGTCTGCCTGTCTGTCTGTCTGTCTGTCTGTCTGTCTGTCTGCCTGTCTGCCTGTCTGCCTGTCTGTCTGTCTGTCTGTCTGTCTGTCTGCCTGCCTGCCTGCCTGTCTGCCTGCCTGCCTGCCTGCCTGTCTGTCTGTCTGTCTGTCTGTCTGTCTGTCTGTCTGTCTGCCTGCCTGCCTGTCTGTCTGCCTGCCTGTCTGTCTGTCTGCCTGTCTGCCTGCCTGTCTGTCTGTCTGTCTGTCTGTCTGTCTGTCTGTCTGTCTGCCTGCCTGCCTGCCTGTCTGCCTGCCTGCCTGCCTGCCTGTCTGTCTGTCTGTCTGTCTGTCTGTCTGTCTGCCTGCCTGCCTGTCTGTCTGCCTGCCTGTCTGTCTGTCTGCCTGTCTGCCTGCCTGTCTGTCTGTTGGTCTACTGCTTCCTGCTCTGCTGTGTTCTGGAAGATTTCTTCATCTTTTCAGCTCAGCCTTCTCGTAGCAGACAGGTGAGGCTCTGAAAGTCCCCTCCTCACACTAGCAGAGTGTAAAATCCTCCTGGTTTGTCCTCCTCCAAAAGCCTTTCAGAGCCTAAGACGCTACCCAAAACACATCACACCGAGGGCTTTTTCTGTGGAAACCCGAACGCTTCTTTAAGGACAGATGTCGAGTCCAGCTGGTTCATCCCTGGCAGATGGACAACGTTCAGCCAGGCGTCAGTGTTTGAACTGACCTGAGGGGTCGGCGGGCTCTTGAGGCAGCAGGCTGCCCTCGTCGTCGTCGTAGGGCTCCTCGTTGCCATGGTAACCCCCTGGGTGGGAGCGCTCGTGGTGCTCGTAGAGGCCGTGTCTGGAGTCGCGGTCAGGCTCGCCGGCGTGAGACTGATGCCTGCGCCTCTTTCTTCTGTGGGTAACGGGGACGCCGATGTAGAAGGGCTGAGCTTCTGGAAGACACACAAGGTTCCGCCTCTGAGGGTTCTCCTCTGGTTCTGGACCTTCTGAGCTGACGGACCGGGTTCAGCGGAACTCAAAGGTTCCGGTTAAACCAGCCTCACCATCATCTTCGTCGCAGTGCCTGTGACCTCTGCTGCGCCCGCGCTGCCAGTCCTGATGGTCCATCCCGAGGAAGGTCAGCAGAACCAGAAGAACCTGGAACACAAAACAGAACCAGATGAATGTTTTTCATTTGGAAATCCTTTTCGGGAAAAAAGTTAGTTAAAATATGATTTTAGAAAAATTGGCAACATCATGAATTTGTTTCTGTGTTGAAGACCAAAGCTGTGGTTCCTCCTCATGAAAGCAGGTTCTCTAGGAGAACCGGCTCTGAAGACCCTCATGTCAGTCTGAAGGCAGTCTTACAAAAAGCTAATTTTAGTCCAGCAATGACCAAAACCTGATTTTTAGATCAAATCAGCAGAAGACCATCATGAAATCAGAGACGGTGGTTTTGTTTTTGGGTTCTGCATTTGATCGGTTGACGTTTGGAGAAACTCTTCAAGGTTTTTTATGTTTGCAGCTTCAGGATTGACGTTTAAGACGACAGTAAAGACGACAAAGTGTGCAGGTGAAATCATTAAGAAGCACCACAACCACAAAGGTTGAACTGAAAAATCCTCTCAAAGATGCTCCTCGTTTTTGTTGGGATCTTGACTTTTATATCGTCTTTTGTGTCTTACTTGCAAAACTTTTGCAGTAATTCTCCTGGTTGTGTGTCAAAGAACAAGTTTACATGACATTTTTGGGATTTCCTTTATGAACAGAACTTTGACATTGTTGCCATGGCAACAACATGGATGAAGACTGAAAAATTTTGATTTAGTAAAAACTAGGCAGAAACGTTGGCATAAAGTCTGGCTGACGACCAAATTATGATTATAATCATCATTTTTAAATGAGAAGCTTCTAAACTGAAGTTTGAAATCCTTCCCCTGAACAGGAACGTCTCCGTTTGTGGGAATTCCTAAAATAATTCCTAAAAAAAAACACACACACACATATTTTAATCCAGAGAACAAAAAAAATGAGATGAAGAGTCTGAATATTTCAAACTTAAAGCCCCTGTCCCGTGCATCAGTATGGGTGTTGACCTGTACGGGTTCTGCAGATTTTTGGGGTTGTCCAGGTCCACCGAGGGTCGTAGGGGAGCGGCTGCATCTTTAGGGGGGCTCTGGGGGGTTTTGCAACTCTCTTGAGGCTCGTACGGCCACCTCAAGGGACGTCAGGAAAATTAGACTTGGGGTGTGAACGTGATCCATAAGTGCCCGTAGGACGACCGTAAGATGCCCACATTTCTCATTTCTAACCGTCAGCGTGCACGTGTCACGTGAACAGCACTAATGGGCTCCTTGCACAGTCTGCAGGATTTGGGGGATTAAAAAAACGAAAACTCCGTACGACACTCCTGTGTCTCGCCCACTTCAGCCTTGCGTGTTTTATAAGTGTTCACTACGACCTGTCGTCCGCAGCATCAACGTGGAAAAACTGTCTCTACGGGGTCGCTTAGCGGTCTGCAACCTTGATGTGGGTCACCTGCGGTTTGACCATTGCTCACCCACAGACAGCCCGTATCCTCCCGTCAGGACAGATGGGAAGAAGCCTTAAACAAAGTGACAGGATATTCTTCTGCGATCAGGGAATCCTGCTGGTCATTCCGCAGCGTGAACTGGGCCACGGTCCCCCACGGGCCCATGAGGCAGCGCATGTGTCCATGGATCGATGCAGACAAGGTCGATGGAAAAACTCCAGCAGGAGACTGACGCTCAAACCAGGAAAAGCAACGGAAACATTCTGGAATCCCCATCATGACCAGCATCATTCATGTGATGCAGAGGAAAGAAGTGATGCAGGGTTCAGAGCTGTCAGCTCACGATGCATCCTCACATCAAAACTGCTAAACAGCATCTCTGCGAACAACTCCATGGAAAATTTTAATAGCTGTCAGCAAACTGGCTGATTCCACCACATTTGCAGAAACAGGAATATTTAAGATTTTAAGAAAGGGAACTAAAGAAAGCCGCACGAACTGTGACACATGATGTCACTGTCTGCTCTTCAAAACGTTAAAAAACGGACTTTCCGATCAAGACAGGAAAAAAAAAGAATAAAAACTTAATTTGAGGAATTTGAGCAGCTGCACCGACACAAGGCTGACAGGAGGGGCAGGAGACCACAAAGAGGTGAGGAATGTTTCTGTTTCTGCAACTAAGTAAAGCACAAGTTGCACACTGGAGTTCGTAATATGTTTACTTGTAGGATGTTTATTTGTACAATGTTTATTAGTACAATGTTTAGTTTTACGATATATCGTTGTACAATATTTACTTGTAGGATGTTTACTTGTTGGATGTTTACTTGTACAATGTTTATTTGTACAGTGTTTACTTGTAGGATATTTACTTGTAGGTTGCTTATTTATAGGATGTTTATTTGTACAATGTTTATCTGTACGATGTTTACTTGTACAATTTTTGCTTGTACAATGTTTATTTGTATGATGTTTACTTGCAGGTTTTTTATTTGTACGATTTTTATTTGTACGATGTTTATTTGTACGATGTTTAGTTTTACGATGTTTTGTTGTACGATATTTACTTGTAGGATGTTTACTTGTACGATATTTTTTTGTACGATGTTTACTTGTTGGATGTTTACTTGTACAATGTTTATTTGTACGATGTTTACTTGCAGGTTGTTTATTTGTATGATTTTTATTTGTACAATGTTTATTTGTACGATGTTTATTAGTAGTATGTTCATTTGTACGATGTTTATTTTTAAGATGTTCGTAGGTCATATGCCTGGTTCTTCATAAACGTTCAAAGATAACAAAGATAGTTGTAAGGAAGTTTTCTCTTGATAAAAAACATTTTTTAGAAACTGTGTCAACAAAAAAATATTGTTATGGTTAGCGCAGTTAGCTGCGATCGAGGCTAACACACTTTACCATTTTGCTAACATTAAAATGGTAACTATTCTCTCTGTGCTAAAGCTCGTGTTAAAAGGTAAATTCCAGTAGCCTTCAATTTCATCCTGTCAGAAACTATCGCAGATCGGTTTTTAATCTTCTTAACCCTTGTGCTATCCTATGGGGTCAAGAAGAGCATTGGCGTGTTCTCCCTACCATGACAAAGGTGGATAAAGGTGGAGAGGGTTTCATGTAATCCATGGACACCAGTGAGGTTGACAAATCATTGAAGACAAAAGGTTCAGCGCACTGTCTAGTGGGTCTAGATGACCCAACTCCCAACATTAAAGTGCCTAGGATAGCACAAGGGTTAAGTTAACCCGTGCTGTAACCAAATACGATTTTGGCTGCTGTGATTTTTCAGTGCTCTCACACAACTTAGTGAACCATGCTCTGGAACACCTCAGCACCAGAGCTCGGTTCAACACTAGCTGTTATCTTGTCAATCCAGTTGCTAGCTTCTGAAAGTCGCGTCTTAATTTTGAACCCAAAAAATGGGTTCAGACAGCAGCACTAATATGCTTTATTACCATTGACTCTCTACAACAGTTTGTTTCCTGGCTCTCACTTATCCTGAGATTAATGAGGTTTTCCTTTGTCAGCAGGAGCCCCCTGCTGGTGACGATGTGAATTTCAACATGCTTTTACTTGAGCATCCGTCTTTCTTTCGGCTTGATGGCTGTTTTTTTTTTTTTTTTGATTCTAGTGGGATAAAATACATAATTGGATGAAAATGAAATAAAAAAAAAAGCAACACAGGGAACAACCCCCCACCCCCACCTCACTCATGACGTAGATTTGTCTTTCCAAAGCGGAGCACGGAGAGACTTTCCAGGCGGATCAATACCTGTCATTTGTGGTTTCAGAGCAGGTCCTGAAGCCTGATCACTGACTGTGAAGGACAGTCGCATGAGTACCGTCCCACATGCAAACACAAGAGCAGAGACCCCTGCCAAAGCATCTCAGATGTCAGTGCAGCTCCAGTCAGACACTGGTTTGTGTGGATCTGCATCACTCAGAACAGCACAAAAAGCTGCTCTGAGAGCCATCCAGGTGCGTCAAAACACCTGAGCAAAGCTCTGAGGACAGGTTCCCCACAAACCAGGAAAAAACAGCAAAGTACGGAGGGACATGAGGGACAAATAAACAAGTCTAAAACATTACAAATGAACATTTGTTTTATTAAGAGTTGCAGCTGTGCGCAGAGACGGTTTATACTTAATGGAAGTAAACATGTTCTGATTCAAGGATTAATAAAGATTTAAGGAATTGATTTCAATGGATCCATTTTCAAACAAAACATTTTGAAGGTATTATTGCCCAAATGGCTAAATTCACGTTTGTTGTTGATAATGTAACATATTTCACTTTATTTTGAAAGTCACAAGCTTTTCTTATTCATCGTTTCTGTTTTGTCCTCCTCTCCATCCAGTTTTAGCGTTATGGTCAAGCTGACATTTTTTTCCAGAATCTAAAAACAAGTTGTTGGTTTTTTTTTCTTTATAAGATCAAACATTAAAAATGTTTGAGATCAATAGACAACAGGAAGCTTTTAAAGAAAAAAAAGGCACGTTAGGAATCACAAAAACGTGAAAAACTATCTTACCTGACGACACGATGCAGGACTTCCTGAAGAAAAGCTGTGAAAAAGACAGAAATGGCAGAAAAAAAAGCAGATTTGTGTTTCAGCTGTGCAGCAAAAACTGTGACTGAACACAAACTCATGAAGTGATGACGGGCTGATGGGCTGATGGGGGGGGGGTCAATCAATCACAGTTCTCAATGATTAGGCAGCACTGATGCAGGTTCTGATTGATTTCACTGCTGTTTGAAGGATTTCTGCAGCTGATGGCCCACAAAACCCAGTTCCTTTCATTTCATTTAGTAAAATGGGGCGTCTGCAGAACGGATGACAATTTAGAATCAGAAAACTTTATTAATACCAGAGAGAAATTACAGTCTTAGCAGAGCTCCCATCAACCAAGTTCCCCAGACAAAAGTGTCATCGTGCGACGATCAGAAAAAGCTACACTACAAAAATGTGACAGCAATGCAATTTGGCAGTGTGTCAAATTTAGATTTAAATTCTGTTTTATAAAGTTAGTACGTTTTTGTAGAAGAGTTTTTATACGGAAAAGGGTTGCGGGGAGTCTTATACTATGCTACATTCACCGGCCTCGGCGCCTTCAAGCCGCCACTTTCAATGTAAAGTCAGTGGTTGTGTCCAACTTCCTCCAATACTTACTACAGAACACACCATATAGGGCGTTCACCATTTGGTAAAGCTGTCCGAATTCCCACCCTAACTACTGGAATTAAAACTAATTCGGACACCATGCTCACTACTTTTTGTATTTTTAAAGGCGGATATGACGTCATCGATTTCATTAAATTAAAATCTAATTGAGATGAGCGTTTAACAACAATTATTTATGAATCAACTGTCTTAAAATTCATTTAAATACATTTCTTTGGCAAAAATTGTTCCGACCCAATGCATTGTGGTCTATATTCGGCAATCTAGTGAGCACCGATGCACGCTGGGTTTTTTTTCCGAGACTTCTGGGTAATTTCTAGGCCTCTGGATTTGGGAATAGTAGATTCGGACAGCTCTACACAATGGCGAATGGGGTGTGAGAGGCTGTAAGCTAGTGGGAGAGCCTAAAAACAGAGAGCTCTCAGTTATGGGGAGGGGAGGAGGGGTTACCCCACGTCAACAGTCCCACCCACATCTCAGAGGTGAATTTCTACTGAACTCCTGTCGCTCTGCAGAAACTATGAAAACAACACGCTAAATCGGCATGAGGTGATAAAAGTGGGTCTTAAAACTACATAAAAATAAGCTCGGTACTTCATGGAGCCTCACCTTTCCTCTCCGTGACTCTGGAGCTGCAGCTCCGTTCATTTCACTTCTACTCTGAACTGTACTTCCTGTCAGTGTCCTGGATTTTAAATGGAGGACGCTTTTGTGAATCAATTCCGATATTTTCCTCTAAACAACACAGATATTAAACCAGATTGGGCTCAGATCTGCATCTTTCTGTCTGTGATTCTGATCAAAACGGCAGGAGCGGCAAAATAATCCCAGAAAGAGGCGAGATGAGAAAGTGAGCCACAAATCCAAATGTAATATCATAATTAAAGTGGTGGTTTGCATTTGATCTGCAGCTTAGTGTCAGCTGTAATCTGTGGATCGGAGACTCTCTGCGGGATGATGGGATGTCACATCCCATTCGATCACGCGCTTCCTGGTTTCTGAGGTCCAGCGATGCCTTTGGGCAAAGCGGAGTCTTTCCTCTGCTTCAGTCTGTGAGCGGCTGCTGCTGCAAACACAGAAGGAGCTGACGCGTCACTTTAAACGCCACATCTGAGTGTGATGTCATGCATAGAAACCATTCACTTCCTGTTCCAACCAAATTAAGTCAATTCAGCCGCAATTTTTTATTTTTTTGCTATACGGACGCCGCCATGTTGGAGCCAGACATCATCATCGATTGGTTGGTCTGAGTCAACATTTCCATGGCAACCACTCTCACCAATCAGGAGTGAGCTTGTTGGAAGGCCACGCCCCTACCACTAGAAAGCCGGCACACAAAGTCTTTCAAAAGTTTTAATCGTTGGACGTGGGGGCCAGCAGGCTCCACCTACTTTTATTGAGGCTTCTGATTGGTCAGTTTAGAACAACCTAAACTAAAAAAATCATTTAAAAAAGGAGGATTATCAAGAAGATCCAGAATGGTTCTTCTGACCAATAGAACGACTCTTAGACCCTATAGAAGTCTGTGGGAACGCCAAGGGGGAGGAGTCACTCCGTCCAGTTCTAATATACAGTCAATGTTTAAGTTCTGAGTCTGTCTTTACGTCGGACGTTTGAAAAAACAGACGTGAGGGAGTGAACTTTAAAAACTTGATGTTTTCTGAAAAACTTTTGTGTTTATAATTCCAAGCATTTCAATTTGTTTTTACCAACATTTTCAGGATCAGAACTAAAATTAAAATAAAAACCCAAAAACATCAAAAACGATTCTCTGCTCAGCTTTTGTGACGCTCCAACTTCCTGTTAAGCACATTAAAGCTCATCTGTCATGTAGTAACAGAAACTAGGGATAAATGTTGTATCAGCTGGAGTTTTGGATCGATGGCGTTTGTGAACATTTTCATCTGTAAACATTTTTGATAGATTTTAATCTGATGAATAATTTGAATAAGTGATTTGAATCTGATGAATAATTGACTGATAATCCATTCTGGAGAGCAGCTTTTTTTCTCTCGTTTCTATCATTCTGACCCGGTTCTTCAGGGGTGGAGCAGCCTTCATCCCCCGGGGCTGTTCTGGCTCTGGGATGCGGGTCACATCGTCCCCGTCACGGCGACCTGGAAACACATCCACACGGTTTGATTTGAATTTTCAGGGAAGGCAGGTGTTGGGCTGATAAACAGAAACAAAGGCGGCCCGCCTCCCTCCTCCAGCTCTGCCTCTCTGTGTTTATGTCACTTTACTTCTTCATCACCGGTTCAAACCAGAGCGCCACCGCCGCCGCCGCGTATGGGATGCTGCAGCTGTGGGGCAGCAGGTGACAGATGAGGCAGCAACGACTCAGATTTAAAGACAAGCAGGAGCTTCCACTCCTCCGTTTCTCCACCAGCTGATATGAAGTTTATCCAGGAGAACACCAACTGGCTATTCTGGTCTGTGACGGAAACCTCTCAGCCTTACTGAAATGTCTGCCAGATCTATAAGATGTTATTTTCTCTAATATGAGTTTTTTTTCTACAATAGCTTGTCAGCAGTAAATATGTAGCCCCCTCGAGGAATCAGCATGAACACAAGGTTCTTTCACAGGGTTTATTGCTCTTCACAACCCGTGAGAACTGGCAGCAAAATAAAAACACAAATATGCATCAAATTTAATTCTACAGCATATGAAACTTAAATTAGACAAAGTAAAAGCACACAAACCTCGTGGGCTGACATCCCTGAGGGGCTAATTGCTCATTTCCTTTTCACCGACTAAATAAACACAATAAATTAAATACATTCTATCCATGCAGCAACAAATTAAATACATAAATATTTACGGCTGTTACGAAATATGTTCTTAGTAAAAAAAAACATCAAAACAACTTAATACCTTTAGGGAATCAACTAAATCCTTGTTGGAACGACACAAACTCAGAACTGTGACCCAAGTGATTTAATCAGACGACAAAGATGTGAGGGGGAAACTGCAACCTGACACCAGGGAGCGCCAGAAACACCGCCAAGCACAGGTGACCTCTGGGAAAATGTACAGCTCCGGTCCAGACTAAATAAGGACCGCCTCCCCCGACCTCATATACGGTCAATGGTTTGGAGGAGCCAGCTGTGGCTCCTCCAAACCATTGACCGTATATGAGAACTGGACCGAGTGGCCCCACCCCCTTGTAGTTCCACAACAGAAAGTACCCGCTGGCTCCAAGATGCCAGAATCCCACAGACTTCTATGGAGAAACAAATGTAGTTCACGTTATTCAAGTTATAAGATGACCAATCAGATGCCTCAATAAAAGTAGGTGGAGCCTGCTGGCTCCCACTTTCAATGTTCAAAACGTGTATGTGTAGCCCAGTTTTGAGTGGAAGAGGTGTGGCGTTCCCACAAGCTCGCTCCTAATTGGTGAGAGTGGTTGCCATGGAAACGTCGACTTAGACCGACTCAGACCAATCACTGCTTACTGACAGCATCCGGTTCCGACATGGTGGCGTCCGCATCATGGAAAAATGGTGACTGACTTGACTTCATTTCACTGGAGCCGGAAGCAAACCACTTTCTACGGAATACGTCACTCTGACTCAGTCCAGTTCTCATTGGTCCAAAGACCGGCCCTCCACAGAAAATCTTTCCCGTTCTCGTAAATGAACAGGATGTCACTCTGGTCCGGACAGAGACATGTTGAATCAGAACAAGGTCCAAACAAACTGATCAGAATTGACTGCTGGACGCTGGATGGTTAAGAGATTCTCCAGAAAAATGCTGTAGGGGTGGAGGTGATGAGCAGATGGGGGGAAAGGGCGACCTCTGGTGGTGAGATTTTGGTAGCCGCGAGCCGGAGGATCCCAACTACCCCTGGCTGCAGCCTGCAGACTTGCTCAACATAGTGGAATACTGGAACACTGAGGAATGTGAACACGCTCCTCAGCGTTCCAGTATTCCACTATGTTGACCAAGTCTGCAGGCTGCAGCCAGGGCTTACTCGTCTTATTGGGAGAAGCCGAGTTGAAACGATTTCATGCCACAGTTCGTTTTTTACGTGGAAAAAACAAACGAAAGTTTTCACTTTTGAAAAGTCGAAGGATTTGAAGGACCAAAAGTCATACCAGGCGTTAGACAAAGGAGTTGAACATTTTAATAGTTCAATGGTTAAAATAGGTGAAAAATTGTAGCCGGGAGACGGCAAAAAGCATAAAGAGAAACAGGAAAACAGCATTCAACAGCATGCCCCTCACTTGAACTCAATTATTTTGGATTACTGGAGTTATAGGGGAAACTATTAATACATTTTGTGTTTGGTCAATTAAATGTAGATACATTCTTTTAAAATAAATATTTTTAAATAAAACAAACAAAAGAGGGGCTTGAATCATTTTTCTGAGTGTACATAAAAAAACATTGCACCATTCAAATTTTCCTCCCCTCTGTTCTCTTTCTTCCTCATACAATTCACAATGACACAAAATGTGCTCCACTGATTCTTCCCCTTTCCAGCAATCACAACTGCTGTGACGATGGTGAATCAAATGCACGGGATCAACGCAGGCGGGGTTAACATTCCACAGCGTGTTCACATTCCTCAGCGTTCCAGCATTCCACTATGTTGAGCAAGTCTGCAGGCTGCAGCCAGGGCTTACTCGAGGAGTCCGGAGGAGTCCCGCGTGGATCTGGGCTGGGAGGAGCCGGGTTCTCCCCCCTCAACGCTGATTTACATAAACTTTCAGGAGCCCATAACGTCTGGTTCTCACGTCTGTCTGGAGTTTAGAACCACCACAGGGCACCGATCTGTAGTAGTTCGTTCCAACAAAAAAATGAGAACATTGTGAGATGGTGACCGTGAGGCCGAGCAGACGCCAGAGAAGCCCCATGAGAAATCCCAGAACCCTCAACCTCTTAGAAGCTCCTCTGTGAGCCATCAGGGTCACGCGGGATTGGACTAAACTCACACGTCATGGTTTCAAACCTGGTTCTGATGGACTGCAGTTATCACATCACCTCACTTTCTATCCACCATCACCTCCGAACGTAGACGTCACACGTCGGGTTTTTTTCTTGGGGGGGGGGGGGGTCCTAATCCTTCCTCTGGTTACATTTAGCAAACCAGATTACTGAAAAAAGCGGATTGTTACCTGATTTCTGACGCACGCGCAATTAATTCTACAGATGATGGCTCCTCTCACGGAAATGATCGGGACTCTAGAAAGTTAATCCCGCTCAGATTATCGGGGTTCAGACGTGATTCCTGTGAGATTATTTACACCAAAACCTCCCGCATTTCTGTTGCGCGTGCGTGTGGAAACTCTTTGTGCGTGTGAACGCGTGCTTGAGTATGTTGACACCGTCTTTCCTCGGCGTCTCGTGCGCTCTCCTCCAGCGGCGCGCGCCTGCTCGGTGCGTAAAATGACGGAGCTGCGCCTCCACGCGCGCCTCCCTCTCCGCCTCGCGCACCGGCGCTCGTTCCAGCGCGTTTTACAGGAGCATCGCGCCACAGCATGGATCCGCTCGGGAACGGGTCGGACGGAACCGGCGCGTGCGTGAACTGCAGCTCCAACCAGTTCGTGCAGCCCGCGTGGCAGGTCGGCCTGTGGGGCGCCGCGTACTGCGGCCTCGTGGCCGTGTCCGTGCTTGGGAACCTCGCGGTCATTTGGATCATTCTGGCGCACGAGCGCATGAGGACGGTCACCAACTATTTCCTGGTGAGTTTTTCCAAAAGGATCCGATTACTACATTATTATTCAGATTAACTGTAAACTTCGTCTTTTCTCCCCTTTTTTGTTGAATGGTTTTCTCTTCTAAAGAAGCTTATCAGTTATCTGATTGTGTTTATTCTGAGATTTATATGTTTTTTTTCTGAGATTTTATTTTTTTATTTTACGGATGAACAGTTAAACATCAAAGGAGGCCAGAAATCCGATTTCAGATATAAAGGTTTGCACTTTAGCCATGACTGTAAACTCCCAGCTTTGCCTGAAGTCTCCTCCTCAGGTTTCTTATTTTTGACATTAGCGGTTTCCATCCCTGATGCCCCCCACCCCCACCCGCCAATATAAGTCCCACAGTCTGGTTCTCTGTGCTCCATCTGCTGGGTGACTGTTTCATCCAAATGATTCTATAAGTTTTTGGTCTTTTGTTGTTGTTTTGACCCCTCAGAGCCTTGAACTCTGACCTCTACTGAGTGGACGGAGGTCTGCAGGTCTGTCCTTTCTTTGTCCCTGAAGAAGACTCGCTGGAGTCTCAAAGCTCCAGAAAGGTCTTTGTGATCCTCTAAAGCTGCATCCACATTCTAATTCTGGACGGACGCCTCCGTTTTTGATGTGGGTGTCGCCTACTTTTGAGGGACCCCGATGTCTGTCCTTCATCGTGACAAAAAATGTCACAAGAACATGTTAAAGACACCAAAAACGCCATTTTCATTAGAGTGGGTCTTCAAAGATCTGAGTTATTTAAGCAACAAACTAATAATAAATAAATGCAAATACTTTTTTTGCGTAAAGTTAAACGTTTCTTTTCTCAAGAAAGACATTTGTTACTCAAAGAAAACCATGTTTTTGTTTGAGTTACATTGGGGATTTGGTTTGATGATACGTCTTTTCTTTTCACATTAACTTATTTATTATTTTCCCAAGAAATAGAATTTCCCAAAATCTAAGTTGTTCTTAGTTACGTTGGCGTGATTTGGTTTGATGATCTGAGTTATTTAAGGTGTAAAGAAATACTTTACTTTTTGTCTGAAAAAACCCAGTGACGTGTGAACGCATCGTCTCTGTCTGCAGGTGAACCTGGCCTTCGCCGAAGCCGCCATGTCAGCCTTCAACACGGTCATCAACTTCACCTACGCCGTCCATAACGAATGGTACTTCGGCGCCGTTTACTGCCGCTTCCACAACTTCTTCCCCATCGCCGCCATTTTCGCCAGCATTTACTCCATGACGGCCATCGCCCTCGACAGGTTTGTGTTTGGGGGGGGGCTCCGCCTCCTCCTTTCTCTGGTGGGAAACAGAGAACAGCTGGATTGGTTGGTGCTTCTGCAGCAACACCAACCACATCCAGCTTATGGCGACGCTTTGCTGCTGGAGTGAAGGAAACGGCATCTGAAAAACCACCGTTTTTGATGTTTACAATCAGACCTTTTCTCCCTCTGCTCCTCTTCATCCTAAAGGAAAAGAAAAGAGGCGATGAAGCAAAAAAACAGATTCAGAGTCAAGATAAAAGGCGTACACAGGCTCTACAAAATAAAAGAGTGAACAAAATTAAACTAGATTTTTAGAATAAAACACAAAGAATGTAAAATATCTGAAGAAAGACGACCCACAGTAGGAAGACCGGATGAAACATCATAACAAAAAACAGAGAAGCATCTTTCCTGGGTTTTCTAAATGAGGCTGCTGAGAAAATAAAGGAAAGAAGAGAAGATCCACGAAGAAACTCAAAGGATCATGTTTGACAGGAAACAGCTGAGATGAACAGATCACCTCTTCCTGCACCACGTTCAACATTTTAGCAAAGTCACGGCCATTACTCTGAATTTGTAAGGCCATTCTTAGCCATGAGTTCATGAAGTGAAAACTCGTGAAGGTCTGTAGATGGATCTGGAGGCTCCTGACGATGTCTCACTTCAACCGTAGGAGACGCCGTTGAGGAACGTCAAACCCAGATTCCAGCTTCCTGACCTGTCGTGACTTGAAGATGTTTTGGGAATTTGAGATTGTTCTCCATTTTATATTGTTTGTTTGACCCAAAGTGATGCTGTTGCCATGGAAACCATACTAGAATAGAACATTTGACAGGATCCTCTGGACTCCTCAGATACATGGCCATCATGCACCCCCTGAAGCAGCGGCTGTCCTCCACCGAGACCAGGGTGCTGATCGGACTCATCTGGGTTCTGGCTCTGTTACTGGCCTTCCCCCAGTATCACTACTCCTCCACCACTTTACTGCCCGGAAGAGCCGTCTGCTTCATCGACTGGCCGGAATACGACACAGTGGACTTTAGGAAAATGTAGGTCCATCCCATCCCAGATGCTGGGAGGAGGAAAATCTGTTCTGTTGACATGGAAAGATGGATGCATGTTAATGACTGGATGGATGGATGGATGGATGGATGGATGGATGGATGGATGGACAGATGGATGGTTTCTTCGTTTTTTCCAGAATCCGTTTATTTTGGGAGTTTTCCTTACCGCGAAGGGGGGGTCTAAGGGCAGGGATGCCAGTATAGCTTAGTCAGTTTGTTAGTCCATTTTTGTATTTTCCTATTGAACTCTTCGAAGCCCATCGAGACGACTGTTGTTGTGATTGTGGGCTATACAAATAAAATTGAATTGAATTGAATTGAATGGATGGACGGAATCTGCAAAAGTAAATAAATTGGTTTTCTTGGCAACAGAGGTTATTTGTTAACCACGCCCACTTTCCTAATATAGTCATAACATATGTCACATCGTGACGTTCAGCTCAGGGGTTCGTGTGTTAAACTTTCACATTATTCTGGTCAGAAATGTGTGAGCAACAGGGGAACGCCACAGTTTATAATCAACCATTACGTAAACCTTAAGCAATTGTGTGTGATTTTTGCAAGTGAAACCGTAAATTTTTGTCTTTCCACGACCGCTCCTTGCAGTTTACGCCAAATGTAGGCGGCGGCGGCGTGACACGGTCGTGTTCCCAGCTGGAGCTGCACCAGGAGATCTGGAGGAGCGATGCTTCATTTATGCAGATGATCCGTCACCAGAGGCCATGGGGGGAGGGGCATGGAGACCTGACGACATCTTGATTGATTAATTACCTCCCTCAGTGTTTACATTACCGTCAAAAACGCATAAAAAATGACCAACGGACCCACAAAGTGTTGAAAGTTTGAGCGACAGCCGTGAGATGAATGTTCTGCTTCCTGCTGATCCGGTCTCCTCGGGGGTTATTTTCAAACACGCGTGTTCTGAATGAAAAGGCTTTTTCTGCCGGAGTCCCTGAGGAGCGGAAGCGATCCGGACTGCTGTCCGGTCTGTGAACCGGAGACCACAAGGTTCTGCTCAGGTTCTGCTCAGAACAGCAGGACAGTCGGTAGAACTCAGGTCGATCTTTCAAATAAACAAAGTCCAAAAGGCTTTTTCTGCTAAATCTCTCTCGATCGATAGATAGACATTTCTGTTTTTAGGGACGAATCCACAGTTATCAAGCAGGTGAAGGGATTTGGTCCAGCGTCTGTCCCCCATCATGTGGCCATTTTTTAAAGAATTGATTGTTTTTGCCTTTTTTTGTCATTATTTTTATTCTGTTTTTTTACTTTACTTTACTTTTAACTTTCTTTTTGTTTTTTTTCTTTGTTGAGATTAATTTGCTTGTGGTCAGTTTTCTACGGTGGCCCAGAAGGGTTACAGCACAACACATTAACTTTCTAACAGACGTGTAATTTTTTAATTAACTTCTTATGAAATGTAGATTTTATTTCTTATTATTTTGTTTTGTGTTGTTTTTTTGTTTTGTTTTTGCTTTTCTTTAATATTTGTTGTTGTTTTGTTCCCTAGTTTTGAAAAAAAAAATTTTTTTTGATTTGGATTATTTTTGGTTTTGGTTATTTCTTCCTGCACCTTTGAGCAAAAATTCAACCCCCGCCAAAAACTCAAAACTCAACAAAATCTGCATGCTGCAGTCCCCGGTGGAGATGAACTCTGGACAGAGTGGATGACCCCGCCCCCAAATAAATGATGACATCACAGCGGGACAAACCATCAAAAGAAAAATGAAGGGGGCCAAAATCTCTTATAGGGTTAAAAAAATATTTTCAGAATCGACTAATAAAGCCAAAATGTACGTGTCAGGGATAATGGAGGTTATTATGGGATGGCAACAGGACCTAGAGCTTAGTGGTAAAGTGTAAAATATTTGTCATTTTTGGCATTTAATCATTATTTGACACAAGCTACAGCGATCTTCACAAAATGTCCCACACGCTCTACAAGGCCTAGTCTGCAACCACAATTGAAGTTTTGTCGACCTTTGACCTCAGGAAAAGGCTGCCATCTTGAATTTGTAATTGTAATTTTTATTTCATTTTATTTATTTTTTTTACAATCTGCCAATCGGCTTCTAAAAATTTAAACTCGTCTTATGATTTTGATCTACCGCCCCCTAACTTTCTGAGCTTCATTGGGAAGCTACTTGGGGAATAAACGTTGACTTTAAAGGTTGTAGAGTTTGTGGCGAACTCATAAAAGTGGCGTTTTCTTGTAGCTTCTCGTACCAGAACATTGTGTAAATTTAACACGTGAATCGTTGTTCTCAAGCTGAATGAAACCATGTGACATATGATATGAACAAATTAGGAATGTGGGCGTGGTTAACAAAAAAACAGACAACTGAATAATAAAATGGCTGCTATGGAGATAAAACCCACAAGAAAACCGTCTTTTTGAGAAACAAAAAGCTGTTTTACAAACTTGTCACGTTCAGCTCTGACAGGGCTGTGGGGGCAGAAGGGGGAGAGATGTGGTGTGTAGCAGTTATTTACCCTCGTAGAGGGGGAGTCAAAGGGGGCGGCGAGGGCAGGGCGGGTCATTTTTTCTTGTTTGGTCTGAATTTTAAAGCTCATCCTGACAAACATTGACCTTTGACCCGACGGCTCTTTCTGTGAAAGTTGGGCGTCTCGTCCTTCATGATGGTTTCCTCTTGGCTGCTTTGTTTCGATTTTCCTTGCAGCTACTATGTATCCGTGGCTCTGCTGATTTACTTCCTGCCCCTGTGCATCATGGGATGGGCGTACATCACCGTCGCCGTCACCCTCTGGGCGAGTAAGATCCCCGGCGACTCGTCGGAACACTACAGACAGCAGCTGGTCGCCAAGCGCAAAGTGATGTGAACCGCCGTGAAGTATGACGGACTCTTGCTCCGGGGCGCAGGTTTGAATCCCGTCTCTCCCGTCAGGTGGTGAAGATGATGATCGTGGTGGTGGTCACCTTCGCCGTCTGCTGGCTGCCGTATCACGTCTACTTCCTGCTGCACCAGTTCTTCCCCGAGCTCTTCGAGCAGCTCTACATCCAGCAGGTGTACCTGGCCGTCATGTGGCTCGCCATGAGCTCCACCATGTACAACCCCATCATCTACTACTGCCTCAACAGCAGGTGCGCCGGCTGCGCCCTCGCCGAACGGCGTGCTGGCGTTTGTCTCGCCGTTCACCCTGTGTAATCTGCGCCTTCACCAGGTTCAGAGCAGGTTTCCAGCAGGTGTTTTGTTGCTGCTCCTCCAACGCCGCCAAAGAGGAGCTGGAGCTCAAATCTCCCCGGTGTCTGCAAACCCAGGTGGGTCCCAGAACCACTTTTCCCGCCTCATCTGCTGCTCGGGCGGGAGGTGAGCGGCCAGATGAGACCTCGACGGCGCTCTCATCGTCTTGATCATGTTTTATATGCAGACAGAGGAGCACTCATGCAGAAACGGGGAACGTACGGAGCATCATTTGCCGCAAAATTCTCTCCGCCGGGTCATCATTTGTTTCTGTAAATGTGGGCGGAGCTCCAATTGCGTAACAGTGCATCTGCTGGAGGTCTTCCTCCTCATTTACACCGTCTGCAGGATGACTCAGCAAATCGGAGGAAATGCTGACTCGGAAAACTCAACTCAAAAGCTATTTCTAGGACATAGTTTCTGCAGAGCGGCGAGCATTCATTAGAGCTCGGCCTCCGATCTGCTGAGACCGGCCCCGTTGATGAGAGCTCGGAGCAAAAAATGTCCAAAAAACAAATTTTTTTTCCATCTGCTCCTGATTCACAGTGATTTCATCAGAAACAAGGATACAAGAACGTCTTAAAATATTTAGCTAAAATACTTAAATATGTTCACAGATAAAAAAATGCGAGCAGATAAAAGCAAATCTTTTAGATTCAAACATTTCTGTAGACATTTCTTGTTTTATTATTTTTTTCCACCTTTTAAGACCCGATGACATATTTGAGCTGACCAATCTGTACGGTACTGTGGTAGTAGAGCCCAAAGTGTGATGCCCACCAGGAGTGAACTGTGGAGCAAGGGAGGAGCTGCCCTCTCAGCAAAAAGCTTTGCTTCCCCCCCAAATTTTTTAAGTCAATATTAGCATCAGTGTTGATAAATCATCAATATAAGCTTCTTTATTGGTACTGCTTTACATTAGAAACAATCAATAAATCAATAAATGTATTATTAGTAGAGCTCTCATAAAGAAGAGGCAACCAGAGTGCTGAACATAAAATCAAATGTAAATAAAATCACTAAACAAAATAAAACAATAAAATCAATTAAACAACACAAGCAATAAAACAGTCAAAACAATAAAGTAACTGAAAAAGCTAATAAACAGCTGTGTAATATTAAAAAAAAAATACATATTTTAGATCCTTTATCATGCAACACTCTCCCACTCCGATGCCTCCTCTCTTGCCCCCCTTAAATGTTTTAGCTCCGCCCCCTGGATGGCAGGTCTTCGTGAAAAGGTGCAAGCTCTTCTTTTGCATGTTTACAATTCTTCAGACCTGGCTGGAGGAGCAAGAATGTTTCCTTCTGGGCTTTGAAGTTAATTTGACAAAATATATGTTTTTTTGTTTTGTTTGTTTGCTCATTTTGGGCGGCAGCATTTAGCCGTCAGAAAAATCCAGCGTTTCCTAGAAAATCTGCATGTTTCTCTGCATGGAAGGCTGCAAGCTGCTCTGTGGTCAGGCGCTGCTTTCAAGGTGTGCTCAGGTGTTTTTAAGCCTCGTCTCGTTTTCAGGGGAGCATTCGCGGCAGCCGGATGGAGACGGTCGTTTCCAGCGCCGTGGATCCTGCGGCGCCGTGCGCTCCTCCTCCCGTCCACGTGGACAGCGCCAACGCTGCGTCCCGGGAGACCTTTGCCAGCACCTCCTGTTGAGTTCACTCCATGGGTATGACGGTCAGTCGTTTCTAGGCCACCCAACCATCTTCCAGGGCTAGGGCTGCGTGGAAACGGCGAGCTGAGCCAGCACCTGTTGGGCAGGATTACCGACGGCGTTTGGACCATGTGAGCAGCAGAGCTCGCTCCGCAGCAGGCGGATCACCGGGCGTTAAATATAGAGGGACCCAAGTATAGTGGAGCGGAAAACAAAGCCCCTCGGTTGGCGGTTGCTCGTCACCAGACGGCAGTTTGGCTCCAGAACTCACCAGAACCTGCTGTTTGACACACGCGTGTGATCGGACAGGTGAGACTCACCTGCGCCTGTTTGATGTGACCGGCCTCTCGATGGTTCTCCAGAGCTGCTGTACAGGTTTACCTGGCAAAAAGCATTTGTCTTTGATTCGCTCCAGTTCTCTGGCTGCAAAACAAGCCCGCATCATCAGCCCTCCACCGCCATGCTTGACCATAGCAAACGAATGTGTTTTCCACAAACATGGTTACATGTGAAACTTCATATTTAACGTTTCCTTCAAATTAGATTCATATCTGCTGACCTTTTGCTTCTGAGGCGCATTTTTCCGCCTCCATGAGGAACCCCGTTCTGTCCGGGGGTGTCGTTCCAAGTGAGAGGCGGAGCCTGGCCCCCACCTTCCACTCCTGGGGGAAGATCACAAAGCTTCTTCTGGATTCCTTTAATCGGTTTATCTGTGGTTGAACAGAATGTTTGTTCTATGTTCCCATTCTTCAGGCTACAAAAAAACTCTATTGAACTCAGTTTGTTAACAATGATTAAACAAAAAGCTAATTACATGTGCATATGTAGTCAGTGGTTAAACTAAGAAAATTGTTGTGAGTCTCTGTGAAATACAGTTTGTCTGTTGCTGAAATTCATCGCTGACTTGCGTCTGCCTTTCCTTCTTCATGCGACTAATGTTTGACGTTTCATCTGACGGTCAGAACTCGCAAAGACATTCTCCTTTTAACCCTTGTGCTATCCTAGGCACTTTAACATTGGGAGTTGGGTCATCTAGACCCACTAGACCAGGGGTCAGCAACCTTTTACTCAAAGAGCCATTTGGGACCGCCCCTAATAAAAAAGAAAGCACCGAACCACAACCCCGTTTTGACATCGTATATATATTATGCATGTATATATTATTCAAAAGGTGCTCATTACGTCCATCGCATCGACCAATTCGATCTTCAATGACATGAGTGTAGATCATGAGCCAGAAAAGGGTAAAAAAGTACTTATTTAAAATCCACTGTAATCGAAAATCCTCACTAAGAAGTACGGGACTTGATTGACATGTAGATTGGCCAATCGGACATCGTCTGAAGCATACGTCTGCAAATGCACATTATGTTCTTTAAAGGATGATGCCGCGGCCGCGTGTGGGAGGAGCTACTGGTTCTGGTATCAGTCGCGGCATGGAGCGATGTGTTTATCAATGCATAGTAGACACTGAGAATGTGGAGAGATCAGGTTTATTATTTTGAAGAGTTCTACTTGGTAATCATGTTTCCATGTTTGAGTTCATAAATCCCAGAGTCTCTGCTTCAACTCCCGGAGTGAAAGCTGCGTCTGAATCTGACGCCCGTGTTTCCATCTCTGACAGAGTTGTTAGCCCTCCTCCGCTTCTCCACCTGCTTTCCTCTCTTCCTGTTCACCTGTTCACATCCTCTGCAGCTGAGATTTGTTTCCCCCGCGCTCCCGGTGTGTCCTACACAGAGAGCGCAAAATACGTAGTCGGGGCGCTCCAGCGCACCAAAATGAAAGAGCCGGACGCAGGTTATAGCGGGGATAGAGCAGGTTAACAAATGAATGGAAGAAGGCGGCCTGCTGAAGAAATATTAAATAGTGTACACATTTTATTATTATTCTGAACTATCTTTTATTTAGAAAAATCTTTTATTTTATCAGTCCAGTATGAAAAAACATCAACAAAAGCTGTGTTGGGCGGTTTTGGCTGGGTCTGGCCAAAAACAGATGACTTTTCGGCTGGAACACTGTGACTATCTGGCAACGCTGGCGCGAACTCTCAGTCTGTCATCAGTCTCTGCCCCGCAGCACGTCAAGTTCCCGGCAGAAGATCGGAGTGTTTATCGAAGCCGCCCCGCGTGTCTCCCTCCTGCTATCAGCTCTGCAGTTGTCGCCCGATAAATACGAGCTCATTATGAAGCTGTTTTTACGTGGCTCGCGCTAAATACCCAGACCATGAAGCGCATTTGAAATACCATGAAAAAGCTGAAAAACTAAAATAAAAATTTAATTATAAAATACTCATTATTTTCCAAAGTCACGAGAGCCACAACAGATGGATGGAAAAGAGCACGGCAGCTCAAAACGATGGGTTGCCGACCCTGCACTAGACAGTGATCTGAAATCTTTCCACCTTTATCCACCTTTGTCATGGTAGGGAGAACACCTCAATGGAAGGGGGCGAGGTCATCTAAGATAACACAAGGTTAAAGGGTCAAAGAACTTTTTCTTCTAAAAAGGTTTTATTGAGATAAAGTAAGTAGGAATACTTTCCCCTCTATAATTGATTTCCAGCTCTCAGAAGATCCATTTTTCTCAGAAACTCTGGAAAAACATTAAAAACAGTTAACGTTTTGGACAAATGAATACTCAATAGCATTTGAAACAGAAAGTTCTGCTCCAGAATCTGAACTTCTGTACCGTCTCCTCTCTTCCCAGCTGCAGGGAAACATGAAGGAGAACTTTGAGTTTCATCCATGTCGGATGAAACGTTTAGGAAGAGAACAAAGTCTCCATTAGTCTCAAACCTCCTTTGGCTCTAAGTCGACTCAGAACTTAGCATCTGGCGCCATCTACTGCTTAAACAGAGAATCGCTAACTTCTAAACTCTTTCACCTGAATGGACCAAACAAAACCATATCAGATCAGAGGTATTCCAGGAAGCAGGTTATGCTAGCTCCACGGTAAGTTTGAGGCTAAGGAAGTTGATAACCTCGGCTTTCGGTTCCAGAAATGGAGGTATGTTTCAGGATATGTCAAGTTGCCATAGCAATTCATGCTCTGAACATAACCTGGTCCGGAGCAGGTTTAGTCGAAGGTTAGTTTGTTTACAGAGGTGAAGCAGCATGGCGTGTCCATTTGAAGATGATTTAGTGGATGAAGAAGCTCAGATAACTTTTTCCACCGTGAGAGGGTGATAAGACCACATATGGATGTTGGAAAGAGAAACTTTGTTGATCTAACTTAATTATTTGCTTCAGTTAAGATAATTAAAAATCATTTTTTTTTTGTTAAGTCAGTTTAAAAATTACACATAGTTTTCAGACAGTTATTTTATTCTCGGCAAATTAATTCAATCAAGTAGATTGGCAACTTTGGTGCTGCTGTTAGAGAGAAAGCGGTACATGAGATTGTGGGATATCATTCCTTTGCCTGTCTGGGCGGTTGGGTTCAAGTGTGGGTTTTTGACTAAATGTGTTTAGTTGTTTTAGCTGTTATACTGTGTTTGCCAAGTTATTTTTTCCTACTATGCTTACGTCTCTGCACCATGAGTGAGAGTGAAAGAGAGGATGATGAGTTTATATGGAACTCCTACCACTTGAAGTGTTAATGATGGAAAATTCTTTTATGAATTTATACGCCCGTGCATTTTTATCGTCCTTTTTATTGTTATAAAAATGAGCATATCTGCTGGCTCAAACTTAGACATATGAGAGTTCAAGAAATATAATTAATTAAGATGAAAAAAATATTAATTGAATTGGAGTAATATGACATTTAGTTAGATGAATACTTAAATTTGAGTTGAATAAACAGTTATTGAGTTTTATAGACGTAAGAAAATTAGGTTGAATAAATGTAACATATATATATATATGCGTCACAAGGAAAATGGAAATAAGATCAGAAGCTCGTGCGTTTACTTTGTCTGTTCTTCTACTACAATCAGAAACTCTTTCTTATGCTGATGATTCAGCCGTGTTACTTTTTTGATGGACATATAATCTTCATACGCCGTCATTAAAATCTCAGACTCCGTCTCACTGAAGTATAGCGCTTTCTTTTTTTTATCTCTACTCGTTTCCATGGTGACTCCGGAAATCGGCGATCTATTGAGAATGGCTTTATGTACTTGACGCGCACGTGCATTAACCCAGGGTTACCAAGTGGAGCGTAATTACGCTAACTCATATCCGGTCTTTTGGAACCGACATATCCAGAGTAAGCAAGTTCAGGCGGATTTCAGCCAGAGTTCAGGATTAAAGTCAGAGGAGTTTAAACATGCTTCCTGGAATACCCCCCTGCTGCAGGTTTATGGGGAACCGGGTCATACAAGTCAAAGAGGACCGTTTCTGGACCTGCTGCACCATCAGGAGAACATTTGAATAAGACCTCAAGGTAATGAGAACATGGATCAGGTGGGAGTTTCTCAGCCTCAGGGAAACCTTCAACCGCTCTGCTCATTTACAGATTTAGATCTGCACTGCTGCATCTGGGACAAAAGACGGTTCTCGCCTTCTTTTCTGAGCGCCCAGGGGAAGAACGATCAAATTACCAGGATACAAAGCAAAAATGTTCATAGAAATGAAAATTAAAGCTCTAGAAAAGAGAGGTCAAAAAATGTTTCAAAAATGGTTTATGAAACAAAACGTCTAACTACTTAATACAAATCCTAAATGCTTCAAAGAAAATCTCGTAGGTCTCGAGGTACATGTCTAGATTTTTTGCCTCCATCAGTTTTTTGTCACGGTTTGAAGTGAATCTGTAAAACCTTAACAATGTAAACAATTGGCGTGTGATTGACAGGTGCCTGTCCTGGGTAGACCCCCGCCTTTGCCCCACGGTGACCCCCATGACCCTGCACAGGTCTAAGCAGGAAACAGAAGATGAAATGGGGGGGGGGGGACTGTTTCTACAAGGAGTTTTTGAGGGGCAGAGGCACCATCAGGGACACACCCACTCACTAGAGTAGGCGGAGCTTAGTGTGGGTTTAGTTGTACAGCAAAACAGGGGACCACAGTGAATGAATGTTTACCGGACAGCACAGTTACCATGGTGATGCTGCCGGATGATGATCATCTGCATGAGATTATTGAGGTTTGTAAACAGTAAAAAGCAGAAATCAATTCAGGATTCTTTATTGTCATTTCACCACAGGGATAAAATGAAAGTCCTGCCTCTGGTCCCAGAATCCAGTCCAATCTGGAGCTGGAGTCGTCTGGAAGCTGAAAAACTGTGGCGTCCAGATTCAGACTCAAGGCGGCGCCCTTCACAAAGGTCAAAGGTAATGCTCACACGTCTGATACTGGTCCCTATATCTCCAATATGGATCCAGATGTCTGTGGAAGACGCCATTTCAGCGCCGTAGACTTAAAAACAGTCATTTTCAATGTAAACAATTGAGTGGGCGGAGCCTCCAGATGAGTGAGAGTCTGAGCTGAAGGCAGAGGACCCTGAAAGCCCGCCTCCGTATAAAAGACACTCAAACGGGTTTCGTTTAAACTTCCACTTCTTTATCGTTTTACAGCGAGTAGGTGTGCAACACCAAACATGCATTTCCACGGACGGCTGAACGCCGCAGTAAACAAACAGCAGTGGCTCCGCCTCTAAAATTGGGAGTGTGAAATATTTACAAACAAGCTGGAGTTCGGACAAACGTCGACTCCCCTGAAGGCACCGCGGCGGAAGATACTGACTCTTTGGCAATGATTAAACTGTCTCCCTTGTTAAAAGCAACATTTGTCTAAAATGAAAGTGAAATCACGTTTTCCACCCAAAATGACACGACCAGTAAAGTCTGCAAACATTTAAAAGGCGAGCTCCGCTTTTCCTTAAAAATGGCGTTTCTTCAGGATGTGTCCATCAGCTGGCTGTGTTTGTGTCGTCCTGCAGCAGAGGGGTCCGCTCGTCTGTCCCAGAGCGTCGGCTGGAGGCGGCGTCAGCCTCATTTCTCTGTAACACCAGAAAAAACTGCTCAGCTTCTGCTGATGCGCCGGGGCGGAAACCCACCATGACGCCAAAACCCACCGTGACGTCACAACCCACCGTGTCTTAAAAACATCCTAAACAAAAGAAGTTCCTTTTACTTTGAAAATTCCTGCTCCTTCCTGTTTCTGAAAGCAGAAAAGACCTGAAGTCTCTTCAACATAAAACCCTCCTGTAATTCATAATCGATTCCCTCAGAGAATGCAGGTCAGGGTTTCTCATCATTCAAAAACTGCCTAAAAAAGTGGATTTTACTCAACCAGGCCTGTAGAGTGGACATCTTCTCCACTAAGGACCCAAATCAGGAACTGACTCAGGACCAGACCGAGTCGGGACAGACTCAGGACCTGATCAACTTGGGACAGAATCAAGTACCCACTCAGGACCTGACAGACTATGAACCAGATCAGGTACTGACTCGGGACCTGACCAACTCTGGACCAACTCAGGACCTGACCGACTCGGGACCTGACCCAATCAGGTACCGGCTTATGACCTTACCTATTTGATCTTCTGTACTCAGAAAACAAGTCAGGACAAACAACAAACACTTGAACAATTTCAGCAGGAAGTAAAAAAACATCAAAATAAACTTCACTGATGACTGACGGGTCTGTCGTGGGGGGGGGGGACTTCCAGGACCTACAACCAAAACTTTAGTCGTCTTTCGTACAAAATGTTTGCTTTTATCTAAACTTAAGTTCCTCTCAAACTTTGACGTTTCAACAATTAGAAGAAATTCATGTTAGACAACAAAAAGGGGCAATTAAACATGAAAATTTCCCCTGGGGGGGGGCCCAACCCCGCTTCTCCAGATCTACCCCCACAAAACCCTGCCCAACCCTGTTTGCTGATGAGTACCTGGATCGCGTGTTCAGCCAATCAGAACCACCTGATCCAGATAATCCCAACAGTCTGGAACAGGAAAAGCTGGGTGGTAGAAGGCAGGGACCGGGGTTGGGCCCGCCCCGCCCAAACCGTTGTGTTGTGTGTATGTCTTCAAGTGTGGACCCACCTGCAGCACTCAAACTTTTCTCCCGAGTGTCATAGCCGTGAGAGCCCTTTACCTGCCCGTGAGCCGAGGCCTAGAACACGACCACATTGCCTTACACATGAGCCAAGCACAACACTCGTCTGTCACGGGGGGAGGGGTCGGTACTCATGCATGATCTGGCTCGGTAACGGGTCAGTCATGCAGTTAATTTGGAGGACATGTGATTGGTAAGTTCAGTAACTGATCTGATGAGGAAGAAATCGATGATGAGAAGAAGGAAGACAAAACAGATTAAACAGGATCCGATCCGATCACAGACATCCGATTCAGACTTTAAACTCAAACTTAAGCCTTGGTCCCATGACCCGAACGGCTGCCAAGTGTTTGTGGGTGGTCCGGGTCCGTAGAAAGGAACAGGTGAATCTTAAAGGGAGCCCAGGTGTACCTTCAAATTCTTTTGAGGCTCGTTTGGACAACTTAAGGGATGTCATGAAAGTGGAACGTACCATTGTTGTGTATGTGGTAGGTGTATCATTTCAGTTCTATCGCCTATAGTGGTCCTAAGGGATTCAATTACTTTTAAATAACATCAAGCTTCACATGAAGCTACAGTAAAATGGATATTTTAATCTTTGGATCTGTCAGACCACAGAACACGTCCCGTCATCAAAAAGAAAAAAAGGTAAAAAATCTCTGAGATTTTTCTGAGATCTCAGAGATAAATCTCTCTCTAAATCATGTAAAGGTCCATAGGCCCAAATTCAAAGAGCTGAATCTGTCTTCACATGTGTATATCTACACAGGCTACAGACATACCGGTCAATCGACATTCAAGACATTTAGCCCATAGTGTTCACACTGGACCAGCAAGGAGGGGCTTCTCCTTAATCTTAATTTTTTTAGCATTAAAGCGGCCACTTCCAATGAAAAACCTATGTAGGGTCAACATAAAAGTGCGTTTCGGGCTTCTGCCTTCAAAACTCTCACGTCCACACATAGCTACACACATTTTTAAGTCAGTTTTCAGGCTCTATGCATAAAACGCACGTTGAAAATTAAACCTATTGAACTTTGGCCAATCAGGGACTCGGATTTGGTAGTGATGTATGAATGGCGTCCCTTTTGAAATTAATAATTGGGGTTCGTTTCCGGCTGGAATTCCATAACACCAAGTCTTTCATGTATCGGGATGGCGCAGTGGAAGGAAAAGTTTGGAGCGACATCCACCAGATTTGCACCACTACGACATTTCCCACCAAATATCTTCCAGTTGAAGGTCCAAGCACCAGTTAGCGACAGGCCTGTGTCAACACCATCTGCGAAAAGTGCTTTGTGAATCTGTGTTCAGTGCGTTCTTGAAGGGGCGTCGCATGCCTGCTGTTTACGTAGTCTAAAGGGCACATATGTAAAATCAACTTTTTCTGTTTGTTTTTTTTAACCTTATTTTTTAAAATAATTTTCTTAAAAACTTTTTAGGTTTTAAGTGTTTTATAATGTTCATTCCTCACAAAAAAAAAATAAAGTGGTATTTTGATCCATTCACGCATTTCTGAGTATTCCTCTAAGCCCCTCCCAATCCACAAAACAAGTGGGTTCTCTCAGTGTGATGTCACAAAGTGAGGGAAACCCCTTCCAGCTCCGCCCCCAGGGATAACAGACACACCGATTGGCTGAACGCTTTCATGAACAATATGCACATCCATCTCTGCAAAAGTTCAGAAGTCCTTTGTTTTCGTGGGTTAAAAAGAGACGCGCTGCCGAGGCTGACTCTAGGATGACCTCATGAAATGGGCGGGACCCACAAGAAGCGAAAGGCGGAGCTTACTACCGGATAGGAAAATTAGCTGCAAAAAGGACCCTTCGTCCTAAAATGCACCAAAGGTGATAGAATATCATACATACGGACACAGTCTTACTCTGAAAGGCTTAGGAAAAGCAGGATCTAGACCCTTTAAGGGTTTGGAGACTTTGGGACCTGGACCCAGTCCCACAGGTTCTGCTGGTCTCTGCCTTTATATCGGTTCTGTGACTTCTCTGAATGACAGATCAGTCGGTTTAGCTTCATGAAGCCCTTCGTCTGAGCTGAAACTCCATGATCCCTCTTCCAGCTGATTGGTTCTGAAGGTCTTTACAAACCCTACCTTCCTTTCTTGTGCAGCTTCTGTTGAGAAACATTTTCAAACATCTCCATGATCACCGTTTCCAACATGCATTCATCAAAGTTCCCGTTAGAAGTTTCGAGTCCAATCTGGTCCCAGAAATCCCTGATTTTGCAATAAATCATATTTTTTTCTGCAGAAATATTTCTTGATGAGAATCAGAACATTAGATATTTGGATGGATTCGTTTGGGTTTGGATCAGGACGGGCTGGTTTACGAACCCCGGGGTTCTCCGTGACACTGAAGATCTCCACGGGGTTGGAAGACCTCTGCAAACAAACACCAGCCGTTACCGTGACGAAGCGACAGGAACACCGAGTTCCCATGCCGCTCTCCGCTAGACCTTGACTTCTTGGTTTATGGCGTCGTAAAGAGTCTGTTACCCAACGCGAACACGAGACGGCGATAAGAGCGGCGTGGTCGCTCTCTGACGCCAGGAGAAAGACTCCCGGCAGGGTTTTTGGATGGAACCAAGAAGAGCAGAAGACCGTTGGAGGCTGAAGGAAACCAGCAGGACGTCACCGGCGTCCGGCAGCGAAAGGAGCCCCCCCTCATTAAAAAGGGGGAGCGGTTGGAGGCGGTGGACGACGGTTTGGACTTTACCTTTGATGGTCTGTCAGTTAAAGTTCAGAGCTCTGGTTAAAGGCGGGGAGGGATGTGGGTGGGGGAGGGGGCACGAGCGACAGAATTTCTTTAAATATTTCAGTTTTTATTGGTGGATCACGATGAGATGATCCACCTCCGGAAACCTCCAGATTCCCCAAAACCTGAAGCCTCAGCCGGAACCAGAGCAGAACCAGCAGACGGGTTCTGTCTTCTTTGGCCAGCGGGCTGAGGGTTCGAATCCCTCCTGCTCCCTCTCCTCCCGTTCTCGGAAGGACATGCTCCCGCGGCGTCATGCAGACGGAACGGTGTGTCGCGCTGGGCGCCATACCTTCACTTTGTGATGGACCACGGACGCCACGATGACGGTGAGGAGGCCGAGCGCGATGAGGAGGTACTGCAGGTACTCCATGACGGTCGGGAGGACCACCAGGTTGGTGCGGAACGTGTTGAGGACCGGTCCATCGATGTAGCCGCTCTGTTGGCGACAGGAACGCACAGTCAGCAGGTTAATAAACCTTTATCGACACAAACACAAGTAAACAAACTAAAGTTTATGTGTGTGTGCACAAACACACAGAAGTATAACTGAAAAAGGAAATGAAAGAAAAGAGGTAAATAAAACGCAGAAGCTGATAAATTCCCTTTTTTTTCTCAACAGGTGAACTTCATTTCCTCCTACAGCAGGTGATCTTCTGCCTCCTCTACAGACAGAACTTCTGATCCTGATCTTTCACCTGAACCCGTCCCGTTCGCTCCTCCCAAACCTGTTTCCCTGTCAGCTGACTCGCCGTCTTTCAGAGACAAACTGCAAACAACGCAGGAAAAACTGTTCTGCCTAAAAAAGCAGGAAGTTCCTCTACAGAAAAGTCTTTGCTGCGTGACTTCACGAAGAACCACAAACATCCGCGATCTGCGGTCCAACAGGAAATCCAAACGGCTGCGTCTTTGATCAGCTGTTTTCAACCACAGGAAACGACTTTATCTATATTAAAAAAACATCCAAACTGTCTAAACTTGAGAATGATTAAAAACAACTGTCTTTAACTTTAAAAGGAACATTTATGATGGACTTTAAACAGGAGAACTGCTCTAAAATAGTGGATCTATATCCTTTATAGTGACATTTTTTCAAAATAAAAGATTTCAAAAGTTAAAAGTTTTTATCACTTCTAAGGAAATTAAAGTCTCTCCAGAGGATTTTTATGTTTATTCTAGGAGGAGAATAATAGTCAAAACTCTCTTAACGTGTCGATTATTTTCCCAAAAATCTGTTTTTTTTACTTTCAAAAAGAAGATGCTAAATGTGTTTTTACATCTGTCATTATTTCTTTAATGCTTCAATGAAAATGAGGTTTTGGCAGAATCCTGAAGACAGCTAAAAAATATAACAAAAGTGATTTAAAGTGACGCTAACTGGCTAAAAAAACAGGTATAGAAAGGATTGAAATAACATTTAAAAACCACAGAGGCTAAATCTTTGTGCTGAATCCTGATGAAGACTGAGGGTTTGCTGCATCTCACCTCCTCGAACCACAGCAGCGGCATCACCACCTCAGAAATCTTACCAGTTTCACTGAAAGAATAACACAAACACACACAAAGGTGCAAGAAAAGCAGGAAATGGTCACCGGCTTTGAATTAGAGAAAACACAATTCATGAGAAAGTTGGAAATAATCCTTACGTGATTCCCGAAACGCTTTTAATGTAGAGGTTGAGCTGCAGGCGGATGGACACGTTCAGAGGAACGCCCGTCAGCTGCCGGGACACAAACCCGCAGATTATCAGACCTTCCTTGAAAGGCTCAAAACAGTTTTTAAAAACAACAAAAGAAGGAAATTCTCAGGTTAGGCAGCTTCTTTTTATGGTTTGGTTCCACCATCAAGCTGCAATAAAGCTGTGAGATCCAACAATGGGAACAAAGACGCATCTTGAACTTCTATCAGCTGCAGGCCGTCCAGGCCTCAAGGCTGCAGGCGGCGTGAGGGAAGCGGGTCTGATTCCCAGAGCAGCCACTCTTCCTCTGTCACATCTGCTAAAGACGCACAGTTTCTGTTCAAATCCATGTCCTGCCATAACTCCCATTCCTTCCCAACGGCAAACGTCAGAGCAGGCGGCCGAACCCAAGTCTACATTATGATGATGACCGATGATGAAGATGAGGAGCAGACTGGAGTCTTCAGGTCTTTTCTTTGAGAAGATCAGGAGACGACAACTGGATCTCCAAACAAAACTACTTTCACAAATTCTGTTTCATGTTTTAGAGCGACAATAAAAGAAAGAAATAGACATGAGAACAGAGTCATACAATTATTGGAATAAAGTTATGAAATGATGAAAAAGAAATTTGAAATCTTACTAGACTAAAGCTGTACAATGTACAGAAGAAAATAATAAAATGTTGAGAAAAAAGTTTGAATACTTAAGAGTAAAAAGTCCTACAAAAATGAGAACAAAGTTGACATTTTACCAGAAAAAGGCGTAAAATTAAAGTTAAAATTGTATAAGACCTAAAGCTGTACGATATAGAGAAGTACTAAAACTCTGAGAATTATTTACAAGACTGAATAATAATAAATAATAAATAAATAAGTATAAAGTCCTACAAAAATGAGGATAAAGTCAATATTTTACCAGAATAAAGTTATAAAAAAAGTGAATAAAGTTTTATATTATACTAAGAAGACATCATCTTAGGAAACTTCGGGTCTATTCAGACTGAACACATTTGGTTGGACTAAAGTGAACCAGAATTCATTTCCCCCCCCGATAATCCAGAACAAATTTCCAGTCTGAATACATCCAAACGGACCCTGGTCCTGGACCAGGAACCACTCTCTGACCCGTCTTTGGAGGTGGTCTCGGTTCATTTCCAATCGGACTGAGCTTCGGTTCGTTCTGAGATTCCTCCGTCTGGATACAATCGTCCTCTGAGCGGAACAACTGGACCAAAAGGGCCACCGTAGGCGTTGGTCATGTGACGTAAACAGAAAAGGTGTGCGTTTTATAAAGTTTGAATGAACAAAAAGTGCAGGACTTCCATCATTTCTGCCTCTAGTTGCTTTGCCCCGCCCTTGTAATTCCTGACCAATGAGTGAAGACATTTTTAGTCACATGGTTTTGTTTACAAGACTTAAGTCCAGGGGACGGACAACATGGTCTCCCCCGTCTGAACACGCCCTAAAACTGTACAATTACAAGAATAAAGTCGTACTATGTGAGAACCAAGTCATATTAACGAAACGAAAAGTTTATGAGACTATGTTCTACAATTATGAGAATTACCTAATACTTTCTGAAAACAAATGTTTTTTTTTTGCCACAAAGTTCAGGAAAAACTATTTTTACTCTTTTTAGATAAACCACACCTAAAGTTAAATCGTTTCTGAGGAGAGCAGCAGTGGTTGGTCCCAAAGAGTGTAAATAAAGATCCTCCATGCGGGGAGATCTGCCTCTGACGCTCAAATCTTTCTGTTCAATCGAGCTTTGACAGACGCCTGAGAATGAACCTGTGGAGGAAAAATCCTCCTCTTCTATCCGTTCATCCTGGTTGCTGCACAGGAATTCCTCCCAGCTTCTCTGGATTTTGAAAAGTTGTTGGATTTAAGGAAAAGTTTTTTTCTTTTTAGGTTTTTTCTTTTTTGGATCCATTAATCGCTTTTTCTTCGACTTTGCAAAACGTCCAGGATTCCACTTCCTGTTTAACAATGAAGACATCTTTTTTTCCTACTGATGATGTGTGGATGCGTTTCACTGCCATGTCTCTGCATTTCCTCTAATCATTGATTACAGAAAACTGACATTTGACGTTTGCTGAAGCTTCAGATCGGAGGTTTTCGGGGACGAACGGTCTACAGATTCAGATTCAGACGGTAGAAAAACATCGTAAGCAGGATTGTGTGGGATCATTTCAGGACGAGACGTTTGGAAAGACTCGGATCGGGCTTCAGCGCGGATGGGCTTTGGGACGACGCTCTCCTGAGACGCAGGCTCCACCCCCACCGCCAAACTCTGTGGGACGCTGCCGGAGGACCGAGTCCGTCAGAAAACCGGGTTAGGTGGCATCAACCCAACAGTCTGATGGGAGGCAGATGTTCGGACGGTTCTAAGCCACACTGACGAGGCTTTTGGCACCTTCTCCCAGAAGTTCAGCAAATGGTCAGAAGACGCCAGAAAACACGCCATAAAGGGTGTAGCTGACAGGAAAATGACAGCCCAAAGAGGCTCTGAATGGCCGCCACGGTGCAGATTGGGTCCATATGCGGTTCTGATGGACAGTTAATCCCGTCCAAAGCGGACACGAGTGGCTCAGGATCAGGAGGAGGAATGCAGCTGCAGGCCGTTCTCCGTGCAGCTTCGGATGAAGGAAAACCGGATTTACTGAATAAACAAAGAAACCCGGAAAATTTATCTAAAAGAAAAGAGAATTTTCATTTCTTAGGCTGATAAAACTAAAAACATTTGAAAAAAATTGGTTTTAAATGCAGATGTTAAGAATAATTTGGTTTTAACAGCAGTAAAAATTTGAAAGATTTATGTTTTGATTATGACCCAAACATTTGAATTCTTTAACCTGTAGTTTTGGGTCTTTTTATTGAACACAATCCATTTTTTTAATTGAATGCAATGTTTCCGTATAAAATTCCTCATGGATAAAAAAATGAATCAATTCCTTTTGGTAAATCAGGTTTAATCAGATCTTAATGTTAAAAATATGTTTTTGTGCTAAATAGGGATTTTAAAGGTAAAAACCACATTTTCAGTCCTCTTAATACATTTTAACAGGAAAAAATAAATGGATTTTTAAAAACATGTCTGCCGTTAGAAAAGTCTGAATTATTCGTTTATTATATTTTGTCGTAGCTTATAAGGCCGAGCGGTTTCTGCAACAGAACATTTCTGAAATTCAAAGAACTCTTTCTCATCACGTTTAGTGAAAAACGGTTTGGTATTTTTTAAAGAACCACGAAGGAGCCGAAGATTCGCCTCCAGGAAGACTTGAAGGAGGAGTCGAGTCTGCAGATCAGCTTTCTGGAAAAGCTCCCAGCTGAGATTATCGGCTTCTTTCCATTCTTCTTTCAGACTCCACTTTTCTTTTCTTCTTCTTAAGTGACTTTATGTCTACGTCTACGCTCACATTTCAGTCAGTCGCTCAGATTCTTGTGTGGCAGTTGGATTTGAGATGTGCGGGTTTCCGTTTTCCCATCATGCAAATGTGTTTCCTGGATCGTCCCGAGTGAGTGAGTGAGTGAGTGAGTGAGTGAGTGAGTGAGTGAGTGAGTGAGTGAGTGAGTGAGTGAGTGAGTGAGTGAGTGAGTGAGTGAGTGAATGGGCGGCCTGAAGGAACCTCTCCTGAGCTTCGATCTGCACACGCCGGCTCCTTATCGAGATCTGCGCTCTGAACGGCCGTCATTACGGAACCTTATCACAGCTTCCAATTACCTTATCGGCTGTGGCGCGAGCGATAAGGGGCAACGGGCTGTTACGTAAGGAGGCGGCGGCGTTTGGTAACAGCTTTCTGTTGGGTTAACTGCTTCACATCAACAGGTGGAGCATCGAAACCGTCTCAGCTGCATGCCCCCCCCCCCCCCCTGTGCAACTCAGGGTGCGGCACCGGGACCCGACGCGTTCCATCGCGGACGCCTCAAGCTTTGAGCAAAGCACACAAGTTCTTGGACGACGCAGGACTAAGATGCTCGGTCCAGAACGCCATCAAGAACATTAACCCCCCCAACCCCACCACCCCACCCCATGAGACCTCATTCTGCTGGAGCGTCTGACGCTACCAAACATCTGAAAGGCATCAAACCCCTGTGAGCTTCTGCAGACCCAACAGAGGGAATCCAGCAGCTTTGGCGGCGAGAGGAGGAGGATGAGGAGGCGGAGAGGGAGGGGGTGCTCACCGGGTGGATGTCGATGAAGAGGCCGTGTTCCTCCTCGGTGGGATTCAGACCCAGCACGTAGTCCAGCAGCACTGGGTCAGCGTTGAAGAAGTGGGGATGGGAGATGAAGACCGGAGAGTCTGGAGAGAAGAGAGGAACCTGAAAACGGCGAGGATCTGACCCCGGATCCTCGGACGGAGAACCGCGTTCAGATCAGGGTTGGTTCTGGTTTTTTAGACACATTGTCATGACGAATCTGTTTGATCAAATAAAAACCCAGATTATAAACACTAACTCCTTAGCTCAGAGCGGGAGGAGCAGAAACTCCAGTTTCTCTGACAGAGTAATCAGATTACTTCTTCCTGAGGGTGCAGGAGAACATCAGCCTCGTTTTGAGCGCAGCAGACACGTGAAAAGTTCAAAGTAAATATTTGTTGACCTTTCAGAGCGTGCGGGACCTAAATGTAAAGACGACCTTTGGGGCGCCAGCGTGCGCCGACTCACTGTGGCGGCAGCTGCTGACGTTCAGAAGACCCGACTGCCTGCAGGGGCAGAACCCCTGGTTGGGCTCGTACTGCGACCCGTTGGCAAACATGGTCCTTGGCGCCACGAACCTATACAGAGGGATCCCCAGCATCTCGCCTGTGCGCTGGTAAACCAGCTCCAAGGATCTGCGCAGGAACAGGAAGTGACAACGTCAGGCTGAGGCGGGAGGCGGGAGGCGGGAGGCTGCGGGGCAGGAAGGCGGTTCACCTGCAGGCGTCGGGGCTGTAGAAGGGTAAGGTGCTCTCTTTGGTCATGAAGGGAGGCCACATCTGTCCGGCTGTGCCGTTGATCATGTTGCACTGGGGGGTCCTCCAGTAGCTCAGCTGTTGAAGGGGGGACAGTCAGATGGGTCACATGACAGGGAGACGGGTGGCGCCGACACCTCACCTGGGTCAAACCGTTCCAGGAGTCCACTCTGTGGACCTTCCTGATGTCGTCTTTCCCCGTGTTGATGGTGAACAGGCCGGTGTTGGAGTTATTGAACTGAAAGCACGACAGAAACGTTTAAAAGTCACAATTTCCACTGAAAATCCTGTTTTTAACGTGTTCCTGCTGCGTTTTTCTGACGATGGAGGACAGAAATGTTTAAATTAAGCTTAAAACTGCATTTCTGAGTATTTCTTTATTCAAATCGTTGCGAATCAGACCAAAAGTTTCCTGATAAAGATCGTATTTGTGACGTAGAAAGCCCCCTGCTCCACTCTGTTCTGGTCCCGCCCACTGAACTCCTGCCGCTCTGCAGAAACTATGTCCTAGCAAACGACACAGGTTTATGGAGTTTGGCTAAAATCGGCATAATTCTAATGAAAAGACGACTGGGAACGCTTTGAAAATAGATCGGAGAGGGACTTTGAGGTCCTGTACGGAGAAAAGGTTTTCAGAAGGAACAGCAGCTCCGATCCGTTTAAGTCAATCGTCCCGTTTAAAGGTGTTTGTCTTGTAACCCTTGTGGTATCCTAGGCACTTTACCGTTGGGAGTTGGGTCATCTAGACCCATTAGACAGTGCTCTGAACCTTTTTACTTCAATGATTTGTGATCTTCACTGGTGTCCATGGATTACATGAAATTTTTCCACCTTTATCCACCTTTGTCATGGTAGGGAGAACACGCCAATGGAAGGGGGGGGGGTCATCTGGACCCCATAGGATAGCACAAAGGTTAAACATGAATATTTGTTATGGTTCAATTGTCATTCATGAGTTATAGACTGATCCTGATCACTCGTGTCTCTGCTGCCTGACAAGAGTGTTTTGGTGCCCCGCCCACTTTGAAGCGACCAAACCTATATTCCCATTTTGGACTCGTCTGTGAAACCTTCAACCAAAATCTTGGTCTCGTGTTCTAAGCAAATGCTGATCTCTGCAGTCACACTTCCTCACATGTGTTCCTTTTTAGACAAAGTTCTGCCCCATTTAAAGAAACTGTTTTTAAAAAGCGAAAGTTACCCCGGAGTCTCTGTCCCTCAGCTGAATCTCGTGGAGAACCCCTCACCTCGGCGAAGAGTCCAAACTTCCCGGAGGAGGGAAGCATGCCGGGCAAGTACTGGTTTAGGAAGTCCACCAGTTTGCTGTCATAGCCCCACATCAGCTCCCCCACCGTCTTGGTCAGGAAGGGACCCTCTTTGAAGGTCTTGAAGGTGGCGCTGATCAGCAGACGCAGGGCGTAGGGCAGGTTCTCCATCATCACGGCGGCACTCTGCAAAACACAGCCGAGCGTGAGGAACCAACCGCACAAATGGGAGACGTCCAGCGGTCACCCGGGCCTCACCAGAACCAGCATGTTGGGAACCGTGACCAGGTCAGACTCGTTCCCCACAGACATGGACGGCTCGAAGTAGTAGGTCCGGTATTCTCTGTAGGACACCGTGTAGTTGGGGTGAAACGTGATGTTCTCTTTCTGGCAGCGCTTTCTGGAAAACACAAAGGAAACTCCTGGTTTTCAGGAAAGACGTTGGTTCCTGAGAGGTTCCGGGTTCGGTTTCTGTTGATCAAACACAGAGGAGTATCTCGCAAGCTTGTGCTGAAGAACCAAGGAGGTCCACCAAAACCACACGACCTCCAGAGATCAGAGCGCTGGCAGAAAGGCCCACCACCTCTATGTAGATTCAGAGGACAAAGCAGCACCGGTTCCTGTCAGACTCCTGGGTTTGACCAAAGCCTCCGATCACAGACGTCATCACAACCTTGACCTTGGTGCAGAGGAGAAGTGGAGCCGATAGATTTGATTTCATATCTTTTCAAGGCTTTCGGCTTGGAGCCTCAGACTTGACCTAAATTTACAGCCCGTATGATTCCGGATTTGCAGATCTAGATCTTTACAGTAATGTTACGTCTTCTTAGGGTGATGTCACACATATTGCACTGGTGCTTTTTCTTACGTGGAAAAAGTAAGAAAAGTTGGTCTTTGCATGAAATTTTCACAGATCAGGAATAAACCACGGAAGAAGTACGAATAAACCACGCAAAACAACCAAACACATAAACTCACCTAGAACTTGAACCGTGTGTTAAAATTGTGCTGTTTAAATGCAATTTATACGCGATTCGTGAATCAATAACGTAATTTGAACCCGATATATGCGCGGAAACGCGACATCAAAGTTATACATTGGTAGTTCATGCGTGAAAAGTCCATCAGACAAATGTAGAACCGTCGTGGAAAGACACAAATTTGCGTCTGCATTTCACGAAAAATCTCACGCAACCGCGTAAAGATTTACGTAATACTTGAGTATAGGCTACGCGTAACTTTCAACTAACCTAAAATTTTTAACAACCTAAAACCGAATTCATGCAAAGACCCGTTGGACAAAACCCTCAACGGACATCTGTGCACATCGACGAACGCAGGAAACACGCTTGGCTCACGAAAGAACGAAACGCCATACGTGGAAAATGTGTGACACGGCTTCAACAGCCTGTTTCTGAACGATGGACGGAGCTGGATGGACGTGTTGGTGCAACAGGGACACAGGCGTGGAGCGTCCCGTCCCGGCGCACCTGTACACATAGGGGCCCCTCTGCTCCACCATGGGCTTCTCTCCTTTCAGGACCTCCTCAGGGTTCAGGACGTTGAAGAAGTAGACAGACATGAAGAAGGGCACGGGCAGGTCCTTCCACATGGTGTAGGACAGGTCGTTCTTCGGGTCGATCATCGTGTTCTGACAGGAACGAAAAATACAAAGTAAAAATTAAAAAAGGGGGGGGGGAAAGCATTTTTGAATCTGAAGCCAGAATCTATTGAATCGTCTGGATTTGCACATTTCTGTTTAATGTCAAGACATTTGAATAAAAGAAGACAATTCAATGGATTTGATTAAGTATGAGAACATGTGTCAGGGCTAAAGCATTTTGAGGTCAGTTTTATCGATGCCACATGATTCTCCTGTCTGAAATATTAAAGCTGAGTCAAAACAAACAGCAGATGAAAAGACTCAACTTTTCTGTCTTCGTATTTTTGTAATTATAATATTAAGAATTGGATTTGAATCGGTCTAAAAACGGTCGGAGTCATTATTGGAACGGAGGTCTGTCCCGGTTCCGAGAGAATAAAACGCGGGAATAGAAGTGGGCCACAAAGCTGGGACATGCCGCAGGTTTCAACCCCTTTAATCATATTTATGCCTTTGAACAGAGATAAGTTATCTCCGGCAGCGATGCATCAGAAAACAGAACCAGGAGTTTGGATCTTATTTGGAAAACATCCGCGTGTTCATGACTTCTGCGACAGTAATTTAGATTTCGTCCCATTTCTGTCACTTTTATCTTGGTATCTTTCATTTCCGTTAGTGAAGGGTCAGCAGAAATTTGGGGGGGGGGGGGGGGTTTCCTCATTCATTTTAAAATAACATTTTAGGGGAAAAAAACGTGAATTTTTTTTGTGTTTATCTGACATTTCTCGTAATAAAATAATTTTTGAAAATATTTTTACAACATTTCTACACCTAAATTGCACTTTATTGATGCTTTTATTTACAGACGTGAAGGTTTTTTTTTTTGCCCTTCTAAATAAATTCGAAGTACTTTGGCGGTTCGGTGGTTCCGCTTACCTTCTCCACCTGGTCGTCGATGATGATCGGACCCACAAAAACCAGAACGGTTCCGAAAAACACCATCAACACACCCGCCACGATGAAGCCGGCTGTCAGCCTGGCTTTATTTACCCCCATGATGGTGACAGTTCGGCAGAACCGCGCTTTGTTTACGTCCAAACTTCAGCCGAGCGGCACCAGCGAGCTAGCTTCTCTGCTTCTCCACCTTCAGCACCACCTGCACACTTTCATGGTCACCCAAAGTCCACTTTTGCACCGGTTCACTCCTCTGATCGCCGTTGCCGACCTTCTGATGTTGTTGCCCCATTTAAAGTCTATTAGTGGTGACGCTTTCGACGCGCGAGGAATTCTGGGAAATGTCGTTCATTTGATACAAGTAGGATTTTCGAAGATTTAAATTGAAACACATCCTGGAGAGCCAGTTATTATTATTTATTATTATTGTTTGTTTTTTTTTTGTTTAACAAGATAATAAAATAATTACTTTTTTTTTTTTACAATAAATAAAGTTTTACACAAATTATTTTAATTAAATTAAACTAACAATGGCCCTGTTAAAAAAAACTATTGTGTAGGCTTAGTATTATACTACAACTTTTTTAAGTAAGCTTTTTTTTTACTACTACATCAACCCAACATGAGTGTGTTTTACTTTATAACATTTGATTAGCATTTTTGCTACTTCACAGATTAAACATTAGCCACATTTATGAGAAGCTGATGCAGTTTAGACTTTTGCAGCGGAGATAGCCCCTCGTGATATAGCTGACAAAGATAAATGTTTGCTTTAGCTGTTTGCTTTTTGACATAAAAACAGATGCAATCACATTATGATCTGCGCCACAGTTTCTTATCTGATAAATGGAGAATGTCAACTGCTGCTTGATAGTGTCATAAAGATAAGTCAATGTTGGAAACTTAACACCTACAATAAAAAATAATCAACACTGTAAATGACTTTGAATGAGTAAATCCTTTCAGCTCGATCTGCCGCACAATGAAATCTACCAAACTCAGCTGTCAATATCTCGGTTATATAACTCATTTATGACCTTCAGTGACCATAGGTCATGTGACAAACAGACTAATCTAGGTCTGCCACTATAATAACAGTTTCACAATTCCTCTAAGGTGGATGTCGTGATGCTCCCATAGTAACCTTTAGTCAGGGGATATAAATAGGGGCAATGCAAAAGTACAGATTATAGTTATTTCAAGAAGTTCAGCTCTAAAAAAAACCCAACAAAAACAAAAAACAGCAACAAAAGAAATGAGGAAAAAGAGCAAAAAATAAAAGAGACAACTAAAAACAGAAAGAACAACAAAAGCAAAAATGGTCAAGAAAAAAGAACAAAAGCAACAAGAAAAACAAAAATTAAAAGGACAACAAAAAAGAAAAAACATTAAAACGGGCAAAAAACAAAACAAAAGAAGAACAAAACTAACAAAAACAATTAGATAGAAATAAATAGATAAATAAATAAAAACAACAACCAAATAAAAATAATAACAAAAATAACAACAACAGCAAAGTAACAACACAAAAAAAGAAGAATAAAAATGCCCAAAAAAAGACGTTTTATCTACAGTAGTTACTTCTGGATTTTCAGCTTTACAGAACTCACAGTTCCCGCCTGAACATTTACTGGAAGAAGCATCTTTTCTGAAATAGATTCTAACCGGAGGTTCACCTGTTTGTTTGTGGATATCTTTGGTAATAAATCTGGAGAGAAAAGAATCCTCAATCGCCACACTTTGAAGGGAAACCAGTGTTTGTCTTGACTCATTCTTGAGAGGAAAAGAGGAAAGGGACACAGCTTTTATGGCTGATTTCAGTGACATTCAAAAGAAAGAAAAACAGAAAAACCTTCAGCAGCTCCAAAAACCCGGTCCAGGCCTGGAGGCTTTGGAGAGCAGAAGCCTGCTGACGTAAATCCAACAGCCTCTCCTAAACTCCTTTCACGTCTCAGGCTGACAAGTTGATGTTTCTCCTCACAGAAGTACATTTTTACAAAAAGCTAGTGTTTGCACGTCTGCACTGCATCTGTTTGGAGTCTTCTGGGCTCTCAGCGTTTTCCGTCACAGAGAAACGAGCGACGCCAGGATTTGGCTCCAGTTTCATATGAGATGACTGGGAGTCTGTGCAGCTGAGAATCGTGGATCATACGAAGCCAACTATTGATCCAAACCGTTCTTACGTCTCTGCAAACGAGTGTTTGGAGCAAACCGATCCTCTTTTCACGGTGGTTTAATAAAAGGAGCGGCAGCGGTGACGATGTTTCCACAAAATATCTCACAAAACCGCACAACTTGAGCTTGAGCAAAGAAAGAATTAAGAAACCCATGTTAGTAAAAACACATGAAAAGTTAACATTGATGAACTTTTTGGAAAAAAAATAATCCAGTTGAAAGTTTGTTAATGAGAAAGATTAAAAAAAAAAAAGATTTCTCAGATAAAATAGTTGCATTCACACAAACATGTTGTTATATTAATCCTCATCAGACACAGTTTTTACTTCAAAAATAACAAGAATCCTAAAGATAATACCATATATGACACTGTCAGTCCATTAGATTAATTTTTATCGTGATGTTTTGGTTATGATTAATGTATGTCTTTATCATTATTTTGTTTTTGTTGTTATTTTAAATCAAAAATTGATTTTAAAGTAATAAATTTGTGTACTTTTATACTGTTTTTCCAGTTGTATATTGTCTTTTACCTCCTATAGTCTTTTGAGTAGTTTCTTCTTATTAAAATTAGTTTTATTTCCGCTATAATATTGACCTGCTAGGGAAGTGCAGGTGTTAATTAGCCCGTGGCTAAAATCCAGCATTTTTTATTCTTAATTTTCTCAGTTTTAATAAATAAATATTAAAACTTTTTGCCAGAAACAACTTTTTTGTCTTATTTAGTCTTACTGCTTTTGTTACGTTTTCTCCTATTTTGTCCATTTCAAATTAATTTTAGAAAAAGTATTTTGTCATTTTTATCCGTGACCTTTGACCTCTTGAAGGTCACGCAGCAGCAGAAGGAAGACACTTTTGGGTTTCAAACCTACAAACCGCCTCGGGGGGACTCACCTTCCCGACCTGGTACCTCATCATAGCCGGTCCCGTGAAGGCAGAAATAAGTCCGAACGTCAGCGTCACGGCCCCCGCCGCCACAAAGCCGATGGCTACTTTGGCTTTATCGATGGCCATGGTCAGGAAAACCAAAGATGTGACGGAGAGAGCTGCTGGAGACCAGCAGAGACACAGCAGCAGGGCTGGGGGGGTGGGCTGCTTTTATGGTCCAGCTCCTCCCGCCCACCTCCATCCTCTCCTCATTGGCTCTGCAGCTGTGTCCATCACACACAAGTAAGTCAGATGACTGAACGGTTTCATTGATCTGGATTGAAGTTTCTGCAAACGGAGAGCTTCACTCAACACTGAGGTGATTGACGGCATCACTCAGTTGTCCTGCAGATAAACGCAACGGAATCAAGGAGCAGATATGGAGACGTTCAGACTCATGTGAGGAGAGGCAGGAGGAGAAATCACAAGACACAGTGAGACGTCAGTCCTTACATCACCTGGTCTGATGGTGGCTTTCGTGTTCCTGAAGGCATCACAGACGCCGAGGTCCGCAGTTCTCACGCACGAAGCAGACGAGTTCAGAGGTAAATCCACGCATAAACTTTCATTTTCCTCCATCATCCTGGCAGCTAAATCAGTTTGTGTGTGGTCTGCTTTCAGGACAAAAGAAGGACAAATGAGTTAAAAAACAAAAACAAATAGACAAACTTTACTGAATAATGTTACGAAAATTCTAAATAAATGTGGAAAGGACGTGTCACACAGCCACTACACACATTTTGAGCATAATGCATGGATGAAAGTTGGTCACACGTGAATTTACCTGCAAATGGGGAGAAAAATTGAGGTGAAATGTTCACAGATTAACCGCGCTAAAACCACGGCGGAGATACGATAAAGCATGCAAAGAACACGCAAATCAACTTAAATCCAAATATGGCCCAAAATGTATCATCAATGCATCAATTCCATAATTTCAAGGTAATAAGCGTGCCTAATATGTGATGTAAAAGTTATACATTGCAAAACTGAGTCCAATTGTGTTGAGGAGATGCTCATCCATGCTTTTATATCATCTCGTCTTGATTACTGCAACTCCATCTTCACATGCTTGAGCAAAATATCTTTAGAACGGCTCCAGGTTGTCCAGAACGCTGCTGCAAGGCTTTTAACTAAATCCTTCAACTTTTTACACGTCACCCTGTTGTTAATCCAGCTGCACTGGCCCCACATCCGCCAACCAGTGCATTTTCAAATCCCGGTTTTAACACAGACAGCTCTTAATAGCTAAAGAAGACCTTTTGCAGCCGTCCACTCCCAGCAGGTCCCTGAGGTCATGTGACCCCAGACTCTGTAAGACTGTGAGAGCTGATCTGCATCTCACAGAGCAGACTTACCGCCTGGTATGACTCTCCGAGAGGCAGGAGAACCGCGGAGAACTGGAACATGAGGATTTAGGCTAAAGAAGAAATATGGTTTCTGAGGGGAGACTGAAGCTTTTTGGCGATGTTTATGCGGTTTGTGGAGCACCTCCTGGTCTTTCATGTCAAACTTCTCACACAGCTCCTGATCCGTGCTCTATCCCATCATATGAAGTCAAACTGATCTGGAGCCAGACTCCAGACCAACATTGGCTCCTCAACCTCAGGTTGGACCCCTCATGCTGCAGCTGCATTTTGAGCCGCACTGCATGCCGGCGTGAAGAACAATGGAGGTGTTGTTGAGCAGAGGAGCTTCCTCCTCACTAGTACCTCCGGTTTTTCCAGCTTTAATCTCAAGGTTCTGGGTGGCATTCCCGCCTACTTCAACATCCTGCAGGTCAAACCAGCAGCTGAGCAGAACTTCCGCTTCTGCAGAGAAATGTTCAGGTTTCTGCTATCAGAGTTTAAGCTAACAGGGGAGCCACTGCGTGGATGGCCCGCCGTTTGAGATGCTCCAACCATCCCGTTTCATCTTCTCGTTAAAGGAGCCCAAACGAAGGGCTGTTTGCTCCTCAACAGAGTTGGATTCATCAGGAAGTCTGCTGAGTTCAGGAGACCACCTGGTCCAGTGTGGACAAATCATGCAAACATGGTTCCTGATCTGCTTTCTAGTGGAAGGGGGGTGGCCTTCCAACAAGCTCACTCCTAATTGGCCAGAGTAGTTGCCAGAAACGATGACTCAGACCGACCCGGACCAATCGGTGCCGACTGATGAATGAAAGCTTTGAATGGCGGCGTCAGTATCGCGAAGAAATGGCGACTTTGTTTGGTTGGAGCCGGAGGTAAACCATCGGATGACATCACACTCTCTTACTCCAGTTCTCTGATACAGTCAATGGTTTGGACCAGAACCACCTGATCCAATCCTAAACTACGCGTACAAAAAAAATCATAAAGAACTTTTTTTCTTTTGAAGGCGCCCGTAACGCTTCAAATATACTGCCCCATAACATGATGCTCACCCTTAATGCAAACATTTAAAAAAAGTATTTAAAACCATCAAATCTGCTGCAGAATCTGACTGATCTGGATGAAACTTGGACTGAAGGCCTGACAGTTTATTTAACGCAGAGGACATTCACCAGAGGGCCATAAACAAATGTTCCTTTGGTGGAACAGCGACGATGACAAACCATCCGTGACGGACACAGCAGTTTCACTGAACAGCTGGAAATGGGAGAATCTGAGGTTTGTTCTCTGCAATCTGATAGTTGGACTTTCATCTCTTTGAACTGCATGAATTTTAGCTTTATTTACCAAATTTCCAAGAAGCAACCGTCTGCCAGAACATGTCAGGCAGACGGGAGGAAGGTCTGATGACATTGTTCCCATTGGGCGATGATAAAGGTTTTCATGGAATGTTTGGATGTTTATGCAGTGATTACGTTCATGATCACGCAGAGAGGTTCGTGGTTGCTTTTACAACCGGAAAGTCTTGTAGACTTGATTCCAAATAAAGAGAACTGTAGACAAACTTCTTTATCTGGTTTGGTGTCAGTCGTGGCGTTCTCAGGAGGGAAACCAAAGACTGAGGTGGGCCAAACCACCAGAAAGATTAAAGTACTTCCCGTGGGACGGGATGAAGCTGAACTAACAGACACCGTTCTCTTTCAGGATTTTCCGATCCAGACTGGAACTCGTCAGCACCAAACCATCACCCTACTACCACCATGTTTGACTGTTGAACCGATGTTCCTTCCCTCACTTGTGAGCGGAATGCTCACACCTGCTTCGTTTGGTTCCCTTAAAATGGACCAGTTTGTTTATCCGGATCAAATGTGTGGAAACACCAAAGCCACATCTGATCCAGTTCATACAAGGCCCTTTTCTAAAGAGGTTGTCTTAATCCGGTTTCAAATGGCCTCTGATACGGTATGAATTCAAAGCAGTTCTGAACCGGCCCACCTCCAAAAGTCATCAGTGGTTTTGGGATGTTTGTATTATGGGAATCAGACTAAAAGCGGCTCCTGAAATTCCTGATGACGTTTGGAAAGTTATAACTGAAGACTTAGAGCAGGATCTCCATGACTGAGGTGATGGTCTCTGGTTTGAGGCTACAGCCATCGTCACAAACATGCTGCTGTCACACATTTTAGTCCACTTTCAAAATGTCCATTTAGAATATGAACAGAACTACAAGAAAAGATGTTCTGTACGATCCGGACTGAAGGAGGGGACCAACAGTCGTTTTGTGGATCATCCAGCCGTTTCTCTGAGTTTTTGTTGCTCAACAGTGTCTTCCTCCTTGACCTCCATGGATCCATGTTTCATGAAAAGTCTCTTTCTGACCGTTGGATCCAGAGTTCTGACCTGACCTGAGTCCGGCATCTCGCTGTGGTGACTGATCGTCTGGTGGGGCATCACGATGAGCTTCGTTCTGAAATCTGCTGGTCTCTACAGCTCGTCTACTTTTAGCCATCCCGTGTCCCTAAACTCACGTTTGTAGACTTTTCTTCTTCAGAGGAAACCAAAAAATCCAGGCTGGTGCTGCCAGAAGCTCTCTGGACTCTTCATGAACCGTTTCTGATGGCAAGGCAAGGCAAAAGGCAAGGCAAATTTATTAATATAGCACAATTCATGTACAGAGACAATTCAAAGTGCTTTACATAAAAAATTAAAAGAAACAATTAAAAACAAATAGTAAAAATGTGATCATTAAAATAAAATTAAAAGATAGTAAACAAGATTTTAATTTAAAACAAGCATAAATAAATAGTACGGACATAAACTTTTGAATACATATTAATTAAATGCTGCTGTGAACAGGTGAGTTTTTAACCTGGATTTAAAGACACTGAGTGTTTCAGCAAATCTAATGTTTTCTGGAAGTCTATTCCAGATCTGTGGAGCATAGAAAGTGAATGCAGCTTCACCATGTTTAGTTCTGGCTCTAGGGACTGATAAAAGACCAGATCCAGAAGAGCAGAGAGGTCTGGCTGGTACATACTGGGTCAGGAGGTCAGCCATGTATTTTGGTGCTAAACCATTCAAAGCTTTGTAAACTAGTAACAGGACTTTAAAGTCTATCCTCTGACAGACTGGTAGCCAGTGTAAAGACCTCAGAACTGGACTAATGTGGTCCCCTTCCTTGGTCCTTGTGAGAACCCGAGCTGCAGAGTTCTGAATGAGCTGTAGTTTCCTGATGGATTTTTTTGGTAGTCCTGTAAACACACCGTTACAGTAATCAAGTCGACTGAAGACGAAAGCATGCACTAGTTTCTCCAGGTCCTGATTAGACATCAGATCTTTAATCCTTGAGATATTTTTTAGATGATAATAGGCTGATTTTGTGACTGCCTTAATTTGCTTATCAAAATTTAGGTCTGTGTCTATCAATACACCCAAGTTTTTGGCCTGGTTGGTAGTTTTTAGTTGAATAGATTGAAGCTCTATAATGACGTCCAACCTTTTTTCTTTAGCCCCAAAGACAATAACCTCAGTTTTGTTTTTGTTTAGCTGAAGTAAATTATGGCACATCCAGTCATTAATGTCCTCAATGCATTTACCAAGAGCCTGCACAGGTTCTCGGTCGCCTGGTGTCAGTTTAATATATATCTGTGTATCATCTGCATAACTATGGTAGCTAATGTTGTTGTTCTTTATCACTTGGCCCAGTGGGAGCATGTAGATGTTAAATAAAAGTGGTCCCAGGATGGAGCCTTGGGGTACTCCACATGTAATTTCTATTGGCTCAGAAGTGAAGTTACCAATGGACACAAAATATTTCCTGTTTTCTAAGTACGTTTTGAACCAGTTTAATACTGGCCCAGTGAGACCCACCCAGCTTTCCAGTCGTCTGAGTAGTATTGCATGGTCGACTGTATCAAACGCAGCACTGAGGTCCAGTAGAACTAGCACTGACATATTCCCACTGTCTGTATTCAAACGTATGTCATTAATCATTTTGATCAGGGCAGTTTCAGTGCTGTGATTCTGTTTGAAGACGGACTGGAAGACATCATAGCAGTTGTTTTTTTATTAGAAATTCATTTAGCTGATAGAAAACCGCTTTTTCAATGATCTTGCTTAAAAATGGCAGGTTTGATATCGGTCTATAGTTGTTCATTTGAGTTTTGTCTAGACTGTCCTTTTTTAGAAGAGGTTTAATTACAGCTGTTTTCAGTGGATCTGGGAAAACGCCAGATGTTAACGACAAGTTGACCATCTGGAGCAGGTCTGGTTCCAATGTCTTTGAGACTTTTTTGAAAAAGCTTGTGGGTAGAATATCCAGACAGCAAGAGGAGGAGTTTAGTTGCGATAGAATGTCCAGCAGTTTTTTACTGTTTATGGGTTGAAACTGAGCCATTGGATTAATACTGGTTTCTAGTGGATAGGGTTCATATCTTGAACTTGTAGTTGATGAAACTATTGTTTGTCTAATGTTTTTGATTTTGTCCCTGAAGAATTTGGCAAAGTCATCACAGCCTTTGATGGAGTAAAATTCTGGTGCCACTGACACAGGGGGTTTTGTCAACCTGTCGACTATATTAAATAGGACCCGAGAATTATGAGAGTTTTTGTTAATAATTTCCGAAAAATAGGACTTTCTTGCATTGCACAGTTGTAAATTATATAAGTGAAGTTTCTCTTTATAAATGTCATAATCTACCTGTAGTTTAAATTTTCTCCATTTGCGTTCAAATTTCCGACATTCTCTTTTTCCATTGTTTACAATTGTGGAATTTCTCCATGGAGATTTTTTCCTACCAGAGATCACCTTCACCTTACTAGGAGCAATATTATCCATGATATTTGACATGTTGGAATTGAAGCTGTTAACAAGTTCGTTGACTGAATTCCCTGAGAGGGGAGGAGTCAGGGAGAACATCTGATTGAACATCTCACTAGTATTTTCAGTTATATACCGTTTTGTGATCTCCTCCCTTAAAACATTTGTGTATACTGGAATAATGCTCTCACAGGACACAGAGCAGTGATCAGACAGACCTAAGTCACATACAGTAACCTTAGTGATGTTCAGACCTTTGGAGATCAATAAATCAAGAATATTCCCCCTGTTTTGTTTGTGGGCTCAGTTACATGTTGAGTCAATCCGAAATTGTCCAGAGTGTTTATCAAGTCCTTAGTCCCTTTGTTCTCAAGATTTCCATAATGGATGTTAAAATCTCCAGCCATGATTATACAGTCAAAATCAAGACAAACTATGGACAGCAGTTCACTAAACTCTGTGTTAAATTCTGCACAGTATGTAGGGGGGCGGTAGATATTTATAAATATGGTTTTGAGTGAGGCCTTCAGCTGTAGGGCTACATATTCAAAACATGGAAAGCTTCCAAAAGATAACTTTTTACACTGAAAAATTTCATTAAACAAAACTGCAACCCCCCCTCCCTTTCTGTTTGTTCTTTCTTTACTAATAACACCATAGTTGGGAGGTGCTGACTCTGTGAGAACGGCTCCACTGCTGTTTTCATCTAACCAGGTTTCAACTAAGAACATAAAATCAACTTTGTTCTCAGTGATAAAATCATTAATTAAGAATGTTTTTCCTGCTAAAGACCTGACATTTAAAAGTGCTAACTGATGGGCGCAGTCTTCCTGTTTTTCAGGGTGGAGGGTCCCGATGGGAGCAGCATATGTGGCTTTCAAGAGCGTTGTGTGAGAAACATACGGAAACACCTTTAGGTTTTATGAGAGCAGCCCATCAACTCATGCCTTTATCTTCGTTCTCCTGACCGTTCCTCACAGAGAAATTCAACAATCGACGCCCAATCGTGTTCTTCACAAATCACTTCCTTTACTAACATGGCAGCGGTTCAGACCGCCACCAAACTGAGGGTCGGAGGTCCTCAGACCCTCAGTTCCCCATGACAAGCAGGAGCAGCAGAAGGAGGCGGGCGGTGTGATGACTCCATAACTACAGCAGGGGGGTGTGATGGTGGAATCTGTGAGGAACTCTGACGTTTTTCTAAGATGACTTTCAGAACTTCCATGTTTGAGTATTTTATCTTCCAGATTAATGACTGACTGCCAACACTATAAAAGTGGTGATTTTTCTGCTAAAACGTTCTGATCCAAACCCCGGAAAGTGTGGAGCTGCAGCTCCTGCAGAACTGCGTGGGGGTTTGGAGGTTTCTCTGACTTTAATCGGACATGAATCCTGTGAGGGAACATGAGTCTTTGTGAGACAGAAGAGCCCACAAGCGTTCGGATTCATGGGAGCATATGACGCTGGCTTTGGGAGATGAAACCTTTGGATCTTTATTCATGGTTTCTGCGGACCGGGCGGATAAAGGGCGACCCTTCTGCCGACCGTGCACATGACGTCCGCCTCCACCACAGCCGCTCATCTGACTGCCGTGTGAAATCTGTCCCCAAATAACATTTGATTTGAAAAAGCAACGCTTCTGATCAACTAAGGAACTCAAGTCTTCCTTCCAGAATGCTGACCTGAGACGAATGAAAGGGGGAAGTTTCCACGCAGAGCTCCTCGTGCTTCTGGGGGTAAAAAGTGCTGGCAAATCACCCTCTGCTGTGACTAATACCCCAACGCTGCGGAAATGACTGTCCTTGATCACAGTGGCATTTATACAAACAGCCAAATGATTTCCATTTTCACACCGTAGTCCAACCAGTGACTGTTGGCGTCTGGATACCCAAAATCCCATATCCTTAGCCTTCCACCACCGTGTGTGCCAGCTAAAGAGATGAGTTTTAATTCTACTCCAAATCTGAAAGCGTACATCAGGAGCTAAAATCTTCAGAGATAAACCTACAAAACTTTCTGTAAGATCCAAGAATTAGAATCTTGTCTGGTCTTGACGTTCCCTTCATTCTTTCTGGTTGTTGGGAGGATCACTCTTATCAAGTCTGGTTCCAGGCGCTGGTCAAATCCATCTGTCCACGGTACTTTCCTGCAGCTTTTATTTCTAAACTCCAGTGGAAGCAGCTTAAGGATGCAGAGCACCAACTATGATCTGTTTGTTTGTGTTAGAATCTGCAGGAAACACAGACATTAGCAAAACGAAGAACCAGAATTTAAGTTTGCTGCAAAAGACAAATGTCTTCAACTACTTCTAGCTCATAATCTTCTTTTTTGTGTAATCCGTGGTCATTTTAGCCTTTAAAGGGTGATTTTCTGAATGAAAAAAGGCTAATAATTTGCCCTGGCCTGTTAGTCAAGCAAAATAAAATGCAAAAGCAGCAAACGTCTGCTTTGAAGGAACTTTTGTCTCGTTTATGTGACTGGAGGCTACCCTGCAGCAGACAGTGTTTTCAGGCGTCAGAGCGGCTCTTAATCCGTTTGAAACGACCCCCGGGGGGCCAATTGAGACAACAACACGACCTAAACTCTGCAGATCATAAAACCAAGGACGGGCAAAGGAAGAGAGCCGGCGTCATGGCAACACACGACACTTTCTGAAGCTCTTAAATGTCCCCACTTCCCCAGATTGATATGGAAAAAGATCTGCATGAAAAAAAAAGGATTTAAACCACAGACAGAACTTTTTAGGAGTCAGTTTGTCCTCTTGGAATTAGAATGAATGTTTTGTTTATGATCATGGTTCTTCTTCAGTTTAATTTGCTTCAGGTGAAAGAAATGATCACAAGAAACAAACCAAAACTTCCTGAATGACACAAACAGGCAGCTTCATCGACAGACCAGTCTGGAGTCTCCAGACCACTACAGTGAAAGAAGAGGAGATCCTAACATTAAATCTTGGAGAATTCCTCAGAAATGCATATTATGGGATGTAATGAGAAACATGGAATGAGAGGAGCGGGAACCAGACGTGCCTGAAAGATTTCAGGAATTCATTAGAAAAAAGCTTTTTCTGCAGAGATTCACCAAAAAAAGTTGACGTGTTTTCAAAAAAATTTACAGTTCATCACATAAAAAAAACTCCAGTGTAAATGTTCTGAAGTCTAGATACAGATGAGCAGAATTTAGGAAATAAAATCTAGTTAGGGTCAGAGAAGATGAGTGTACGGACGTGAGTAGATGAAACGGATGCAACGCCTCCTACTGCCCAGTCTGAGGGTGGCGGGTCTCCATCAGCGTCTGATGGAAACCTGGTCTGCAGTGACAAAACCAACAACAACAGGACTGTTCTGACTGGAACACCAGTGTTCATTACCCAGCATGCACGAGTTCACGGTCACCCAGAGGCTTTAAAATTTAAAAAAGAAAATCTCTATCAGACAAACTTGATTTGATATGAAAATGCAAACGGGTGAAAAAGCAGACGCTAATTCAGCTAAAACAAATTTAAGAGTTGGAAAGAACATGATGAACAAATGCTGGAAGGACTGCTGACCGGGCTCAGGTCATCCAGATAAGCTGAGTCTATTTAAATAATGTTCAAAACACAAGCAACAAAGAAATGATCATTTATTAAATGATCAAAAGTAGTTTTAAAAGTTTCATTGAGAATAAAAGTGAGAGAACCCAAAAGAACAAAAAGGATCTGATACTAGAACCTTTGAGAAGAATGAAAGGAGAAACATCCTGAAGAATTCTGAGATTTTCTGCCTTTTCTATCGCTGCTCATTCATCAGTGACCTTATGACCTCAGAATCACAGGACCCAGGTGATCCTCCACCTCTTCCCAGACTTGTTTTTGTTTTTTTGGCGTTTGGACCGGTTCCTTCAGAACGTCTTTTGCTGACGAAATCCTTCACAGACCTGTGGGTTAAAGGTCAGGAAGAGGAGAAAGGTTTGGTGAGGGTGAAGCCTTCAGACGGTTGCAGTGATATCTGCTGTCCAGAAGAGGGCGTGGTTCTCTGAGAAATGGACCGTAAAAGCATCAAAACAGCCTGGTGGGATTTCCTTCAGAACTCCTCTGTCATGCCGAGCAAACTGACATCCAGTAGGAACAATCCTGACATCCTAATAACCAAGAAAAGCGCTGTGGTTGACCGAGGAAACAGTGGAGACGCTGCATCTCCCTGCTGGCCTGAAACATCTCAGCATTCTTCTGAAGGAGCTGGAAGAGTAGAAGTGGAGGCAGATGGAGGCGTCCTCATGAAGACTAATACTGGATTTATACTGAAGTCACGTGTAGATAGAACAGGTCTGTCTACAGCAGTCTGTTCGCCTAATGACTGTGCTCTCATAAAGGTCAGAGGTCAGAAGTCTCAGGACTGCTGAGACTTCTTTTGCCTGCAAGATAGATGACCTGTAGAAGCTCCCACAGTGTTTAAAAGTAACTCCACCATGTTCAAACAAGTCTTTGCTTTAGAGCAGCCTTTAGTGGAAACGCTTTACTATCAGCTAGACCAGTGTTTTTCAACCAGTGTGCTGGTGGTCAGGTGTGCCGTGGGAAATTGCCCTCATTAACTGATCTAAAAACATTTTCCATCTCCAGGAAATCAGCTCTGTGTTCATCCAAACAGGCCCTGATAAAACACTGAGTAGTTAGGAATATAAAAGATCTTAAAATTACTTTTTCTTTGTGTTTATTTAATTCTATTAAAGACATTTTGATAAGAATGACGGTACCGCGATTTACCTGCAGCTATAACAGTTTGCGGAAAAGTCTCGCCCCTTTAACTGTTTCCACCAATCATTCTTGAAGGCTTAATCACATGTCATCAGTCTGACCAATCAGAAGTGCTTAAAGTCTTCACTTCCTTGTTCTTAATTCTGCTGATAAAGTCTCTCAGTTCTAACAAAAATACCAGCTAAAGCTTGTCTTTAGCGGTGTAGCTTTCCACAGAGTCCGGTGTCAGATGATGGAACAAGTGAACAAAACAATGAAGCTCAGAGACGCGAGTCTGTCTGTCCTTTTTCAGCAATTTTCACACTACATCTCCCATGATGCATTGGCTTAAAGGGACAGCGCACAATGAGTCGTCCTTGTGAAACTCTTGAAACAACAACAAACAGTTTCTAAATTTCTAATTTAACTTTTATTTCATCTCTTAGAAAAAAACAGCTGCAACTTCCTGCTTTTTCTGCCACAATCATCACAAAAATCCACGTGAGATTGGGGGGGCTGTAGATCAATACAGACTATGAGTTTCTGCTTATTNGGGGGGGGGGGGGGGGGGGGGTTGAAAAAAAGGTTGAAAAACACTTAGCTAGACTATTATCCCGGGGTAAAAATGGCCAAACCTGCACGAATTATCAAGGTTTGTATACCGCTCAATGAACCCAAAGAGAAGAATACGTTCATGCACTTTTTTTTTTCTACAAGCATGCTGCAGGTGCAGGTCTTAGTGAACACTTCAATAAGACGCAGGCCAATTAGCCAATCAGTGTAGTATGTCTGGACGTCCCACGGGTGTCCTATGAACACCTACAGCGGGGGAAATAAGTATTGAACACGTCAACATTTCTCTCTAAAATCATATTTCTAATCGAGCTATTGACACGAAATTTTCACCAGATGTCGGCATCCACCCAAGTAATGCACACATAGAAAGAAATCTAAACATTTATGTCCATAAATGAAGTTATGTGTAATAAAGTGAAATGGCACAGGGAATAAGTATTGAACACATGAAGAAAAGGAGGGGTAAAAAGGTCTGGCAAGCCAAGAAAGCAGCTGGAGTTTGTCAGTATTCAGAACTGCCCCCTATTAGTGCAAAGTAATATCAGCTGGTATAGTCCTGATTGATGCCTTTTAAAAAGGTTTATCACCAGCAAGGTGTTAGACAAGAAGCATTGCATGATGGGTAAAAGAGCTGTCCAAAGACCTACGCAACCTTATTGTTGCAAAACACACTGAAGGCATTGGTTACAGGCGCATTTCTAAACTTCTGAAAGTTCCAGTGAGTACCATTGGGGCCATCATCCGGAAGTGGAAAGAACACGGCATTACCATAAACCTGCCACGGCCAGGTGCTCCTTGCAAGATATCAGACAGAGGAGTCAGAACAATCATCAGAAGGGTTCTCCAACAGCCCAGGACCACTCGTGGAAGCTTCAGAAAGACATGGAATCAGCAGGTACCGTTGTTTCAAAGAAAACAATAAGTAATGCCCCCATTGCCATGGCCTCCATGCACGCACACCACGCAAGACTCCATTTTTGAAGAAGAAGCATGTTGAAGCTGGTTTGGAGTTTGCGACACAACATTTGGATAAACCCATGACATATTGGGAGAAGATACTCTGGTCAGATGAGACCATGGATGGATTTCTTTCTATGTGTGCATTACTTGGGTTGATGCCGACATCTGGTGAAAAGTTCGTGTCAATAGCTCTAATCGAGCTATTGACATGTTTTTTGAGAGAAATGTTGACGTGTTCAATACTTATTTTCCCCGCTGTATGTATCACGCACACACTCTACATGTGCAGCATTTGTGCACGGTCAGTACTCGAACCACCTAACTACTAGTGTACCATCAGGACGCCGCTCAATCTCCCATACGTCATAAATGCGTGTAACTTCCATTGGGTAGGTAGGTAATGGTAGGGGTTCCCTTTTGTTATGACGTCGCTTGAGGTGGCTTTACGAGAAAACAGAAACACACGCTTAAGCTTGGATGCAGCCGCTCCTCTCTACAACCCTCCACGGACCCAGAAAACCCCAAAAACCCACAGAACCAGCATGAGGGTGCATGTGAGTAAGGCCTGAGGGGCGTCAGTTTGATGTCATTTGGGGTCCTTTCAGTTTCATGTTTGGTAGGACACAGGCTTTAATGTACATTTGACATGGCATAATAGAACCTCCACCATGCCTTACATTATTTCGGTTTGGTGTCTTCCACCTGCGCATGCCGTGTTCCTATCTTTAGATTTGGTTACACGTTTCCAAACAACCATCTCACACAGACAGCTCTAGACAGGTGACAGGAGGCGTGGCGCCTTTGTGACGAAGGAATTCCTTGTCATCACAGAACGACACAAGTGTTTCCATTCATCTGCGAGTCGCAGGTTAGAGAGCACGCCTCAGCACTTCCAACACCTGAAGATCTGCAGTCAGTCGCGGTTGCTGGTGAGCTCTGGTTTGGCAGTGGTTTGTGCTTTAAGGCTGGATGTCTTCTGAAGATCTGGACTACAAGACGAGGACGAGTTTTCATTCAAACTAATTCTCCAACATGGAAATAGAAAATTTGGTGCAGAACAGTGCACTAATTAAAGCCAGAGAAGGTAAGGAAGCTGCAGGAAAAATGTAATTCCTGACATGGGTTATCAGTAGTATCTGTGGTTACGCTGACTCTGACCTGTGGGGTATATTTGGGAATGTAGGGAGAACGTAAGGAGTTTGAAGGTATTTTCAAGCACTTATGGCACAGATGATATAATTGCGTTGGGTAAGTGTACGTTTGTGGTTCAGTCACACAATCCTCTCAGCGCTGAATGTGCTGAGCTGGTAGGTCAATAAAGACAAAAGGTTCCTCCTCTAAGTCACAGCTTGAAAACCAAAAGAGGCCTGGCGAGTAATGTGGTCACGCCGGCTTTTGACTCTTCCTGGTGCTAAAAATAGTTCATTCACTGTAGTGGAACATAGTATTGTGCAAAACCTGACGGACTGCGTGGTGATGACATACTGTTGACAGACATGCCAGCCTGACTGACTCGTAACGTTTCCACACTGAAAGTGTTGCCGTTTGCTCCTGCAGATGGCGGGAGCAAAGCCCGCAGCTGGAAATGGAGGGAAATGCTGCGCTTCCCAAACATCAGCGAGTGCCAGGATCTGGCCGCCACCATCGGTGCGTGCGTTGGTGTATGTGCATTGGCATGGCTGTGGATGTTGGCATGTATGTTGGGATGTATGTTCCTGTGCACGTTGATGTGTGAATTGGTGTGTCCCTTGGCGGGTGCATTGGTTTCTGTGTTGGCATGTCCATTGACGTTTGCGTCAGACCTGTTGAGGTCCAGTCGTCTCACACATCCATTTGTTTTTTCTTCCATCAGAGCGGGATTACTACAGCCTCTGCGTAAAGCAGCCAATCGGCAAGGAACTCTTCAGGCAGTACTGTTGGACTCGGCAGGACCTGCAGAACTGCATGATTCTGCTGAGTGATCTGGTAGGCTTAACTGGGACAGGAATGCAGCCAAACACAAACAAATTCAAGCTTAGAAAGCAGAACATCTACTGCAAAAACTCTGAAAGCCTGTCAGTACATAAACGCTCAGACACAATACACTGCTAAACAATGAAAGCACGAATAGCTGTATCCTTATATATTTTTTTAAATATATTTTTATTCAAATTGCTGTGAATCAGGAGCAGATGAAAACATGCTGCTTGAAAAAGATCGTATTTGTGACGTAGAGACTATGCTGGGCGGGGCCGTAAGCACCCTTCCATTCTGATGCATCCACTTGCAGACAAATGGTTCCATGAACGTCTGAGCTGGAATCTGGATCACAACTTTACGGCCGGATAGCTCTGATATTGCTCACCATTTTTGTTGCACCGCTAATGTTCCCTTAGGGGTATGAGGAGGCTGTAAGCTAACAAGGGAGTGTGTAAACAGATGTGTGGCGGGAAGTGGGGGCGGGCTTACTCCATGGGTCTTTGGTGTCAACAGAACTATAAGAATACTGCTAATTATTGCTGTCAATGAGAGCGATAATGATGGAAATATTGGCGCTCTTCTTCTAGTCTTTTCTGATACTAACATTTATTTTCTATGTTAGCATAAAACCTCCCAAAAGGAGATTCACAAATCCTCCCAGAAACTTGTTTTGTTTTGTCCTCAGGAAGGGAACGTTTGTGGCAAGCATATCAGCATATATGAAGAATATCTTCAAAGTAGAAGGAATCAAAATCATTTAACTCAGAGAAGAGATGGAAACTCGGTTTACTATGCAAGAAATACTGATGTTGTTTGAGTTTGCATTAAAAGCGAAAGACTTGGCAAAGCTTTAAAAGACTAACTTTATAATGAAACTGAATAGAGTGAAGTAAAAACTCAGAAAAAGGAGAAAAAATAGACAATGCGGATGTAAAGGTGCCAGATTCCTGAAAAGCAGAACATCAGAAGTTGAACAAAGACAGACTTCATGAATCCGACCGTTTGGTGAAGGCGTCACTCAGTTTTGTCTTTGCATGCCTTGGAGAGTTTACACGGCAGATTATAAAACTTTAATGAGTCATGCTCTTCAAATATCTCTGCTGGTGAAACATCAAATCAGAAACTTTCTTCTGCTGTTTGTTTCTAAGCAAATCTATTGACGTAAATGGGTTTTTACCACTAGGAAACAGTTGATTTTCTTTGAAATATTATTGCATTTTGATTTGAAGTGGATTTTTCCTGGAAAACAGCTTTGTAGTAATCATTTATGATAATTAATCTGTTTGCTTCCCCGTCAGGACTCGTACGACATGCAGGCAGACGAGGAAAGGATGGAATTGGGCCTGAGCATCGTCAAGAGATTCCTCACGCCGCAGGTCTGACCAAACGCTTCTGTTGAACCGCTTTCCCTCCTCGAGTCTGATCTTAAAAGCCGTTTTCCCGCCGCCGTGCTTCCTCAGTCCAACATGTGCATCCCCTTCCTGCTGAAGTTTGAGGAAACCTGCAAGCGGGATGTGAACTTCGATCCCTACGTCTTTTACCCCTGCAAGGAGTAAGTCCGGCGTTGGCTCTTTTGCCCTCCTCTGTCCTCCGTGAAGCTGAAATCTCTTCTGTGTGACCGACTCCAGAGAGCTGCACAGATTCCTGAGCCAGGAGCCCTTTCAACAGTACCAGAACAGCATGTACTTTGAACGATTTCTGCAGTGGAAGATGCTGGAGAGGTACTCAGATACAAGACACTGGTTTAAGTTTTCCTTTTCTGTGTCCGACTGCGCTTCATTCATGATCCCTCTGTTTGTCTTAAAGGAAGCCGATCACGAAGAAACTTTTCAGACAGTACCGGCTGCTGGGGAAAGGCGGGTTCGGAGAGGTACGCCGTCTGACACACCCACAACCAGGTTTATCGTTTGGGGAACACCATTTATTAGATGTTTTTTAAATAAATAAATTATATCTAAAGGTCAATTTTGCGGCTGCACAAACAATCAATAAAGAAGACTTTTCTGCTTCCATGAATAATTTTAACTGAAAACCCAAACCTGAGAAAATGGATCAAACTGATAAACCAATGTTAATTAAAAGCTGCGACTGAAATCTTGAAATAATTTAGTTTTCTTTAGTTCTAGATCTAAACCTGCTTTGCCTTTTCCATCACGGATGTCAATCTATGATTCTAAAGTTATTTCTTGATTAGCTTAGTCGCTGGTTCCTAGTATCAGATCTCTTGACCTCAAACCCTTTAAAATGTGCTTTTGACCGCAATTTATTGTACTGAATTAAAAAAAGTTAAAAAAAGAAGAAAGATGAAAGTTTGACCAACACGATGAGCTGAATTTGTAGCTACACTTTCTTCAATTCTGTTCTTCTTTCAGATTATTTCCAGGTCCGTCTCTAACGAGCAAACAGCAAAGATGAATTCAATCCCAGAAAACAAAAGTTCAACACATCGACCGTATCTGAAAACTGGACTGACTGAGTGTGACGTCACCAGTAAAAAAGGGTTCGCGTCTGGCTCCAACCAAATTAAGTCCATTCAGTCGCCATTTTTTTGCGATACAGATGTTGGAGCCAGACATCGTCAGTAAGCAGTGATTGGTCCGAGTCGGTCTGAGGCAACATTTCTGCAGCAACCACTCTCACCCAAAACCCGTGCTAAAGCCAACCCAGGATTTAGCAGGCTTTTATCAAGCAGTGGTTCCTGACTGATTCCCATTAACACTCTATAGTTAAGCTTTTTTTTTGTTAAAAACATTTACGTTCATCACTAGTCTCTGCACTTTTCAGTTGTGTGCTGACATAGTATTTTCCCATGATTCCTCAGAAACTCATAAAGTCATTAGAAACTTCACGTTCTTATTTTCTGAATCTGGGATTGTTATCATCAGATGTTATCTTTCATTCCAGCAGCTTTCGAGCTGTCATCTAGCCTTGGTAGAAATGTGCATGCCGTAACGGGACGTGTCACAGTAACCGGTCACACCCAGACATGCGTGAAAAACAACCACATTTAGAACAAGACCGACCCGGACAAAGACAGAAGATGGGGACGATCGATCAGATTCTTTACAACAAATGAAGAAACCATAAAGTTTTGTTCAAATACCAAAGTGAATTCCAGACATGCGTGGATCCGGAGGACAGAGGTCGCCTGAACGGGTGTCCTGATCTGCTGCGTCTCGTCTGCAGGTGTGGGCTTGTCAGGTACGAGCCACAGGTATGATGTACGCCTGCAAAAAACTGGACAAAGGACACGTGAAGAAGAGAAGAGGCGAGAAATTGGCTCTCAACGAGAAGGAGCTACTGGAGGAGGTGGACAGTCGATTCGTGGTGAGTTTGCTTCTTTTCACAAATTTATTTCACTTGGGTTTTCCAAAAACACTCGATTACTCACATTTATTTACCTGGAAGGAACATCTGCTTGGGTCTGAACTGGATGGGATGCAGTGACAGCCAGGTGTCCTATAGTCTCACATTTGACTTTAGATCATTCTAGAATGGAGTTGAGACTTAACTTAACTGTGAGATTTGCAGATAATCCATCCATTCTTCTTTCAAACCACTTAATCTTTTTCAGGGTCAGTGGGTTGCTGGAGCCTATCCTCGCTAGTTTTGGATGAAGGTGGGGTACACCCCGAACAAGTAGCCAATCTGTCACAGGGGGGTTTTCAGATCCAACGCGTTGAAAACAATCCCATCGTCCATCTTTATTCTTGGCGTTTGATGGGATGCGACTTTTCCCAAAACAGAAAATATCTCCACTTGTCCTTGAGAACCGACTGCACTATGATTTGACTATACGCCATGACGAGGTTAATCTACGGTCACAACTGCCACAGAGCAATGGGGAGGCATCGGCAGAATCTTCAAGATTAGCTGCCGCTGTCCACATTTTTGAAGAATCGTCTGTGTATTCATGAATATGGACGGCATTGCGTGTCAACTATTACGGCAGCAACACATAAACACAACACAGAACCTCCCATCAGTCAATTATGGCGCTGCTGCCTTCCCGCCACCCACCTATTTCCCATCGTCTATCCCCATCAGTTTGGGGTGGGAGGTGGGAAAGAGGTGGGGGGTTGTGTGTAGGTCTGGGGAGGGCGCTCCATTTTAATTTCCGTGCTTGCTTTTATATTTATTTATTTTGTTTTAATGTGAAGCACTTTGTGTTGTGTTTCTTTTTGGGAGAAATGCTTTATAAATAAAGTCTGATTGATTTGATTTGATTTGACCGGTCATTGTGCGACCTAGGCGACCACCGACTGATGTAAAAAAATCTTCCGGTTGCCGTTTCATTTGATCTTTTTCCTAAAACCACCTTGGCCGGTGCACAGCGTGTAAAAATGCGACTACCGCCTCCTGATGACAAAGGTCACCACGCGGTCACCTGTCGAATTTGCTGAAAAACTTGCATTTAGGTCGTCACACGGTGGCAGTTTGGGATATGTGGCCAAACTGTGATTTCCTGGAACAGGAACAAGTTGGTCAATCATAAAGAGAATCAGGATTCCTTTGAGAACCAATCAGAGAAAAAAAGAATAGACACTTTCCTTTCAAAACTTTTATCTCTTGTAATTTTTGTCTCCAAAATAGAAATCCCAACTCATGTCCTCCAGGTTCACCACTAGGTTTGGTTCTCCCTCCTGAATCGCAAATGTTTGGCTGGAATCAGGTGATTGTAGGTTCTTGTTAACCAAAAAGCAGAGTAGAACCTTTGAAGGATCATCGTGCCCCAGACAATTATCTTCTTTCGTTATACCAGCTATAACACTGATCACAGTCAATTAATCAGTGGATCAATAAGAAGCACTGTATCAATATATTCTGGGATTACATAAAGTTTTTATGCAGAAAGCTTTCTACCCAAAAGTAAAAAACAGTTTAAAGGCTGTGGTTTTGCATTTAGCAGGTAGAAGAAAAGGTTTTGAGTCCAAGAACACAAACACCTGAACGTCCAACCGACGTCTTGTTAAAGACTAAAAAAGGGATTTCCTGGAAAAAAGAGTAAAGGATCTCCTCGTTCCTAAAGGCTTTACTGTCGCCACAAATTGAAACATGATAACCAAGCCAACCCCCGCAGACACTTTCAGTCCAAACTTCTGTCAGTGCCTTCTTCATTCTTTTTTTAGAAAATCTATTTTGGGTTTCTAATGAGACAGCTGAAAGAAAGCTGACATCGTGCCAGCTTCAAATGAGGAGGATTTCAACCCACAACCTCCTTCATTCTTATGTCACCAACAGCATTCTCATGTTTTCACTTTAAAATATGTGACAGAAAACAAACAGTTGACAGTTTTTGTTTTTCCTTTCACCAATCTAAACGCCTTGTTTCCTTTTTAATTAAGCTCTTTTAGTACATCTGTGTTTCCTTCACAATCATGTAATTTCCAAAGCAGCGAAAGCAGGAGGCATAACGGGTAAAAATAACACAAATTAAATGTATTTCCCTATTTTGTTCAGTCACTGGACTTTTTTTTACTTTAATTCCTAGATCCAAAACCCAATTTTTCATATTCGTTCTCCTCACTGGAGCCAGCAGCTGTTGTTTTGTTGTTATTACCTTTTTAGGAGGTTTTAGGAGTTCTGTAACACATTTTACTTCAGAGCCAGTAAAGTCCATAAAATAATGTAGCCTGACTGTAAATGTCCTAAAAGTTGATACCTGGATTATCTGCTTTGTTGGAAATATCTGGACCAAACTGGATGATAATGATAATCTGGATTAAACTCGGATGTACGGTTGGATTTTGCTGTAATGGGCTGCGTGGTGTGGTGTGCAGGTGAACCTGGCGTACGCCTACGAGACGAAGCACACTCTGTGCATGGTCCTGACCATGATGAGCGGCGGAGACCTGAAGTTTCACATCTACAACATGAAGCAAAAACTGGACAAACACAGAGTGTGCTTCTACGCCGCAGAGGTTTGCTGCGGTCTGACTCACCTCCACGAAAAGTCAATCGCCTACAGGTGAGCGACCCGTCTGAGAGTCTCACCTGCTGCTCTGGGTCCAGCTTCAAATGCAGCTTTTTCATCTTACAGGGATCTGAAACCAGAGAACATTCTCCTGGATGACAAAGGTATGTAGAGCAACATTTTTACACTTGCTTGTTTTGGAGGGGGGGGGGGGGTCCCCTTAGGGTTTAAAGCCAATGTGAAAGCTGTTGGGGGAAAAACCTGACCGGCTATTTTTGGCTCTGAAACCTGTTAAAGCAGAGCTGCCAGACAAGCATCTGTGTTATGTCATCAACAAAGAGGAAACAGAAGAATCTTGATGCAATTCCATCGTTTAGGGAAACAGAACGCCTCTGAGAAAGCAGCCGTAGTGTTTGCTGGAGTCAAATTACTGGTTTGAAGAATGCAGAATCGCAGCAGAAAGAGAAAGTGTGTGAGAAGCAAAGAGAAACCTCTCATAAAACCTGTTGGCGCATCTGTCTTTTGCCCCCAAGGACACATCCGCATCTCTGATCTGGGCTTGGCCGTGAAGCTATCTGAGGGAAGGCTGGTGCGGGGCATGGTGGGCACAGTGGGCTACATGGGTAAGTGTGCAGAACCGCTTTCAAAGACCTTCACAGCAGCAGGGACCCACATCATGAACCTCCCTCCCTCTGGGAAGCAGTTGTCACTTTAGGGTTAAAACATTTAGGGTGACAGACACAGATGGTCTCCAGAGGTTGTCCACTGTCCTGCTGGTTCTTCAACGATCCCTACTCTGCCCCCTGCTGATCACCTCAGGGATGACAGACATGTTTGGGAAAAAGAAAAGCTGCTTTAAACAGAAGCTTTTGAGGAATGTCCAGAAGCAGATTCAAAGGTCGTTTGGTGGTTTTTCCAGACTTAGCCATGTCCGTACCCACTTTTGGCCTCGTTTAGATTTCAGTTCTAACCTACAATGGATTAACATCTTTACTCTAAATCAGCCTGGATATCAGAGAAACACAAAGTAGTTCTAGAGGATTCTTTTAAATCTCAAACAATTTGCTGATGATACTTCGCTTTACCTTTCAGTATAACTGAACAGTTTCTAAAGAATAAATCAAACACAAACTTATTGACATAACATTTCAGTAAATATAGCAAAAATGAAGGTAATTATTTTATGTACCCAACAAATAAATTGAGAAAGACAAAACATCGTTTAGTTTCACTTTTTTTTTTTTTTTTTTGGTGCTGAGAAAACATTCTACCTTAGATTCCTCCAATCCCGCTTTAGTTTGACGTCCAAATAATTCTCTTATGAACTCAGTTGATCAAAAAAGTTGCCAGACTTACCTGTTCTGCTGTAGTCCATCACATCTCCCACATCTAAGCATTTATCTGGTGCTTATCCAAAGTTTTGGTCAAAGTGAGAAGAAATTGTTTAGGGTTCAAATCCAGCTTTGGTTACAGGCAACACTCAAAATTTTAAGTCCCACTCCGATCATCTTTTGATCTATTTTTAAAGCGTCTGCAAGTTTAGTTTATGATTATGCTATTTTTGTAGCCAAAATTAAGTATGTGGTTCTTGTGAAAACAGCTAAAAACAATAAATAATGCTAAAAGACTGGCTCTTAATTTAATGGGGAAAAAAAACATTTTTATTCACAAATTACACTTTAGAGAAAAGATATGAACTTTTCCCCTGTCTTTTAAAAAGGACTTTAACAGTTTTGTTGCAGAATAATTATTCTAAAGATAAAAAACAAATGTCAAAGCAGGAATGTTTTACATGTCGACAATGTGATTTTATTTTTGGAAAAGCATGAGGAAGCAGTTGCAAGTCAAAAAAAAAAAACTTCAGAATTCAGAACAAAACTATGAAAGCAAACATGAATATACAGACAGAAAACACAAACATATGAAGCTGCTTATAGCTTTGGATAGTCTGGCAGACTTTCCAGTACGGCTCGTAACATCTACACTTCGGTTTGCTCTGGAACCAGACGAACCAAACCACAGACAAGTGTGTCACAGTAGATGATGGTTTGGAGGGTGACAAGCATGAAAAAGAAAAACCTCTAACCTTCTAACAATAAGCACCTTCATCTTCACATGTCACTGTTTTTATTTCCAAAGTGTTTTCCAGCCTTTCCATCAGTCAGTTGATCGATTTGCGCTGTGATCATTTTTTATGTAGCTGAGCTGGACCAGAGTTCACTTGGGGTGTATTCAGACTGGAAAAGTCCGGTGGTCCAGGCAGAGTCCGCTTAATTTGGAGTCCTGAACCTTTGCGTTTGGTCTGTATTCAGACAGACTTTTAACCGGACATTTTTTATTTAAACCAAAGCTTAAAAACAAACCACGTGACTAAAGATCTCTTCGGCCATTAGCCAGGAATTACGAGGGTGGGGCAAAACAACGAGAAAGACAGAAATAATGGAAGTCCTGCGTTTTGCCGACTAGTTCACTGATTCAAACTTTATATTTGGCTGACCAATTTTGAACGTCTGTATCAACGACAGGTACAATACTTTTACTTTGGTGGTTACTGAGGAAACGTCGGCTAAGAAAGTCGACCATTAAGTATTTATGACATACAGATTGTGGGGAAAAGAGTGAGAGAAGCAATGCATATCACATTAAAATCTGTTTTATTGAGCCTGCATTCATCCGACCACATTTCAATGAGTTGCCGTGTTCCATCATCATGGTTGCTACCTTTCTAGTCTGTTCACATCCCATAATGTCCGGCTACGGTGGCCGTGTTGGTCCAGTTGTTGTACCTCATTCAGATTGAGGAAACTTTGAGCGAACCAGAGCTCAGTCCAATTGGAAACAAACCAAGACTACGTCGAAAGATGGCTCCTAGACCGGTTCCTGGTCCTGGACCAGGGTCCAGTTGGGTGTATTCAGACTGAAAATTTGTTCCAGACTATCAGGGAAACAAACTGGTTCACTTTAAGTGAACCAAGTGTGTCCAGACAGAATCCACCCTAAGAAGACTCTGGGACAGTTAGAATCAGGAACATGCATTCAGACAGCTGTTCAAACTGTATTTAACTAGTACTTTAACTGTACTTCCAGCTCCTGAGGTGATCAGCGGTGATAAATACGGTTTGTGCGTGGACTGGTGGGGCCTCGGCTGCCTGATTTACGAGATGACTGCAGCAAAGCCTCCTTTCAAAGGTCGAAAAGAGAACGTGATGAGGCAAGAGCTGGAGATAAGGATCACGAAAGAACAGGAGGCGTACGATGAGAGGTTCAGCAACGAGGTGAAGAACATCTGCACTGCGGTGAGTCCACGAAAACAACATTTTAAAAACACATGAAGGTCTGCTTCACGTGTCTGAGATGCTGTTGTCTCTGCTGCAGCTGTTGAAGAAAAACCCCAAAGAAAGGCTGGGCTGCTCGGGTTCCGGAGGGAGGGACGTCAAGGCTCACCCGTTTTTTCAGGAGATCAACTTCCGGATGCTGGAGGCAGGATTGATCGAGGCGCCCTTTAAACCGGATGTAAGTACCTTCATATTCCAGACGAGTCACACTGAACACCACAACCAGTTGACACCCACGCACACAAACAACACAGCAACTTTTGACCTTTGACTCAGACAAAAGTGAAGACAAAAACCCAACTGGAGGACCACAACTCAGCGTTTGGTACAACTGTACACCCCGTCGTGTACTTTCCTCACCAATCTGGGTGAACACGGCGATCAGGTTGATCAGTTAGACATAACCCTGTTTGACTGTTAAAGGTGTTCATCATTGACTAGTATGTGAGAACTGGGCGGAGTCGGCGTGATGTCATCCATGGAAAATGGTGAACTTCCAGCTCCAACAAAATTGAATAAACTCAGTCGCTGTTCTTTTGTCTTTTTTTGCAATAGTTGACGATGTCAGTAAGCAGTAACTGGTCAACATTTCTATGGCAACCACTCCCGCCAATCAGGAGTCAGCTGATATTTACTCTGATCTACAGCCAATGCTAGCAACAAGCCACAGTTTAGACGTTTAGACGACTGGATCAGAGAATCTCTTTAACCTGCAGCTTCGGTGGGAATGTTTTGGTCTGCAGTGAACAGATCTTTATACAGTTAATCCGTCACAGACTCACAATTTCCTGCAGCTTAAACCAATCAAGAATTTGGTCCTGGTTCTAATGAAACTCTTCCTCAATAGTTAGGTTTATCAGTACAAAACTCAACAGCAGAAAGCATCCAAACTTGGTAGACTCTGGAGGAAAGTGAACTCGTTTGACAAATCCTCTATTGGAAGGAGGGATAGACGGGAGGAAGAAGTTTGAACTGTCGTCTCGAAAACAAGACATTAGCGCCTCTTAGCTGAGGCAGATGTTATTGCCTAGTACCAAGAGAGGTAAATCCAGCCATTTATCTGACAGAGAAATTAGTGGCTCCTGCCAGAGAGCATGTTATCCGGGGATGTCACGCATTACCACGTCTTACCTTGTTGGGACATTATTACTTCTTATCCAGGGAAGATGCGAGGGCTTTCATCAGGAAATGCTGAATAAAGGTATGTGAAAACAGTGGTTGAGCGTTTTTGGTTTGTTTGTGCCCCTGCAGCCCAGGCATGTGTACTGCAGCGACGTGCAGGACATCGATGAGTTTTCTACGGTGAGAGGGGGCGTTCACACAGAGAAGGACGACCAGTTTTACCAGAAATTCAACACAGGAAGCGTTTCCTTGTCCTGGCAAAATGAGGTGACGTCATGTCTAACCAGACCAGCAGTGGTCCAACTGGGTCAGGAATGAGGATTTAACTGATATTTTTCCTCTCACACAGATGATAGAGAGCGGCTGTTTCAAAGAGCTGAATGTTTTTGGTCCGGGAGGAAAGCGTACTCCAGACCTTGTGTGGTCGGACACCGCAAACAAAGAGCCCAGTTCCAGACGGGGTCAACGGGGTCAACAGGGTCTGTTTCGCAAACTTTTCCACAAACGGGTGAGTTTGGTGCAGAGTCTCTCTCTCCGGAGGTTTACGGTTGTGATCAGTCCTGAACTTGTGATGTCCTCCAACAGCATCCCTCAGACTCGGATGTGGAGAGCAGACAGAAGCTGCAGCCCAGAGAAGACGCAGAAAACCCAGAGTTCATCAGCGCGACGCTCTGAAGGAAAAAAAAACTTGTAGCAACGCTGCAAGAGTTCTTTTGGCAGGTTGGTTTGGATTTGCACTGTCCCATCCTCCAAACACACCAGCACCTGTTCCTCTAATGCCTTAAAGGAGAGATGTTTACAAAAAAAACGTACTGGTATTTTATATAGCTTCTGAAAGCTTTTTTCTATCCTACATGTTAGCGTTTGAGTTGTTTTTAAATCCTAATGTGTCCTTTTTATGATCTGTGATGATAAAAAAATGAATAAACTGATTTTTTTCTGGTCATCTTTTCGTTTCAAAAATGATCAAATCTGAGATTTTTTTTAAAATATTTAATACAAGAAAGTTAATTTATTGATTAAAACTTCAGTTATTGATGTAAATGGTTGTTTTACTCAATATTCAGACAAAAAAGAGATCAATTTAAAAGCTAAACACTACAACAGAACTGATGTACAAAAGGTGAACTAGCTTCTTCACTGCAGACAGTTTGCTAGTTGCGTTTAACCACTAACTTATGTTACTAAGGCCTGCACAGTAAATTGCATATTTATCGTTATCGTGATATCAAGCTGTGCAATATGCATATTGCAAAAGTCGTCAGAAATTGCGATAAATGGTTTTGCCTTAAAATTGCTAAAAACAATCTTTTGGCAGCTTGAAGTATTTAGCGAATCAAATAAATCCATTTATGCATTTGACCAATGGGATGGAGGCCGGCACGCTGTTGACCAATGGGATGGAGCCCTTTCATGTCAGATGTTCGCCTCCTATGTAGACGAGGGGAGTATCATTTTTAAACTGTTGCTGAGAAATGGAAATTATGTTTTTGGACGTTTTGCTATTTGTTAATGTGTCGCAAGTTATATCATCATCGCAATATTGATCACTAATATTGCATATTGTGAGTTCTCCTTGTATCGTGCAGCCCTAATGTTAGCTATATTTAAGCTAACATTAAGTTGTGCTCTGTGAGAGGTAATCAAACATTTTTAAGGTGTGGCATTATTGTACTTCATATGAAATGTTTTATACATTCTTCGGATAATTCCTAGTTTAGCAAATCCGTTGTCATCCATCTATCTATCTATCAATTCATCCATGATCTGAACCCGCTGGATCCCTTTTGGGGTCACAATGATGCTGGAGCCTATCCCAGTCACACAATTGCAACTAAAAATCTTCAATTAACCGATGAAGCCTGTTTTTGGACGCGAGGAGAACATAGAAACTCCACACAGGATTTGAACCAGGATCATCTCGCTGTGATATGAGAGTGTTAACCACTATACCACTGTGCTTCCAAATCACTTATTCAGGGGTTGACATAGCCCAGAAATTTGCACTGGCCCACAGGGCCAGTAGTTTTTGAAACTTACTGGCCCTGCCTGAAAGTTACTGGCCCGACACCGCGCATAGCGGGACCCGCCGCTCCGCAGGTGCTTGCAACTTTAGGGGGGTCCGGGGGCATGCCCCCCCGGAAACTTTTAATATGGCGCAATTTGGTGCATTCTGGTGACATCACTTATTTCTACACTTTTCAATGACTGAAAATAGACCATATCAAACTTAAATCTGCTTTAGTCTGTTTCAGATTTTCTGAAGAGAGCACTGCAGTGTAGTAGGTAACACTAGTTTAGAAGTTTTCATGGTGCTTCTAACGGCAAATATCGCAATAAATCATAAACCTTAAATGTGTTAAAACAATCTAATGGCAGCTTGAACCATTTAACGAATCAAATAAATCCCTTAATGCATTTGACCAATCGGATGGACGCCTTCACATTGTTGACCAATCAGATGGAGCCCTGTTATGTTAGATGTTTGTAACCTATGTCAACGTGGGTCATTTGGAGTATAATTTTTAAACTGGGAATGGTTATTTGGTTATTTTGCTGTTTGTTTATATACCGCAAATTATATCGTTATCGCAATTTTAATCTCTGATATGGCATATCGCGAGTTTTCCTCATATTGTGCAGGTCTAACTGAGATCATTCAGCTAACTAGAAATACTTACTGCTTACAGTGTTGTAAAGAAAAACTAAATTAAGTAGTTTAACATTCTACTGCATTTGAGTCTGAGATTCAGGTATTTGGAGTTGCCTTTGATTCTTTGACATTCAGCTTAAAGCTTAGTGGATACAGTTTCATCTTCAATGCATTCATTAAATATCTTGCTGTCCATAGTACTAATTCCACCCATTACTCCATCTAACATATTCCTATCTATTCCTGCCATGTCTTCCACATCTCTGACATGCTTCAGTCTCTCTTCAGTGACGGTGTTGGATTTATAATCAAATGTAATAATAACCCACTGGCTTGTGCCTTCCTTGTTGCTGTTTAACATTGTTTTGTATTGAATTGTTACATTCAATAAAGTTTGAAAAAAAAAAGTAGTGAGCGCGTGCCGCGTGGTGCTCGGCAGTGAAAGCCGCGCGCGCGCAGGCGGGAGAGAAGGAGAAGTGATCAAAGGTTTCCCATAGAAACCCTTGAAGTCTGAACACAGGACTAGCAGAAAAACTAAATTATGAAGACGAGGTAAATCTACACGTTTTCGCAAAATTTACTTTATTGAAAAAGGTGAAGAATATATAAACCGTTAGATATTTTAGTGGCCCGAGCGGACAAGTGAAAAGTAAAGTCTTGTGGTCCGCACTACTCGAAAAACAGGACCGGGCCAGCGGACAAATGGCTATGTCGAGCCCTGTTATTTAATTACTGTAATGTCACAGGCTCAAATGAATTACACTTAAAAAAAAAAGCAGCTATTTCTCCAAGTATTTTTCTAAATGATCATATTTCCCATCAAAGTCAAAGCAAAAGTTTCCATGTTGCAGTTTTTTTTATTTAATCCAAAGTATAAAACAGTGAAGAACTGGCACACCATGACAACCAAATGAAATTAGAAAAAGAAAGAAAGCTACGACAGGCTTTCACCTGCAGAACAGCCACCTAGAGTGATGTTTGTACAACGTCCAGTAAGCTCTCTCTAAATTTTAACATTTACCTCCCGTGAGGACGGACGGTAACTGCCGTCCGCCTGGAGCTTAAACTCGGGTAGATCTGACCTTCTGAGGCTGAATGAATGCCACAGGAAGCTGAAAGGAAGCCGCCTTCACCTGCACTGTCCTGCTGTCTGAAGATCTGCTCTGACTGACTTTAGCCCTCCCAGGGCGGGCTGCGGCGCCCGTCCACGTCCGTCTCCACATGGTACAGCATATCTGCCAGCGTGTGCTCGATCACCGCCCCCCAGCCCATGTCGCTGATCTGGCAAGAAAAAAAAAAAAACACAACAATAAAGCATTGAAGGATGAAGAGAGGAGGGGCTGCAGCTGAGAGGTCAGGGGGTCCAGGATCTCACCGGCTGGTACTGGACGTCCTTTGGGGCAAACTTGAAATGTGGACCAAAGTTGACAGAGACCTACGGAAAAAGCAGCGCTAGATAAAATACGCGGACAAAAGCTGAAAGGCTGGAGGTCGGCGTGAGGTCAGACCGTGCAGCTCTTGTAGAGGGAGATCGCGGGGTAGTAGATCCCTTCAAAGAGGTTTTCGAAGGCAACGCCTTGGCTCACTCCGTTCTTGTAGAAAATCATCTGAAACGCAGACAGGGACGTGAACAGGAGCAGGTTTTCTATCTGGACCGACGTCGAGGAGCAGCTCTCACTCTGCTGGGGCTCGTGGCTTTGAGCGCTTTCTCTGCTTTGTCCACGTAGTCCTTCTCCTCGAAGTACAAGTAGCTCTTGAACTTGATGAGCGCCTGAAAAACCAGAGACACTTTTTAGTTAAAGGACGTGGAAAACAAAGCTGATGTGGTTCTGTTTGTGGAGAAAACGGCAGCTACCTTGTCTTTGTAGGTGTCGGGCAGAGACCTGGCCGTCTCCGTGCCGTCCGGCAGCTCGATGAAGAAGCCGAGCGTGTCGCCCTGGCCGTATCCCGAGGAGTAGTGCTTCCCGATGGACTGATGAAACCGGGTGCCCTTTTTACTGCGCCACGAGTAGCTGAACTTGTCGTAACCCAGAGGTGCCTGGAGATTCCCTGCAAAGAAAACACAAAGCCACGCCCATTTAGTGGGCTTCACTTCCTGCTGTTTTACAGGACAGCCAGCTAAATAAAAAAGGGCTTTATGTTACATAATAAAATGATAAAAACTAAATTAGCTGATCAAATATTGTTAAACTTGACAAAAAGCTGAAGAATGCAATGCTAGCAGGTAAGATTAGCATGTTTTAATTACATAAGACTGCTAAAAAGAGACCGAACACTGCTACCAATGCTAATTTAAATGCTAAATACAAACTTAGCAAGTAAAATATTGTGCTAAAGGATGCTCTATAAGTGTATATGTATTGCATTTAGTAAAAAAAAAAAAAATGTAATCTTCGGCCTTACAAAGCAGTATTACGGCCGACAATAAATATATATATTACATATTAGACTATTATATTGTGAGATTTAAGTCAAAGTGAACCTCATGTGCAGCCGCATACCCACTTCTTGTACACTCAGGTATGTCAAGCTGATAAAAACAAATGTTTGGAAGCCCCTTTGTGTGATTTATGGTTTATATATATTTTATTCATTGATGGGGGGCCTGCAGGATCTCTGCAGCACGTTGATGAAGACATCGGTATCACTGCAGCTGTCCACTTCCATCCTTTCTTCCTCCACCAAAGACACAATCTCCTCTAAGTCTGTGTGACGCTTTTGTCTGAAGAGGCCCAGTTTTCAGCATTTGCAGTGTTCTCATGCTAATAATAAAGGTAATAATAAAGTGACGTTGAGTCGCCAAAAGGATCAGAATTTCTTCCTTTTTGAAATCTATACAGCGTCTTTGAGCATGACGCAGATAAACAGACAGCTTTGGTATTTTTCTCAGTGATTTTTGACTCTTTTAGCGTAAATTTACGAGTTTTCATGTCATAAATTTACAGTTTGCAAACACATCGGTTTACGAGGAAAAAAAATGCAAAACTTAGTCTATGAAAAGATACGACTTTATTCTTGGAACTTTACAGTTACGACTTCTTTCTTGTAAATGTACGACTTTAAAGTCGGGATTTAAGAAAAAAGAATTGTGACTGGCACAATTATTCCGTTAGACGTTCTAATTTTTTTAAGTACAAAAAAAAAAAAAAAAAAATTACGTTTTTTGCTCTTATGTTAGGACTACAGCTGAGGCTTCCTACAGGATTATTTGCTAATTTATAAAATTAGCCAAAAAAAGAAGCTGAGCACTATTACAAATGCTAACTTAAGATGCCATATCAGTGAAAAACTGCTAAAGTACGAGTTTTCATCAATGTTTCGAGATACGAACCGAGAGGTTGAGACCAGCCGAGTCGGGCGGCCGTCTCTGCAGGCATCTCGTCTACCGTCACTTCAAAGAACCAGGCGCCTTTCCGGACTCCATGTGAGGCCCGGACCATGGAGTAGCCCTTCTCCCCCGTAACAGTCAGCCGGTCATCTGAAATCTTCAGCTGTGGTGCTGCAGAGCATCAAAAAAACAAAACATCACAAGATCGTGACTCCTGAAAACAAGCCTGGAGACGGTCAGACTGCCTCTCTGTCTACCTCTGTCGTGTAAGGCCAGCAGCACCTTCTCATACAAACAGGACCTGTACAGATCCCCGGGTATGGGTTTGCCGGCCCAGCAGTCCAGCTCCAGTTTCTCCGGGTCCGGAGCGTGAGGGTCCGGTTCCGCCAGAATGTAACGGTACCCGTCTTTGTTGAAAGGGTGCTCGAGTGGGTAACCGTGAGGAGGCAGCCGCTGGGCGGAGAACAGAGGGTCACTGCAACAGAGGATGGAGAAACGCTCCTTCACTGCTCATGCTCATCTCTGGAGTATCAAAGGGGTTTCCTGGAAGAAGACGGCACCACAAAAACCCTGACCGTCCCAGTCAGAGGTCTGCATGCCCCCAGATCGTTTCTGTTCATTCTGCAACTGAAGTTGCTGAGCATTTGAAAGATTTTTGAAGGAAATGGGGAGTAAAAAACACACAAGATCTGAGGAGTTTAAAGCATTCATACCAAAATCAAAACCCTTTCCTGCAGAAACACGTGAAATTTTCTATTAAGAATCCTCAACAGCTTTTATTGTGAAGGATGAACTAGTGAAGACCTTCGATCAGATCTGTCAATTACAACTACAAGGGTGAAAACAACCGAAGAAAGCCTTCAAGTCAAGAATCAAAGCTAAAACCTCACAACGGGGTTTGCAAAACTTTTGTTTAACACAAACAATTCATATAAATATTAACCTCCATAGTTTAGGACGGGATATTTTGCTCCAGCATGGAAAGTCTTCAACACTTTCCTGAAAAGCTGCTGTGTTTGCAGCCGGTCAGAGGATCTGATGTTGGTCTCCCGGTGACCTAAAAGGTGGATTTCTGCGGCGTACCTGCGCGTTCTCTTCGCCGCCCCTGCAGCCGCGCCCTCCTGCTGCTGCTGCTGTTTGCGCTTGGCTCCTCTGCCTTTTCCCGGACCGGGGGCCAGAGCACCTTCAGGAGAACACCGCAAAGTGAACGGCGTGAAAACACACAAAGACGCACATGTGGGCCGTCAGCGGCGGAGACGACATGGAGGCGACGCCGCCAGGCTGCTGCGGCGGCTTAAAGTGCCCAAACAGAATCCATCAGTTCAGTTTGCCAGAGATTAGATATTGATTTGGTTTCCATCAAATATGTTTGAAAAGATGGATTTAAACTGAACTGAGGTGATACATTCATTGGAATCTGTTCATGTTGCTTTTAAGGAAACTAATGAATTAGCAAAAAAATTATAAAATATTTCTAAAGTGAAGATAATTCAGTTTGCTTAATCTGTTTTAAAGCCTTTTAAACTAATAAATACTAATTTATCTAAAGACCCACTCCGATGAAAATGGTGTTCTTGTGGCATAAAGTTAAGCTGAAAATTGCATTTCTGAGTATTTCTTTATTCCAATTGTTGTGGATTAGGAGCAGATGAAAAGATCGTATTTGTGATGTAGAACATACGCTGGGCGGGGCTACAAGCTCAGTGCTCCGCCCCATCCCCATGCATTCCTTTACAGACATATTTGTCTGAGCTGGACTGTGGATCTAAACTGTACAGCTGGATGGCTTCAATATCGCTCGCCATTCTTGTGGCACTCAAACATAGAGCTCTCAGTTATGGGTGACGGGAAGGGAAAGCCCCCAACTCAGAGGTGAATTTCTAATAACCTTCCTCTGCTGCTCTGCAGAAACTATGTCCTAAAGAAAATGGCCCAAGTTAGTGGATCTTGGCTAAAAAAGCATCATCCTGATTAAAAGAACCCAGTGAAAATGGGTCAAAAGATGATCGGAGTGGGACTTTAATGCCTAAAAATAGGTTGAAAAAGTAATAAAATGAAGCTGTTTGATTTTCAATCATTTACCCAAAACGTTAATGATTGAAAATTAACGAAAGAACTTTTGAAAAGCTGATTTTTTGGTTTTGGGAAGAACTGTTTATAAAAAAAGAAACTCAGGTATTTTCTTAAATGAACTTATATCAAATGTTGGATTCATAGAAAGATTTAAACCAAAAACCAGAGAATCCAACAAAACAGAGAAAGCAGTAAAGATCTAAATGTTGTTCATCGCTGTAAAGACACACAAAGCAGCTTTCAGGTTAACACAAGCAGACAAAAGACACAAAAAAGCAGAAACAATCTAGAAAAATCTATGCTGATTGGTCTCAGATCCAGGAGAGTCAGCGTTTAAGTCACTAAAGCAAGAATTGAGGAAGAAAAAAAAAACTCAAAATTCGAATTTTATTTTATTCAGGAAATTGATTTTTTAATTTTAGGTATTTTACTGTCATTGTTTTGATTAAAGTCATTGAAGTCACACAAAAAATCCCTAATTTTGGCCTAAAACCATTAAAATGATGAACATTTCTGGGGGAGGGGGCAGATGAGGCAACAGCGGATCAAAAACAGCGCTCTAATCCGTCAGCTGCCATGGAGGACAGAGCGCCGTTCAGCAGCTTTCTGAAGCCCGTTAGCAGCAAGCCAGACATGTGGGAGGAGCTTGGGGGCGGGGCAGCGGTAAACAGATGCAGCGGGGAGGGGCTAAGAGGATGCAGAGACAAGGAGGCTGCATGTGGATGAAGTTGCCCACAAGTTGCTCTTTGAGGACCATTTAGGTTCAATATAAAGTGTGGGGGGGCATGATTGGAGACTCAAGGCCAACTTCTGTCCGGGTGGGAGGAAGGGGGGTAACAAGACACATAGACAGTGATCAGCTGCAGATGAAGAAACGTCACATATTCACCTGAGAAAGAAGATCCACCTGGAAAAAACGCACACACGGTCACTTCAGCGGCAAATCCATCAGTTTGAGGCGATTCTGCAGGACTGTGGGTGCAACCTCACTTTCAAAACAAGCCACCTGCTGGATACCTGCTGAACTGCATCAGTTCATTATTTTGAAAACAGTCTTCAAAACAGGAAGCCAGGACAGTAATAATCTAAGTCACGTTAATGCCATTTCCTACTGAAGGAAACGTAAAGACTTCCACAGCTATGCCGATGATGCACAGCTCTACCCGACCATGTCTCCTGATGACTTAAGGCCGTGTCCATCAGCCGCTAAGAACATTTTGTTCATATTGCACGGATGCAAGATGCAAGTACGAGAAAAAAGTGAGTAAAGTTGTGGCCTTTACGTGAAATTTTCACAGATGTATCACAAATGAACCACGCGAAATCCACAAACGTAAGAAAGAACCACACAAAGATCACATAAAAAAGCATTAAAGCCAAATCTTGCCCAAAATTTGTGCATCAATTGCATCATTTTAAGGAGATCTGTGCGCCGTATGCGCGATACAAAAAAGTTACACGTCGGTGGTACGTGCATGAACGGTCGTGGAAAGCCAAAAATGTGCGTATGCATCTGACAAAAATAACACAAAATTGTGTAAGATTTAGATAATAAGTGTGTATAAACTATAAAAAGAAGCTACACTCAAGCTTGAAAACTCTGGTATAAATGTAGGTAGGATTCCTGGCAAAAACAAGTTTTCTTTTATGTAGATCTGAACTTCAAAAGTCACATCTCAAACAGAACTAAGGCTCTTTTTTCCCCATTTAAAACAGGTTGCCAGTCAGACCTTTCTTCTCCAGAATCAGCACAGAGACTTTAATCCGAGCTTGGATCACGTATAGACTTGACTATTGGATCACTCTTGTATTAACGTCTCTGCACTGGCTGCCCGGCAGATCTTTTTTAAAAACTGTGTGTAAATGGGGTTGTAAGCCGTGGTAAAATCGTCTGGTGACCCTTTTTTGACACACATTTCCAAAATATCAACAGTAAATTAAAAAAAGAAAACGCTGACAGTGGGGGCCACGGTTTCCAGGACGAGTGGAAATCGGTAGATGATTTCTGTGAGATACAAAACCACTGTGTCTACCAAATATGCCAAGAGACCGCGGCTGTTTCCACGGAGATCAACATCCAAAAGGCACAACCAGGGGGGCTACGCTAACCACGACAAGCTACACGGGAATGAGAATGAACGGAGCAAAAATAGAACAAATTCACAGCAATTTGGGTAAAAACATATTTTGCTGCATTTGTGTTCCGTGTGAAGAAAGTATGCCGCTGCAATGAAATGTAGTCTTGTAATTAAAATAGATCAAAGAATGTTGTCACCTCACCAAATCTGAGCCTCTTGGCAAAAAGTTCAGCCATCCCTGGTCTGTTGAGTTTTATGACTCTTTATTGTTTTAACTTGTGTCTTTGTCAAGAACTTTATGTTCTGCAGCAAGTTGGTGAAAGGCGCTCGACAAAGTGATTGATTCATTGAAAGGAGATAGAATGAAACAGACTTTTTTTTCCTTTTTTTTTTAGGAAAGTTAAAAAATTCATTAAATTCCACACCGAAAAAATAAAAATAATAATCAGGTTCTCAGCATTTTGCTTTTGGCAAAATCCATCAGAAAATACTTGTGATGAGCAGATTTCTGCAGCTCATCGTGTTCTAAATACCGTGAACCCAATCAGCTTCATTGATCCGTTTCATTCTGTTTTTCTTAACTTCTTGGTAAAACAGCTTTAGCCTTTTGCAGGACGTCACCGTGGTAACTGTGGAGTTTAGAGTGAGCAGTTCAACACTGCTAAAAACTTTTAATTGCTGGTTTTTCCTCTCCATAAATTCCACTTTTGTTATTGTTAATCTGCTTCTGTTGATGATGGATGATGACTGTTAGTAAAGAATGAGGCTAAAGAGCCAAAGCAAGAGGGGAGGAGACCCCCCAGAATCATCCACCTTGATCCCAGCTCCATTCGTGCTGATAGAGTTATGGGCTTAAATGTTTGCAGCTTTGGATCCTCACCGTTCAGGCCTCCGGCTGTGGGGGTCCCGGTGCTTTGTTTCTGCGTGTCGTACGACGGTCCGATGGTCCCCAGATCCTGCAGGAAACACAGGAACATTAGGTCTCCACACCAACAGCTCTGTGTGACCCTGAAATGCTCGTTGGAGAAAATGAAGTGTGCCGAGCAGGAAATACCTGATCCAACAGACCAAACTTGGGGAACTCCTCCTCCAGGTCTTTACTGCCGGGGTCGGGGTGCTCCTTCACCAGGAAAACGTCTCTTTCTTTGCTCTAAGAACCCCCCAAAAACAGCAAAAAAAGCAGCAGCAGCAGCGACCTTCAGTTACTCTGATCTTTCTTCAGACACGCAGACAGAAGCCGAACTTCTGGCAGGAGGAAACGTTTCTTTACCATCGTCTTCACGATGTTGTTGGGCCACGTGAGCTTCCCCGGTCGCTGCCGAGTCGTCATGCACTCCCAGAACTTATCGATGAAGGGAATGATGTCCTGAAGCCAGAACAGAGAGAGGATCCACGAGGACCCGGTCTGACTGACACGTTCAACCCTCAAATAAAGTCATCTTCACTAAATGCCCTTGATATTTAAATGAAAATTAAAAGAATCAAGAAAATTGTGAGGTTTTTACCTTAAATATTAAGGTTTTATTATAATTTTATTTATATAAAAGTGAAATTTGTCTAGAGCATAAAGAAAAATATGTTTTAGAAGGAAACTGCTTTCTTGATCCCAACTTGTTTGTCTAAATATTGTTTTAAAATCTCATGAAACAAAACTTAGTTTGGCTAAAGTTTTGTTTAAAAACAGATAAATTGAGTCTAAAAATCCATTAAAACTGAAGAAACAAAACAAAAATATTATTAAGAAATTAGAAAATTACAAAATTTTTGGCTGAAAACAACAAGAAGAAATAAAAATGGGATCAAACGTAACAAAAATGATGGAAAAACACAGAAATTATGAAAAAAGGTAAAGATGAACCTTGCATAAAAAACACTACAAATAATAATCATAAAGTTTCGTTTCTGAGCTTCCAGCCGACTAACGACAGAAATGTATGAACTCTGAACTTTTGGCTTCACTTCTCTTTCCAGCTTAAATGGACAAAAGTGCCGCGCTGCAAACAGAGAACGTTTGTTCTGTCAGACGCATCAACAATGGCGTCTCCAGTCAGAGTAACCCACCTTGTCTTTGGAGAACATGGTCTTTGGGTGCTCGTCCTGCGTTCTGGACCTCCAGGTGAGGTTTGCCAGAGCCGTGAGACACATTTCCTTCAGGTCTGTCGGAGAAAACAGGTCGGTTTACGAAGGAACTTAGAGGGAGGGGGACCTGAAGGGAACCTGAGGAAGACCCACTTGCTTGTTTCCTGAGGAAGTAGGTGTTGCCGCTGTGATGGCACACGTTGCAGTGGAACACGTAGTTGGTCATGAAGGGGAGACAGGTTCTGAGGAGGAAGAGGAGGAGTTAGTGAAGCCGTCAGTGACACGCAGCTGCTGGAGGCCTAAAACGTACGCCGTGTCGATGGCGAAGGTGTCAGCGGTGAACCACTTCATGCACAGAGCACACTGCAGCTCCACGTCCCCCAGCTGCCGCCCGCTCTCCTCATCCCCCGAACCGATGAGAGCGTCGGCGGCCTCTGAGCCTTCGCCCGCCGTCTCCTGAAACGACACAAATCACCCGTCAGAATCACAACCTCAGGGCACCAGGAGCTGCCCGCTCCAGTGGATGAAACATCCCAACCACAGGTCAAAGCTCTCACACTCAAGCTCATCACCTTTCAGAGAAATGAACAAACTGAAAAAGAGAAAAGTTTTAATCTTCTTCTACAGACAACACTTCAGTTCATTAGCTGAAAGTGACACAATTAACGGCACTCAAAGTCACACCTCCACTGATAACAGCTCTGTGGATCGACTGCAACGGGAGAGGAAACACTGAACCAGAAGAAATGTCCTTCTTTCCTCAGGTCTGTTCAATCTTATAGTTGTTTTAGGAAACATATAATGAAATATCAGACTTAAACACACGGTGAATTAACAAAAATAAACCAAACCAGATCCTTCAGAAAAAAGGAAAATGAGAATGTACCGTTCCCTCCTTGCCATTTGAAGACTCTGTGTCCATGCTGACTGGTGGTTCTCCAAAGGAAGCATCCCTGAAGAGACAGAGCTTCACTCATAATTTCATAAATAAAAAGCATCTTGTGTGAATGATATAGTGGGCTATCATGCCTCTTATTTGTCGTATTCTCAATTAAATAAAGTGCAAACCTATTTTAGGCTTCATATGCAATAAATGCAGTAAACCGGTTATAAAAAACTAACATACAAAGTCATGTAGATCCAGCAATGCAAGTTTAATTTAAGTTAAATAGTCTAGTAACAAAACGTGTGTGACTGACTGTGTGTGTGTGTGTGTGTGTGTGTATGTTCACGTCGATTTATCCTTTTAAAATGATTGACTTATGACACAGATAAAACATTGAGAATAAACTGATAAAACCCGTTTAAAGAATCAAAATAAAAGCTTGATTTTTAAACTCAATTGTAACGTTTTGTGGGTCAGAGGCATGATGCTAACGCTAGTTTAGCTAGCCTTTCAGCTTACGGCTTCAATGAAAAAACCTGCCGACCTGATGTTTAGTTTGTTCCATCCACGTTGAAATTGTGTAATTTTAATGTACAATAACTTTAAAACAGCATCGCGTGAAGAGGACTTACCCTTCTCCTACCTCCGGCTCCGGTGGACCAGCGCTCCCCGCCTCCACTTCAGACGCCATGACAGTGGGAATCAATGAAAACAAAAGTGAAGTCTCGCGAGACTACTGCTCCGTGACTCAACAGCGACACCTCTGGTGGATTTTTGTCTGAAACACAAGTGAACCTGTGAGAAGTTTTTTTTTTTGATTTGATTTTGAAATTTGATTTGAAATGGTTTATTTCAAGCAATTAAGTAGAAATAATACACAACAGCAATATAAACATCAGTTATACATTCATACAGTAACTAATCAAACTTAGGATAATTAGACATATTAATAAATATTGCTTGAAAGGGAGTGGGAGGAAGCGAACTTATATAATCCCACCCCGATTATACTGTAACCATTTTATTACATGATTTATCAATATCCGGTTCCCAGTTTTTATCAAACAATTAAAAATCATAAGATATCGATAAAGCACATGACAAAGATGAATTACTTAAGTATTACGTCAAAAATAACTATTTTAGAAATCAACATGGCAAATGCAGATCAATCATCTGAAATATATGCAGATTATGTTACTTATAGCTACGCTAGCAAAGCCATTCATATGAATAAAACATAATACTATATCAGTAAAGCAGACAACACTGTTTCAGGAATTTTCATTGCAAAAATTTCATCAAGTATCAAAAGTTAAAAACATGTGCAAAATTATGCTACATTAGGAAATATTTTTGAATCAATTTATCAAGTTTTGGAGAAAGTGAAGTAATATCATTAAAAGTCAATCAATTTAACAATTTTCAATACGTTTTTTAATATTTTTTTGTATTTTTTTTTTTTTTTTTTTATAATAAAGAAATGCTGTAGGGGAAGAGTAAAAAGGGTCCATAACTGTCGATTGTCCAAGGTTGGTATTTCTTCTTTTACTGATAACAGCTGATCTCCTGGGTTCAAAACAGTTTATAGTCCTCTTCGATGTTATGTCTGCAGACATTAGATTCAGGTGCATATCCTTCTTCAGCTGATATCAGCTGCGGTGAAAGTTGAGGTCAAATTGTCTGCAGGTCAGAACTCTCTGCTGTTATTCAGGTGACGTCAGACTTATGGAGAAAGTGATGATTCCAGGTGTCATATTTCTTGAAATTATTTGGCTCTTTGATTTATTACTCCACGTTGATTCAGACGACCGTGATCAAACACTTCTCAAAGTCCTTCATGGTGTTCACGACCATAACCTTGGTGCGGTCCTCTGGACCGAGTGGTTTGACATAAATCCTGCAGCCTTTAACCCAAGTGTTCTCAATCTGCTTACGCTTCCTGAGAAGCCGTGCATGTTTTGAGATTTCAGCATTCCTCCTGGTCAGATGGTCGTCTCCTTTCTCCTGGGGAGCAGGTGGCAGGTCTCGATGGTATTGAGATCCAGGGAAATCCCTTTAGATGTGAGAAATGAATGTATTTGCTGCTCCAGCGTCGCTGCATCGAACTCCGTGTTAGCACTGCTAGCTAGCATTAGCAGCGCTAGCTCCAGCTGAATTCAGCTTCGCTCGAGGCTTGATTGGTACTCCAGTGAGAATGACATTATTCATCCTTACTTGCTGTTCCACATCGTCCAGTCTTTTCTCCAGAATCTCGACCTGGTTTTCTCGCTGCTCGTTTTGAGCCCGAAATCTTCGGAACTCTTCCATCATTTCCCAGAGCGGCGTTAGCTTAGCCGACACTTGTTCCATAAAACTTTTCAGCGTTTCTTGAATAATGTCAAGAGTTTTTTTGAGGTCTTCATATTCCTGGGGTTTCTTCGGGGGCATGGTCAGCTCTCTTTTTTGGAGAAAAATCAACCTTTTAAGTAATTTGAAGATAGTTGTATTCGCAGAGAGGCACGCCACGCGTCCTGTGTAACCCGGAACCGGAATCCTCCATTTTTAAACTTCTTTAAAGAATCCTGTAGTTTCAGTTACTTTCTAGGTAATAATACAAATTGTAAACTTTTTAGAGACTTTGAATTAAAATTAGGTTAAACACTGAAATCCATCTCTTGGTTCTGTGATCTGGTATACTTTTATTTGACCAATTCAGCACCCTTTAATGAACAGAGATTGTACTACAAGAATACTTAGTTTATATACTAAAAGTGATGCAGTATGTTTGAAGTTAACTTTTTATATGCTATCCATATATTGTAAACTCAAAATGTTCCAATGTAATCTGAAAAAGTAGTTGGTTAGTATATTTCGTACACCGCTCATAAGTATACTAGCACTACTTATACTTATACTCGAGTATATTTAACAAAATAAACTTCAAAGGAAATGCATTGTAAAACTTTATTGTGAAAAAGACCAGTTACAATTGAAAAAGCATGGTAAAAATGATATTGATTGAGAATTGCCAGCTTTGTTATTAAGACAGATCGACTCCATTGGGTGTTTTAAAATACGGGTTAAAACATTTTAATTCAGAAGAGCCTTTGACTTTTCATGCATGGGGCAATTTTTCTATTTTCTTGTTTGTTTTATTCTATTATTTTCCTTTTGTGGAAAATAATGACAGGACTTAGTTTTCTTTTTATCTGCTAGATGTTTAAAAACAACTGTAGCATTTAGGTCCCATTAAATTAGGTAGTTGAAATTTGACACTATAAACGGGTTACATTTTTCTAACCTGCATCTGCTACATTTTTTAAACACCAATAATTTTTTCATTTGGAATCTTTTGATATTTCTTTGACATCTTCAACTGTGAAATAAAAAGCTGTGAAATGTTTTAATGATGGAATAAGACAAAGAATCCTAATGCATCGAACCTGTAATAACCTTTAATAAAGACAATTAAAAGGCGTTTGCACCAAGACACACTTCTTTAATCTCATATGCGTTGTTCGTCCCTGACTTTTACATTCGGTGCCTGATTTTCAGATGTGCAAACGCCCCGTTTCCTTTCCTCCTTTAGATTACAGTTGTCAGACGTAAAAAGCAGCAAAAAAGAGTCTTTGTGTGGACGGCAGACCACCCCATGTTCACAGAGTTATTAAAACGTTTGCGGCGGCGTTCCAGACCTACTAAAAACACAGCCAACACAAAGGCAAGTGTGCCGTTGGACGTGGCACAAAGCAGAGTGAGGATGCTGAAAGCACCCCTGGGTGCTGCTGTAAAGACATTGTTAGGCAGATCAGAGGCTTCTCCTCCTCCTTCCTCCTCCAGCAGAGACACATCTGTGAAGTCAGGAATGTCAGAGAATCCGTTTGAGTCAGTCTGTTTCCCAGAAATTTCATCTAAAATAAATGCACTAACGTTAGTTTAGCTTTGGAAAATACTGCAGGATTAAAGCCACAGCACCACAAAACACTTCCTCAGGCATCAGAGGCTGCTGTGAAAGTCAGAGGTGTTACACAAAGTTTATCTTAATGGACAAAAATATCTGGAAAGTCTGAGTTTGTGTTTCACGACGGTGGTGATGTACGCTAACACTAAAATTTGTCTTTGAAACAAATTTTTGCTTCTTCGTCTGGACAAAAACAAACACGTGAGAGGTGAAGATGTGTCAAACTCAAGCCCCGCGGGTCAAATGTGGCCCGCCATGTCATTTTATGTGACCCGCGAGAGCATAAAAGCTTTTAATTTCTACCTAGGGGTAACTGGACTTGAATTACTTGAACTATTCATTAGTTCTTAAACACTGTCCATATAAGCTAACCTGTCAGAATCAACTGTAAAAGGATTTCTGATAAAGTAACAAGCAAACATGTTTTCTATGCAACTGTAATTGTCACTTTAAAACATTATAATAAATAAATAATGAGTTATTCAACATTAAGGAGTAGTTACATTTATTTTTCATTACATTTAGTTACATGTATAAGTTATATCTGGCCCTTTGAAGACAACCACTATACTGATGTGGCCCTCGGTGAAAATGAGTTTGACACTCCTGACTTAAAGGAACTAAACCATACAAAATCAACTTTTGGACCTTTTAAGTGTATTATAATGTCAATATCTCACAAAAAAACAACCCCAAGGCGGCATCTTAATCCGTTCACGCCCCCAAGCTAACTCACAGACCCACTTTCTCCGTGGAGCTAGCAGTGATCGGCTAAAACACTTCCATTTCATATGAACAATATGCACATCCGTCCTTGTAAAAGTTTAGATGTTGTTTGTTATCGTGGGAGAAACGCTGACACGCTTCCGAGACCGACTCTAGGATGATGTCATGAAATGGGCGACACCCACAAGGAGCGAAAGGCGGAGCCTCAGAGATAGAGTCCTCTTACTTGCTGGTAGGAAAATGACAAATATTTCATCAAAAAAAGTGTTCTTTAGTGTGCCAAAGGTAATTGTTGGAAAAATGTATATAAGTTATTTCATATTTGCTTTTATGCACTACCTATCTATATAGGTATTATAATCATGCATGCAGAAGTGTCTGTGTCCAAGTTTGTTTCACAGGAAGGTGAAGGTGAAACTCATGGGAGGAGACCGACTATCTTAGCGTCTTCCCAGCATCAGCGTGAAGGCTATGTGTTATCTGTGTCAAGACCAGAATCGAGGGCTTCTCTGTGTCAGTTATCCGGGAGAAAAGACTTTGCAGGTCAACAGATGATGTGGGAAGACTGTGAATAGACAGACGTGTTGCAATTAATGTTTCTGATAGCGCTGCAGCTGTGTGTTATCTGTTTCCCCTCCTTAGAGCTCAGCGCATATGTAAATTAAGGAATACCAACAGACTTAATAAAAGAGGAGGTAACAGAATATTCACCAGAGTGGAGAGAGATTGTTGCTGCTATTATCTCTGTTCGTTCTCCTCGTAAAAAGGTACCTTTGGTCTGTTGTCTTTCTTTCCTTATGTTGTCATTTTGATGTTGCAGGTTGTTCTAACCCAACAGTAATATATGATAATTTTTATTGATATAGTTTTACTCTGAAATGTTTAAGAAAAGCATGATACAGACCAGGACTGACCAACCTTGGTCTTCTAGAGCTTCAACCCTGCCTGATTTCCAGCTCTCAATGGACTGCTTGATGCTGACCTAAAGCAGGTGTGTTCAATCAGTCACGGATGTGGATTTACTTGAGTCAGCTAATCAGCAGAAAGACGGTCAAGGAGAACTAGGAAACAGGCAGGGTTGAGGCTCTTAAAGACCAGGGTTGGCCGGCCCTCGGCGGACATCTCCGCACATTGACGAATGCAGGAAACAATTACGAATGACGTCAATCACGCATGTATCACAAAAGAGGGAAATGTCATATGTGGGAAATGGGCAAAACATAAGTAGTGGCCGTGTGACACGGCCTTAAGATCCTGGCAATTCAGCTTCATGCTGTGGACGGTTTTTAGCCCCAATGTGCAGAGTTTACATCCTTCATTTCCTTTTGGTCCTCTAGATAGTCCATGGAGCATCGGCACAAAGTGCATAAGTGAACCCCGTCAGGTAAACCTGACAGGGGGTTGTTCACCTAGAATGAAGGTGAATTTGGGGAGCGATCCCCACCAAAAAGTATATCTGCTTTAAACATTCCCCTCATACAAGTCAATCAAATCCTGCTTCATACACTGTATATATTCAATTAGTTATCCTTCCGACTACCACAGTAACCCTTGTGCTATCCTAGGCACTTTACCATTGGGAGTTGGGTCATCTAGACCCACTAGACAGTGCTCCGAACCTTTTTTCTTCAATGATTTGTGATCTTCACTGGTGTCCATGGGTTACATGAAATCTTTCCACCTTTATCCACCTTTGTCATGGTAGGGAGAACACGTCAATGTAAGGGGGGGGGGGGTCATCTAAGATAGCACAAGGGTTACAAGTCTGTTTTTTTTTAAATCCACCCAAAACTACAATGTCCAGAGCCCCACCCCTTCACATTTGGTATCGTTGAAAAAGCCACAGATGTCCTCTATAAATACCAATAGAAACATACAGTAGTTGGAAGATAATCAGGTTTAGAAATGTCCTCTACAGAGGACACATTTGCATTGCTGGTAGTCACACGTTATGGCATTGTCTGCCTAGATTCTCCTTCATCCAGGTTCCATCAAAGGTAACAATCAGTCAACTGGACTTTGTCTTTTAGTTCAGGAGACCTCTTCTCCAAGATTGTTTCTCAACTCATCAAAGCTCTAACTTCTCCAGGATAAAAATGTATTGACACCTTTCAGGAGGAACGGTTCAGGAGTTCGTGCCAGAGCAAATACATCAAACCATGACTGCATCCGTCCCTCACTGTCCAAGTGCCGGCATTCTGATCGGTTAATCATTTCTTCCGCCTCTAAGCTCTTTTCTGCACCAGCTTCCAACTGAGTCCATCCATGTAGCTCCTTGTTGTGGCAGACAAAGCCCAGGGTCACGCCGGGTCAGGCCGGCTGAAGACATCTGCTAATTGTCCTGATGGGACGGCCTCTCTCGTCCCTTCAATGCCAGCTTCTCTGTGGGTTTTTGTAGCTGGGAGAACACTGGCAGCTGCCACATTCGGGGAACTTTACATCCCCCCGACTCTTAACCCCCCCAGGACTCTTCATTACCCTGAGAGGAGTGGTTACTGCGGTTATTAGGAAACCATCAGCAGTAATGTGTCTTTAAAGTGTAGTTAATGAAAAACCTAAAGGCCGAGGCTCCAAATGGTTTGGTATTTTTTATAGGAGAACGTTGGAGAAACCAAACATTGAAACCAGCAGCTGAATCTTGTTTTGCTTCATTTTTACATAAATTAAACCTAAAATTTTACATAATTTTGATGCTTCACTGTTTATTTTGCCAAAAAAGTCATGATTTGTTATGTCTATTTTCTGATCTAGTGACTGATCTGTATGTGGTACATTCATATATAAAATAGAGTTATGTCTATTTTACATAATTATCAAGTAATTCATCATTGTCATGTGATTTGCTGTTACTTAAGCATTCGTAATGACCCGAAACTGTGTTAGTAAGGCATCTGATAAAAGTTATGAACTGGATAATGATAAATCATGTAATAAAATGGTTAAGGTAGAATAGGGGTGGGATTATAGAAGTTCGCTTCCCTCAACTCCCTTCCTAGCAATCTTTGATTTAAAATCTAATTATCCTAAGTTTGATAAATTGGTGTACGAATGTAAAACTGCTGATTGTGTTTTTTAATGCATTATTCTTGCCTTGATTGCTTAATTTTTTTTTTACAAAATTTGATTTTAAAGTGAAACACAGAAAGGTTTTCAAAAAAGGAAAATGTGTCATTTTTAATAAAATACCAGTGTAAAAAAAAAACAACTTTGAGTTATTTCACTATTTACTTCATTATTTCATAGTTTGATGGGGCAGCGCTTTATGAATTGATTTCATCTGTCAAATTCACCCATTAAAGTCAAGCGGGTGGGGCCTGTGGCACCTGATTGGTCACCCAGACATCAGAATAACAGATCTATTGCCACAATTCTCTGTTTAAAACTGAACCAAATGTTGCTCCACCGAACGGTTGATTTCCTAGAATGAGCTGGTTTCGGGTTAGCCCCGCCCACTGACTTTGACAGGTGAGTTTGAGGATAAAATGAAAATGCTCCAACAAAAAACATGAAATAATTAAATGTGTTGCTTACATTAAATCAATTGCTATTTTAATTAATTATTGGCACATTTGTATTTTAGTGATTTTTGGCCAATTCATTTACTTAATTAATTTTGTGTTGATTCATTTTGATTTGTCTTCTTTGTTGGCGCAGAGTAAGCCTTCCATCATTTCCCATCATCCCTTTGTTTGCACTCTCTTCCGCTAGCTTACAGCCCCTCACAGTTCAGATCCAGATTCCAGCTCAGACCAGGAAAACAAAGACGTGCATGGATCTATTTGTCTGCAGGTAAATGCATTAAAATGGGGGCTGAACAGGGAGAAAGTGGCCCCGCCCAGCGTATTTTCTACTTAACAAAACAATCTTTTTTATCTGCTCCTGATTCACAACATGTTAAATAAAGAAATACTCAGAAATGCAATTTTGAGATTAATTGTCTTTCCTCCATCACCAGCTAAATGAAAAAAGGACAAAAACACCATTTTCATCAGAGTGGGTCTTTAAAAACTCTCTGAAGGTTGTTTTTTAGCTCCTTGCTGTCCAGATGTTTTGCAGCTGAGAAGCTAAGGTTCTGAACCTTCAGACCTGCTTCTACTTTCTATTTTCAGGAAATTTGGTTGGTGTTGGTTCACAGCAGTGATCAGATGCGCTCCTGTGATCATCAGATGGTCATAAACTCGTCTGGGGGGCTTCATTGACCCCTCCCTGAGAGGCATTTAACGGCCCAAATGCGTCTTTGGAAACATGGAAGGAGAAGAAAAGGCTCCCACTTTCCCTTTGAGAACTCCATCAATTAGCATCACAAGCCGCGTTCACGTGTCCTACCGGCGTAAAATCGCGCATTTGCAAAGAATGACATGCGCGACTACAAAAGACTACACGGCGGGGAAAAAGGAGGCCGCATTTCCACCAGATGCCCGGGGGGACCCGATGACGCGCTGCCCCCTCTTTGGCTGAGGCGAGACGGGTACTTTGTGCAGCGCCCTCGCGGGGGGCCCACGTGCCCACACCTTTGAGGGGGGGGGGGGGTTGCGATTGTTCCCACGGGGCGAATTGCAGCAAATTTAAATAACATAAATAACATGTAAATTTTATGATGGGGGGCTCGCTGCCTATAAACGCGGACAGCGCCTGCGCGCACCGACAGCTGACATGCAGCCAGGTGAAGCCAAGGAGCCGCGCGCGCGCAGAACCGCGTTTTCCGTGGAGGACATCCTGGATCCAGACAAGTTCAGAGGGAGCCCGAGCTGCGGTGGAGCGGCTGCAGGTACGATGCCGAGTCTGCGCAGAACGGAGCTCTTCTAAATCCCGGTGAGACCTTTATTTACACGTGGGTTATCTCTCCTGCAGGAGCTCATCATGCCCGGGTCGACCCCGGACAGGTGCAGCCTCCCCCGGAAGGTGCAGGTGAGGGGAGGCTGCTGCCAGGCCCCCCCCTGAAGCCTCAGAGCCAGGCGGAGAGAAGCCGGCGGATGCGCACCGCCTTCACGCTGGAGCAGCTGCAGATCCTGGAGCACAGCTTCCAGAGGAGCCACTACCTGTCTGTGCTGGAGCGGCACACCATCGCCTCGGCGCTCCACCTGTCCGAGACCCAGGTGAAGATCTGGTTCCAGAACCGTCGCACCAAGTGGAAGAAGGAGAGTCTGCAGGGGAAGGAGACGGCGGCGCTCTGCGCGCCCCAGTCATGCGCGCCGCTGTACTGCCAGATGCGTTCTCCAATCCAGCTGTTTGCGCCGCTGACGCCTTACCGCTATTACGCATGAAGGCGCGCGGATGAACTGGCGCGCGCGGTGAGCAGCAGAGACAAAAACCAGCGTGGCTTTCAGGAGAAATGCGGCTGGTGAAAGAAGATGAAACTCAGGAGGTTATAATTTATTTTTATGAGGTATAAATAAAGTTGTGTTATTGAACTTGTGATAGTAAAAATGAGGCAGAAAAATCAAACCTGAAAACGTTTTGTTATATAAATTCCTATATTTTGTGACCGTTTTGAGTCTAGAACTGCTGTTTTCTTCTCTTTTGTTGATCTTTTCTTTCTTGTTCTCTGTTTTCCTTTTGGTTTTTATGACTCACAGTAAGAGCAGAAGTTTGAACAACACAAAACAAAACAAAAAAAAACAGCTCAGTGCCTAACTTGCAGATGCCAAAAGGCCTCCATGGAAGGAGGCTGGTTTACAAGCATTTTACTGCACAAACATGCATGAGGATTGTTCAAAAGCCACATGAGAAATGCAGCTAATATTTAGGATAGAATAAAACTTTCTTGATCCCACAAGGAGGAAATTGTAGCTCTATTAAAAACAACAGCTAGATAATTAATAACACTAGAAATACACTTGAACATTTGTTTGTATGTAAAGAGCCCTATAATTACATTTCCAATAAAAGCCAAACAGAGCATTTGAGGCAGAAACGTTTTTTTTGGTTTGTTTTTTATCAATAGCATCCTCATTTAAGACCAAAGCCTGAAACCTATTGTGACTTCCTGGAGTTTAGCTGAATTTGCTTCAGCTGCAGAACTTCTGTGAACACGAATAGGAACAGAAACTTAATCGATCCCACAATGGAGAAAATTACAAAAACATAATAACACTAAACACACACAAAATGACAATAATTAAAATAACACCACTTACCTGCTGCAGTCTGTGGTTCTTCCTTGAACTCCATATTCCCTGGAGGGAAGCAAATGTTGCTCCATATTTATAGCTCCTAATAATAAAAACCTGCAGCTGCTCAAACTGCTTGCACACACACACACACACACACACACACACACACACACACACACACACACCATCACTTTCAGAGATGCTGCTTTAAACTGCTTGCTAGAAACACACTGGCATGATAATGATAGAAACAACAAGAATCCATTCAACTGTTCAACAAGATCCCCGGACAAAAAATAGACACTCAAAGTTAGAAACAGCGGCAAAAACATACAGTTATAAAACGGTTTCAACAGAGGGGAGTGAGTTCAGATTCAAAGAGAGAACGTAGGATGGGGAAGGGGAGCTCTTAGCTTCCTATCGGTCAGGTGGTGAACAAACGTTTTGGAGGTCAGGGGGAAGGAGCGGCCCATGGTGCTCCCCTACGGTTGTGTTGTGACCCTTCTGGGCCACCGTACTCCACACAATACTTGATCTTTGCAAAGATTTCAAGCCTTATTTTTAGACATCTAAGATATTTTAACAGGTTTGACTCCCCTTTGCTCTACACTTGTTGAAATGAGTCCAAATCCAAACTCCACACAGAAAGAACCCAGCCAGGTTTCAAAGCAGAGGCTTCTCGCTGAGAGTGCTAACCACTAAAGCACAGCCCTCAGTCTATTTTAGTCCAGACCTTCTTCAGCTTCAGTTGTTGAAGTTTTTAACGCAACAACGTCTTTCTTGAAGAAGCACAAACAAAACCTTTACGTTCGCGTTTCTGTTGGTAAAATAAACTGCATCCACTGCAGTCTGTTAGGGAAATTCTTTGAGAACGAGAACTCGGCAGCATTTCACAGCCAAAATATAGACTTTTTGAACATCTTGATCGATCTACTACGTGAAGGCGTTACCGTTTTGTAGCGGTAAGTGACCCTACTACTGCCACGCCCCCTTGTGGCCTTCCTGCTTCATTGCATCAAAGCATCTCTGGTGCCAAAGCAGAACAAAGAGGCTGACGGTTTTCCTTCAACCATCTTCCAGCATCAGTTTGGGCTCAGCGACAGAAGGGTGAGGCATTCTTTTGGTTCCATTTCAGGCTTAATGCATCTCACTTCCTGAGGAAATGGTTTTAGGAGATGATTCAGGCGGGAAACAGATGAATGCTGTGAGGGAACCGTCCAAACCGAACTTCTTCCTTCACAGGCCTCTCATAAGAAACAGGTTTTTCAGAGAACTTTTGGGCTGCCATGATGGATGATCTTGATTTTGTTCACTGATGCTTAAGAGGTTTGCAGGATCAAAGTGTGAACGCATCTCCTTTAAACCCGGATTGGAAACAGATGGAGGGAAAAGGAGCAGAAAGAGAGGAGGTCCGTTCCCGAACAGCCGGGCCGGAAATGAGAGAAAATGTTCTTTGACTCCATTGATCAGGTCCGTCTGAGTCTGTCGTCTGAGGCCGTAAAACACCCGAATCAGAGCTGTTTTAGTGAAACCTCACACAGATGTTCCCACAGATGTGATGGTGCTCACCATGTGGAGAGCTGCTGCTCTGATGGAAATCAGACCTTCAAACCAATTCCAGAAAACACAGAGGATCTGCTAGAAATCATCATGAGACATAGATTTAACCCAAACTTCACTTACGCATGAAAAAAAACTTTGATTTTACTTCACTTTGAACGTCCCTGATAAAGTCTGGAAAACATCTGATCCCTGATCTTGTAGGAGAACATTGCAGGCCAAGACAGAGAAGGTGGAGCAGGTAGAGCAGACTGGGATGCTATGGACACACTGGATGTGACGCACGTTCAAGAACGCACATTTAGCCCGTGATGTTCACACTGGAGCAGCAGGGCGAGGCTTCTTCTTCTTTTTCAGCTGTTCAGGGTTGGTGAGAAATGTCACAGCGGTGGAAATCTGGTGATTCTCGCTTCAGGCTTTTTCTTTCACAGCTCGATTCTGATATATTACAGACGCGGTGTCATAGAATTGTGGCCGGACACAAACCACAAATATTAATTTCTCCTCAAAGATCAATTTACAAACAGTTGGCACTTCCGTGAATTAAAAGGGGCGTCATCCATACATCGCTACCAAATCTGAGTCCCTGATTGGTCAAAGTTCAACTAGTTTAAATTAGATCGCGTGTTCAATAGCCACGCGTTTTGTATGTAGTTGTAAAAAAGCAATGTGTGGACTCGAAAGATTTGAACACGGAACGCACTATTTTGTGTGTTTACATAGACTTTTCATCATTGTCCAGGGTGGTGTGAACGTTGCTTTACTCTCAGTTCCTTTAAAAATATAAAGGATATAGACAATTGTGACTTATAGGGTCTAGTCATGCAAAATCAACTTTTTGAGCTTTTAAATGTATTATAATGTTCTTTCCTCACAAAAAACAATCCCAAAGTGGTTTTTGGATCCATTCATTTCTGAGTATTGCTCTAAAATCCTGCTCTCTGAGCACCAGCCCCTCCCAACAAAAGTGAGTGGATTCTCACATTGTGACATCACAAAGTGGGGAACTGCCCCTTCCAGGAAGAGTCCGTGCTGCCAGCTCCGCCCCCACTTTCTCCGTCAAGCCAGCTTTCTTCTTGGGCGAAACGTAGACACTCTGCCGTGGCAGGCTCCAGGATGACGTCATGAAATGGGCGGCACCCACCAAGAGAGAAAGGCGGAGCCTCAGAGATCGAGTCGTCTTACTCCCAAGTAGGAAAATGGGAAGCGAAAATAACTCGTATTTCATTTAAAAATGTTTCTTTAGTGTAAAGGTTATTAATTATCATATATACGGATATATTTTACTCTGAAAGGCTTCAGAAAAGCAGGATATAGGACATTTAACCATAACTACAAAAGTGGACTAAAAAAAGATCATTTCTGAGGTTCAGACACTTTAGAGATTATCGTGTCTGGATTAAAGTTATTTCCAATTTACATTATAAACATATTTGTTTTTTCTTCCAAAGTGATGCTAAACTAGATGACTTCCTGGATGAAATGGTACGTAATGACACACGTGGTGAAGTGGTTTGTTTGTCTCTTAACTGCAGAGAATTCAGATAATCAGGAGAAATCAGATTTTTCCAACATTTTTTGCCACAACTGGCTGCAGATGTTTGTAGAAATGATGCATAATAGAAAGATCCTCATTTCATGTTATATAGCACATATATGTTGAAAAGGGTTAGCAGCAAACATTCCCACGCATTGCAGTTATGAGGATTCTCCTCCTGAAAGCTTCACATCATTTCTGAGGAACTTAGATGCTCAGTTCTGAAGTTTTATCTGAAACTGTAAAACTGTAAATCAACTCGGCTGCCTGCTTTAAAAAATGATACTTAAAGCTTAAGTCCTTTGAATCTGCAAAGAAAACTTCTGACCCCAGGTTCAAGTTCTTCTGCGTTTATCTTCAAAGAATGAAAAAAAAAAGGTCTCCCAAACTTTGTTTCTCTCCTCCTCCTTCCCAGGAATGTCACGAGATAGACGCTCCTCCCCTCTGCAGGGAGACGGGTGAGGGGAGAAAAGGGGGTAAAGGGCCATGAGGGAGAGATGTGGCTGCAGAATCGGTAGGAGGAACCGGGGAGGTTTTGTTCTGCAGCTGCACTTCCAGTCAGATGCCTTTCCTCCTCTGCAGGGCCGCCAGCCAGATCTCCACATTTTCTGCGACTGAGTCGACTAATCAAAGAGGAGGAAGCTCTCCAGACCTCCACCAGACCGTCCCTCTCATGCCCACCTCTTGGCATCTGCAAGTCAGACACTGAGCTGTTTTCTCAGCTGGGGAGACATATTCTGCTGGAGCTCATCCTGTGTTTATAGTGGAGAGATGAGGGCCGAGGTGCTGCTCGTCTTTGTCGGGGCGACCTTCTGCTGCACCCCGGTCTGCACTCAGCAAGTAGACCCGGAGGAGAAGGGGCTCTCCAGGGACCTGGCTTGGGTCAGCAAGGCCGGGGGGCCGCTTGAAGAGGGCCAAGGAAGGGGCAAGGAGGACGCTGAGCTGTCAGACGAGCCGGCTGGAGCGGTGGAGGACGGGAAGACAAAACCAAAGAAGAAAAAAACTCCAGAGGAAATCGAGGCAGGTATGTGCAGATTCCCAACTCTGGAGAGAAAAACCGCCTTTCAGTGGGAGCTGAACCAGCAGCCAAAAACATAGTCAAGGTCCACAACAGAAGAAAGGTCAGTTTCATCCACATTTCTTTCATACGTACCTCCTTTCAAAAGAAGCAGAGCAGAGTTTTGCTTCAGTAAATCCTCAAAAAAGCTGCAAAGATTCAGTGAAAACTTTCAAATCTTTATTTACAACTCAAATGCTTTCCATGTCTGACTTTAGAACGCCAACATCTGCAGTAAAGCAGTGACCCGGTAGAACTGAGTCAGAACCAAAGATGGATGCAGCTTCTTCATGGACTCAGATGTTCCTCAGCTGCTTCTGTCTTTGAAACATTTCTGTAAAATGCTCATTTTTATTTTTATGTATGTATTTGTATTTTCTTCAGAGTTCTGTTTCCTGTTTGCTGCAGTGCTTTTGCACCTCACTGGAGAATATTCAGCTGCCGCACGATTAAACCCGCCTCGCTGACAGAAACTGAGAATCCGTCATGAGAAGGAGGGAACATCTGGGAAAAGTCTGAGCAACAGCAGAAAACTTTCCACAACCATGTTCCCCATAAATGAGCTTCCAGCCTCCCTGATGCTCTCAGGTTCAAACTTTCCGCTGCACGAAGCAAAACTGCTGATTCCAGTTACACGACGGCCCATAAATTAACAAAAACCAGAAAGTTTTTTTTTCCCTTTAAGCTTTGCGGAGCAAAAATTAATCATCGGCTCTGAGCTGCTGATCATTTCAGCAAGTTAAAACTTCTGTAACCCAGAACAACGTGTCTCCAGATGTCAAGGAGGATTCTGGATTAAAAACATCAACAAATCAGATGCAGCTGTATATAATCACCAGCCATACTCTAAGAGAAAACCAGATAATTACTAAAGAAATTAAGTCATGGAGAGGACTAATAGAGAGTGAATAAGCTGCAAATCTCTAAAGAAAGTTGTGTTCAAGGACTGAGCTGAAAATCAGAAATTAAGCAGCTTCTTAAAAAAAAAGGGTCGGGTAGCAGCGCTGGGCTTAAAATGAACAAAATACAGAATGAAAACAGACAAAGCTGCTTGGATGAGCGGCAAAATGTTTTAAAGAAGAGGATTTTAGGTCCAGTTGCGACGACAGGACTTCTAGGCAAGATCAGCTGGATGAGAGAACCTTCACCGACGCACAAACCAAGCACCAATGTTCTGAGAAAATGTGTCAAAGAGCTGAAATTCAGGGAAAATGCAGCTTTTATATCGCATATGTCATGTTGAAGGACTGAGCTGAAAGGCTCAGTGAAAAAGCTGCTCACTTAAGAAAAACTTATAGGCAGCTGAGCTGGGCTGAAAACAACAATAAAAACAGAAAATATTCTGGGAAATATCTGCAAAAGCTGAAATACAGTTAAAAAAATGACTTCATAGACTACAGAGTAAAAAACAGCCAATGTCTAAAGTTGTGTTCAAGGACTGATCGAAAAAAGTAAAATAGCGTATTTTCCAAAAATGGCAGGCAAGCGCGCGGGGCAAAAATAAATAGAAATTTTACCAAAAAAATATTTAGAAAAGAGCTGAAATACAGTTAAAAAAATCGGTTTTCAAACAAAAGAAAACAAGTTTTAAAAAGTTTAAAGAAAGTTGAGTTCAAGGACTGGGCTACAAGAAAAAGCAGCTAAATACTGAAGAAAGTGGCGTTTAAGGAATAAGCAGAAAATTTGTGAAAAAGAAGCTTATTTTAAAAAACATTACAGGTATCTGGGCTTAAAATGAACAAAATACAGAACTAAGAAATATTTGTCAAACAGCTGAAATTCAGTAAAAACTTTGGATTTCTTTTAAAATCATAAAGTCATGTTTAGGGACTCAGCTGAAAATCGGTGAAAAAGCTGCTCATTTCCAAATATTCAAGTAGCTAGGCAGGAATAAAAATGAATGAAATAGAAAACAGCAAAAACAGAAAATGTTTTAAGAAATTTGAGCTAAAAATCTGTTAAAAAGAAGCAGTTCTTAAATGATAGAAAGTTGAGTTCATGGACTGAACTAAAAAGCAGCACAGCAGCTATAATAGGGGCTCAAATTAAAGGAAAATGCAGTTTTCGTATGATAAAAAGGGAGTTTTTGGACTGTACTGAAAGACGGTGAAAAACACCAAAAGTCAGTAAGTTCAGTACAAAGACTGGACCTGAAGGTTGAGACAAAAATGTAGGAAAAAAAACTAAACAAGTTAGCGTAATTAAAACAAAAGTCCCTTAAAATATAAGAAACCATTTGACACAATAAAAAAATTATGTCTTTCTGGAATAACAGGAATATCTTTTTCTGACCTGAAAGATGACCTGAGACATAAACCATTCATTATTTTTATAATTATTATAAAAATGTGTTTTGAAATGGATATTAATGAAATTATAAAACATAAAGGACAGAAATTATTTAAAGAAAAGAAGCATCTACTACTGTGTAATACAGAAACTGTGGGCGACTGAAACCCAGCAGTTCTGTGCGTTCAGGATGAGGAATGGCTGGACTGTAGATGAATGTAGGAGAAGTGGAGGACAACCTTCAGTGTTGGTGTTTGATGGTGGTTTTCTCGTGAAGCTACAGCCTCTGAAACAACGTGGGATGAACCTCAATTTAAGCTTTCAGCTTCATGTGAAGTTTGTCCTCAGACACCTGAGGGGGCAGCAGGGAAAAATACAGAGTCCCAGATCGCCTCCATAAATGTGGTATCCATCAGAACTGATGGGGGGGTTGAGTTGGTTCTGTTGTTGTTGTTGATCCATATTGAATTTAGACAATCTGGAGATATTTAGGGCACAAAATAAGTAATAGACAACATATTTACTATGGGAAAATGTAAAAAAAAATTAAAGTACATTGTGGTTCTTTAAATGGTTCCTTTTTAGCCTTAACTAATTAAAAAAAAATGTATATATATATATATAATTCTTTTTGGGGTTATGGGGCTGCTGGGGCCTATCCCAACTTGACCACACTAGCCACTAGCCTCAAGTGCTAGTTTAAATGAAACCAGACAACTTTTAGACACATTTGCACAGAAAACCTGATCATGTATGGCTGTTTAGAAAAAAGTTATGTTTGTTTTCACCAAGGTAAGAAAAATGCAAAACTCAACTCAGATTCAAACTAACCAGGAAAGAATAAGGAAGAGAACATGTTTTTTTCAATGTAACATGAGTTATTTTAACAAGCTCTTTTCAGCTCCAAGGCCCCTTTCTGAATTCACACCCACTACACAGAAAGAAGTTGAGGCCATCTTAAGGACTATGAAATCCTCAACCTGCTCACTTGACCCCCTCCCAACAGCCCTGATCAAAGACAACATTTCAATTATCAGTCCAATTATCACAACTATAATTAACCAATCACTACAAGCCGGTCATGTTCCCCTTGCTCTCAAAACCGCCATCATTAGACCACACTTAAAAAAACCGGCACTGGACCCTGATAACTTGGCAAACTATAGACCCATTTCCAACCTACCATTTCTGTCCAAGGTTCTTGAAAAAGTTGTCGCCGCTCAGCTCCACCATCATCTCTCAACGCACAGCTTGTATGAAAAATTTCAGTCTGGCTTCCGGCCAGCTCACAGTACAGAGACAGCCCTGGTCCGAGTCATGAATGACCTACTCATGGCTGCGGACCAGGGCTCCCCACCTCTTCTCATCCTTCTTGACCTATAAGCTGCATTTGACACTGTGGATCACGGCATCCTCCTTAACCGTCTTCATACTACTGTTGGACTCTCTGAGAACATACTCAACTGGTTTAAATCATATCTCACAAACAGGACAGAATATGTGGCTCTGGGAAATGCTAAATCCCACACACACACAGTCACCTGCGGAGTTCCTCAAGGCTCTGTTCTTGGACCTTCACTCTTCACCATCTACATATCTCCACTTGGACAAATCATTCGTAAACACAACATTTCATTCCACTGTTATGCCGACGACACACAATTATATGTAAAAATGAATTCCACTCCCACCCTAACTTCTTCTGCCCTCCAGGCATGTCTCGAGGAGATAGAAGCATGGATGGCTGAAAACTCTCTGCAGTTCAACAGCAACAAGACTGAAGCCATATTAATCGGTACCCCTCACCAGATCAAAACATCCTCCACCAAAAGCATTCTGGTCTCTGGTCACAACATTCCGCTTTCTTCACCTGTGATAAATCTTGGTGTCAAAATCGATTCTACTCTAACATTTGATCATCACATACGTCACCTCTCCAAAGTCTCTTTTTTCCATCTGAGAAACATTGCAAAGCTCCGCCCCTCACTCACCCAGTCTGATGCAGAAAAACTAATCCATGCTTTTATCTCCTCCAGACTAGATTACTGCAATGCTCTCCTTGTTGGGATTCCTGGCAGGAGCCTGGAAAAGCTCCAGCACATCCAAAACTGCGCTGCTAGGGTCCTGACAAGGAGACGCAAATTTGACCACATCACTCCTGTCCTTCAGTCACTTCACTGGTTACCCATTCATTCCAGAATTCAATACAAACTCTGTCTCCTCACCTACCAATGTGTCCATGGAACTGCCCCTGCATACCTCAGTGAGCTCCTTTTCCCGCAAGCCACTTCACGACTCCTCCGTTCCAATTTCACACACTGCCTTCATCAGCCAAGGACCAGGTTAACCACTATGGGAGACAGAGCCTTTCTGGCTGCTGCCCCTCGACTCTGGAACAATCTTCCACAATCCCTCAGAGCCCCACAAAGCCTTGGCACATTCAAAAAAGGCTTAAAAACTTTCCTTTTTAATAATGCGTTTTAGTACTTTCATTGTTGTTTTATTTTTGTCTTACCTTGTTCTTATTGTAAATCATTTTTATTTCTGCCTCCATTGTAGCGCTTTGAGATTTTATCTAAAATGTCAAGCGCATTCTAAATAAATTGTATTATTATTATTATTATCAAACCCAGAAGTAAGACGACTCGATCACTGAGGCTCCGCCTCTTGCTCCTTGTGGGAGCCGCCCATTTTATGACGTCTTCCTAGAGTCGGCCACAGCAGCATGTCTGCGTCTCTCCCACGAAAACAAACAACATCCAAACTTTTGCAAAGATTGATGTGCATATTTTAGTTTAGCCAATCACCACAACCTCCACGGAGAAAGTGGGCGTGTGTTAGCCTGGGGGGCGGGGCTGGCAGGGCACACTCTTCCTGGAAGGGGCGGTTCCTCACTTTGTGATGTCAGAACTTTCTAGTTTTCACAGGCTGGCAGGGGCTGGTGCTCAGAGAGCAGGTTTTTAGAGGAAGACTCAGAAATACGTGAATGGATCAAGATACCACTTTGGGGTTGTTGATAGTGACGAATGAACATTGATTTTGACGCCACTATGGAATGGGGTAACATCTGGGCAGCCACACGGCAGTGGCAGCCAGATCTCCAGCCGTCTATATCAAATGCCACTGCCCTCCAGCCGCCCGGTAGCCTTGGGGTGCATAAAAAGTGGGGCATTCTGCGGGTCACTGGACTCTCACTGTGTGACCTTGAAATGTGCCTGGGTGGTCACTGATCAACTTCTAGAAAAAAATCATCCAGTTGCTGAAAAATTTGACATTTTTCTTAAAACCTCCGGCATGTAAAAATGTGACTGCTGCCTCCTGATAACAAAATGTTGCCACATGACCACCTGCTGGATTTGCTTGCATTAAGGTGGCTGTGCGGTGGCATTTTGGGGATATGTGATCGTAGCATTACATTAAGAAACCGCTGGTTGGAATCCTTTCTGTGGGTTTATCCGGCTTCTCAAATTCCAACAATGTGAATCAACTAGAGTGCCTCCCAAGATTGGCTCCAGCAACGCTAAAATGGATTTGAAATATAGATCCTGGTCTCATTCTTTTTGGCTGCAGAGTTCACGAGTTTGCAGCAAGAATCCTCTAAAATATCAATATCATGAAATAATAAAGCAACATTTTACACGTTAATCAGCCCTTATTTAAATATAGAATAGAACAATATTTGACACGTTCTGGAATACGTTTTGGTTTTAAAAGTAGAATTTCCTGTTTTTGTGTCTCAGACAGCTCAGGAATTTCACCATTTCTGAGTATTTTTATTTGCTTTGGAACAAATGAAGACACATGTGTTTCAGATTGATGACTGCTCTAAAAACATCGGCATGGCTATAAAGAAAACTGTGGAAAAACATTCTACAGTTAAACATCATGTAGAGCCACAATAAAAATGTTTCAAGAAGCTACAAATCTGCTGCTCTTTATGTCTTCATGCACTCCGCATTCTGCTCCTAATTAACCGAATATTTCTGTCTGTCTGCAGCCAGAGCGATGAAGGCTGCAGAGAAAGAGGCCAAAGCCAAAAAGCAGAAAGGTCCTAAACCCACCAAAAAACCCAAACTGCCAAAACCAACTAAGAAACCAAAACCAACCAAGAAACCAAAACCAACCAAGAAACCAAAACCCACCAGGAGGCCAAAAACGACGACCACAGCACCGCTGGACGAGGAGGAGAGACTGCTGATCGAGCTGGGCCTGAAAACACGTGAGAACGTTTTAGATTTACCGTACAAGACCACAGGAGGAGAATTACAGGATCATGTTGGGTTAAATAAGTTGAAAACTTTGCTTGACATTCACAGCGATTGAACCTTCAACTCCTGAGGAGCCTACTGAGCCTGGTCAAGGTAAGACTCTGGATGGTACATTCCATGTTTTTGTTGAGACACTCAAACTTCCTCTGGAGTATTTGTAAGATGATGTTTGAGGTTTGCATTAAAGGACAAGAGTTCCAGACATCCGTCTTCAGATAAATCCAATCCATTATTATTATTATTTTTCTGTCTTTTAACAGACGTTCCAGTGATTCGTTAGGTTCCACTCAAGCGTTCTCTTTTTCCTGAGCAAGAGAAAAATGAAGGTCTTGATGAGTTTCTCTTCACAGGTGAGCCAACAGTTCGACAGACAGACCAGAAAGAAATCGTAACCACGGAGGTCATCATGTACATACCAGGTAACCTCAGTGAACAGAGTTCTTATGGCCATCAAGCCTCTTCATTTGGTACAAAAACGAAGGAAAATATAGGCGATCGGTTTGAAGCAGAAGATGAAATTACCAGGAGAGTTTCTTGAACTCTTCAGATGGTTTCGCTTTGATCTTAGCCAAACTCTAAGACTTTGGTCGATAGTTGAACCTCAGATTTAGGAACAACAGTCCAGTTGGAACAGTGGACCAGCTCTACACTTTCTTTAGGGTGCTGGAGGGTTCGTAGAAGTTCACTCATCCAGTCCACATCTATTTTGTTGATTTGGAGGAAGACTTCGATCCTGTGGCGTCCACTGGAGGCCGCTCTGGGAGTATGGGGTCCGGGAAGCTTAGCTGAGGGTTGTTCAGTCTCTGTTTGACCAGAGTAAACTGGAGCTTGGTTTGCATAGCCAGCAGTAAGTTGGACCTGGTCCCGGTGTACATTGGACAGGACTGCCCTTTATCACAGGTTCTGTTCATAGTCTTTATGGACAGAATTTCTAGACACAGCCAGAAACCACAGGGGGTTTGGGGACCACAGGATTCTTTCTCTGATCTTTGCAGATGATGTAGTCCTGTTGGCTTTATCTAGCCAGGACTTCCGCCATGCATTGGGGCGATGAGTGTCAGGAAGTCTGAGGCTATGTTTCTTGACCTGAGAAAGGTAGTTTACCATCTCTGGGTGGGTGGACTGCTCCTGTCCCAGGTGGAGGAGTTGAAATATCTTGGGGTCTTGTTCAGGAGTGAGGAAAGATTGGAGCATGAGATCCATAGGTAGATTGGAGCGGCGTCCGTAGTGATGTGGTTGCTGTACCAGTTCGTTGTGGTGGAGAGAGAGCTGGGACAGATAGTAAAGCTCTCGGGTGGCCTGGGAACACCTTGGGGTCCCCCCAGAGGATCTGGAGAAAGTGGCCAAGTTTAGGGAAGTCTGGGGATCTATGCTTAGGCTACTGTCCCTGTTACCCACTCCCCGATGAGTGGAAGAGGATGGATGGATGGATGGATGGATGGATGGATGGATGGATGGATGGATGGATGGATGGATGGATGGATGGATGGATGGATGGATGGATGGATGCTTAATTCTAACAAACAGTTTGATGTTTTTTCTTTTTACCCTTTGATATAACACAAAACTGTTGACATGATTTGAGTTTAGACTCAATAAAGAAGTATGACAACATTTTCTTATCTTATCTTCCACTTCAGAGGAAACGACCTCCGTTCCATTCAACGGCTCCTGGTATGAAGAGTACGACTACACCGACTGTGCGTCTGCGTTCGGCAACAATGGTGATGGTCTACCATCACCAGGAACGAGTCGGTCTAATCTGTCTCTCATTCTCTCACCACAGTGGCAGTGAAAAAACAAGAAGAAGAGGAAGAAAGAGCGCGACAGGAAAAGGAAGACAAAGGTTCTTGTTTCACTTTGTTCCTATAACCCTTGTGCTACCCAATGGGGTCAAGAAGAGCATTGACGTGTTCTCCGTACCATGAGAAAGGTGGAAAGATTTCATGTAATCCATGGACACCAGTGAGGTTCACAAATCATTGAAGAACAAAGGTTCAACACACTGTCTTGTGGGGTCTAGATGACCCAACTCGTGTCTAGGATAGCACAAGGGTTAATGACCGTTTAGATGGGAAGGTTTCTGGTACATAACCCGCCATTTTTGCGCCACCTTCTCCGTCAATCCTGTCCCGATTCAGCGGTTGATTCAGCGGTCACTTCCATGCTAACTAACCACTGCTGGCTAACACAAGAACTGCACCAAAACTCTAAACCAAAAGAATCAGATTGGACCAAGAAGAAATGAAAGTCCGGTTAGATCACTTCCATTTTATACTGTTTAAGAAACACTTTTAAATGTGGACACGTCCAGAACGATGCTTATGTCTTTCACCCTTCAGAGGATTTCCTTTGGCCAAACAGAAAAGTCTGGATGGGGTTTTATGATTCTAAAGACTGAAACATTTTAGATAAGAATACTAAGAGTTCACCAAATTATTTTCTATTTTTCCCTGACAGCCAAGCAGCTGAGGAAGAAGTGGGAGGAAGAGGAAGAAGAGAGACTGAGGCAGACTTCAGTGCCAGCAAAACCAAAAGGTTTGAAAGCTTCTCAGATAGGACTCCAAGAATCAGTGACGTCTCTGGTGTTTCCTCCATCTGTTTCATCCTTGTTCCTGAGGATTTGTGTCTGTTTTTCCCGTCAGACTGTCCTCCTCTTGGCTTGGAGTCTCATCGAGTGGAAGACGACCAGCTGCTGGCGTCTTCCCAGTCTCACCATGGCTTCTCTGCTCAGAGAGGACGCCTCAACATGCAGGTTCTCCCCAGTACAGAACTATCTTTTCCACCACCACAAAGACTTTTGACATTTTCCAGATGAACCCAAAGCTAAACTTACCGTGGACTCAGACACCTTAACCCTTTGTTGTGCATCACATGTGGCAACTATGAGCTGCAGCAGACTCACCACATGGGATTATTTCTCAAAGCTAGTGAGAAATCACAGATAAAGCATGGAAGTTTTGATTTTCTTCAAAAGCATGAGGTCCTAAATATAGTGCCCACTGTTGGGGGTGTGGAGGGGTTCTATAAGAAACACCAGCTGTTTATTTCTCTATAGAAGTCTACGGAGCAATTGGATACTTCCTGTTTGGAATGCTAGGGGGGAGTGGTCACTCAGTCCAGTTCTTAGATACAGTCAATGTAAAGGATCGAGTTTAATTTCAAATTCTTCATACGCATAAACACATAGCTTCACATTTAGCTTGAATATTTCACAAGAATCCTAGAAGTATAAAACTGCATCATCGTCATAAAGTTCGTCTTTCATCTGAAGCCAAAGGGAATGTTCCTCTGTAGGTCACATGGTTCCAAATGAATAATGTAGTGGATGTAGTGCAGAAACAAGATTCATCACAGACACTCATGCTAATGTTGTGTCTACAGGAGTAAACGTGGGAGGAAGAAGCAGAGACTGATTTCTGGGTTCTGTGTACAGAGCACCAACGATGAAGATGACATTTATGGAGGTGCGTGGTGCGCAGAGACGGAGGAGAAGGAGCACTGGTTTGAAGTGGACGCCCGCAGAGAGGTGGAATTCAGTGGAATCATCACACAGGGAAGGAATTCAGAGAAGCAGTGAGTATGAGGCGTTAAAATGAACATTTCAAACTATTATAGTTTAGTGTTTAAATGACGAGAAAACAGTTTTTACAAAAGCTAATGTGTTGACATGTGAAACAAAACAAAACAATCACAAATGAGTCTGAATTAGTATCAAATGTTTCTGAAAACAAAAACTAATCCTTATCAGACTAAGTGAATAACTGAAATCCGTCTGTTTTGGTTTCCGGATTAAATTGTTCAACAGCCACTACTGTGCATACTGTACAGATGAGAATTGGTCATAAGTGAATATACATGGAAAAAGTGAGAAATGTGAACTTCACGTGAAACTTTCGCAGATATATCACAAATGAAGCACATTAAAACCACGCAAAGAACACGTAAACCATGCAATCCATTAGTGATTCGTGCATCAATTACGTAATTTTAACGTGGCACGTCTGAGATATAAAAGTTATACATCGGTGGTTCATGAGTGAAAAGTCCGTTAGACACTCGTGGAAAGACACAGATTCGCTTATGCATCTTGCAACAATTACGTAAGATTTACACAATAATTGTGCATAAAATATATAAAATTCGCGTAAACTGCTCAATTGTGAACCGACCAAAAATTGTGAACAGCTCAAAACCAAATTCACATAAAGACCTGTTGGCTGAAATCCTCAATGGACATCTGCGCACATCGACGAATGACAAACGCAAGAAACACTTGTGAATTACGTAAATCACACATGGATCACGAAAGACCGAAACTTCATACGTGGAAAATGTATGAAATGGCTGTGTGACGCGGCCTTGAGAGAAGACAGCTGGTGTTAAGGAGGGAACCCCATCATGATTCTCGAATCTACCTTCCTGCCATTATTCCAGCTCTCTGCTGCAGATTACCTGGATTAGGTATGATCAGGTAATCAGAATAAGCGCCTTAGTCAGGTGATCAGCACAAAGCAGTGTAGAGAGATCTGGAAAACAACATGGTGGTAGATCTCCAGGTCCAGGATTGGGCAGTCCTGTGTGTAGCGCCGATGTTCCAGTTGAATCCTCCAGAGGGGCCGATGGGTTCAGGACACGTGCGTTCAAGAGCGTCCTAAACCCTCATTCAAGAATGCGGTGGAATCGACGTCCATGTTGTTCACGCTGGACTTTTTCTTTGACAGCTCGATTCTGCTATATGAAAGAGTCAGAATTGACTCACATAAATCATTTTACAAACGGCTCAGTGAATCAAAGGGGACACCCTCCCTTCCTCACTACCAAACCTGAGTCTCTGACTGACCAAAGTTCAACTGGTTCAACCATTAATGTGCGGTCAATATGCAGAGCATCACGCAAACACGAAGAGTTTGAAACATGGAGGCCCTGAAACGCACATTTACATAGACTTTTTACATGAATGCAGCTTAATAAATAGGCCACAGTCCGTTTCATTGTTTGCATGTTTGTTTATTTTTTCAAAGTAAAGAAGAATACCACCTTCCTTTTTTGGTTTCCTTTTGAACATTTCACTTTTATTTTCTGAAATTACTTTTGTTTTATTTATATTTTCGTTTTGGAATTTTGTCTCGATGTTTTAATTTCTTTTTGTTTTTATTTTGCTTTTTTATTGCTGTTGTGATCTTTAATATGTTGTTGCGTGGACTGATTTGCACTTCAGGGCCACCGTAGGTTTAGGTTGTTTTTTTTTACAATTGTGATTGAATTTTTAATAAATCTATTCCATTCTTCTTCTTCTCCTTTTCCCTTCAGGGGTCGCCCCGGCAAATCAGTTTCCTCCCTTAAATCCTTTCGTTCATGAGCCTGAAGTGGCGTTTGTTCGTGGATAACAATCGCTTGTCGTTTCAGAGAGGATTTCGTGTCGTCCTTTTTCGTGGCCTTCAGTAACGACAGCCGTGATTGGACGGTGCTGCATGATGGCTACGCTGAGTGGGTGAGCAGAACACCAAGTCAATGTGACGCTCAAACATGGTAGCAACCAATCACAGTCGCTTGCCCCCTCCTGCAGCTGTTCTACGGCAATGTGGACAAGGACACGCCTGTGATGAACCAGTTTGCTGCTCCGGTGGTTGCTCGTTACATCCGCATCCTGCCTCAGAGCTGGAACGGCTCGCTGTGTCTGAGGGCGGAGATCCTGGCCTGCCAGCTGCCCAGTCAGTCAACAGAACCCCTCCTGTCCGAATTTGAGCTGCATCCGCATATTTACAGGCCTCCAACTCTGACCCCGCAATAATCTCTGTTCTGTCTGAGCAAGCAAACACTGAAAAAAAGTCCACATGTGGAAAGGGATGGCCTTAAGACCGCTCACACTCAACTGAAAAGCCTATGTTGACCCGTTTGGGTTCTGCAGGATTTAGGTTGTCCAGGTCCATGGAGGGTTACAGAGAGGGGCAGCCGCATCTTAAGGGGTGCGCAGGGGTCTCTTTCCGTTCCCTTGAGGCTCATACAGCCACCTCAATGGAACGTACCATTGTTGTGCAAGTGGTAAACGTATTGTGAAGTATTGGAAAGGCTAACGGTTGTGATAAAAGCTTTATTCATTTCAGTCTGATTCCAGTCAGGATTTTAACAAGGCCGCTCCAAAGTCTTCATTTAGTTTTTTCTTAAACTTATAACACCAAAGATCTTAATAACACACACTCTGTGAAATATCTTAAATCTTTGACTTTATATGTTGAAGAGTTAAGGTAGAAGAGTTAAGGTAGTCGAAAGGAAGAGAAAAAAAAAGTTAACCCTTCAGAGGTGGACCAGCTGGTGTGATTTGGATCAGAACCAGAACCTGCTTCCGTTTCAGTTTAAAATCAAAGGGTAGATTCACCAAACTAATGCCTCCAGGTCTTGAAAGAGCAAAACAGCCTCAGACCATCACACTCCCACCACCATGTTCAACTGTTGGTGTGACCTTTTCTTGAAATGCCGCCTTCCAGTTCAGGTTTAGCAGGACAAACATCTTCCAAAAGGACCCACTATGACCTCCCTGATCTACAGAAGAGTTTCCCCAAAGTCCTGAGGGTCACCAAGAGGTTTTCTGTCAAAAAATGAGTCTTTGTAGCTCCAAAATGTTTTGGTCTTGAACTTCTGAACCTGCTCCATCTTCATTCAGAAGACAGGTGAGAAGATGGAGCATAACAATAAAGTTCTTCTGCTGTCCTTCCAGGCAGCTTCCACAGTGAGAATGAGGTCAACTCCTCTGATGATCTGGACTTCAGACACCACAACTACAAGGAGATGAGGCAGGTGAGTTTGTTCAGGAGATTTAGTGGTTTATGGGGTCAGGATTAGACAAACGGAACAAAATAACCCTTCATTTGACATCTCCTCTGCTAAAGATGATGAAAACTGTGAACGAAGAGTGTCCCAACATCACCCGGATCTACAACATCGGCAAGAGCTCGAACGGCCTGAAGATGTACGCCATGGAGATCTCCGACAACCCCGGCGAACACGAGACGGGTGAGGGTTTCTTCTGCGGGGAATTTTACGATTGTTAAAAAAAAATACTTACAACCCGCGAATCAAATTTATCACCTCCAGGTGAACCGGAGTTCCGCTACACAGCCGGTCTCCACGGTAACGAGGCGCTGGGTCGGGAGCTTCTCCTGCTGCTGATGCAGTTCTTGTGCAGAGAGTACAAGGACGAAAATCCCAGAGTGCGCCGCCTGGTGGACGGAGTCAGGATTCACTTGGTGCCGTCGTTGAACCCAGACGCTTATGAGCTCGCCTACGAGATGGTAAACCGGTGCCCTCTGACCTCAGAGCAAAGACGGAAATTTGACAAATCTACTTAAAATAATGTGACATTTTTACTAAATCAGGAGGCTACAGTCAGGCTTCTTTCACCTCTTGGCGGCGTGCGCCTCCTCACGCGGTCCTCCCTGATGTCCCACAGGGTTCTGAGATGGGAAACTGGGCTTTGGGCCACTGGACAGAGGAAGGTTACGACATCTTTGAGAACTTCCCGGACCTGAACAGCATCTTATGGGGCGCCGAGGACCGCGGCTGGGTTCCCCGGATTGTTCCAAATCATCACATCCCCATCCCAGAAAACTTCTTCAACGGTTCCGTGAGTCGGTTTGTCGACAGCGCCCGAAACCTCAACTTTCACGCAGATTTCACCTCATGTCCGGTTTTTCCAGCTTGCAGTGGAGACCAAAGCCATCATTTCCTGGATGGAGAGGAACCCGTTTGTGCTGGGGGCTAACCTGCAGGGGGGGGAGAAGCTGGTGGTGTACCCCTTCGACATGCAGCGGCCCCCACAGTCTGTAAGAGAAGACCCAGTGTGAACGCGGTAGTTAGCTTTGAGATGCCGATTCTGAGCCACCTTGATGTTCAAGCTCACAGACAACCGGCGCTGGAGGGTGAACTCGGAGATGAACGAGGAGACGTGGGCCCGCATCCAGCGGCAGAACATGGGGGCCCTGAGGGAGACGCCGGACGACGCCATGTTCCGCTGGCTGGCCATGTCGTACGCCCACAGTCACCTGACCATGACGGAGACCTACAGAGGATCGTGTCACGGTGATGACGTCACTGGTGGGCAGGGCATCAGCAACAGGGCGGGCTGGAAGCCGGTGGTGGGCAGTAAGTGGGCAGAGAGTCACTAACTTTTAGACTAGCCGTCAGGAAAGATTTTGGACGGTAAACTAGCAAAAGAGAGCGGTTACCAACGTCTACAACGTCATTTGGTTTAACTGATGTAAAAACGGCACCGCTTCCTTCACAGACGGGTCAGATGGGGGCATGACCCTTCCTCATTTAGTGTATTTCCCCAAATACAGATCCATTCAGACCAGCATCTCTTTTTCAAGGTCAATCTGTCAAAGAGGTCAGTACAAAAACAGAACCGGTGCTAAAAATACAATAAAAAAACGGATGCAGAGATTTCAATGGAACAACCAGGTGTCCATCAAGTAACCACACCCCTATTTGAGAAATATTTTAACATAAATATTTTTAAACAATGAACCTCCAACAGATTAAACCCCTATTAAACCTCCAACAGAAGTGAGGGACCCGTCAGAAGGCAGATTTGCATGGAAGTGAATCGGAAAAAGCTCAAACCAGACATAAACATTTGGAGTCATAAGCCAGAAGATGTTCTCAACTGTGTTTGTGAAGCAGCTTTATATCCTGAAGGTCTCAGTGGCAGACGGACGGTGTGTGTTGACGAAATGCTGCTCTAGTTATTCAGAGCTAAAGTCTAGAAAGTCTTATTACAAAGAAGGGGGTTTGCTTCTTTTAATTTCATGGAAAGCGAGTCTAAAGTCAACATGTCACATCTAAACCCGTCTTTTAAACCTGTTCCGGTTTCATCTGGACGCAGTTTTGTCTCCGTGATCTTCTCCTGGATGATCAGTTTAACGGACAACAGTCCGCGTTCCTCTGATCTTTGACGATGATGATAACACGCTTCTTCCTCAGGCATGAACGACTTCAGTTACCTGCACACCAACTGCTTTGAGCTCTCCATCTTCCTGGGATGCGACAAGTTTCCCCACGAGAGCGAGCTGCCTCTGGAGTGGGAGAACAACCGCGAGGCTCTGCTGTCCTTCATCGAGCAGGTGAGCGCCGGGCAGATTTGAACACGGGGGGGCCTTCCAGGTTTTCTGCTCTGTAACTGTTTTTTTTTTATATTCTGACCCCTAAGGGTCAAGCTCTCCATTTCTTTACCGAATAACTGAAATAACTTGATAATTTGTCGTCTTTTCATCTTCTGTGAAACATCCAAAGCTGCGTTTCCGTTGACTATTGTGCAAAATGGATTTGTGATAAATTCTTCCAACGGAAACACGACCCAAAAAAAACAAAAACTTGCATTTATCAAAAGAAAAATTTGCTCTTGGAGGTCTTTGAGGCATATCCAAACTGTCATGTTTCCCATGACTGCAATGGAAACAATTTTTTCGAAATAAATGAGTCATGTGACCAACAACCAGATGGCGATGCGCTTCTTGGTATGAAGTGGCGGCTTTGGGCGTTGCACGGCGGGCGCCACCATAGCGCCACCAGAGCAAAGGCATATCCCAAAATGCCTTTTCGTAGCCCCTCCCATCCACGTGTAAGGAGCTCGCCGCTCCACAGCCTGAAGAAGACGCCACTGTCTCCTTTGATGTATGATGATGAGCGCTAGAGTCGGGGCAGAAATTTGAATGCATCTGCTGTCAATCAGTTGTTCCCATCTGTTTGCCGTGTTTCTGAATGACTATCTGTGTGAGTTGGTTTGTGTTTAATCTCATATTTAGGATTTAATGGACACAGTGTTAAAATTGTGTTTTTTTCTGACATTTCTAGAATTTTGATAAAGTTTTGAGCATAATGGAATCACAGCTAATTTGGGACCTGCTGGTTGTTGCTGATGCTGCTCACCTGGATCAGGTTGCGACTCAGCTCACCTGATCATGTGATCCAGGTGTTCTGCCGCCCTTAGCGATGGCTGGACCACAACCAGGACGGTGGAACTCGAGGATCGGAGTTTGGCTGGTCGTTTCTGGCCGTTGATTTACAAATGTTTTGGCGGACAGAAAGTCACCAAAGTTTTTAAGCCCCCATTTGATCATAAATGACGCGGCACAGTTACTGTCAACAAAAGGTCTTAGGAACCGAACGAACTAAAAAAATAAAAATCAGGCTCTCTGTTCATGAATGACTGAATTCTGGGTAACGATGGAGAGGAAGTAGAAGTTCTCCTCACTTAATGACCAGAAGAGAACCGTCCAGTTTTCTTCTTTTTTGATCCTTTTAGTTTGAGCTCCATTGAGGCAACAGTGCCCCCCTGTGACTAGGTGTTGTAAATGCGTCATTTTTCTGCTATTGGATTAAGTTGGTCCGGGTTTCTATGGCAACCACTCTCACCAATCAGGAGTTAGCTTGTTGGAAGGCCACACCCATCACTTGAAAGAGGGCTATACAATATCTGTCAAACAGTTTGAACATTGGGGGCCAGCAGGCTCCACCCACTTTTATTAGGATATCTGATTGGTCCGTTTATAACTTGAACTACAGAAAACAAAAATCATGAAAAAAAAATTATAGATAGAAGTGATAAAGATATAGAAAAGAGCAAGAAATGTTAATCTGACCAATAGAGGGAATAACAGCCGTTTGTTTCTCTTTAGAAGTTTACGGTATTTTGCAAGTACTTCCTGTTTGGAACGCCAAGGGGGGCGGAGTCACTCGGTCCAGGTCTCATATATAGTAAATTGGGAAGTGAAGGTTTTTCTAGATTCTCCATTAATAAAAAGAGCAGAAGTATTCTAGTGGAAACCCTAAACTGTTCCAATCCAAACTATGCCAAAACATCAGCACTGTGGGATTGTGGGAAACCTCAGACATAAGTCTCTGCCGTTTCTCCTGAAGTCTTTGCTCTGACAGGTGAATCGGGGGATTAAAGGTGTGGTGAAGGACGTGGAGGGGAACCCGCTGCCCAACGCCACCATCTCTGTGGAGGGAATCCAGCACGACGTCAGAACCGGTAAGAAGAGAACCGTTGGAGTTTTTCACACCGACCCCGCCTGACCCCTGTCCCACCGCAGCTGCAGGCGGGGACTACTGGCGCCTCTTGAACCCCGGAGAGTACAAGGTGACGGCGAAAGCCGACAACTACACCCCCCAAACCAGGCTGTGCCTGGTGGGGTACGAGCCCGGAGCCACGCCCTGCAGCTTCACCTTAGCCAAGTCCAACTGGAGCCGCATCAAACAGATCATGGCGCTGCGCGGCAACAGGCCCATCCGGCTGGTGAAACGCCCACCCAGGACTACGCCGCCTCCCAGCACCACCGCTGCCCCCGAAACGCAGGCCACCTCCCACAACGCAGACCGACTGAGGCGCCTGCGACTCATGCGTCTGCGCAGACTGCGACAGCAGCAGAGGTCACGCGTGTTCAGAACCACAACAGCAACAACCACCACCACCACCACAACAACTGCGGCGCCAAAAACCAAGACGACCACTTCCTGGTACGACTCATTCAACGACAACTGGCTGACGGAGAACCCGCTGGACATCATCAGCTTCGACTCACAGCCCACGCAGGACTATCCGTTTGAACTGACCATCGACTGAACCGCAGAGGCGTCTCCAAAACCAACAAACGTCTCTGAAGACGGAACCGTTATGTTTGGGGCATTTAAAGGAAATATTTTATGAAAAAAATAGTCTCTGCAGAGCAGAAACTTCAGCAGGAAATGAGAACTTCCACAACATTTTCTGCTTCCCGTCACCTTTTTTAGCTTCAGTGTAATAGCAGGCTTCGGTTCAACTGATTTATTCTGTTATGCAGCGCTTTAAATAAAGTTATTTTTGAAGGAAAATGTTTTTTACGTTAAAGGGCCTTTATCATGTAAAATCAACTTTGAGCGTTTAAGTCAACTATAATAATCATTCCTCACAAATAAAAAAAACTCTGACATCACAAAGTGGGGAACCGCCCCTTCCAGGAAGAGTGTGCCAGCCCCGCCCCCAGCCTAACAGACACACCCACTTTGTCCGTGGAGCTAGAGGTGATCGGCTAAAATCTTTAATTTTCTATGAACAAAATGCACATGCATCTCTTTGGATGTTTTTGGTGGGAGAAACAGACACGCCGCCGACTCTAGGTTGAGGTCAAAAAATGGGCGGCACCCAAAAGAGGCGAAAGGCGGAGCCTCCGATTAAGTCATCATACATTTCATTTAAAAAAATGGTACTTTGGTGGGCCGACGGTAATAAATCATAAATATGGATACAGTTTACTCTGAAAGGCTGAGAAAAGACTGATATAGACCCTTTAAAGAAAGTGATTCATTAAAGAAAGAAACAGAGTTAAAATGCTGATTTTAGATAAACTTAAAAAAGCTTTTTTTAAATTAAAATTAAAATTTAAAGTGTTTTACGCCGCTTTATTTTTATCTAACCTTTATTAGTCTAGGCAAGATGATTAAGAAGAAAATTGCGTACTGTCATGGCACAGAGCTTCTTAATCTACAATTATTTTCTTATTTAATGTTTTTTAATCAACATTTAGGCTAAATTGAAGTAAAGAACAGTCAGCAGTAAAATCGCTATTGTTCTGTTTCTATGAATAAAACTCACCCGGTTTGCAGTTCCGGTTTAGAAAAGACCAAACACGAAAATTCTAGTTTTCAAAACGATTTAAAATATACTTTTTTTTTTCATTTTCAATCTAGTTTTTTTTATTCCCATTGAGCTGATTTGACCCCATAAAACAGGGAATTCAGACAAAAACTGCTGTGTCATCAGATTTCTGAAACAACAAATATTATAAACAAAATAACACAACAAACAGTTTCAACATCTGAATGTTTGGATGAGTTTTCCATCATCAGATCCAAACAGAAAGACGTTTTGTGAGCTGAAGCGGCCGTCGGGTATTCAGGAACTGATGGAACCTGCAGGAGGATGAAGACTTTCTGTCCACGGAAAGGCAGCTGAAGAAAAGCAGACATAAGGCTCTCTCTGTTTGATTTTCCTCAGTTTGGGAGCACATCTCCAACCCCGTGGCGCCCCCTGTTGACCACAGCTCCTCAGTCCAGAGGAAGCAGCAGAGCTTTTTAAGAACCCCTTCAGATGACGCCGACACGAAAGAGTCTTCTTTGACCACCTGTCTCTGTTGGACGTCAATATGCAGGAAGAGTCTGTCAGTCGTCACGGTAACGGCTCTTGCTCCAGCCTCGCGCGAACTACGACTTCCCGGCTTTGGCGGCTTTGTTTCTGCCTCTGGTGTAGCGGAAGCTCTTCAGCGGATTCCTGCTCGGGTCGTTTTTCTGGCAGAGACAAAAGGCAGAGAAACTCGGGAAATGAGGAGGAAGAGGACAACGGCAGAAAAACACCAGGAATGAAACACAAAGGCAGCTTTTTTCTGAAAACGTGGGCCTAAAATTGTATGAACTGTGTTAGCGCGGCGAGCTTGCAAAATGGCTCTTCCCTATGGCGTGTACTTCTTTTTTTTTAAAACCGGAATATTGTGTTAAAATAATACAGGAGTCGATTGGCTCAACCTGAACTAAATTACAAAATAAACATATTAGGAATGTGGGCGTGGTTAACAAAAAACGTCCGTTGCTAGGGAAATCCAAAAATTTACTTTTACTGATTCTTCCAAAAATGACATCGACTTGTTTGTCACCCACCGTCGACCATAAAATTAAATGGTTGCTATGGAGATAAACCATCAGAAAAGCCGCCATTTTGAAAAAAGGGTTAATTTCAAATATATTTGTGAAATACAGTTGCGACCAGGGTGGTAGGGGCAGAAGGGTAGAGCGAGGGCGGCACGGGCAGGTAACGCCATACTACGCTGTTCGCGTTTGTTTGTTTTTTATAATTCTTAAATTCCGATAAACCTTATTAGATGCTTTCGTGTTTAGCAGAGACCATAAAACAGTCTTGGCTCCTCCCACCTGAACATCTGAAGGCTCAGACTCACCTTGAAGCTGCTCCTCGCCACTCCCTCCGCCGGGGGTTTGACCCTCCACCGTTTCCTCCTGCCGGACAGCGGGTTGACCACGCCTCTCAGGGTCTGGGGAACTGGAAAGGAGCGCATGATGTTTAAGAGGCGGAAGCTGATCTCCCACTGCGGGACGCCGTTTCCATGACGACGGGCCTCTTTCTTAAAGCCGACTTTACTGGGAACGTCGCTTTAAGGAAACAAACTTATACAAAACGGACGGATAATTCATCTGAAAGATCTGTGAAAGAACAGCAGGAGAAGCCATGATCTTCAGATCATGATGAAGATGAGGGCGTCTTACTCAGATAGTCGGGGATGTTCTTCATGTGCGGCTTCACCACGGCGGGGTGGAGGTCTTTGTCGTGTCTCAGCAGCTGCAGATCTCTCGGGTTGTCATCGAAGTACGTCTGTGAAACAGAAGCTTCTGATCAGCTCCTCCTGCATCCTCATCCTCCTCATCATCATCATCATCAGAGTGTCAGACCTTCAGCTTCTCCGAGTTGAGCAGCTCCTGCTTGATCTCCTTCAGCCTGGCCTCCCTCACCGCCTGCTTGGTCACGGCGCGCATGGCGTCCTGCAAACAGGCCCGCGTCAGCGCTGGCGGGGAAAAGGGCTGCGAAGCTGCTCGTGTGGGAGAAAGGAGGCGGAGCTCACCCTGCAGCGGTACCGGAAGCCCTCGATCTCCTCCATCCTGAACTGATACGGCTTCAGGACCGACTCGGCGTTATCTGAGAGAACCGGGAAACGTTTGTGGTTCAGAGAAAGACTCGTTTTCACATTCTCCGTGTCCAAACTAAAACTTTCAGATCTGAAGATGTTTGGGTTATGAAGTTAAACCAACACAAAAAACGCAAACCGTTTGGAAGATCAGACAAACCTTCACTGATAAACTACAGCTGTCCTTCCAGATGTCATTATAAAACTCTAAATACCAGAGAGCGTCCAGACTGACAGACGCTGATCCACAGCAGCTCACCTGTGCTCAGAGCCTCCTCCACCTCGACCAGCAGGGGGAGCTCTGTGTGTGAAATGAAGGACAGCGCCGTGCCCTGGTTGTCCGCCCTCGCCGTTCTGCAAAAGCCGGAAAAAAAAGCCATCAGGAACACGGACAGGGAGATCAAAGAGCCCGCTCCGGCGGCAGGTACCTGCCGACTCGATGGATGTACGACTCCACCGTCGTGGGGAAGTCAAAGTTAATGACATTGGCAACGTTCTGGAAGTCCACGCCTCTGGAGACTCCAAACTCCTTATCTTTTGCTCTTAAAAGGAAAAAAAAAAGGGTCATGAATCAAAAGCTCCACAAACCCAGGAGACAATCCTCATCGGAGATCAGAGACTTCCTGGTGTGTTTGACTTCAACAAAAAACAAAAACCTTAGAGATCCAGCAGTTCCAACAGCTGAGGGGCTTTGAACCAACAGCTTTAAGACGTTTATGAAGCAGTAATCCTGATGGAAAAGCTGACACATTGAACAGATGCAACTCATTCAAACCACCAGCAGGGGGCAGTCTCAGAACACCTGGACGACAGAAACTAATGCTTGAGTTCTTTTATTATTGGGAACTACCCAGTGGCGGGTTTTATATGGGCGATGTGGGCAGCCGCCCAGGGCGGCACTTCATAGGGGGCGGCATTTGCCGTGCCTGATCCGTTACACATATTGTGCTACTATATTTAAAGAGGAAGCTTGGAGCTTTTCATTTGAAATTGCTTCAGCTGCCGACACTTAACACTTTTATTTTGACACATCAGACTCTTAAGAATGTCTTCATCCTATTTACTCTTCACACTTATGGTGCAAAAAAAAAAAGATGAAACAACTCAGAGAAGCAACGCAAAACAGGCACATGAAAAAGAATTAGGCAGAACATCCGTGCTCAACCCAATTTCGACAAAAGCAGGCAATGGGGATTATTTCCGACAATTCCTTGCTCCGACACAGCAGACCCGACATGCACGTGACCACCGCCCTCTGCTGCAAGACGCTTGCGGCCACACCTCTTTGCGGTAGTCTTTGGAACATAAGTCAAAAAACTCGAGAGGGGGGCGCAACTCGCCGGTGGCTGGCTGAATCACACTAACAGGTGATTGGGAGTCTTTTTCTATCTGACAATCAACTCTGAGCCGCAGCTGCGCGCTGTCGTCATAGAGACGGAGCCGCGTGTGTCAGAGGGAAGGGGAGGGGGAGGGGGACGGGGGATGAGCGCAGACCATTTATTATGGATTGAGTTTTTTTGGAGGATTTCTACTGTTGGTGTTGCACAAATTTAGGGAAATGCCAAATATTTTTGGAGTAATCCCACTGATGAGTTCTAAGATTTAGTCTTTAATGTTTTATAAGACCTAAACATATTAATCACAATAAGTTTTATTTTTTAGATCTAATCCCTCAGATATGTTTCACAAAGACACACACAGGACGTCACACATTAAGAAATTATTGCTAAAAATGAAGCAGGAGTCCAGCTCTAAAAAAAAATGCTCTAAAAAATGATGAAAGAGCAAAAAAAAAAACGGAATTATTTGATTTGTAATTTCTTATCAATATTTCCAGGCTTTCTTTGTTTTGTTCTGCAGCATGTTCATATTTGTATAATTTTGACAGAATATATTTCTATGGAGAGAAAAATATTACAAGTTATTTATGTTCAAAAAGTTAAGTTTAAAAGGTTTAAAAGTTTAGCTCTAGTTATAAGAGAAAGTATTTTACTAAACTGTAAAGAAGAAGAAAAAACGAACTTTAAAATGTATAAAACACCTTAAATTTAGAAAAAACATGAAAATAAAAAAGCAGAGTTGATCATGAGTTAAATCCTAATTAAACCTGAGTTAATACCAAATTAAGTGCGAGTTGACCTCAGGGTGATCCCACTTTGATTTCTAGTTATACCCGAGTTAAACCCAACTTGATCCTAAATCTATACTGATTTGATCTTAAATTAACTTGAGTTCATTTTAAATTCATGTTGACTTAGAGTTTTCTGAGTTAATCCAGAGTTGATCCTGATTTAATCTTGAAGTAATTCTGATTTAAACCCAGATTAATCCTGAATTAATCAGTAGCTAAAACAAAAATAATCCTGTGTTAAATCAAAATAAAACCTGAGTTCATCCATTAATTGCTCTTGAAATAATCCCAGTTAATCTTAAATTAAATTTTGGTTAATCTCAATTCAAACCTGAGTTAATCCTGCAATAATCCAGATTAAACCCAATTCAAACCTGAGTTAATCTGTCCTCAGAACAGAAGTCAGACTCACTTCCCTCCTTTGTCGGCGTTCTTCTTCTCCTTTCCTTTGGCTTGTGAGGAACCGGCCGGAGGGCTCAGACTCTGCTCGTCCGTGGCGATGATGATGTCATAGAAGCCCTGGTTGAACTGGGTGATGATGTGACACCTGCGGCAGAGCGGAGAGATGCTGACTCGGCGCTCCCCTCCCACCGTGCGAATGGGGGCGGCAGTGCCGCCGCTCTCCTCACCTGGACTGGACGGGCAGCTCAGAATTGAGGACGCAGGCGGGGATGCTGAACTGCTCCAGGAAGAGCTTGAGGCGGTAGCTGCGGTCCACGGCGCCCACGAACAGCAGCGTCTTCCCGCGGACCAGCTGCAGCTTCAGCAGCGTGTAGACGAGCAGGAACTTGTCCTCCTCCTCGCATTTGATGGTGTACTGCTGCAGCTGGCTGCTGTCGGGCAGCTGAGAGCCCTGCAGCTTCAGGACCACCTGAGGGGACACGGGTCCAGGTCAGAACAGAACCGGGGAGGTCCGATCACCACTGAATCCCAGAAAACGCGTTTCAGAGTAGATGCAGGTGCAGCGCCCCCTTGTGCTTCTGCTCAGACCTTTTCTCCTCCGTTTATCAAACCAAAGACGGATGATTGACACCTCAGTGGAAAAAGTGGGCGGTTCTTTCCTGACCTCCAGCTGCCTGCTATGTTTTTGTGTCGGAGTGATCATCACTGTACACAAAGGATCTGCGGTCAGCCCTTGCTTTGATCGTCTGACCGCCATCAGAAAAAAAGAAAACGTGTTTTTTTAAGCGAGACCTCTTTTCCAGACATTTCCTCTGAATGCTCAGCCTTGACATTTGAAGGAGTTGAACGTTCCGATTCGACTACAAGCATTTAGGAAGCTGTTCAGAAAAAGCTCCAGAGAAGAACCTCTGAACGTTATCTGAGAACAACGTTTCCAACGGACCAGGAAGTTCAACGGGGCAGCTTACGGGGTTGTGCAGCAGCAGCTCCTTCAGCGCCTGGACGTCCTCCGTGAAGGTGGCCGACATCAGGAAGGACTGGTAGATCTTCGGCAGGTGGCTGGAGAGCAAAAAATTCACAAATGATGGTCAAACACGAAGAAATCCTCTCCTGATCAAAGAGGAGAAACTTTCTGTTCTCTGAAGAACGGAACAATAAAGTTCAGTTCAAACATTTTAGTATGAGAGCATTCAGCAGACCATAATAACCATCGACTGGCTGCCATGACAACGTGGCCTCAAAGAAACAGCTGAGCTGCAGCAGCAATGACCTCCTCTTTAAAGCTCACACAGGTCAGAACCGGTTTCGTTCTTCACACAGGTCAGAACCGGTTCCGTCACGGTGGGTTTGTCTTTCACCTTCTCAGCAAAAGCGTCAGCAGAATGTGACAAACACCAGAACTTCTCACCACAACAAGCTCTTGAGGTCGGCCTCGAAGCCGAACGAGAAGATCAGGTCGGCCTCGTCCACAACCAGCACCTCCAGGGAGGCCTGCAGGTCCAGGTTGTGCGCGTTGATGTGGGCGAGCACGCGGGCCGGCGTCCCCACCACCACGTCGGGCTTCTCCATCAGGATGGGCCTGTCCACAGACAAGATCAGCTGGATTTGGTCTACGCTGTTCTGCAGAACCGGGTCCGCCTCCCGCCCCTGACGGGCAGAAACCGACCTCTGAGAGGAGACGTCCGCCTTGCTGGAGATGTCGGCCACGCGGACGTCCCTGGAGCAGAAGGATGTCAGCTGCCTCATCATGGTCTGAACCTGCTGGCCCAGTTCTTTGGTTGGAACCAGGACCAGCACCCGGACCGCCTGCTCCCGCACGCTCTGAGGGAAGAGGAACGAAAGCGGCGGGGTGAGGAAGCGCCCAAGCTTTTCCTTCCATCAAAACGGCTTGGCGCCACTTTTTGGAAAAGGTGACATTTGCCGATTTTCAGATTCACAGGAACTTAAATTTAACAAACGCCAAACCCACATACAAATTGAAATTCTTCCTAGCAATTTTGATCCATCGCCTCCGACCTCCGGGGTCATTGGGAAGCTACTCGGGGGGGGGGGGGGGGGGGACTGTTGGCATTTCAAACAAAGTTAGCGTGGCGAGCTAGCAAAGGTAGCATTTCACCGCTGCTGGCACAGGGAAATGCTTACTTTAACTGGAATATTGTTAAAATTGAATGCATGGATCGTTGAAGCTGAACAAAACAATATGAACATATTAGGAATGTGGGCGTGGCTAACAAAAACCTCCGTCGCCAAGGGAAATCAAAAAATGTACTTTTGCAGATTCTTATAAAAATTACATCAACCAGTTTTTCACCTCCAGACGACCAAAACATAAAATGGTTGCTGTGGAGATAAACCAAAAGAAAAGCCCCCCAAGGCGAGGAACGGGGGCGCCTGCAAGCCACATACATTTCACTCTTTTTTTTTTGTTGCACTTTTCAGGTGCTCTTACGAATCTCCTGTATAAAAATATAAAATTTGCCATCAGGAAGGATCGTCAACTCCAACAGTTCACTTCTTTTCACTTTTTTCTTGCTGTGTCATTTAATTTGGCATCCTTCAATAAATATGTGTTCTTGACATTTTCCTTCTAATTTTGAAATGTTCCTGTTAACTGTTTGTGGGAAGGTTTTTTTTAAATATTTTGTTGCGTTCATGATGTTTTTGTGGACGATGTAGCGAACAGCCGGTGACTGGGAGGAGTCGGCAGGTGTTTCTGATTCTGCACCTCATTCTCATTTTCACCTGTTTGGAGGTCAGGATGTGCTGGATGATGGGAACGGCGTAGGCGGCGGTTTTCCCAGATCCGGTCCGAGCTCGAGCCAGAAGGTCCTTCCCCTCCAGAGCCAGAGGAATGGCTTTCTCCTGGATCAGGGTGGGCTGAGACCAGCCCAGGTCTGCAACCGCCTGTGGAGCAGAAGAGGGAGTCATGAGGACAGAAAACTTTCTGATGAAAGAAGTCGTCTTTAAAAGTCAAAGTCTGGCGACGAGCAGAAAACTTCAGCTTTCTGACTCTTTGATCGTCTCTTTGTCCAAATGAATCAACGTTTCACTGAAAACACAGTTTTCTCAGGGATTTTTTCTAATGTAAAGTTTGGTTTAAAGGTGTTTGTGCAAAAATACGGATCATTTCTTGATATTGAACCAACAAAATAAAATAGAAAACTTTTTACATCCGAGTTAAAATACTTTAATTTTGTTTAAAACTTAAACCCAAAAACATCAAATGACAATATTTATGTTAGGACATTACTTAAAGTTAACTGCACATGCATCAGGTTTACCAACACTGACGTCTTCCTGGAGATTAAACTTTTTATTTCAGTATTGTGAAAAAATACAAGATTGTTAAAGATTAAAACATATAACAACTCTGTAAAAATCGGGACTTCAAGGCCTGAATGAACCAACACTAAAGCATTTTTCACTAAAAAAAAAAACCCTCATATTTTGACCAAAAAGAATATTATAACTTAAATTTATGTACCAATAAATGTGGATTTTATAAAAAATAATCTCCTTTAATCTATTTAAACTCATGTAAATGTAGATCTTAACATAAGGCACACGTGAAATTACAGATCACACAGTAAACATGGAGAACAATCAATAATAATAAAAAGAAACCACATTAAAAAAATAGAAATATGTAGGAAAATAGTTTTAAAAAAAATAAATAAATTACAATATACACTAACACGAACAATTGCCTTTTATAACGCTGATTGCATATCATTTTGGACTCTTTTTTAGGATGTTATCACAACAACAGTTTTTCCTTTTACTAGTTTTCTTTAGTGAAACAGTCACTGAACCGACAAGATAGGATATAAACTACAAACATGGAAGAGCAGCAGCAGAACTCCAGAAAGAACAGTTCCAGTTCCCCAATATCTACTGAAGAGTAAACAAAAGTAAATAAATTGAACCGAGTAACTATTCAAGCATCCAACAAACAGAAACAGTCTAAACAAGTCACACAAGGAACGCAGAAAATACACAAACAGCTTCAGTTTAGTGGAATCTAGGGACCCGGAAGTTGTCAGACAGAGTAACCGGAAGTAGCTAAATCAGCTGTTTGGTGAAGCGACAACTCTGTTGCGGATCCCATAAACGCATGTTCATTACAAAAGTGGCCCCTTAAAAAGGATTAAAATGTAATCTGTATAAAGGTTTTACCGAATAACATTTCGTAATAAAATAAAATCTAATCGAACACGAGTTCCAAACTTTTTCTGCATTTTCTTTTGAACATTTGGAGCGACTTAAGTCACCGAATGCCGCTAGTCTAGTGATGCTTAAAACGAAACTAAAATATTACTAGCGGAATAAAACGTATTTATAATTATTAATTGCACGAGTTTCTTCGTCATTTTGCCAAAACACGAGCCGAGGGGAGCTAGCAGCAGCAGCAGCACAGTCCTCGCCTCCTCAGGTTCTGTGGTTTCAAAACGATTCTACGGAGTTTTTCCAGAACCTGCTGGTTCGAGTTTCCGCTGGGTTCCAACAGAACCTGTTCCGAGTTCTCTGGAGGCACTCTTACCTTCAGCAGACGGTCGTCTAAACCCATTTCATGAAACTGCAGCCGCTCGCACGCCATCTCTGCTGCGTTCACGTGCGCGTCGCAAAAGTTTGACGTCATGACACCTTCAAACACCATCGGAAATGTTGGCATCGAGCGGAAAACGTGACATCTTTAAACAAGTCAAGTCAAAGCTTGACTTGTTTAAAGATACTTTACTTCAGTTTTTTCTGTTTTTCAAGCACAAATTTACAAATTGTCGGGAGGTTTAAAGAAAGAAGAAACAATAAGTCAAGAAAATAAAAACCAACGTACAATGACAGTCATGTCTTCATCACACATAATAAGTGTACAAACATATTCTCACTCTAGGTCCTCTTCTATGCTTTCATGTAAAATCTTAACTGTTCCCTCGTTTCATTGTTCTTCGGCTCTTTCAGAAGTTACTGCTTTCTATACACTGTGTATTTATATTAATTCAGCTAATTTACTGTTTAAACAAAGTAAAATTAGCTCTTATTAAAGTCCTAAAAAAAAGCATGTTAGCGTCTTAAATGTCCTCAACTGCTGAATTTAAAAAAATAATCTGCAAATAAATTTAGACGATTATGTGGATGTGGATAAAACACCGGCAGAAAAGTTTCAATTATTCTTCATATTTATTTAACTGTTTCATTTATTGGATTATTATTTTTTCCCCAATAATTTTCAGGATTTTCAGAGAAGGGATGTGTTCCTTTAATGTCCAGCAGAGGGCGCCAAACACCACGCTAAAGGCCACAGCTGCACACAAACCGCTGCTGCTTTACGCGCGCGCACCCCAGAAACTGCCCTCGCGCTTTTCCGCCACAGACACGTCCGTTCACGCGTTGCTTTACAACTGGAGGCTCGCGCGCGGAGTCACGCGCGACTTGTGGAGGTCTTGTTGTGAAGATGGAGATGCTGCGCCTGAAGGAGAAGGGGAAGGCGTCCGGGGGCGTGTGAGCGGCAGCTGCAGCCGCATCATCCTCATCCTTCTTATTCCTCCCAGGGAATCAACATGGCCGTGCAGCGGCTCCCGCACTGACACAATCATCATCCAGGTGAATATTTGAGAACGCCCCCAGCACTCGGAACTTTCCCCCCAGACAGAAGCCACAGGTCCGATTCTGTCCGCGGGCCCAAAAGAAATGTCCCTGCTGAGGTTCTGACCCAAACCTCGGGCTCTGAGCTGTTGGTTGCTTCTTATCCAGAACAAATGGCGTTCATGTCCCGGTTCTCCCGGTCCCGGAGCAGCTCCAGGTCTCCGAGCCGGAAAGACTCCGAACCGTCTCCGAACCTGAGCGTGTCCGAGCTGGAGAGGCTGCTGTGCACGGGCAAGACGGCCTGCAACCACGCGGACGAAGTGTGGCCGCGGCTCTACATCGGAGACCAGTGAGTTTGGACCGGACAACCCCCCTCCCCCAAGGATCATGGAAACGGAACTTTCCAGAAATCCTGTCAGAATGGATCTTGATGGTTTGAACCCAGGCTGGTGGCCATGGAGATCCATCCTGCTGTGGTTTCAGATAAGACTCACAGGAGCAGATTCCAATTGTTTTACAGTAAAACATGCTTTTTTACAGGTTATCCTGGTCCAGAACGGGTCAGAATCACCAGGATTTACCCATCTATTTGTTTATCCTTTAGCCTAGTAAAAAAAAGTGGGATTTCTGCCACTGTGTGGAATCGTTTTATTAATCACACGTTAAAATTAATATTATTTGCATATTTTAAAAGTTAATTTTTGAAAGTTTCAAAAACTGTAAAACGTTGGGTGGATTTAGGGTGGATTCAGACCGGACACGCTAAAGTGAACCATAATTCGTTTCTCCTGATGATCCAGAACAAATTTTCAGTCTGAATACACCCACCCTGGTCCTGGACCAGGAACCGCTCTCGGACCCGTCTTTGGAGGTGGTCTCGGTTCGTTTCTAATCTGACTGAGCTTCGGTTCGCTCTGAGATTCCTCAGACTGAATACAATCTGTCCCAAGAGGGAAACAACTGAACCAAAAGGGCCACCGTAGGCGACGTAAACAGAGCAGGAATGTAGCAGAGGAGCCGCGGATAAATGTAAATCTACGGTTGTCGTGTTATCAGACGGAAAAATTGTCCAACTGTTTATTTGTCAGAACGTTTATTTTAACACAGCTGAAAAAACATATTTTACGCTTTTCTGTGTCTCACAGCAAGCGCTGCTGTGACATAATCTCAAAAGCTTCCTTGTAGTTTCCCCAACAGAATTCCCTTAAACCAACATGGTAAGACCACAACGATGAGACACAGTGCATCCCTGAACTCGATCTGATGAATTCAGGCTCATCAAAACAAATTTTAACGTGATCCACATCCCTTCTCACTGTTTTCCCGACAATCTATACGTCATAAACATAATCAGCGTTCCTTCATGCCCGCCGTCTCCTCATCACTGCAGTTGCTAGCATCCTGAGTTAAAGCAGACGCCACGCCTCCTGTCAATAATCGCCTTGCGGCCTGAAGCGCCGCACCAAAGTAACAAGTAAAAGGTTTTGTTCCTCACATTCGGTAAAATATAAAACGGTAAAGTATAAAGTTTTAATAAGTTAAATGTACCGATAAGGAATGTAAAGCACGTCCGTCGTTCTCTTGTTGTTTTGACTCGGCCCCGTAGTTCCTGGCCAATGACTGACGAGATCTTTAGTCACATGGTTTTGTTTACAAGCTTTGGTCCGGATCAGAATGGCCCGCTTGATGCCACTCCGAACACAGACCAAACGCAAAGTTCAGAACTCTGCATTCCAGACCTAGTATTCCAGTCTCTGGCAGTGTTTCTCTTTATGCTGATGATATTATCCTGTTCACCACGAACATAATCCCAGAACCCGACTTTGAGCCCAAAATTTAAAAAAATCTTTGACTAAGAGCAAGCTCATACACTGATGATCCATTTAAAACACTGATCGGACTAAACACTGATGATCTGGTTAAACTCTGATAATCTGGTTAAATACTGATGATCTGTTTAATCTTTGATAATCTAGGTAAACGTGGAAGATCCAGTTAAATACTGATAATTCCATTAAACAATAACAATCTGGTTACATTTTTATGATCCGGTTAAACGCAGATGATCTGATTAAACACTGGTGATCCGGTTAAACTTCAATAATCCGGTTAAATGCTGGTGATCCTGTTAAAGGATAATAATCCGATCACATTTTTATGATTCAGATAAATGCTGATGATCTGGTTAAAGTTTAAAACATTTAATCTAAATATTCATTTATTTGTTTTATAAACAACCAAATATTTTCTCAAAACAATTAAAGTTTTTAGTTCTAGTGAGGAGGAGAAGTTTTTGTTTTGGCTCTCAGAGCTAAACCAGTTTTTCCTGAAGGATCTGCTGATGTGATGAGTTCACTGACAGTTTGCAGAAACATCTCCGTTCGTCGTCCGGCGGTTCCTCACGCCCTCCCTCCTCCTCTCCGCAGAAACATCGCGTCAGACCGCCGTGAGCTGGCCAGACTCGGCATCACGCACATCCTGAACTGTGCGCAGAGCAAGTGGAGGGGCGGAGCCGAGTATTACGCGGGGATGAACATCACCTACTACGGGATCGAGGCGCACGACTCGCCCACCTTCGACATGAGCGTCAACTTCTATCCGGCTGCTGAGTTCATCCACAAAGCTCTGTGCAGTGGAGGTCTGTGTCCACGAAAACCCGGAACAGAACCGGAGTCAAAGGGTCCAACACGCTCCGGGAACCGGTTCACGGGCGAAAGGAATTTGCTCTCTGTTGACTCTGCTTTTTCAGTAGAGGTTTCAACTTGAGTAACGCCGGCGCTTTGCTTTATTCTCAGGGAAGGTCTTGGTCCATTGCACCGTAGGGGTGAGCCGCTCCGCCACCCTGGTTCTGGCCTACCTGATGATCCGACAGAACCTGACGCTGGTGGAGGCCATCAAGACGGTGAAGGACCACCGAGGCGTCATCCCCAACCGAGGGTTCCTGCGGCAGCTCAGCGGCCTGGACGGCATCCTGCGGGAGAGCAGGAGGACGTCGCTGTAGAGCTGAAACCCAGCAGACACTGCGGTACGGAGGGGGGCGGAGCTCCTCCCAAGGACAGGACAATGATCGTCCAAACCAAGGTGGAGCTCCGCCCTAAAGACCAGCCTCTGCGAACAACTCGCATGATCAGGGAAAGCGGAGGCAAAACTGCAGAACCGAACCGCAGTCGTCACAGTTAAGCGCCGGTGCTTCCTCCAAACAGTATGAATGTAGTCTTACGGGATTCTTTTACCAAAATGTTCCAGATTATGGGATGGAACTTTAACCTCTAGACTCAATCCGTCTCTGGATCTGGACTTTTCCTACAGAGGTCTGCTCTGGAGCGCAGGTTTTTATCCTCCCGACACCCAAACATTCCTCTGTGCTGGTTCTGGTTCTGTTGGACCAAACTCTTCAGCTTCCCGTCTTTTAGCGTAGAAGCGATTTTGAACGCTGCCGACCTGCCAACAGAAACGGAAGCTTCTGGTTTTTCACAAACTGATGTCAGACTTTACAGAAAGTTTCAGCAGCAAAAAAACAAAACAAAACAAGCATTAGTCTCTGAGCATCAGGGGGGCGGAGTCAGTGTCAGGGAGAAAACGCCAAAGGGAGCAAAAACAAAACACAACTGGAAAAGAAATCCTCGACACGTAATGCTGCATTCACTGTACCTCTGAAATCAGACATTTTGGCTTCTGACATTTAAATCTGAAGTTAAAAATAGCAGATGTTGTTACTCACCAAAGGTGTCCGTGTGAGCGGGGTCTTATTTCCATTGTCCTGCGTGGTTTTGAGGATAATTTCTGTCACCAATTTGGAAAAAAAACAAAAACACAAAGTTTTCAATCGCCTCGAATCGTCTGAATTGTGAAAATGTAAAAAAAAGTTTAGCAGATTTTGCATCAGCAGAGGAAGTTATCCAAAATTTCTCCTAGATTCATAAAATTCAGATTTACCGTGATTCCAACAGAAAAATCTGTTCTTTTTCTGTCATTCGCACTTTCTGACCTCCAGACCGTCAGTGAACGCACCGCTGCATCAAAACAGTGTTATGCCATCAGCCTCAAACAGGAAGCTCAGAGGGAGGGAGGGAGGGGCCACAATCTTTGACATCCAGGATTATTTAAACACGTCTTTACATTGAGATCATCTCTGAAATGTAAACAGAACTTCTTTGAAGTCCAGACATGGCTGCTCCTGGTGCTTCAGTGTTATCCTGCGTTACTCAGGCCCCGCTCCCAAACCCAAGTTAGGTCAGGATGTTCGTGGAAACATCTGGGCCGAACATTTATCAGTGTCTAAGGGAGGGTGTCTCTGGGGGGAACCTCGTTTCTCCGTTTTTTTTTCTTTTTTTTTTTGTGGAACCGGGAAGATCCAGATGCAAACAGAACTGCAAACGGGTCAGAGGCCCCCCCGCCCCGGAGGAGCGTTTGTGGCGGTCACAGCAGCGACTGATTGCTGCGTTTCTCCTCAGTCTGGACCAAACCCAAGAGCTCAAAGCAAAAAGAAAGAAACATTCCTGAACACAAGATGGATGAACCGGGAAGATCCTACTGTGGAAGAAGTGTCATTATATGGGCTTTTCAGCTCCGCTGGTTTAGGGTCCAGACCTTAAGGTCACCACGAATAATTTGGAGGTTCTTCTGTTTTTTAGTCTAGTTATGACACATTAGAGCAAGGCAGCCAATGTGACGGTCGCAGCCAGGCTAAAGCGAAAGCGGTGAGAAAGGGGCGTGGCCTAAACTGCACTCGCCGTTCGTTCCAGCTAAAATCAAAGCTAGTCCCACAAAATGCTAGTGAGTCTGCAGGATCTTAACAGTTCATTAAGAATTTTTAACCCTTTCGTACGCGTTAATTTCTGAAACCACTGCCAACTCGACAAATAAGGTAATCCTTTAATCTGAAAGGTCCTCCCGTTAAAGGAACCAGATGAAAACAAAAGTAACAAAAATATATTTTTTACTTTAGGACAGATGCCATGTCATCATGAAGAACATGTTTTTGTTGGAAACAGACGGATCCGACCGCTCCGCCAGGACTTGACGCAGTGTTTTATCACTAGGCCTAATGGCTGCTTGTTACCCGCCTTCAGTGAAGGTTGAGCCTCTAAAGCCTTAGTCACAGGACCTGTACGGGGGAGTTGACCCGTAGGGGTGCTGCGGGTTTGGATTGTCTGGGTCTATGGGGGGGGGTCGTAGAGGATCGTACCAATAGAGTGTACCATTGTTGTGCTTAAGCGTGTGGGGAAGTGTTGGTAGGGATAGTGGGAGTTCCACGCACTCATGACGTACGGGTGATGCAGTCGTGCGGCGTCCTTACGTCACACTGATGACTAGCATCAGTAAGGTGTGACTTCTGGCTCCTCGCTGCTCCTTACGTGTTGTAGAAGTGTTCACTTTGACCTGTCGCCTGTAGAAAAACGTGCATGAACGTTTTCTCTACGGGTTCACTGAGCGGTCCACCTCCTGGATATTTCGTGCAGGTCACCTGTGTGCCCTGTAGAGAGTTGGGAACAGGCTATCCATCCGTATGGACAGCTGGAACTCAGGCTAAACTTAAGAAATCCAGTCCGTTTTATTTTTTCCTGATAATCCTGATGTTTAGACAGCTGTGAAGACAGCAGAGTCATCCAGCAGACTCTCTTTGTTTGAATCGACAATGCTCAAAAATTGTGTTTGTGTTGACTGAACAGTTAAGGAACAGAGACTGCAGCTCTGACAGATCCGCCCGACAGATCCGGCGGATCTGTCGGGTGTTCAGGGCGTGGTCACCCAAAAAGACCCCGATCAATGCGAAAAAACGTCAATCAAGAAGACGGACCGGTTCCAGCTAGTCTTTACAGTTTTACGCCGTCATCTTTTTTGGTGGTTCCAGTGACGGGTACTCTGGTTCCTAAAGGGATCCAGTTATGGCGGTTTGGCTCTTCTAAACTACCAAGCTCCTTCTCCGTCTTTTGACTGCGGCGTCTTTGGTTCCACTGGCCTTAACAGTGTGATGAACCGCACCAAGGTTCACCTGCAGGTGAGCCTTCACACCTACTCAGATCAACCAACTGGACCAAACAGCCACATGTGTAGCCCACTGGTGATTTTTTCTATGCCGCCGTACCGGGCTGTCATCTGCTGGTGAGACCAAACGTTTCAGGTTTGGATTTCGTTTCTGCACAGATCGATGAACCCTGTTGACGTGCTCCTAGAGCGGCGGATCTGTCGGGTGTTCAGCGCCTCCGGTGGTTCTCTCAAACATTGCCGTGACTGTTAGCCGTCCTGTAGCACGAGAGACCGCACGTGCCATTGCAACAGCTCTCAACTGCCGGGTTGACGAAAGGCTTTGTTTACATCAGAGTCACACAAAGGCCGCAAAGGAACACAACAAACCATGAACTTCCTGAAGATTCCTCCGTGTCATTTTGGAAACATTTGTTCTGTTTTGACTCTCCTGATGTGGTGAAGCTGAGGGGCGGAGTTCGTGCTTTAGACGGTGTACCGGTGGACTTTAAGGTTCCCATGAAACGGATAGAAGACGTTTCCTGTAGAGCCTGAATGTGGTTGGTTATTGATGACAAATCTTTGACCAATTTGATTCTGATTCATAATTTGATCCCCTTGGTTTAATCTTGATTTATTTTTCTAAATTATACTAAAAACTGAGCTTCTGATGATTAAAACTATTTAAAAAAAAGAACAAATCTGCCTTAGAGGTAAAAGATTTGTAGTTTAGGTCCATTGAAGACTCTTTGACCAACTCTGGACGTTTTTCCCGCCATCCCATAAATATTTCCTGCTGCTGATCACCTGGATCAGGTGATCAGCCAATTAAAACACAGAAAGGCCTGATTCAGGAAAGGAGCAGCTTGAACAGAGAGAAAAGCCCAAAACCAGACAGGATGGTGGATCTTACAGACCAGGATTGAGGAACTGCGATCTCTCTGAAGGCCGTGTCACACAACCACTATGTACATTTAGCAAATATTGCACAGATGAAAATTGGTCATATGTGAACAGAGATAAATGCATGTCTTCAGGTGAAATTTTCACCTGAAGACATGCATTATATAGCGAAAAAATCACGCCAAAAACACGTAAATTGATGTAAAACATGGAACTACTGAGCGTGAATATTGTTTATATGCAATTCATTAGTGATTCGTGTGTCAACTATGTGATTTTAATGTGACAGGTGCGCCGTATACACGATGTTAAAGTTATACATCGGTGGTTCATCTGTGAATTCACGTTAAGACCAGTTAGCCAAAACCCTCGACGGACATCTGAGCACATCAACGAACGCAAGAAACGCTTGTGAATTAATCACGAAAGACAAGAATTTCATACTTGGAAAATGCCCATAATGTACGTCGTGGCTGTTTGACACGGCCTTAGAGTGTATTCGGTCATCTCAGGCTGTCAGGTAGACTTTCTGCGTCACATGACGCCGTTCTCGCCTGTTAACGGAGACGTTATTTCACGGTAGATCCTGAAAGAGACTTAAACCTCCATTTGGTTTCATGGGAACCCTAACTGTTTTTCTGCTGACTGACTTTGCTGCAGAGACCTTCATGTTGACCTGCGTGACCTTTATGTCGACCTTCGCTCTACTCTTCAAAGCTGTTTGATTTAGATTGAAAAGTCTTCACAGAAGTAAATGTTTACATTCAGAGGGAAGTCCGTGAATCCTTCTGGGCTGGTGGCGAAGCAGAGTTGAAACAAAGATTAAACAAAACATCTCCTCTCTCCAATGGAAAAAACGAAAAACCGAGATGTGGAGAAACGGCGACACCACCCATTGGTTGGCGACATTGACGATGGGCGTGGCAGCTAATGTTTCCGCCCTTCCCAGGGACCTTTTTCTTCGTTTTATGAGGTGTGTAGATTAGGCTCTTCGTCATGTGGTTGTGTTTGCGTCGTGACCTTCTGATGTGCTTCCTCGCCTTTCCAGCGGTTCAGTCGGTGCGGAACGTCGTTGCCTTATAACCGAAAAGACCCGGTTTGGTACCACATCCAGACGGAGACATGCAGTCCGTTTCAGGAACCAGAACAGCGGAAGACGTGGTCGTACATACACTTTCCTCAGTCCTCAGACAAACAACAGTTTTCAGAAGCGTCTTCTGTACTTTAACATGTGACTTTGTTCAGTTGTGCGTTCCCTGTGGTTTTGTTGTGACGTGTTTTCTTGTTGGTCTCCTGTATTTTCGTTCTAACTGTAATCTTTCCACAGGTAACTTGACTTCTTGTGAGATTCTTTTTATGTCGCTCTCCTCGGAAATGTTGATGCCTCGACCGGCCCTTTGAGTCACGTTTTTACTCTTCACCAAACATTGAGACTCATTGTTTGTTTTGATAATTTGTGTACTTGGATGCAAATAAAAATGATAGAAAAACTGTCTGACTCTGTGGTGAATTTTTGTTTTACTTGGAAATGGAAAGATAAATGTGAAAAAAAGAAGTAAATTCCTCAGTTTTGCATTGAAAATAAGCGACTGTTTATAAATATTTTACATTTTTTGTAATGATCTGATAAACTTTTTAATTTATACCAAAACATCTGAAATTATTAGATATCAGCCAACTGATCATGATTGTGTGCAGTTTCTTGATCGGGCACCAGAGGGCGACACTGCTGGTTTCAAAATGTCAAAACATGTTGATGTTATTTGTGCCTTTACTCTTTTTTTATTTTAATTTATTTATTTTTTAATCAAATCTCTTTTCTTCTTCGTCTTTTTATTTATTTATTTACTATTCTTTCTTAATCAAATCGTTATAAATACAATGAACCAGACAAGTAGCCTATTTTACTTTTATAAAGATATCATTTCTGAAATCAGACTACAGTTTCAAGACCTGATAGTGTTTTTTACTCTTTTTATCCAAGTTACTTCCGCAGCCGACATTTCTAAAATCTGTCAGGAACAAAAATTCAGGAGATTGAAATAATTAATAAATAAACTTCAACATGACAAAACCAAATGGGGGACAAACGGATCGCTTAAAGTGAACCAGAGTTCGTTTCCCGCGAGAATCCGGGACAAATGTTTAGTCTGAATGCACCCAAACGGACCCAGAGATCATCTTTGGAGGGGGTCTCGGTTAGTTTCCAACCGGACTGAGCTTTGGTTCACTCTGAGATTCCTCAGTCTGGATACAATCCGTTATTGGAGCGGAGCAACGAAACCAAAACGGCCACCGTCGCCGGAGATTACGGGATGTAAACAGAGTGTAAGCTCATTGAAACGATGAATGCAGGCTCAATAAGACAACTTTGAACGAGATCTACGTTGCTTCTCACTGTTTTCCCGTCAGATCTATATGTCATAAACACGTATCAGCGAACCTTCTTAGCCGTCGTCTCCATAGTAACCGCCTCACAGCACGCCTGCGCCGTACCAAAGTAAAAAGTGTTCAACCTGACGTTGATACAGACGTTTAAAATTCGTGAACCAAATAGAAACTGACAAGCAAAATGCAGGACTTTGTCCCGCCCTCGTACTTCCTGGCCAATGAATGAAGATATCTTTACTCACATGGGTTTGTTTACAAGTTTCTGTATATACTTTGTTGGAGGTCTGGGGCCTGTTTCAGAAAGGAGGTTAAGTGTAAACTCTGAGTGCGTTAACCCTGAAATCAGGGAAACCCTGGGTTTTCCGTTTCAGAATGGGAGGTTTGTTAAACCAGAGAAAGCAGAGTAAGTCAAACCCGTTTCTGAAAGAGAAGTAACTTTTACTCGGAGTCCGTGTCCATGGTTACTTATGCTGTGAACCTAACCTGGTCGGGAGCAGGTTTTATTCTCCAAACTCAAAGTTTCTGCCGGTCCCCTCCCCTTTTTAAAGACGAAGCGGTATTTTTCGCTTCAACCTTCATTGCCCACATTTCCGTCACACAGAGACGGTCTAAGTGACAAGAATGGCTTGTTCTTTTCTGGAGGACCCAACAGACGAGGAGGCTGCATTAATTCGTAGAGAATTACATTTACCTCGTACGAGGATTTTGAGAAGACTCAATTTTTTGTTATTTCCCCATACGTTTTTGTTTGAGCATTACCGTTTTTCGTTGCAGTCAATTACATATATACAATGAAAACAACATTAGATATGTATTGCTATGTAGATGTTTCATATGTCAAATATTGTCAACAAAGCCTACATCCATGACATGCTCAAATTTGACCTGATTGAATTATGTTTTTATACTTCACTTTTAGCTGCTGCCATGTTCTTTTAATTCCTGCAGGATTGCATCTACATGAAAATGAAACCAGGGACATTGAATTACATTAATGTAACAATTACTTTTTGGAAACATAATTTTCTAGCACTGCTTACTTTCTTAATCCCACATAAACCTATACCACTCGATCAATACAAGGGTAGTGTTGCAGTGTGTGTGTGCTGAGCGGGGTGCGATCCACGAGAGACAAGGGGAGGGGCGATTGCAGGTGCAGATGGGGGGGGGGGGGGACGGAGCAGAGGTGTGTGCGTGGAATATATTGTGTGTTCGGAGGACGGAGCACTTAGTTAAATAAAGAGAAGGTGTCATTCCCAGAATAACTGTTTTGGAGTCATTCCTAATCCGCTCTGGAGGTTGAGGGTTTCCAACGGGAAGTGAACCCCGAAGGAGAATTCCCTTCGGCCCTGAAGGAAATCTCCCCTGCGCTTCTGACCACGGTCGGAAAGACGAGAGAAAAGAAAGGAGAAGTCTTCGCGCAGCGAAAGGTTCAACAGTAGACAAAAGTTCCCTTTTAAAAACACAATTGCATGTATTAATATTAAACTGACCAACGTTTGCAAGAGGGGAAGGTTAACAGAAAAATCCTCTAAACATTACCGACGTTAAATGCATTTTTCCCCAGATTGGTTCTGTACACTATGCAGCATTTCATGCATTTACACTTCAAAAGTACACCTAAATATCGCCATTTTTTATTTCACTCCTTAAGCTATTTAAAAAGTTATTACAGCCAATATTTTATAACAATGATTTAAATGCAAACTTAGGCATTAACTTGAGCAGCTATGTTTTCCACGCTAACTGTCTCTGTTTTGCAGATGCAGCGGTGTTGCTTTTCTTCTGGAATATCTGCTCATATTCACTGTAACTCTGCAGCAGCACGTCAAGTTCAGCTGGCGAAAAATACGCAGACCTCTTTTTTTCACGGTTGCCATGGTGACTCGTGATATCTGCGCTCCATTGATAATGGCTTCTTATAGTCGCGGTGCGCACGCTCACCTCCGAATCAGTCCACTCAGAGTTGATTGATCTAACTTGGATCAGCTTCTCTGAAACTGAAAACTCAGAGTTGTTAATCTCCCGATTGACCAACTCAGAGTTCAAGTTCAACCTCAGAGTTGGTTGAACCTCCTTTCTGAAACAGGCCCCTGCTAGAGTGTTGCAGGTTTTCTTTTTTTAAGACTATGTAATTAAAACGTAACTCGTAGCAAAAAGTAGTACACTTGAAGATTATTTAATGAAGTATACTAGAGTCCAAGTATAAGTGTAGCAAGTATACTATAGACCACGTACTTGTAGTGTAGGATGTATACCAACTGAATACATTTTAAGTTTACAATATATGGATAGTAAATAAAAAGTAACATGCCTCCATTTTAGTACTAAGTATACTTGTGTTACGCTTAAATAGAAACTTTTAGCTACGGAAGCCTGGAAAAAGTGGAACCAGACGTTCTGTATTTACCAAATATTTACCAGATTTTATGAAACCTTGAGCCATGCTAACAAAATATATTTAAAGGGAAGTCAGTTTTAAGGAATTTTGGTTCTTATCAAACCATCAGGAGATTTTAAAAATTTTCTTTTTTTTTTACCATCACAAAAGCCCAAATAAGAAGTTGTGGTTAGTTTACTTGGTAACTTTGATTTTCCCGCTCAGTAAAGCCACGTTCCTGTTTTCAGATGTTAAAATCAAAAACTAAAATAAAGGGCAGCCCAATCAAACGTGTTTGTCTGTCTACTGTTTGGATGCAGAACCACGTGGACAGAAGGGAAGCTTCTGCACAAAGACACTCAAAGAAATGCAAACGAAAGACGCATTTTACAGACCTTTATGTCATACCAGCAGTACAAACAGACTCTGTACAGGAGAAGGGTCAGAACCGAGCGCAGATTTCCATTTGCAACGAACATTTTTAACAAATATAACTCCTACAGGAAAGAATACGAGGTAAAAAATATCATGGAAACACAAACCTAAGCACTTTAGGTCTAATCGTTTATCTGATTGCACTAAACACGACATTGGACGGCTAAGTTCAGATCAGCGGCGGCTCTATTTCAGCTCCCCACAGTCGGCGATGATGACCTTGGCTTTGGGGGTGCCGCTCTTCGAACCGTGTTTCTCCATGGCCTTGACGACGTCGATGCCCTCCAGGACGCTTCCAAACACCACGTGCTTCCCGTTCAGCCTGCCGAGCAGCACACTAGCTTAACCAACGGCACTTGAACGCACCCCTGAACACGCCCGAACACACCACTCACCAGTCGGTCGAGGCAGTGCAGATGAAGAACTGCGATCCGTTGGTGTTGGGGCCGGCGTTGGCCATGGAGAGAGTCCCCATTCCCTTGTGCTTCAGCTGGAAGTTTTCATCGGGAAACGTTTCCCCGTAGATGGACTTGCCGCCGGTGCCGTCGTGGTTGGTGAAGTCTCCGCCCTGAAAGCAACCAAAGAAGTCCAGTCCACGCAGCCACTGGAACAAAGACTGGTTTGTCTTGGCTTCGGTGTACCTGGCACATGAATTTAGGGATGATGCGATGAAAAGAGGAGCCTTTGAAGCCAAAACCTTTCTCTCCGGTGCACAAAGCTCGGAAATTTTCTGTAAATAAAAAAAAAAAAAAAAAGAAGGAAAAGCAGTTTTCCGGTGATATGCAACTAGAACAGTAACGTTTTTATGTAATCAGCGTGTATCAGCCGATTCTAGCGTAAGAATCCACTTTAACTAACGTAAAGTGTGACATATCGTGCACATTTCTCCACGTCATAATCCGTCAAGTTAACTGCATAAATGGTCCGCGAGTTAAAGTCGTTCAAAGAGCGTGTGTTATTTAGGCGTCATCGGCGACGTGTCCGGTGTTAAAGGGTTAACGCTTGGCTTTGGGTGTCGAAGAGGAAACTTTTTTTTTTAATTTTTCGTAACCACTACCCCCAGAAAACGTGACTCTAATGCTGGTCCTAAGTGCTCGCCGTCCAGCATGTTTGCCTCCTGCTTAAGTTATGTCCACATCGGACTTTTGACGCGCGTTCTTGAATGGGAACACCCTGTGGTGTTCACACTGGACAAGCAGGGAGGGGCTTCTTCTTTTTCCACTGTTTACTAGAGCATGTCCAGCACCTACAGTTGGGAGAGGCTTGGAGCGAAATGTCGCAATTTGGGCCAAACGCAAAGTGTTGGGCTCATTGCTAGCGTCCTTGCAATGGCGGATATGAATGAACCATCACGTCAGGATTGTGGTCTTGGTTTATCTTTATTTAAAAAACGAGCGCCAACGTCATCAGGCTTGTTGTCGTGTCCGGGTTCACCAGAAAAACCGAATCCCTACATCACTACCAAATCTCAAATCTGATTGGTCGACCTGGTTTAACTGGCGACAATCGTTCAGGGGCCACAGGTTTTGTACATAGAGCTAGTCGTAAAAACCTGCATAGCTTTGCGTGAATACGTTTTGAAGCCGGAAGCAAAAAAACACATATTTACTTTGACTTTTCATTGGAAGTGGTCGCTTGAACGCGCGTTGCCGAGGGCGATGTGAACGCAGCTTTAGCACTAAAAAGCAGATTTAGGAGAGCGTTAGCTGACCACCGTCCAGACAAATGCTGGCTATGCAAGCTGCTGACGTTGAATGCATTTTAGCCCAACAACAGCGCCCTCTGTTCCGTAAATGGTTTTAGAAAACGTACTCACTGGGTTTTCTAAACTGACACATGATGTACTAGATTTTTTTTTAAATTCATTTTATCAAATTTACAAAATGAAACATTTGTGCTTTATTCTACCAGATACACGACATCTTTTATTCTAAACGCCATAAAACTCTTAAATCATAGAGCAGCACTCGACAGAAGAAATCCTTGTTTTATAATCACTTTTTTTAAAAGGTATATATTAATTTTTTTATCATTTATTTTGCACTTTGTGTCAGTTTTTTCTTATTTTGTTCTATGCTGGAGAACTGCTTTAACTGAAACCTAATTCACTACGCAAGTTGTTCTACCAATCTATCTTTTATCAAATTCCAGCAGACATTTTTTGGGGACCTTAATGCTTAATCAGAAATGAAATGCAAAGAAAATGTTCTTTAATTATTTGTATTTCATTTTTTAAAATGGTTTCTGTTTATGGTTGATTTGTATTTTATTTTCGCTGTTTTTTTCTCAGGTGGTGGACTGTGTTTCACGGCCTCTCGACCCTGGGGTCAAACCAACGTTGCGATGCTCTTTGCATCCCAGGGACCCTCCTCTCTCCTCCATGAACACCAATCAGCCCTTTTTTCTGGCCTCGCCGAGAAACTAGGTCACATTTTTAACAATGTGTAAGTGGGACAGACGCTCGACTCTCTAATGCATCACGACGGTTTCCTTCCGGAGATGCTGATGGACGTCTCAGGTCGACTGGAGCTCACCCACCTGCAGTCTTTGGGACGGCATCGGCTCGCAGCTGCAGGAGAAACAAACCAGAGTCAGAGCAAGAAGGATCTGTCGGAGCTGAATCCTTCATGAGTGGATTTAGCAACCTTTTAGGCGTTATGTTGAATCTCTGTGTAAACAATAACATGTCTAACAAAATCATGGTTAATATCATGTACTTTAACAACAAAAAGTGTATATAATTAAAGCACAAACCCTTAATTTCTCAAATATAAATGAATACTTTTACATTTAACATGTAAAAATGCAAGAAATATGTCAAGTGTTTTATAGAATGAACAGCAGAAAACTTAAAGATGTCGCATTTATGTGAAGTAGAGCTGCTACTTGTAAATAATGGATGCACGGATCGTTTCCGGCTGCAGAAATGTCAGCAGATCAGAGGCTGCTGGGCGTTCCCACCCAGCAGCCTTTAGCGCCGAACCGCAGCCCCGTCGTCTCGGAGCTGACACCAGGTGGAGCGGCTGCCTCACCTCCATCACGATCCTGCCCGCGTTCGCGCCGTCGATGCTGATGTCAAAGAAAACCTTCGGGTTTGCCATCTTTGGTGCGACGTTTGTGTGAAGCTTCGCTGTTGGGTAAAATGTCCGTGAACGCCTCACCGCACTCCGCCCGCTTGCTGTGGGGTTTTATACTTTCCTCCTCAAACGTCACAGTCTCTGTCAGACGAACGCCGCCAGAAAGGACCAATCACGATGCAGAGAGGCGGGGCCTCTGACAGAGCTTCCCTACGCTGTCTTCATAACAATGGCGGATTTTTGGAGGCTTTTCCAACAATCTGACATTTTAGGAGGCGGGGAAAAATGAAATAATTTAACCCTCCTGTCGTGTTCGGGTCAAATCTGACCGTTTTACAACTTATAATACTCATAAATATTATGTTTTACATCTGATTACCTCAAGACCTTATGATATCCTTCACACTGTGTACTTGAACATATAAAAGTGATGATCACCTATTTCATTCAATTTTGAGTGTTTTAATCAACCTTGTTACACCTGTGGTGTTCCCGGTCAAAAGTGACCGTCATAGGAAATGAATGGGTATCCCGAGTAAATTCATTCAACATACAGAAAACATCCCCATACACACTGCCCCAGCTCACTCACACACTCTCTCACACACACACACACACACACACAATTTATTTTGTGGGTACACATGTCTTTCTGCTTATGTGCCGATCCTCTCACGTGAACCAACTTCCTAATAATACAATGTATCATATGTTTACACAGACTAGACAGGTGTCTTTTGAACCCATTTCTTTCCCACGCTTCTGTACCTATCACACGTGAACCACACCTTCCAGACTAATCAATGTATCATTTTTACACAACCCCATACTATATATAGCTCGATGTTTGCCTTGCATTCCTTTTACTCTGAGCACAATGAGTAGACGACTGAAGGGTTTTTCTGTGGAAGAGGTTCTGGTCCAGGTTCTTGGGCATGATGAAGAGGGCACTGAAATTGAACCAGAGATAGAGGAGGATGTCTCGGAATTGGAAGACATCACAGATTTTGAACCAGACTCTGAGGAGACTGACCAGTCAACAGATGGAGAGGGAAAGGCACCTGAAGAACAGGCACCTGAGGAAACATTTCAGTCCAAAAGTGGACACTTGCTCTGGTCATCATCCCCCCAGGACCGAGGAGGTAGAGCGAGAGTGGAAAACATCATAAAGATGACACCAGGACCAACGCGTTATGCAGCATCTCGTGTGGATGACATCAAGTCCAGCTTCCAACTCTTTTTACCAGAGTCCATTGAGGGAATTATACTTGAGATGACAAATCTGGAGGGGAAGCGTGTGTTTGGGGACACCTGGAGAGAAATCGACCTGGTAGACCTCCAAGCCTACATAGGTCTGTTGATTTTAGCTGGAGTGTATCGCTCAAATGATGAGGAAAGGAAGCGTTGTGGCCTCTGTGCCCCTAGAGACATCAAAACGAGCCTGACATGCTGTAAATGTAATGCTTATGTTTGCAAGGCCCACTCTGACCTGAGTGTCACATGCCACTCATGTGCATGAATACACACACAAACACACACACACACACACACACACACACACACACATACCCACACACACCCTGTTGAGTTTGGTGTTTGGTTTTCCATTTATTTTTTGTATTATATGTTCATTTTGTAGTTCATTTTCAGTGCCCAATTGTATTTTCACTGATGTTATTTAATGTTTACATCTACAAATTGTCGTTAGACACTACTTTTAAATGTTGTTCTCAACTAAAGAATGTTTAATAAAAAAATTGGTGGTGAAATTTTTTTTGTGTGCTAATTTAAGACCAGTTAAAACAGACCGGTCAATTTTGACCGGGAACACTAAAGTAGGGGGCTGAATGCGAACACGACCGGAGGGTTAAGTATGAAGAAAAACGTTCAACTGGACAATTAGTGAAGCACGTTTGCATTATAGATGCATTATGATAGCTGCTTAAACATTTTTTTTAATTAAAAAGATTATTTAAATAAATGTTAAAGGATTAATAATCCAGCTGTCATTTTGATAAACTATTAATTCCAAATGTATTTCAAAGCAGCAAACTTTACTTATTTACCACTTTCAGCCTATTTATTTATCTTTATTTTTAATGAATTATCATGCAGCTAATATTTAGAAACCCTCTATTCAACTTTAATGTTTTATAATATTTTAGAATAATTCCAGTTTTAGTAAGACTTATTTTCAGGTTTTATTTCTTTCCTCCAGGTATTTGGAGCAGCTTTTTTTCTTTTTAGATAGTTTTTTAGCTGAAAAGTTTGCAACAGATCATCTTTCAAATAAAATAATGTACATTTTTACTTAAATAATGTATACAACATAAAACTAAACATCTTGGTAAAATGAAGTCACCTAATATCTTCTCAGATGCAATGAAATGTTTTTATTTAATCCAGAAGACCTCTGCTTTAAATATTAAACTTTAACCTTAATGAAAGTTTTTAAACTGCTGCAGATTTTATAAAAATATATATTTTTTTTCATTATTGTTATTTTTATTTATTAATTAATTCAATATATTTATTTATTTATTTTAAGACTTTGCTAAATGTGGGTATTTTGTGTTTTACTGGATTGTTAAAAGTACAAGAATTTCAATAAAAAAGTTAAAAACTCATCACCATTAAAAACAAAATCTTTTTCTAAATAAAGTGACTTTTAATTTCAATTCAGGAGAGCGACAAAGTAACTGTGTGTACAATGATGATCATGATTAAAAAATAAATAGAAAAAAATGGCAATTACAATGTGTTACAAAATATGTGGAATAGTTTACATATTTAAAAAAACACCTCTTCAAAACAAATTTTGCAGTTGACTAGTCCGTTATTTTCAAATATGTGTTGCTCAGATTGGTCAAGACAGCTGTTTAGTTGGCGTGCAGCAGCGCCGTCACAGAGCCACCCCCCACCCCACCCCTCGCCGTCATACATGCATCATGTACATACACATGACTGTGACACTTTTTTTTTTTACAACTGCGGTATAGTTTCCAACATACAGAATGTTTACAACAATTATCCAACCACAGACAATAAAGTTAATAAATGATCGTTTGATTCGATAAACACACGTTCTCTAATGAAAACAGCTGAGTATACAGTACGTCAACCCGCGGCAGGATGGGCTCTACGTGTCAGACCGCTCAGAAACATACAATGACTTTCCGGTGGCAGAAAACGCCGTGACACACAGTTCATTTACAGAAAAAGTTCAAATACCCCCCCGGCGAACCAACAGTGTTTGTGTGTGGGGCGTTCACAGTGCTGCGGGACACAATGAAAACCTCAGCTCTGCCTCCAAGAACCGTTTCGATGTGGGAGAATCCTCTACGCTCTGATGTTTGTGGGAAGCTTCGTGACGTTTCCTGTCATTTGTTATAGAAAAGACAAAAACAACAAACGAAAAAACAAAAAAAATCTGATTGGACACAAATTTTTACGATCTAATACCCGATTGGACGGATGAAAATTTTAAAGTAGTTCTTGTATCTCTGCTCAAACTATCGGGCTATAAAGTGCGATACCACACCCTAGTGGCCAAGGGTGGTATAGCAATTCAAGAGAGGTCCTTGCTAGCCGGATGTTTCACGACACTAGAGAAAAGGCTGGTCCATCTGAGGCTAAAGTTTGGCCCGCACACCATAAAATGCCATTACAACCCTTTGACACCGGCGCCGTCCCGTCTACAGGAAATAACACACTTTTTGATCTACCGTAACTCTTCAACCGTTTACGGAATTGGCATAATTTCAACGGATTTCGACGCTGTTTTTCTGCGAGTCAGAATCAGCTGGTTTACAGTAATTGCATAAGTGTTGATTGCGTAAACGGTCAAAGAGTTACGGTACTTCAAAGAACGTCAACACAGGAGCTAAAGCTTTTTGAAGCTCAAGGTTTTGTTTCAGTGAAAACTATAAACGGATCATAAAATGTTGATTTTCTTAAGGCTGTGTCACAGAGCAGCTACATACATTTTGTGCGCTTTCCACGGATGAAATGTCAGGCTTTTGTGATACACGTGTGACTAACGTAATCCACAAGTGTTTCCCGCGTTTGTCATCCGCCGATGTGCGCAGATGTCCGTCGAGGGTTTTATCCGATGGGGATTCGGCTTTGAGATGATCAAAACTTTTTGGTCGGTTGAGAACTAAGCAGTTTACGTGTATTTTACGTAGTTTATCTACAATTATTACATAAATGTTACGCAATTGGGCGTGGTGTTTGTGAGATGGCTTTTCACGACCGTTCCGCGTATGTCTATCAGACTTTTCACGCATGTACCACCGATGTACAACTTTTATATCGGCTCACATATCACAAATTAGGTTATTGACACACGAACCATTAATGAATGTCATATAACAGGGCAATAATCATGCACGCTTCTTTGTGGGGTTTACTCATTCTTCATTGGTCTAACGCGGTTCATTTGTGATATATCTGTGAAAATTTTACGTAAAGACCACAACTTTTCACACTTTTTCCACGTATGACTAATTTTCATCCATGCAATATGAGCAAAATGTACCTAGTGGTCGTGTGACTCGGCCTTAACATGTTAACACTTGAGATTTGGGGGAAACTCCCACATCTGGTCCCGTGACTTTAGCTTCATACCAAGTCTCAATTAAAGGTGATCTTCTAAAATGAAATATCCAGTTAGAAAACCAGATTATTTTATTCAAAAAGGACAATAATAGTGTCTGAATTTACCTCAAACAGACAAACATTGTTGGGTTTGGAATTTTTATATTGTTTTTTTTTATATTGAAATTTCAGAGAAAAACAAATTCATTAGGATGATTTAAAAAACAACTTGAAACCTTGTACCAAAGTTGACAAATTAAGAATGCTACTTTTGTGTTATGGAGGGTCAATTTTTCTTGTGTTTCTTTTTTTCAGGAAGACCCTCAACGTCTCACTCAAAGCTTGTTTTAGACAGCAAACATCTCAAGGTTTGGCATTGGCCACGCCTCCTTCAGGCACCAACCAGCTCACATTGACCACAGCTGGAAAAGTCCCATTTTGATTCAAAATGGTGGCTTACTGGAGCCAACGAGTCCGTAGCAACCATAGATTCTTTTTCACCTGTTCGATCGATAAAAACGTTGATCATTTTTTAAAATCTCCATGTCAAAGTAATTTTTCCAATTTTCCTTTGTAACCAGCGTTTTTGCACATTCCCTTCACAAACATGACGCAAACCCCAGAAATACCAAATGTTGTGGTTCCTCAAATGACCACTTGAGGCTGGTTTCAGTAGAGAGTCCAGAGGCATGACATTGCACTAAAAGTTAACATACAGTCTGGTGTCAAAGATGCTGCTGTTGTTTATTGCTTCATTTGCTAATCAACACAACTGTGTTTGTGTGTGTGAAAAAAAAAAATTTCTACCTTAAAAAAACTACCACCTTAACGGTGCAGTGCGAAAGTCACTGATGTGTTTTCTAACGAGCTGCATTTCTAGATTAGACTGAAGAAACAGGTGTGTAGTTGTGTAATTCAGTGGTCCCCAACCCCCAGAGCACAGACCGGTACCGGTCCGTTGGGGAGCTGGTACCGGGCTGCAGAGATCAAAAACAAAAAACGCCACCTTTCCGTTTTATTTCTAATCTGACCCTGAAAGACGTTTAATTTTGGGAAAACTACTGGATTCTCTTCACCACTTCCAACTCATTCCTGACGCAGGTCAAGTCGCTCAGTCACGTGTGGAAGATCCATCCCATACTTTCTTAAAGCGGCTGCTCCGACCGATAAACGGAAACCTTCAAGCCAGCCATGTTAACAAAAACAAACGTAACGGAAAGATTCTTTTGGCAGAAAACAGGAAACAGAAGAGGAGCCTTCCACTTCAATATAAAAGAAATCTGCACTTAACAGACAAAAACCAGGTGTCTTTCCTTCAAATGTGGATTAATAGTGACAGTTTTTCCCACAGACCATAATAATATTGCAGCAACCGGCTGTCTAATGTTACGAGGATGCTGCTTATAGAGTTGTTCAAATGGTGGATTTATTATTATATATGAAAATTACCAGTTTTAGTGGCGTTTTTTTGTGTTTAACCTTTTTGTGTTGGACGAGGCTAAAGTTGGCGTCTGATTTTTTTTTTTTTGCTTCCACTTTGACAGTAATGGGTTAAAGGAAAATTCAGATATAATTTTAAAGGGTAGCTACATGAACAAATAAAGTTTTAAGCAGCTGCAGATATTTCAGAGGATAAAAAGAATTTCAGGGAAACTGGGAGCTAACGGGAAAAAAAAAAGACGGCAACTTCAGCCTCGTACTGGCTGGTCGGTGCAAATATTGTCTGACATGAAGCCGGTCTGAGGCCTGAAAAGGGTTGGACACCACTGCTGTAATCCTCTGGAATGAGTTTAAATGCATTTGAAAACAGTTCCAAAAAAATAAAAATCTCATCTGACATGTTGGCAACTTTCATCAAGATCTGGGATATCATCGCAGCAGATCTTTTAACCTCGTTTTGTGCAGTTGCTATGGTGACAGTTTGGGGGTGGAGTCACTGAGCTTTGTAGGACGTTATAAATGGGAGTTTCTTATGTTTTCGTGTTCAGATGGGAACGTCTCCTGTTGTTGTTTAACCTGTAGGTGAAGCTTAAAAACTGCAAGTCGGCATCTGTGACCAAACTGAAGACGTCTGGAGAGCAGACGGCAGACACGTTCAGCTGTTTGTGTGTCTTTTTTATCAAAATGTCACCAGAGTTTAGTGTTTTTGTGCTAGAAGGTTGGGTTGGTACGTTTGGACTCAGCGTGACTGTACAATGACTCTCCAGCGGGGGGCGCCCTGCCTCTCGCAGCAGAAATGGTTCAAAAAGCTTCGAGTTCCTCCTGGTCAAACCTTCGCAGTGGAGCGTCCAGCCGCTGTCAACGTGCTGCGGTCAGAAATGCTGAGTCGACGTGTCTCAGGCGGCGTGGGCGGAGTCCAGCTTAGAGAACGGAATGACACACGACAACACTGCCACTCACGCACACACAGAGCAGGGCGTTCACCAGGCGACGGCGGATGGGAGGCCGGAAGCTTCAGTTGGTCTCGAACAGCGCCAGCAGGTCGTCACTGCTGTTGTTGGGGAGGTCGGGGGGGCCCAGGTACGACAGCAGCTCGTCCGGGTTGGTGAGTTCGGGGAGGAGCTTCAGAAGCAAAACGGAGCAGCAGTTAAAGCCGGACGTCCAGCATCTTTGTGTAGGTCAGCTTCAGGCAGGGGCGGAGCTAAAGGTTTGGGGGCCCTGGGCAAAATCTTAAAGTAAGCCCCTCTCATCAGCTATTTTCCAAGCAGACGTCAACAGATTAAAAAAAAGTGGACACAATTTAAAGTTGGATGTCAGAATCTTTAAAAAAAAAAGAAAACCTTAAAATCTCTAAATTGAAAAATAAACAAACTGAGCTAATTCAAGTGTTTGGATGACAAAAACATTAAAAAATGTGCTCATGTAATACTCAATACTCAATTTATGGAGGAGAATTTTACATAAATTACAAAAAAAGAACCTGAACTTTTTCTGTTTAAAATGCCTTCGTAGGTCTTTGATTGCATTAAAACAAACTTCGCGATAGACTTGCTGTCATTGTTAAACACTTATTAAAAGAGTTATTGATCCCAGTCGGAATCTGGGATTATCTCAAACTGGTGCCGTAGTCTGCTGTGTTTACGACGATAAAATGTCATGATCCGTTCAGGATATGCAGATTTATGGTAGACTATATATATTTCTGTAATAAGCTTAAAATATATAGAACTGATCATAATAATGACAATAAAATAATAAGAATCTGACTCCAATCAAGTCTGAAACTACGTGATCGGACCCGATTTCTCATAAAAAAACCCAACAAGCACATAAAAATCTGTGATTCAGTTAAAGTCCTAATGTCAGTCCAGTCAGTCTGAAGCCTGTCGTACGGTGAACCTGAAGTCCAAACCACATCAACAAATCACGCGACCCAAAAACATTTTACAGATCACAATGACAATTAAAACAGCAAAACAAATAATAAAAAAACAGCATTACATTTTAGAGAACAAAGAAATTACAGAAACCAAAATGTAAAAAAAAAAAAAACATTTCGGAAAGCAAAAGTAATTTCCAGAAAGAAAGAAAAAATGTTAGAAAAACAAAACACGATGAGAAACAAGTGATTGGATGATGATGATGATAACATTTGGTAGAAATTATGTAAAACATCATCATCCAATCAGCGATGTCCATAGTACCTACCTTTTCTGGTTTCCAAATGAAAGAAAATTATATTTTGGAAAGCAAATTAATTTTTAGAAAACAAAATGAAATGTTAAAAAAGAAAGGACAATAAGAAACCACAAGAGGTGGGCATTATGGGACATCGCTGATTGGACGATGACGTACCAGCGAAAACCATCTCCAGAGTCCTAACCACACTACATCTCCCAGCAACCCCTGCACACACTTCCTGGTTGCCGCACACCTGACTCTCATTTCTTCCATCAACCACAGCAGACTTAAGCTCTGCACTGAGCCTCACTCAGTGCGAAGTATTGATTCTGCCTTCATTACCGAGGGTTGTATTTGGATCTGATCTTCTGTCTCCAGACTCTGTTTGCCTGCCCCGACCCTCGCCTGGATCCTGACTACCCCTGTCTCTCCTCTGATGACCTCACCCTTGTTATTGACCCTGATTTAGCTTTGTAGACTTTTAGCTGAGCTAATAAACCTGCTCCATTTGGATCCAGCCGTCTGCCTGTTCTTGTGACAGTCCCATAATGCCTACCTTTTCCGGTTTCTTATTTTGAGTCCTTTTTTAACATTTTACATGAATTCCTGGAAACTCCTTTTCCTTTTTCAAAATGTTTTTTGTTTTTTACGTTTTGGTTTCTGGAATTTCCCTCACCTTGGTGTGACCCTTTCAGGTCAAATACATGAAAAATTATAAGATATTTCTTTTCTTTACATCTGGACACATGAAAACTAGTGTGTCTATAACAAAACAATATTTTGCTTTGATCTGATTGAAAAAAAGATCATCCAGGAGAAACACATGAATGTTTTCGTCTTCTGAGCTGGATCACGTGACCTTCAGTCTTTGATCACATGACCAACTGGGTTCCACTCACGTCTAAAGCGTGATCCGCCCCTTCCCCCCCCGGAGCGCCCAGACCGAAGGAGCCCTCGCCCTGCAGCCGTGGATTCTGGGTGTTGGCGGTCCTCTGGGGCAGCGGGCTGCTGGCGTCGCCGTGGCCCTGGTTGCCATGGACACCCGTGGGGTGCTGCAGCAGAACGGCCTCCATCCGTCCAGAGTGAGGCGTCTGGGCACAAAGAGGCAAACGTTCAGGACAAAGAAATCCACGACGCTCTTCGTGGAACCGAGACTTCTCCTCCTCAGGATTCAAGCTGTTGATGTTTTGAAGGAACCGGAGTGGGAAATAAAATCCTGAGCCCAGAGTCACGTTTGAAGACGAGCCTCACCTGGTCAGGCTGGTATGGGAGCGGAGGTGGGGGTCCGGAGGAGCTGTACTCTCCGAGAGTCGGCGTTCCAGGAGTGTTAGGGAAGTCTGTGAATCCAGACTGGCTGGAAAACCCCTGACTCCCTACAGGGAAAAAAAAAATTATAGCGATGGATTTTATTCCCATTATTCCCATTTTTCCCATTTTTTATTTAGTTTTTGAATCCAATTCTATAATTTTTTTTGCAGTGATGCATATTTTTTTAACATGTTTGTCCGTTTTTGGCTAATTTAATTATTCATTTGTCTTTTGCATTCCCCAATACACTTTTACATAAAATACTCAAGTCAAATTTGCATAGGGTTATTCCATCTATAGATCAGGGGTCTGAAAAGTAGGCGGCACCCTGGCAGAAACTTCTTTTGACGACGAACACACGTTTCATTTGGCGACAAGATATTAATGTTTATTAGCTCTGGTTTTGGTGAATTTACTTTTTCCCATGCTCCTCCTCTACAGTCTGTGCATGAGGTAAACAAGCGCACGCCATACGAGGACACGCCCCTTCCACAGAGACAGCCGCGTTGTGATGCTAGAATCCCAACCTGCTATGCTAACGAGCAGTTCCGTGGATCACCAGTTCGCGACCACGTATAAATATCAGGCAGACCGGACTTTAAGACGACAGATCAATACAACAAATTTATAAAAATAGGTATTTTCTAATTATAAAAGCAGACATAAATTCACTGTGTGGGAAACTTTATTAGCAACGTCTTTGTAACATTACAGGTGCGAGAGCGCTGCATCTTCACCGTCGATGACATCATCACCAGAATCTAAAATATTATCTTGTTTTCGTTAAGATTTCGCATAAAATTTTATGTTTTTTGTTGTGACTTCCTCTGTTTGCATTCAACATATTCTCATTTTAGAAGGTAAAAAACTCAAAGTTTTCCTGTTAAAATAGTGCAATAATTTGGCGGGTAAAAAAATGTTTGTTGGCTTGCGAGTCAAAAACTGAAATTTCAGCCATTTTGGTTTTGGTGTACACCAAAAGGCCTTTATAAGCGCAACTAGGATTGGTCAAAAACCAGCTGATCAGGTAAAAGGTCATTTTGATATTCAGTCATAGGAAATCATTGTTGTCCACAGTGATAGTAAAGTAAATGACTAAATCTTCCTTCTCTAATGCTTTCCAGACACCTGAAAAAGTATATAAAGAGCCCTAATTTAAAAAAATTAGACCTTAGTATTTAGTTTGTAAGAAGATTTTTGTAATTTTATCAAAAGAATCCATAAAAAATAATTTAAAAATTAATTTATAAATAAACAGAATTTAAAAACTTTGCATCTGAAAAAAATCTGCCTAAATGTCAACATGTAAATTTTCCGTAAATAAAGTTATTTTAAAGGGGGCGGGGCTTTGTGGGGGGGGTGGTCACCTGGCCGGCTGTAGTCGGGGGTGTTTCTGCCCCCTGCTGTCAGACCGTGGTACGGCGACGCCGCCGGCCCGAGTGCCGCGATCATCTCCATCACGTTGGGCAGCACCATGTGGCTCGGACTGACGGTGCGGCAGCGTTTCAGGACCGGACCGTCGGGCTCCTCCTTTATGTGCAGGTCCGGTTTGACCGGAACCGGCCTCCAGCCGCACACGGGGTCGATGGTGATCTCCTCGTAGTCGGAGCTGAGGAAAGACGCAGAAGCTGTCAGGTCCACCTGAGCTCAGCAGTTGGTCTGTGTGGCGTTCAGGGGCGGAGACTCACTTCTGGATGTAGACCAGAATCCCCAGCATGTACTGGTCCACCTCCAGCCCCTCCAGCAGCGCCGTTTTACTACAAAACACAGGAGCGAGCAGCTGGTTCACTTCCACTCTGACAGGGCGAGGCAGTGAAAGCATCGCCACACTTACTTGCACACAGGACACCTCCAGGTCCCCCTCTCGCAGTTCAGCTGCAGGTACGACTCCAGGTCGAAGCACTGGAAAGCAAAGGCAGGTCCAGACGTGAGGACGGGCCGGCCCGATGCAGGCGCGCCCGCCTCCGAGCAGCAGCGCAGCTCACCTGTATGTGTCTGCAGTCGTGGCCCCGCGCCGGCAGCTGGATTCGCCTGAAGGTGATCGGACACTTTAGGGACACTTTGATGGCCGTCTGCTCCACGCCGTCCTCCCCGTTCAGGCCCGGCGTCCCGGGAATGGTGCCGCTGCTGAAGTTCCTCTTGACTGAAGCAAAAAGGTGAAGACAGTTCAGAGGCGAGCTCCTCCCACACAGGGGGGGTTATCAGACGCATCCATTCTAAATCGTTTTGTGTATTTTACATAACCGAGAATCCAAAAAATGAATGTGATTTAGCGTAGAAGCATCAAGCCAAACTTAAACGCGCAGCACGTTTCTTTACTTGTACATTTCCGAAGAGCACGCAAACATGGCTGACCCTACAGACCACATGATCCGATCGGCTCAGATTTCGCCTACAGCTCCTGTTTGGAAGCATTTTGGCTTTTTTCATGCTGACGGTCAAAAGGCTTTGGTCAAAAGTCATGCTGTGTGTAAGCTGCATCGCATCAAAATTCAGCTTTTTTTTTTTAGCGGTGGCTGAGTGACGCTTCACGAAGCACGGAGGCTTTCCTGACAGTTGTACTGAAAAAGACTCGAAGCTTTAGGAATTCAATGATGGCGACATCTGGTGGACAACTGAAGCCATAGCAACCTCTAGAGCAGTGTTTTTCAACCAGGAAATTGCCCTCATTAACTGATATAAAAACATTTCCCATCTCCAGGATTTCAGCTCTCTGTTCATCCAAACAGGCCCTGCTTAAACACTGAGGAGTTAGGAATATAAAAGATCGTAAAATACCGGTACTTTTTCTTTGAGTTTATTTTATTTTATTAAAGACATTTTGATAAGAATGACGTACCGCAATTCAGCTGCAACTTCGGCTGTATTTTGGAAAAGTCCCGCCCCTTTAACTGTCTCCACCAATCATTCTTGGGGAGCTTAATCACATGTCATCAGTCTGACCAATCAGAAGTGGTTAAAGTCTTCACTTCCTTGTCCCGATTTAGCTCGTAAAGTCGCTCAGTTCTAACAAAAATACCAGCTAAAGCTCGTCTTTATTGGTGTAGCTCTCCACAGAATCCGGTATCAGACCGTGGAACAAGTGAACAAAACAATGAAGCTCCGAAAAGCGATCTCCGCCGGCCGTTAAATGCACTACATCTCCCATGATGCATTGGGTTGTGAGAGTGACAGCGCACAAGGAGATCTGTTGTTAAACGTCTTGAAACCAACGAACACACATCAAACTGTTTTTAAATCTTCTAACTTAACTTTTATTGCATCTTTTAGGAAAAAACAGCTGCAGTTTCAACCTTTTCTGCAACAATTATCTCAAAAATGCATGTGAGATTGTGGAGGGGCTGTGGATCAATACAGACTATGAGTTTCCCCGTTTTTTTTTGTTTTTTTTTTGGATCCTGGTGTGCCGCGGGATTTTTTTAAGGTTAAAGTGTGCCGTGGCTCAGAAAAGGTTGAAAAACACTGATCTAGAGAGCCAAAAAGTTTCAGTCCCACAAACAGCAACAGAAGTCTGTGGTCACAAGTGTTTGGTTCTTTCATACCAAATAATGACTTGACACTTTAAAAAAAATCCAGATTAACCTTAAGAATAAACACAGACTTTATGTATGTTATAAATGTTGCTTTATAGTCTATTTAAAGCCTTGAGCTTTATTTAAAAACTGTACTAACAGTCCAGAACAGGATACGACATCATTCCGACTTTGCAAATGATCCTGGTGTTTGAATGGAAAGGAAAACTTTTAAAGACCCATTCTGATAGAAATTGTGTTCTTATGGCATTTTTGTAATGATGGTGGACATTTATAAAGAAAGTTAAGGTTGAAATCGCATTTCTGAGCCTTTTTCTTTAAATTTAAATCGTTGCAAATAAGGAGCAGACGAATAAAAATATGATGTTGGAAAAATCCTGTAGCGGTGACGTAGAAGCCACACTAGTAGGTCTGAAGCTCCTCGCTCTGCTCCATTCCGATCATCCACCTGCAGACAAACAGATCCATGAACTGAATCTGAGCTGGAATCTGGATCTAAACTGGACGCTTCAATATTGCTCACCATTTATTTTGCACTGTTAATGTTTGGGCTGTGAGAGGTTGTAAGCTAGCAGGATGTGTTGTAAAAAGAGCGCTCTCGGTTACTGGAAGGGGGTGGGATTACTTGTAGTCCCGCCCACAATTCAGAGGTGAATTTCTAAAGAACTCCTGCTGCTCTGCAGAAACTATGTCTTAGAAAACAACACAGATTTATAGGTTTTGCCTAAATAAATAGATCAGAAGATGATCGGAGTGGGACTTTAAAATATGTAGAATTATTTTTAAAAAAATAAAGTACTTCGCGGATTCACCTGTCGCTGGTTATATTTTTTAACTCCAACGATAAACGAGGGATCACTGTAAAACAAAACTTCATTTATGCGAGCATGACCTCCATAAACATCAGTTTGTTTTAAGGTGAAAACAAACACCAACGGGTTTTAAACCATTCTAAATGAAGAAAACATCTTCCACTCGTCAAGAGTGTAAACCTGAGAATCGTCTGGTGGAAAGGACGAAGGAGAGACGAGAAACCAGGAGAAGCTGAAGAGGGTGGAAGGGCAGATCAGGAGGAAGGATTCATTAAAACAGATGAAAACTTTAACTGGTGCAAGAATCCAAACAGCGTTTGAGTAGTGTGACATGTCAGAACCATTGGACTTCCTGCTCTGCCCGCCTTTTTCCCCCCTGCGCAGGACTCACTCTTGGTGATGCAGTGCTCGGCCGGCAGCAGCCTCTTCTTCATCAGGCCCTGCAGGACGGACCTGACGGACGGTCGGTGCACCAGCTGCAGCACAAACAGGTGAGACTGGAGAGAGAGGGGGGGGGGGTGTTCAGGTGGGAGCGGCACACAACCTCTGCAGTCGGGGAAGGGGGCGGGGACTCACGCAGCAGCAGGCCGTCACCGTGATCTGCACCGTGTTGCGCCCCGGCTGGCACACCTGCTTCAGGTACAAGGGCTTGTGGGAGGTTTTGTTGTCGCCTCTTTCGATGGACAGAGGCGTGGCGTTGACACTGACCTGCAGAGAGGAGAGCGTCCCGATGAAAGCCTTCTGTGCTTGCGGCGCCATGTTTACGATGAGCCACTGACCCCCTAGCCCTCAAACTCTGAGAGGGTTCGCTGAAACAGAACAGTTCTAGGTCAGAACCCATAAGTACCTGCACCGAGGCCGGCCAGTTAGTGTTCATCTGTCTGTCCTCGTGGTGGTAACACTTAAACTGCAGCTCCAGGTCCGGCCTGTGGGGGGAGACGGCGCACAGCTTTAGGGGGTCTGGGTGGGGTTATCCTGGTTTGTTTCTGGTCCTGTTTGCTTGCATCACAGGTCTCTCTGCACTTCCACACAGCTCACCCGTCAAATGGGACTCTTACAGAAACCCAGAAGGTAAAACCCTTCAGCCGTTGGAGGATTAAGATCCTCGTCTCAGTCGAACAAAACAAACGTTTGTCGACCCGAAGGGTCAGACAAAAATCCTGAACAAAGCCAAAGCCAAAGCCAAACCCACGGAGGACCGTTTGAGGTCCTCTTCCTCACCTCATCATCAGGGTTTTGTAGACGGGGTCCCGGAGCTGGAAGGCGTGGTTACTGACGGCCAGGTTGTGCTCCAGTCTGAACGGCTCCAGCACAACGCCGTCTCGGACCGGGAATGTCAGCCGCAGGTCGTCACTGGGATTACCTTTGGAGGAAAACGCGTCGAGTTGAATCATGGAATTTGGACTTCAGATCTTCTATCTTGAAGCGTCCCGATGCCACGACTCAACTTCAGGACGTCCTGCAGACGGTTCGTCATCTCCAGGCTCCCTGAAACTTTGTTATCTCTTTATAATTTGTTTTGGATAAGACTTTTTGATTGCTTAGTTACTGGTTATCTGCTGCGATGGCGGGTCGCGGCCACATTCCTAAAACTTCCCAGCGTGTCATAATGCGCCTCACCTGTAGGGGGCGGCTGGGCGCTGATGTTGGGTTTGGAGTCAGGTGGTAGGTATGGCGGTTTAGTGTCCTGTCCTGGAGAGAGGTAGGGGGGTATGGAGCTCCCGGGCGTCATGGGAGGGGTGGGGTTCCCTCCCATCGGCGAGCTGGGGTACCCGGGCATCACGCCACCTCGAGCCGGCTGGAGGCCAGAGTGGAATATGTTCATGTTTAGAGCAGCCTTGACAGAACCGGGCCTGATTCAGTCCTGGTTCTGATTTTTCTCATGTCTGATGTTTAATACAAACAAAAATGATTTAAAAAAAAAAAGGTTTCTGTAACAACAAACAACAAAGCAGTTTCACGGCAATGAAAGCATTAAAACAAAAAGGATTAACTTTGTCAACTAAGACTGTGACGTTTTAAAGAACGGCATAGTTTTACCCCGTTCACCGCTGCTTGGGTGAAGGCGTTGTAGCCCCCCACTCCCCCCGGCGGCAGACCGCCCTGACCGTTGAAAGGCTCCGACTGTAAACCAAAAAAAAGGATGTCACAACAACAACAGGAAAAGGCAACAAATAAAAACTGATGATAAATGTGAAACGAACTAACAACTGTTCTAAGACCTTTTCCAGGTCGTATCAAAACTGTTCTATGGCTGTCGAGAGGCTTTTTTTCACGCTGTTGTGAACACCGAGCATGTGCTGAACGTGGATTATTGTACCCGCTTGTAGCGGATGGTGTTCGCACCCGATTCTGGCGCATGTTCTGACAGGTGGAGGAGCGTTGGTGTGAAATGCCAAAGCGCTGAAAATATGGCAAATCTTGCTCCAGTTTTTTTTCGTCACAGCTCTTTTCCATACCTCACTACCAAATCCGAGTCTCTGATCGGTCAAAGTTCAACTGGTTTAACTTAAAATGTGCGCTCAGTCGCCACACTTTTTGTACGTAGTGCCTAAAACTCAAAACCGGCCCTAAAATGTGCAGGTTTTGAACAAAGAAGCCAGAAAAGCGCTTCTACATGCATTGACAGACTTTTTGGTCGCTCAAACGCGTTTTTCTGAGCCCGGTGTGAATATAGTTTAAGGCTTTTTAAGCTGATCAAAAAGGAGTTTTAAGGCTGTCCTGAGTTTTCATGCGGGTCGGTCCACTTTAGAGTGTAGCCTAACGATGAGAGAACCTGAAGTCATTTAGGGTTCTTTTGGAATCGAAATTCTGAGTATTGACTGTATCTGAGAACTGGACCGAGTAACTCCTCCCCCCCATGGGGTTTCAAACAGGAAGTGGCTCAGAGAAGCCAAAATCCCATTGACGTCTATAGAGAAATAAACAGCTGTTCCTCAGTCATTCTATTGGTCAGAAACCATTCTGGATCTGATATGATTTTTTTTATTAACATCTTCTTGATAATCCTCCTTATTTTCATGACATTTTTGCTGCAGTGCTAGTTATTTAAGTCATAAACTGACCAATCAGAGGCCTCAATAATAGTAGGTGGCCTCGCTGCGAATGTTCGAAGCATCTGATTGACAGATTACTAAGGAGGTCTGGTTCCAACGTGGCCACAGAAATGTCGTGGAAAAATGGCGGCTGAATTGACTTCATGTAGTTGGAACCAGAAGTTAGACATTTTCTATAGGCGACGTCCTACTCGCTCAGTCCAGGTCACAGATACAGTCAATGGTTTGGAGTCAACATGACATCATCAGAGCCTCAATCTTCATCCAGAAATCCACTCAAGTCAAAGAGTAGCTGACAGTTTTTAAGTGATAATGACTCATTAATTAATGTATGAACTCATGGAAAAGTGTTTCTTTTTTTTTCTTTGTTTATGTTTTAATAGTTTTACTTCTTGCTGGTCTTTTGTTCCATTTCTAATATTAAAGTATTTTCTTTTTTGGGTCTTGTTTGGACCGTCTTTGTGCTTTTATTGGAGCGAATTAAAGTGACGCAGTGTGAGAGCAACCTTGTAATACTGGGGGGGAGGGTTGGGCTGGCTGGCGCTGGGGGGGAACTGCCCCGGATTGTGCGACCCAGAGGAGTACTGCCCCATGTGGGGCATCCGGCTGGAGGGGTAGGAGGGTGAGGGGGCGCATCGCTGCTGTGGAGCGGTGGGGTACTGCAGAGGCTGGCCGGGATACCCGGACATCCCCCCAGAACCGTACTGCGGACCAGGAAAACCCTGAAAAGAGGCGGCAGGTTAGCCCAGAGTCCCGGCGGTCGCCGGTGAAAACTGCCGACTGACCTCCGACGAGAAGGGCCGCTTCAGGCCCTGCTGCCCCCCCGTGTAGCCCCCGTACAGAGGCATCCTCTGAGTCTGAGCGGGGTGAGACTGGTACAAGCCCCCGGAAGGAGGCGGCTGCCCATGTCGCGAGGGGACCATCCCGCCAGGGTTCATCCCGCCAGGGTTCATCCCTGGGGGCCCACGGGGGCCCGAATGAGACAGGAACTGGGTGCTGTAAGAGGAAGCTCCGCCCATCTGTGGAGGGAATGGAGAAACCAGAAAAGATGAAGCTAAAGATAAAAGTTATTTTGAACCGAAACCTGAAAAACTTCACGGCTTTCACAGCGCCACCTGATGGACTCACCAGGAACTCATCAACTAAATACTTATTACTCTAATAATAAAACATAAAAAATCCAAATATACAGCATCACCCCCCCCCCACCCCCAATTAACCGAATATCACTGTCGCACATCTCTGAAGGAAGAAAATTCACAAATACTCAAACTGTAACGAGTTTTAAAAAACACAGATTCCTGTAACAAAACCAAAATACTTTAGTTATTTATAAGACCACAGTTATATACACGCCCGGCGACCTAAAGGCAAGTTTTTCAGTAAATCCCGGAGGCAGCAGTCGCATTTTTACACGCTGTGCGGCGACCAAGGAGGTTTTAAGAACTGGTATAATATGACAGCAACCGAACAATTTTTGATATCTATCAGTAGCCGCCCAGGGCATATTTGGCAGTCCAGTGACAGACGGGTGGCAGTCTGGTAACTGAGCAATAGCAGGGGCTCCAAGGTCCCAAAAATCGTCTGAGAGTTGGCAGATTTCAGACTTGGCGTCCCGTTGCCACCGTCCGATTTGTTTGAAATCAAACGGTAGCAGCACGGTAACTCGTAGACATGGGCACGGACCATGGATTCATTAAGAAAGATGGGCCGGGGGCCCCGGGATGACCAGACGACAATCTGGCCACCGTGGGTCCAAATGGGGAGACGGCATTGATGCTGCACAAAACTCATCCTGCCATCGACAGCACTGCAGCGACCATATCTTTTCGTGACGCTGGTACCTCTGACACCTGCAGATTGACAAACTGATGCTGAGAAGAATATGAAGAAGACAGAACTTTGTGCTTTCTGCACCACCAATGGAAGAAGAGCAACCCACACATGAACAGCGAAGAAGAAGATGAAGACCAATCTGAGTCGAAAACAAAATGGCCTGATTGTTATATAACCCCTGGGCTGCTGGGCACTTAATATGGAAAGCCGCCGTCCAGAGACAATTACACATCGTCCAATCAGAGCTGCCACCACCCTGTGGCCGCCCATTCCGTTATGGCGCTGTCCCCGTCTACTGTCATGACCAAGCCAACGATTATTTTTTTAAATCAGGCGGTGGCATGAAACCTTGAAGATTCTGCCTCTCCATCGCGCGGCGGCGCTCGCATTAATGACCCTAGCACAACTTTGTGATCCAAAAAACCCAAAAGTAGAACCAGAACAGCTTCACAGACAGAAGTGACCCGCTTTAATACTGTACAGTCATATATAGTGGCAATATATGGAAATATTTCGGATACTTCACAACTAAAACCTGATATTTGACTGAAGCCTCCTGAGGAAATATCCTGAAGAAGATGCTAAACTTTAACCTCAAGATTGCCTTCTGCTTCAACCATCTCCACAGTAACAACGACCTTCAACGCATCATGGCGCCCCAAACCGACTTAAACCTCGGAGACAAGCGGCAAACTTATGTTTGAAAATGTTTCTTCAGCAGCAGAGATTCCAATTTGTTGAAACGATTCTCCAATAACTGGACAGGAAGTGTTTTGGCTGCAATTCTTACCTGGCCGTAGCTCAGCTCCTGGTTCTGCTTTTCCTGAATTGCTGCCACGGTCGCCGTAGCTGTGGCGGTCGCTGTGGCGGCGGCGGCCGCAACAGCGGCGGCTGCGGCCTGGGTGAAATCCGAGGCCGGCCGGACACCCAGACCGGCACCTCCGCCGTTTCCGGAGTAACTGTGGGGAGACGGAGGACGAGGCCGCGGTGAACCGAGAGAACCGGCGAGAGTCGGTCGTCGTGTCAAATGATGACACAGCAAGACGGCCGTCACACACATGCTGCACGAGAACACGCTGACATGCTATTAGACTTTAAAAGGAGTTCCAGAAACACCTGAGATGTCACCGGCGACAGCTGAGTATCACACTCTTTGACAAACCGTAACTCCTGGACCGTTCATGCGATCAGCTGATTGAAAAGCAGCTGATCGTTTCGGCTTTGCAGTAATATGCAACATTTTACGCTTACGCTGTTTAAGTCCTAAAAGTCCCACTCTGACCTTCTTTTGACCTCTTTTTTAAAGTGCACCCATCATCATTATCATCATCATTGCTATTTAACATAATTTGGATTTAACAATTAAAATTATTTATATATATTTTTTAGAGACTCCTGTGAGTCTCTAGAATTCAACAACGCTCAGGTTTGATTTGTTTTTATCTTTTTTATTTCGGCTTAAACTAATCCAACAAAGTTACGCCAGAAGACAATTGTTTTTTTTAAACTCCTTTCATAAATAAATTAGTAATTTGATGATTAATTTGCACTTTATGGAAACATTTTTTCAACTTCTAACATTGTAAAATCCTGTAGTTTAATAGACGATCAGTATTCTACGGGAAAGCAGTTTGGTATTGAAGCTGTCAGGATTTGGATTGTTAGGTTTAGATGGAGATTTATGCTTAAAAAGAACCAAAGATTTAGATAAATCCCACATAAAAAAATATTAAAAAGTGATTGTTGCTTTTTATGCACATTAGTCCAGAGGCTTTCACTGCAAACTTTGACTTTTACTGGATGTGTTTTACCTTTTTCTTGATTTATATCGCATTTTCCAGAGGAAAAGTCACAGGTTTTGTTTTTCAATTAGTGTGACTTATACTCATACTTATATTTGTTTTTTTTTGGTCTTTTTATGCATTTTTTGGGATCCTGCAACCTACACTTTAGTGCAACTTATACTAATGGAAAATACAATAATTTGATTTTTAAGGCCAAACTTGTATGTTTTTTCCACCCTGGTCATGCACTACAGCTGCTGGAAAAAGCGTAAAGACAAATAACACGAGGAATAAACATTACTGCAGCGCAGAACATTTCAGTTATCGGACTGATCTGAACCAAAGGATATGTAAGGAGAGGAAAATATTACTTTAGCCAAAAACATTTACATAAAGAACATAGAAACAGAAAATGCAACTGCGATCTAAAAAAGCATCAATCCAGTTCTTTAGAGCCAGCGCGTAGTTTGTCCCTGCTAGGCTTCCATACAGTTTAAAATCCATTTACAATGAAAGTGATGTACCTTCCTCCATACGCTGAACCAGGGTTGTACGCCGCGCCGGGACGTCCATACATGACCGGCTGGCTGTAGCCTTTAGACACGACGTCTCCGTACGACTGCTGCCCCATGAACTGGGAGCCCATGCTGCCGCCGGGCATCATGTGACCACCGGAGCTCTCGCCAGGGCCCATGGGTGCACCAAATACCTAAACACACAGAGAGGCGATCTGTTTGCCGTGCGGTCCTTCAACAAATCCATGTTCAGGTTAGACTGGTTGTTGAAGTTCACACCAACAGAAACCGTGTTTAAAAAAAGCAAAACGTTTTAAAGCTAAAAACTGTGCGGTCCAGCTCAGAAAAGGTCATCATCTTGAAGAGCATCACAACAATGGTAGCTGTCCAAGTGCTGCCCGCTCATCCCGAAGGTCACTGCTGGTCATGTCATGTTCCAGCTTCTCTGCCTTTGAAAACCTTAAGGCCGTGTCAAACAGTCATTACGTAAAATTAGCGGACAGATGAAAATTGGTCATACGTAAATATACACATAAAAGGTGAGAAACGTTGTGATCTTTAAGTGAAATTTCTACAGATGCATCACAAAAGAACCACGTTAAAACCACTGAAGTACAAATAGACCACGCAAAAAACACGTAAATCAACGTAGAACATGAACCACGTGTGATTGTTGTGCCGTTTATATGCAATTCATTAGTGATTTGTGTGTCGATTACGTAATTTTAATGTAAAACGTGCGCCGTATACGCAATAAAAGTTATACATCGGTTGTTCATGCGTTCATGAACGGTTGTGGAAAGATACAAATTTGTGTTTGCATCTCCCAAAAATCACGCACAATTGTGTAAGATTTATATAAAAAATAAACGACGTAAAATACGCGTAAATTGCATAATTGTCAACCGACCAAAAATTTTGAAAAACTTAAAAAAACGAATTCATGTGAAGACCGAAAGGCAGAAACCAATCAGTAGAGAAAAATCTGAGCACATCGACAAATGACGAGAGCAAGAAAAACACATATGAATTACGCATATCACGCATTTATCACGAAAGACTAGAATTCGTTACATGAAAAATGCACAAAATGTTCGTCGTGGCTGTGTGACCCGGCCTTTAGTCGCAACCTTGGGTTGGTGTGGGCTGTGTGCAGCTGAAAATTGGTCAGACGTGTACGGGGCATTCAGGTGACCCGCAGGAAATATCAAGGTCGTAAAGCGCTCCGCTCAGTGATGAGAGAAAAGAGTAGAGACTTCCGTAGAGAGAAAAGTTCACTTACATGTTCACTTACATGTTACATGTTTCTACGTTCGTGCTGCATTCACGTGAACGTTAAAACGAGGAAATTAAGACAATCAGAATCCAGTTTGTGTGGACATGTTCTTCTGTAAATACCTCAACTTAGCCTGGTTGTCATGGAAACAATTTGCAATTATGACCAATAAACTCCACATCCTAAATACAGGACCGTGTTTTCTTTTACTTTAGACAAGAGAGGTTAGGTTTCATAGAGGGGAACCTGATAAGAACAAAGTCCATCGTTACCTGGCTCTGCGTGGGATTGGTCACGCCCCACACTGTGGTTACTACAGAGAGAGATCCTGCGTGCTGATTGGTTCCTGGTTGCCAGGAGACTGGCTCATTTGTGAAGGATCCGTCAGCGCTGCAAAGGGACACGATGGGATGGTTGATGTGAGGAGGAGAGCATCCTGATATCAAAAACCTCTAAATGTCACAATATCAGAGTGAAAGCGTCTCATCGCTTTCTCGCCAAAACGGAGTCCTCCGCCTTGTTGGAGCTCAGTTACCGCGGCGCCACACACAGACGGACGAGAAAAGGTCACGAATGAATCACTTGTTTTGGTGAGCTAACAATTTGTCTGATCCTGGTATATTTATCTGACAGCTTCCTCCAAAACCAGAGGAAAAAACCACAGCAAACCACACCCTCTATAGCCCCTCCCACCTTACTAACAGGACAGATGAACGTTTGGTATTTCAATCTTATCAACCATCTAATAACTACCGTAACAGTTCAATCATAGGTATTTCAGTCAACTGAGTTTTGGTTTTAGCCTTTTCTGTACATGACGGATGCTCTGGTGATTAAATCCAACGTCTCGTATTTTAACCTGAACTGAAGAAATTACTTTTTTTTTTTAAGTACGCTTATTATTAAAATCCAGAGTGATGTTTTAAGCATGCATGTCAGCATTTTAGTCTTTCTTCTTAAAATTTCTTAAAATACAAAGCAACCTGCTATTTCTAACAACATTGTAATTAATCATTAGTACACAGACAACATGTGAAATTATTTAACAGCAAAAAACAGATATAAACAATGACTGTGTGACAGATTGTAATGACTCGACTTGGCCAGCAGATGTCACTGTTTCCTGTTTGTTTGAAGCCTCAACATTTGATAGTGTTTCAGTAGAGCTACAAACCAGTAACTTTTTCTTCTTCTCGAGTTTTTGTTTTTTGTGAAACGTCGTCACACAAAGTCTGTTTTTAGTCTTTAATTGTTCTTCGCGAGTTTTTTCTTCTCCTGTGGTGCTAAAAATGACTTTACGATGTCTGATTTAACACATTTGTATTCAGTGCATCTCTTTCGACGCGTGGCAAATTCGATGCTTGCCAAAAAAAACTGTGTTCATCACTACATGGTAGGCCTGGGCGAAAAATCGATTGAATGAATTAATTTGAATTTTTTGTTACGGGCGATACGCGCATTCTTGGCTCCCCAGAGCTTCCGTAGCGTTAGTTTCACACGGTGGTATGGCAAGCGACAAACAACAAAATTATGATGATAATAGCACACACGAAACAGCTAGCGACAGCATGGCTACCGGTGAGAGTGGGAAGTATGTTCCCAAGAAAAGAATAAAATCATCTGTTGTTTGGAAGAGACACCCCCCCCCCCCACGCTGCAACAGTTGCCTTATTCCCATCGCAGTCAAAGACTCACTCGCTCTAGTGTGGCACGCGCTCAGTCTTCTTACACACGCAGCGCCTAGACACACATACTCATTCTACAACGCCTATACAGTTAGTTCATTAGTCAAATGGTTAGTTGTTACTGTTATTTGTTAATAAAGAATACTGTGTTGTAATTATTACTTGTACCAGTATTCATTTGCGACGCGGCCGCCAGAGGGTCTTTTGTTCGGGGGTTGACCGCCTCTCCTGCTGCTTCATCATCGTCTTTGTGGAGAAGACGGAGTTTCTTAGTTTAATTAAAACCTTAGACTCTAGACATGAGCTGTATTGTTATTCCTTTAGAAAATGGTGCAACTCTCAAGGTGAATGTTTGTCTACTTTTAGTCTAGACTACAAAGTGGGACTTAAAACACAGCTGGGACTTTAAGTAAGTAAGTAACCTTTTTATTTTAGACAAATGAAAACAAGTGTAGAATAACAAAATAAGACAAAGAATTTTAAAACAAAATTATATAAACAACACAAGTCCAAAAGGGAGTGAGAAGAAGAAAAATCTTATCCTTAACTTTGTTTCCAAGATTGTGTTCATTTAATTATTATTCATTCCAGAAATGGGGGTTACATTTGTCTTGCATTTGATTAAATAAAAGCAAAATTTGCTTTAATTTGTCTGCCGTTTGTACTTTTTGCTTTCCTTAAGGGGGGGAGATCGGGGAAAAATCGGAAATCTAATAAAAAATAAATAAAATCGGATATTTTTAGGCCATTTCGTCCAGCCCTACTACATGGAAGCATTGACTGCATATCTCATTTATAGTCAATCCATGCGAGACTTGGACGACAATTAGAGATCAGGTTGATTTTTAAAGTTACATTTTATTCAGAGACTCTCTCGGTACGGCTTCCCCATCTATTGCGGGAGCTGGTCTGAATGACGGCGCTTTTAGCGGTACTTCTGTCTCTCTGTGTCTCAGCTTGACGACTTTCTGTCCCACATTAGTCCAAAAGAGTTTGGCCGATCACCGCTAGCTCCACGGAGCTAGGGGCTTTGTGATGTCATAGGGAACCCACTTGTCTTAGTGTCTGAATACTCTGCGTGAACGGATCAAAATACCGATTTGGGGTTGTTGTTCGTGAGGAATAAACATTATAATGCACTTAAAAGCTCTAGAAGTTGATTTTGCATGATATAGGCCCTTTAAAATTGCTGTGCCAGTTGGTAAGATTACACTTTTTATAGTTACCCCTTTAAAAACATGCGACCAACCTTAGAATATGTGCTGGCAAAGCCGCAATGTGCATCAATTTGAGTTTCCACCAGTTCTTGAGCTTACGCGCAAGTAGATTTGTGCAAATAACACAGGCCTCACTTATTTTATTCATGTAAAAAGCATTTTTTCGGTTTGTCATTTGTTTTTAAAAGAAATTCTGCTGAAGATTTTCTAAGCATTTTACAGCAAATTTAAGAACTAATTTGAAGAGAGAGGTGCTTTTTCTGTGTACAAAAAACAGAAAGAGTTCTTAAAAACTCATTTAAAAACAAATAGAAGCCGAGTCAGAAAAAAGAAGAATTCCTCCGTCTTTAAGTTCCCAAAGGGGTCAATGGGGCCGGCGTTTTTTGGTCCAGCCTCCCAGCTCACCTGAGTATCTGCAGGTGTGCGAGTGTGGAGTGGGTACCTGTGTGGAGTGGGAGGCAGGGAGGGTTTCATGGAGTTGAAGGGGTTCATCTGCTGAACGGGGGGACCATGAAAGAGCCCCCGCTGTCCTGGAGCTGCGGCCCTGACAGACAGAAAGACAAGAAGACGAAGCGCTCACTTGCTGCACAGCAACCATTTGTCATCAATACAGGCCGCACAAAGACAAACCGCCTCCCACTTTCTGCTGCTCGCGCGCGCGTGTGTGAGGACTGCGCACATCAAAACGTTGGCCTATCGCTGTCTGCTGCAGCCCCAATACCTCTGGAGGGGGGGGGGCGCTAAATATAGCCTGCTGGTTTCAAAAGGAATTTAAAAGAACAGAGATGTGAAGAGGCGCGCTCTTCTGCCGGCGTACGATCCCTGATCATAGGCTCCTCCACCGCCGAGCAGGACTCCTCCCTCGGATATCTGTGCTCCCAGAAGGTCACGGCGCTCCTTCATCTCTCCAGGACCTGACTCTGCTGCAGGCCTCGTGACACAAAAGATTTGAATCCGTCACCATTTAAACCGATGAATGCTCAGAAGACGGAGAACGCTACAGAACATCACAAACCCACGTTCTGGTTCAATGATCCAACTCTGTTCCCCTCAGGGGAAGACCCATTCAAGAACCAAGCTTTGCATCTTTGGTACTGTATATGAAAACTGGACTGAGTGTTCCAAACAGGAAGTGGCTCCAAGAAGCCAAACTCCCATAGACTTCTATAGAGCCGTTACTCAACCATTCTATTGGTCAGAATACCAATTCTTACTTTGATACCTTTTTTAACATCTTGAGAATATTCATTTTATTTCTTGAATTGATAGTTTTTCTGCAGTTGAAGTTATTCAACTGCAGAAAAACTATGCCTCCATGTCCAACGCTTAAAACGTTGGACAAGCTCACTCCTGGTTGGCTAGAATGGTTGCCATAGAAAGGACGACTCATACTGACTCGGACCAAACACTGCTTACGGACTACGCCTGACTCCAACGTGGGTCATTTGATCGAAAGTGGAAGTAAATAATTTCTATGGATGACTTGGTATCACTTGGTCCAGTTTTCTTGGCTCCTGTGGTGCAGCGGTAGGGCGGTCAACCTCTGATCGGAATATTGCACGTTTGATTCCCATCTTGTGTCGAAGTGTCTTTGGGCAAGACACTGAACCCCACCTTGCGTCTGGTGGGAGGTTGGCGCCAGTGTTCGCCAGCGGGCCACCATCAGTGTGTGACTGTAAAGCGCTTTGGGCCTTTGAGGAAGGTAGAAAAGAACTTTACAAGTATATATTTACCATTTTACCATTTAATGTTACCGTTTTCAATAGTTTTAGACTAGCCCCACCCTGTGATGCAGGTAGCCAGAAGCGCCATGAATAGTCACACCTATTTGTATTCGACTGATCCACTAGGGAGCAATGAGCCACAATCTGTGCGAACCAAAGTTCAAACCAAAGACAAAGTTTGGCGTTAAGTCTCAAATGGAGACAGAACTTTAGGGGCCGTCATTATGAACAAAAGACGGAATCGGCCCCACAACATCCCAGCTTCAGGGCTACACCATTTCCATTCACCCACTGAGCTACGAAACGCACAAAGACATCTGAACGATGTACAGACCATAAACACCAACTTCAACTCAGATCAGATCAAATCAAATCAAATCAAACTTCATTTCTGACAAAAGTAGCTCAAAGTGCTTCACACAAAAACAATTTCCAAATTTTAAAACCAATCTTATTTAATAAATGTAAATAACCAGACAAAAAGATATATAAATAAATAACTATAAACAGATTTAAATCTTTAAGAATAAATAAAATAAAAAGATAAAAAGATTGTCCATTTTAACCACAAACAGTTGGTCCTTCAAGGCTGATTAATTTGAATACTTTTAACTTCGGATGAGGACAGTGGAGACTGAAACGTCTGAATGTTGGACGATAAATGCTGAAGGTGCCAGAGAAAGAAGACTACAGTGAGAGAGGAGAGGAGGAGAACAGAGGGAGACAAACAAAGAAGAGAAACAACAATCAGCGCTGACACTTATTGATTCCGTCGGCGTTGGATTGCTCCGCTTATGGCTTGTACAAACAAGGAATGGGCGGAGCTACAGGCGCCAGCGGATGTCAGGGTCGTTCAACTATTGCAGGAAGGGATTTTGTTTGTGTTTTTGGGATCAATGTTCTCTTCTGTAAACACGTGGATTCACTGGTACCGTCCAGTCAAGCACCAGCCAAGTTCTTCACGAATTCTCGCTAGGAGAACCAAACTCGATGGAACGTTCGACCCGTTTCCAAGTATGACCCGGCGATGAAGAAGAAAGATCACGGATCTTCAAAAACACATCTCCATAAACACTCCAGGAGCAGCCAGAGCAATGAGGCTGTTCTTGATCTGCTTCCTCTCTCCTCCAGCTCCTCGCTGCTCTCCTCCCACCTCCTGCTAATGATTCTCTTTATTTGGCGGTTACCAGCTGACGTGCTAATTTCCCCTGACATCCCAGAGGCTTGAGCGTCCTCTCCCCTGTTTCCTCCTCTCCGCCGTTTCCCTTTCACACTTTGCAGATTTGGGTCAAACATCTTGCATAAAAGGAGCCAAAGGGAGGGGTGTCCTTCAGATCACGTGACCACCTGACGGCCGTGAATCCCCCTCAATCAAACAGACATCCGGACGGAAACGGCGCACAAGGTGGGGACGGAACGCGGAGATCACAGCGACGACCTCCAGAGCGGTTACCGACACGCTGTTCTCGCCGTCATCTCACCTCGTTTGGCCTCAGCTGCTTGACATTTCCTTTACCCACAACTCCCCTCTCCTCCACTCCTCAGTCTGTTCCTGTCCTCTAACCTCCCTGCTGTCACGGACCATCAGATCAGCGGCGAACGGCCCGTCTCTTCGGATCAGCGGCGTGTGCAGAGGTTGACGAATGAGAGGGTCTTTAAACCGACATCACTGAGGCCTTAATGAGCCGTTTACCATCGATCAGTTCGGTCTATAAACCTGAACAGTTCAAAGACAAGAGCCAAACTCAACATGGATCAATTCCAGGACGTTAAATAAAGGAGCTGAAAGACCAACATCCATTATTTTCTATGGTTACTCCATCCTTCAGCCTTAAGACCATCAGAAACACACTTTCAAATCACTCGCTTCTGCTGCCAAGTTAGTCAGATTTCACTTTCGAGAACAGCAATATCTGACTCTTCTTTTTTTTAAAAGCCCACATGATTAGCCCCACGCCGCCATGCCAAATCCAGGCCTTAAGGGCCAGTGTCCATGTTTTCCAACCAACCTGCCATTGAAGCTCCTTATTGGCTAAACACAGGTGATCCAGGTAATCAGCAGCAGGTAAGGCAGGATTTCTGCAAAACCAGCAGGAGGCCGGCCCTCGAGGCCTGGATTTGGGGACTGGATTAAGAAGAGTATTTTAGTCAATCCCAGAGCAGTGGTTTAAAGTTCCACTCCGATCATCTTCGGATCTATTTTCAAATCGTTCCCAGTGGTCTTATTATTATCAAAATTTCAAAAATCTTGTTCGTTTTCAAGGACATAGTTTCTGCAGAGCAGCAGGAGGTCATTACAAGTTCACCTCTGAGTTGTGGGTGGGACTGCAGATGCACAGCAGCAACCCCGCCTCCCTTTCCCCTCCACATACCTGAGGGCAATCTGTTTACACGCTCTACCGCTTACAGCCCCTCACACCACCAACCCAACACTGCAGCGGTGCAAAAGAAACGGCAGCAACATCAGAGCTCTCCAGCCGGACGGTTCTGATCCAACAAGGACGTTCGTGGATCGGTTTGTCTGCAGGTGGAGGCATCGTAATGGAGCGGAGCAGGAAGGTCGTGGCCCCGCCCAGCGTATTTTCTACGATCGCAGTTTTTCTGCTGCTGCTTCACAATGATTTAAATAAGGAGATACTAACAAATGCACTTTTAAGTTTAATTTGGTACCCATGGACCGGTACCTGTTTGCGGCCCAGAGGTTGGGGACCACTGCTTTTTTTAATGAAAACATTAAACTTTCAAAATTTACCCAGGTTGTAAAAAAAAGAAAAGAAATTACAAATATGCAGTGATGAGTCTGTAAATGACACCAAGGCCCTCAGCTGATTCCAGCTCCTGCCCGAACAAACAATGTGATCTGTGTTAACCCACAAAGTTCCCATGAAGGCCTCGGGTCAACAAACACTTCCCAACACCATCCTGTGCAACCCTGTCTCCTTCAGCGTCCATCAGTCAGACGCCTCCATCCCCAAAACATGAACAAACGAGACCTGGAGACCTTCAAGATCTGGAAGGAACCAAGACGACGATGACTGAAGAAATAAACTAAACCAATCTCACCACATGAAGACCAGAGCCCACCCCCAATGCACCCCCACCCCTTCAGGCCCAGGTTGAGCTGCTCGGTTTGGAGAGTTTATAGACATTTTGTCTGTCAAGCTCTAGAAAGGGAACCTTGTAGAAGAAGCTCTGATTGTGAAAACAAACCGCCTTGTGAAGCAAAATGAACTGAACCCAAACTCTCCACTCCGACCTTATTTTAAAATCCTGGGAATCAGCGAATCAACACCGCCAATTCCCACAAGTCCAAGCTGGATGCATGACTGAATCTTCACGTGAATTTCCAGCTTTGCGGTGGAAATCTTCACACCCAGCACAGTTTCAGACTGAACACTTCAGATCTGTTCGGGATTTGTGCGAGCATGAAATACAGCAGCGGTCTTCGCTCCTGGTTTAAGCCCATGGCGTTGAATAATGACCAAAAAGTGTCGGCACATCAAGATGTCACGGTGCATTTGACCCATGGCTAATCTGGATGCAAGATGTCACAACATCACGTCGTCTCTCATTAGCCGACAGGCCACAGATGGGAAATGGAGCCCCACTAATGAGCATGGGGTTTGATTTTTGGCAGGAAACAACGTTTGCTGCGGTTTTGACACCCAAACCGATTAGTTCATCGTCCAGTCAGATGCTGAAGCCCAACGGGAAAAAAGGATTCCCAACGTGAACCAACCAAAACTGACATGCTCCTGTGTTTGCTGCACCCTGTGAGACGGTGGAGCAACAACCCAGGTATACAAAACCATCTCACAGGAGACACTTCTGCTAAAAAGACCAGACCAGACCAACTGCCCCCTGCTTTGGAGAGCCATGAGATGAGATTGTTTCAGGTCATCAATGGAAGCAAGCAGGTTTCAAACATGGAACGTATTTCCATTCAGGATGAAGAAGCTGCTTTAATAATGGACAGACCAGACGTGGGCGGAGCCTTGCAAAAACCTGCACGAGTTTTTTGGGTTGTTGGGTCCGTGGAGGGTCTAAAGGGGAGCGCAGGTGTGTCTTGGAGTTCCCTTGAGGCTCGTACGGCCCCCTTCAGAAACGTCGTGAAAATGGAACGTACCACTGTCGTGCAAGTGTTAAGTCGTGCATTTATGAAATCTTTGGCACAAATGCTGCACGTGAACATGACACGTAGGCGTCCGTAGGATTTCCACGCAAACTTCATGTTTGTGAAAGAAAAACTTTGTAAAAATGTAAAGAATTCCTTTGACTTATAAACTGAGCTCAGAAAGGGTAGGAGGTCAACGTCTTAAAGCCTCAGTCCCGACTGTCCTTACAGGAGGATGCAGACGGTCTGCAGGTGAAAAATGGTCATACCTGTACGGTGCGGGGTGCACAGGTGACCTGCATGAAAACTATTTTAAGATCATAGACCGCTCAGTGAACCTCAGTATGAGGGAACACTTAGGAGTGAGATGCAGGTGTGTCCTTCAGATTGTTCATTTTTTCAAATCCAAGGGACTGTATAAGGATCCCGTTAGTGCTGTTCACGTGATACGTGCGCGCTCCTTGCTGTTAGAAATGAGAAAATTAGACAATCAGAGTGTAGTTTGTGTGGACGTCATACGGGCCCGTACATGTCAGGTGCACATCCCGTGCGTGTAGCTTTTGTGTGTGCAGTCAGTAAGGAGTCCGCACTCACACCTCGCCAACGGCTAGTGTGGGTAAGGACACCGTACGAAAGCCTCACCCGTACGTAATAAGTGCGTGGAACTTCCATGACCCTTACGAATACTTCACGATACACCTACCACATGCACGACAGTGGTACGTTCCGTTTTAATGACGGCCCTTAAAGTGGCTGTACGAGCCTTAAGGGAAGGGTTGTCCACCGACCCCGGATAACCCAAAAACCTGCAGCCCCCATACAGGGCGACACCCCCCCCCCCCCAAACAGGTGCATGTGACTAAATATTACAGTGAAAAGAGAAATGTTTTCATAAAAGCAGTTATTTTAATCAAACAAATGCCAAAGCTACACCAAAAAACATCAAATAGAGACAGAAACCAAAGAAATGGCATTAAATGAAGTCAGGGCGTTAGCGAAACTGGATTAGAATAGATTTTTCTTAATTTCGACATTTTTTCAGTATTAGCAAATAGGACATTTATCATTGTATTATTGTTTACCATTTATTCCAAATGAAAAACACAGTTAGTCCAACGGTTAACAAGCATAATAGCTTAAGCGTTTGCCACTCAGTGATCCGCTCCGAAGGTGTTCTTTGATCAGGAGCTTATTCAGAGTCTCAGAAGGATCTGAGGGACGCGTCAAAGGCAGCAGCAGGCTGGGAGGCACATGAGATGTTTCGTCACTGATCCAGAGCTCCTCTGACAACAACAAAGACGGCCTCTGCTGCTTCCATGTTACCAGACGGGGCACGCCGTACACCGCCTGCTCCGAAGCTGTCAGCATTGCCGCGCTGAGACGTAAACAAAACAGAGCATACATGCAGAAAGATGTTTGGAAAGTTTTTGGCTGAAACTTGTGAGAATTCTGAAACCAGAAAAGATCAGATTTCTGCATCATAATTCACACGCAATGCTTCATTGGCGCCAGCAGTGCCCTAAACAGCTTCACATGTATGTTTCATTGAAAACAGTGAGCAGCTGGCGTCGATGCAGAACCGAGCTCTGCTGCTCTTCATGAACATAACTACATCCTCTCCTGTCAACACACGTCCAAAAGGCCAGAGCCCGGCTGCCCAACAAACATCCAGGAAACTCAGGGCCACGGGGACCAAAAACAGGCCGCCTCACCTCAGAAACCCGCCGCAGCACAACAAGCGGCTGTGCCTCATTAAATGACTGCTGAGAAGCAGCCCCCGTCTCACTGAGAGGCTTTCTTCGCAACAAAAACCGTCTGTGGCCGAAAGAAAAGTCAGCGACAGATATTAACGTTCCGTCATTTATGCAGAGGCCTGAAGGGGGCGACACTACATCAGCAACACTGCACGAGGCAGCCCAATACCAAAGATGCTGCAAGTTTCACTCACGCAGACAGTTTTTTGTTGTTGTTTTTTTACAGCACACTGTGTCCTGATTGGCTGTAGACCACTGTCACTCAATCGTCTCTGTGCCATGTCTTCTGTGCAGAATGCCTTCAGTTTACCAAATCCGCATAAAACCGTATTTTTCGGAGAACAAGTCGCAGTTCTTTTGCATAGTTTGGCTGGGGGTGCGACTTATACTCAGGTGTGAATGACGTGACTTTTTTTTTTAAACATAAATAGGCTCACATGTTCACTACATTCCCACTAACAACCACCAGAGGGTGTACCAGGAATGCATATCAGTATTAGCTATTGATAGCAACAGAAGAAGAAGCACCGCTCAGTCGGAATTGTTCCAAAGCGAAAAGAAAACGGTTAAAAATTCAATGGATTTGGTGATTTGAAGAGATGCAAAGAGTTGAGTTGACTCATTAGCGTGTTCTTTATCCAAATAATTGTTCATATGTTAGCTAAAGTACGTTTCTTGAAGCTAAATAAATAAGCATCAATGTGTTACGGTAGTGAAGCATGCAGATATTCATTCTATTATTATCTATTATAGTTTTTTTCTCTAATGAAATTTTTTTTTGCGTTTGCGATTTATACTCCAGACCGACTCATAGTCCATAAAAATGCATTAAATCGTCGACTGCAAGCGGATCTTTTGTTTTCATTCTATGATCCTGGACCCATTTTTCTACAAATGTTTAAAACTTCAGAGTTTAAAGGAGAACGAAATGTGTGACAATGTCCACGTCTGTTAGCTTTTATTTGTAAATGTAAACATGTGTAGGACGAATCATTTCCTTTGAAGTGCTCCCCATTTGAAATGAATCTGTTCATTTGGTGTTGTAAAGCAAACGGCAGCAGTTAAATGATTATTCTGTCAGGAAGGACAATGGATCCGTGTAGAGACGGTTTTTCCCAGACCGGATCCCGGCTGAGACGCCCCCCCCCCCTCCACCCTGACCCCCCAGCCGGATGAAGCAGGTGGAGAACATCAGGGACGGGTCCATTGTTAGGATGCCTTCCTCCTGCAAGTTCCCCTCAGTCCAGCCCAATTTCCATGTGTTTGCATCTCAAAGGGAGCCATGCAAAGATGTGAGCGTGCACGCCAGCACGCGCACGCAGTGTGAAAACCCTCTGGAGCAGGATGTGGACCAGAAACAGGCAGTTTGTGGGCAGTCTGTTGCACAACTGTTGCCACAACACAATGCATCTTCACGCAGCAGCAGAGCGGTTACATAAACGCACGGATGATGTCCGGCTCACAGTTTCCCTCCAAAAGTCTCCCCCCGCAGCAGAGCATCCACAGCTCACCTGCTTCAGACCCGCACCTTTACTGACGCGCGTCAAACGCGGGGCTTTCTCCGGACCCTCCGGCATGAACCGCATCCACACGTGTCTGCAGGCGCGTGAGCAGCCAGCAACACGCGTGAATGCGAGTGAAAACAAAACCATGCCGCAGATCAGAACAAAGCATTTTTTCAGCGGCGTGCCGTGCGTGCCGTGGAGGGGTCCACGCTCCGCGTGCATGCATGCGTGCGGGAATGCGTTTCCCGGCGTTTAATAATGGCAAAAGCAGATGTTTTCTTTCACATCACACCGGCCGGGCTGCGGGTGAGGCTGCCGCTGCGTACGGCGGTCGGAAATGCGGGGACGCAGGGCCGAGGTGCAGCCGGGGAGCCCCGCGACGGCGGCGGGAACTTTCAGCGCCGCGTCGCGGTGTGCGGTGGCGGCGGAGCGGCTTAGACGCGCCGCCAGCGGCCGCCGCCAGCAGCTAACCGGAGCAAGCTACCGGACTCGCGGGGTTAAGTCGGTGTAACGGCCGCTGGCGCCGCCGGCAGTTAGCTGCTTTTGTCCGCGCCCGGCGGATTAAAGCTGTCGACCCGCCGACTCTTAGCTAATTAGCCGGTGTCTTACCTGGAGCACGCGGAAGCTGCCACACGATGAAGCCGATTTATAGGAGACAGTTATGTTAGCTTGGCTAATCGAGCGTTAGCTGGTGCTGCGTTTGAGGAACCTCCAAAACTCGGTATATTTTAAACCATCGGATTTTTGAGTACAAACAAAACACATTTCGCAACATCATGGTTACAAAGGGAAAACCTCAACTTTCAGTTCTTCCCCTTTTAGCCTTAACGTACGACGGAGTGTTAGGGCCAACAAACATAAAATAAAACATTTATAACAATGTAATAGTAAAATTCAAGAAAATTGCATGAAAATACAGGACACTTGTGAGAAACAATTTTTAAGTTCACGAGGAAAAAGTTTAAAGGAAAGCGTCAAATTAAAAAAGGAACTTTAAGACAAAAGTTGTAGAATTATAAGAAAAAAGTGTACATATTTACAAGTCATATGATTATGAGTACAACGTTGTGATTTTACGACAATAAAGTTGTAAAAGTATGAGAAAAGAGTCTAAAATGTACTAAAATAAATAAATTGCAATAATGTCATTAAATTATGATATTAAAGTGGTAACTTGAGGTCAATAGTCTTATAATTATCCAAAAAATAATAATTTTACATCTAAAAATTCATAAAGTTATGGAGAAAAAGTTGATGCGTAATTCTACAACAATGGCCGTAAAAGTATAAGAAAAAACTCATCATTGTAAAACAATGAATTCTTAAAAGTATGAGAAAGTCACAAATTTGCAAGAATATATGAGAATTAATGACAATTAAGACCTAGGATTGTGAGAAAAAAGTCATAACTTTACGAAACTAGTCATAAAAGTATTAGCAAGATGTTATAAATATACAATTATAAAGTAATGAGATAAACAATGAGAAAAAAGTAATAATTATACAAGTATGAGAAAATAGTCCAAAATGTACAAGAATTAGGTTGTATAATAATAAAAAACAAAGTCATAATTTTATGACAAAGTTGAAAAATATGACAAGAAAAAGTCAAATTTTACAAAGAAAAAAACCATGCTTTTTCAAAAGTATTGTTTTTTTGTGAAAATATTGTTTTATCTTTAGAAAGTACATAAATGCTTAAGGAGGGAGACGTCCATCTGATTTTTTCGGCATCATCTGTTGAAACTATTAAAAAGTCAAATGTGATGTTTTATTGTCTAAACGACACAACTTCCTTGTAAAATACAACTTTCTGAACCATAAATTTACAATTTTACTCTCATAACTTGTTGAATATTTTTATTGCTGTATGACTATCACAATTTTACTTTATTTTTGTAAAACTTTGACTTTTTCCTCATAGGTTTTCAAATTCATTCATTTTTTTCTTTCTTCAAAGGTGGCCTTAACACTATTTCTCCAATTAAAATATCCAGTCAAAAACCTAATCTATAACGTATCTTTTAGCTTCAGTTTTTCGATATGTTTTCTAAAGTTAATGGATTTAAAAAAAAAAAAATATTTTCAAATAAAATCCAAACATCCAAGGTTTGATTTCCTTTTTTCCGCGTGACAGTGAACGCAGCACCTCCTCCTGGTGTCGCAGTCAGGTTAACAAGACAAGAGGTTGATCAATGCCTTCCCGGGCTGCTGACATTTCTTTATCTTTTCAAACCGAGATTGACAGTAGATGAAATAGACATAAAAATGACGTCACTGTGCATTAATGTCATTCATAAGGGTGGCTCCCCCCCCCCCAGGGAGGGAGCTCCTGGATTCTGGCAGTTGAATGACTGCAGATCTGGGAAGCCTCGTTTTAGAGGGAAATAAAAAAAAAGGGGGGGGGGGTGATCTTCCAGGATGACGTCACCTGCAGAATGTTGATGTTTGTTCCATGCATCCTGCAGCGTGGCGTTTGACGGCGCGCTTGCAGGCACCTCTGGAAGCTGCAGAGGGCCGCGTGTGGCGGCACGGCCTGCCGGAGCGCCATCCCGGTTAGTGTTGTCTGTGGTGGGGTTTGCCGGAGGGCAGTGCAGCATGGAGACTGAAAAAGTCCAACCTGCCTGTGTTTCTCAGACCCCCGTTACCCTGGAAACCGGTTCCAGAGACTCCCCCCCCCCCTTCGTTTCTGTGTGTGTCACCCCCTCCACCACCACCACCACCTCTACACTCCTCACTCTGCAGCTGCCTTCCTCCCCCACGACCTGCCGCATTGTACAAGAACACACAATCTGCTGCAGTCATTTCACAATGTCGCAGGATGGAGGCTGCGTGACCCTCCGTGACTCCACGGCCCGCCGCCGCTGCCGCCGCGCTGCAGCAGGAACAAAGGCAGATTCCTCTCCACCCGTGGAAACACGGCCAGCTCAGGGTTTCTGCACAGATGAGATCAACACCATGTGCTGGACTGTTTGGTAACCCTCGGTGTTGTGAGCAACGTTGGCTCCAGCCGTGCAGGCTCCTCACTTTCAGGCCTTTTTAAGTCATCCTGCAGTGTTGTGTGTGCATTCCTTTGCAGTGACTTCTCTTTGGCAGCAGGCAGAACATTCCAGGGAAAGGGCTGACCTAGAATAACACTCACACAGACTCTGGATGAGCGAGTTCCTCCGCCCTTTCCCCGCCTGTTGGTGTGGAAAAGCAGAAAACGCGGCAGCGTGGATGCACGACTGTGGAACACGCCGGCGCGTCGATCTGATGCCACCAGATCTGTCCAGCATATTTTTAGGACGTCTTCCTTTTGTTCTCTGCATGTGAAGAAGACAGTGATGAGAAAAGAGTTTGTGGGTGTGACGCCATCATCCATCACTGTAAATTGAATTAGAAACAAAAATAGCCAATGTGTCCTCACAAATGCTTTGGATTCTCTCCTGACAGAAGGGAAGATGCAGCTGCAGCATGACAGATCCGACACGCGAGTCGGTTTGATGAATGTTTGAGAAACATTTGATCTAAACTGCATGTGAGCTCCAAGCTCTTCTCCTGAGAGCGTGTACCAGCACGGCAATGGGAAAGTTGGTGTGAAAACCTGCTGCCCGGTTTCCACACCTTCAGTCCATCAGGAGCATCGGTGGGACTTGAATCCAGCTGCTCCCTTTGAGAGTTGAGTGATTTTCACGACCTGCAGGTGAAAAATGGTCAAACCTGAACGGTCACACAGGTGACAAAACATCGAGGTGGTAGACGGCTCAGTGAACCCGTAGAGAGACACTGATCATGCAGGTTTTCTACTGGCATGCTTCAGGCAACAGGTCGTAGTGAATAATTATACAACACGTAAGGGGGTAGTAGGCGTGTCATACGGACAAGGATCTCCTTGGTTGTGTTCGTGTGACACGTGCGCACTCCTTTCTTTATGCCACCCGATTGTTGGAAATGAGGAAATGAACCAATCGGAGTGTGGCGTGATGATACTGTGCCTATATCGTGCAGAATCAACTTTTTGAGCTTTCAAGTGTATTATAATGTTCATTTCTCACTATAAACAACCTCATTTTAAAACCTCGACATCAGATTCATTTTTGTAACCAAGCTTTTTGGTCACACATTAGATTTTGGTGTTATTTTACATTTTAAGGTTTATTATGTTTTTAGTTACTTATTAAATTAGTTTTTGACAGTTTTCTTATTATGTGTGGCTTTAATGTGCAGTGCTTTGTTCACATTTTTTTTAACTGTGTCACAGCGCTTTTATAAATAAAGACAGCAGCGATGATGATGATGATTGATGTGAATCAGCTGACTGACACAGAGAAAAGAGGCTTTCATATCGCCTTTGCACCACCTATGCAGCATATTACTCACGTAACGTGTTGCAGCCGCTTTTCATGCCAACAGAATCAGCTGATTTACGCTGATTACTCTACGGTGTTAAAGAGTTCAAATGCAGCCGCTCCTCTCTACGACCCTCTCAACGTACAGGTGCATGTGACTGAGTCTCCAGGACACGATTACAGCTGTGTGTTTGTCAGGTGGGAGTTATCCATTGAGTTGAGTTATCGTCTGATGACAGTATCATGATCTAAGGTTCCTCCTCAGTATCTTGAATTTAAAGAATGTTTTAACAAAGTTAAAGTCACCTCTCTACCACCCCCAGATCTTTTGACCGTCACATCGATCTGTTTCCAGGAACCATCCCCCCACAGGGTCGTCTGTATTCCTTGTCTTGTCCAGAACGTGAAGCCATGCGGACCTACATTGAGGATTCTCTGAAAGCAGGTCTAATGTGTTAACATCTTTATCACCTGCAGGAGCCGGGTTCTTTTTTGTCAATGACTACGACTAACGACTAAATTAGATCACTGTTAAAAGCCATTACTCGCTTCTCCTCGTTAATTGTGCTTTTGAATTGTTACAAGGGACCAAATACTTCACCAAACTTACCATCTCATTCGTGTCAAAGAAGGCGACAAATGGAGAACAGCACTCAACACACACATTGGCCATTATGGATACCTTGTCATGCCCTTTGGATTAACCAGTGCACCTAGTGTTTTCCAGAACCTTCTCGACAACATTCTGGGAGACATGATAAACAACTTTGTCTTCGTCTATACGGATGACATCTTGATCTTCTCGCGTTCCATGAAGGACCATGTCCGTGGCAGCCTGACCCCACTACCCCTCCCCTTTCCTTCTCACACATGCGTGTGACAGGAGATAGGAGTTTAGGAAACCAATAGTGACACACATTTTTTTTCGAGCACTGAGCCGCTGTCACCACCGCGCCCCATAAAATTTGCGCCCCCGGCAAATCTCCGTATTACCTAAAACCGCTACTACTGCGCGGCCCCCCTGGCATCGCTGGGGGGCGCCCCCCACTATTTGAGAAGCACTGGTTTAGCCAAATGGCTTCACCTTTCCACTATCTCACTTCATCCAAGAGAGGATTTGAGTGAACTCCTGAGGCTGATCAAGCCTTCAAGACTCTCAAAGACTGCTTCACCTCTGCTCCTATGCTCATGATTCCCATTTGAGCAAATCAGTTTATCGTTGAAGTAAACGCTTCCGACCGAGGGGTGGGTGCCGTACTGTCTCAGAGATCGGATAAAGACAAGAGTCTGCATCCCTGCGCTTTATTTTTCCAGTGCTGAATGGACTATGATCTAGGTGACTGTAAACTACTATCTACTAAACTCCCTCTTGAGAAGTGTCATCACTGGCTCGATCGGGCTAAACATCATCGCAGGGTGGCTCCTCTTTACCAGGTAGGGCAGAAGTTGTGGTTGTCCACGGCAGAATTGACCCTTCGGGTGACCAACAAGAAGTTGACTCAAAAAGTAAATCCTGCTGCGGTGCATCTGAGGCTGTCAAGAACAATGCAGGTTCATCCCACCTTTCACGTGTTCCGGATCAAACCGGGTGTTGACTCTGAACTGGTGCCTCCCTCTTTGCCTCCACCTCGTATTATCGATGGTGGACCAGCCTACACCGTCAGGGTTCTGCTGAAGTCTAGTTGGAGGGGGTTCCAATATCTCATAGATTGGGAGGGTTATGGACCTGAGGAACGGTCCTGGGTGCCTTCTCGCTTCATTCTTCACCCTGATCTTTTCTCTCGTCTTTACCAGGATCCCCCTGGGCAGCGGGTCGTCCATCTGGGGCCGGACATTTGGAGGGGAGTACTGTCAGGATCTAGGGGCTTTTTTGGCCTTCATGGCTTGCCACACCTGCTCAGCTTCCAAATTACAGATTTACTCAAGATCCCCCAGAGAAACTCCCACATTGAGTGTTTTTATTTGTACAAAGAGGGGGGAAGAATCTTCTCTTTGTACCAGCTCAGTGGCCATGTGGTGGAGTCACCGCACTGAGACTGCAAAGTGCAAAGTGCCTCCCTCCTTGACACTCAGCATTATAGGGTAGGGTAAGGTTAAACCGCCAAATGGTTCTCAAGGGCAACTGTGTATGCAGCTCACCGCTCCCCCAGGGGAGGGATCAAATGCAGAGAAAAAATGTCACACACTGACGTGTGTACTTACTTTTACTGATTTTTTTCCGCTCATCTGGTACTGGGTCTGGCAGGGACAGCAGTCTAAGCAAAGATGCCCAAACTTCCAACTTCCTCCAGCTGGGGGGACCCCAAGGCATTTCTAGGGAAGCTGCGTTACGTATCTCCAGCGTGTCTTGGGTCTTCCCTGCCCAGTGGGACATCCCCAAAACACCTCCCCAGGGAGGCGTCCAGGAACATCTAGACTAGATGCTCCAGCCACCTCAGCTGGCTCCTCTGGATGTTGAGGGGCAGCGGCTCTACTCCGAGTGCTCTCCCACTTTGGGTAGTTATGGAACAGGACTCGTACATATCAGCCTCACTCTGTTGTTTTCTCACCACTACCCCTTGACAAAAAGCTAATCCCCAACAACCCTGTTATGTTAGGATCACTTAAGAAATGGCAACAATTCAGAATGAATTTTTTAGCACAAGCAAGGGTTACTTTAAGCTCCATTAGTCACAAGTAACTTTTCCCTCCTCCTAATTGACTCCACATTTCAGGTCTGGTGAATAAAGGGATTGGCACTCTGAAAAAACTTTTTAGCTAGGGACATTTAATGTCCTTTGCAATTGGGAAAAATTCAAGTTGCCCTCATCCGACTTCTTCAGATACCTGCAGGTGTGTAGCTTTTATATCTCTTCAAAATCACTCAGGTAGTTGGCTAGATGAATGCCTGACTCTCTAGATTCTTTAAGAAAGAGTCATTTCTTGTTTATACAACCTAATTAACACAGCCCCTATATGAAATTATTTAAAAAAACAATGGCAACAGGGTGGGATTGGAAATAACTGGAACTCAGTGGCAGCAGATAACTGGATTTATCCACAAATCGTCCCAATCTGTATAAGGACGTGGCAGTACTACAATTTGAGGGTTGATACAAACTTCCCATATCAAATAGTAAACTGGAAGGTATCTTCCCAGAGACAGACAGCACTTGCCCAAGATGTAGGTGTGGGACGAGCCTTGCACGGATGTTCTGGGATCGAAAACCTGCAGCCCTTTGTGGTGGGATTGCGGCTCCCCAGCAAAGCGTGTAATAAAATATCCTCCAGATCCACTCACATCATTATTTGATCTCTCTCCAAGACTGCAAAGCTACTGCAATGCATGCTAAAGCTCTGGCATTTTCTCTGGTTTTTAGCCCGGCATTAGCGTCCTTCTATCATATGTAGAAAAACTTATCAGGACCCTCTTCACATAAGAATGGAGTGGATGACATGCACCCCTGTCTTAGGGTGGAACATCTTGATATGCTATAAAGGGCTCACTTCAAACATTTTTGAAATCCTGGGGAAACCTGTTTTTGTACCATGCAAAAAGCTCAGATTAAGGCGACAATTTTATAGTAATGATGACCACTGATTCACACAGTGGTTTGGCAAGGTTATAAGCTGGATGCCTTTCCTGACAGAAGCTCTGTATTTTATCAGGCTGGGGACCGTACAGGGGACTAGGCAGGGCGCCCTCATTTTTGGAAACCAGAGAAAGTAAACGACAGAGCTGTTTGTGGTCTGCTTCTTATGCAGAAAGTGCCTCTTGGAAGGAGCGTCTCCAGAGGAGGCGTCTCTCTGGACAAGGAAGCGATAAAAGTACCCACTGACATCTCTGAGGATCCACAGCAGTTAGAACTTCTTCCTCTGATGGGCGTCCTCTGCTATCTCCAGTCTTCTGCAGAAGGTACAGCCATGAACTCCCCCACGAGGCTGTCCCAGATGGCAGTGACCCCTTCAGGGATGAAGCTGCAGACAATTGAAGCTGCTAGCTGTGTCCTGAAGGAGTCTCCAGCGAGAACACACCTGAAGAAATACAAAGTTCTAAATATGAGTTGACATTAGTTAGTAGTGGCTGTCATTCAGACGCATTTCTTGCAGTCGATGGTGAAGGCCAACGTTCTGGGAGCGTCTCTGAAGGATCTCATGATACTGTGGCGTGCTTGCCGGCGCATTTGGTAGGCTCTCCAGAGGAACTACAATATGTAATGTAGCAATGTAACTGTATAGTACAGTAGCTCCTCCCATACATAAATACATGTCAGGGGAATCAGACTTCTGGTTGCACCAGAAGCAGCAAATTCATAGTGGCAACCAAAAAAGTGGCAGAGAGATGTACCGCTACAAATCAAGTTTATGCGCAGCACAAGTCGGCTTCAGTCGTACCTTCATACCACATCATACTGAATAACACGCTCTCATCTTCTCCTTCACTCTACCAACCTAGTCCCTAGCTCAGTCTGGCAGGTAAACAGCACGGCAGCGGTCCTGTAGTAGCGACCCGCGACCTAATCAGTTTGAAAGTTCATTACTTTTGATTGATTTGGTTTGGTTTTATGTTTGGTGCCAATCCGACAACCCTCTGCATTTTATCCGAGGACATCGGGACGGCACATGCAACGCGGTGTGCCGCGTGTAGTTGCATTCAAACACGCGCCAAGAACCAAAATATTCCAAATCCCATCAAACCCTCTTATTCGACCCACAGATGCTTGTCTGCTTGTTTGTATGAGTATATATGTACATATGTTGGGGTTCTAGCTTCTGCGCAACTGCTGACAACTTTCTTTATTTATCCCACAGAGGGGAAATTTGTTATTTGTGTATTCTCAAGCCAATTCAATTCTTTTTTGGATCTGCAGGGGCTTCCGAGGCGCCGGAGAGACCATGCTAAATGGATCCTCTTCCAGTGAAACCCTAGCGCTAATCAAAGAGCATTAGTTCGTAAAGTTAAATCTAAGTGGTGGAAAAATTGCTTAGTGACTGTTCAAGAAGAACCTTCAGTGTTTTCCATAGTGATAGCATTTAAGATTAAAGAAATTTAAGTTGGAAGGTTCACTTCACTGGAAAGGGATCAGTTTAAAGTCCCAATGGATAAAAATACTTTTACTAATAATGCTTATGGTAATAATTCCAAAAACGAAAAAAGTATGATTTTAAATATGATAATAAATATTTAGAGTCCACGGTGGAACAGTGGTTAGCGCTTTTGCCTCACAGCAAGAAGGCCCCCTGGTTCAAGTCCTGGCTGGGGGACCTGAAACAGAACAACAATGTGGATGTGTGTGTTTTTCTCCAGGGTCTCGGCCTCCCACCGTCCATGCTTTATGCTTAATAGGTCAATTGGCAGCTCTAAATTGTCCATAAGTGTGACTGTGGATGTGTGATTGTGTGCCTGCGACAGACTGGCAACCTGTCCAGGGTGTACCCTGCCCCAGCCAGCCCATGCGTAGCCAGGATAGGCTCCAGCAGCCCATGACAACAAAGGGAAGAAACAGAAGAAGATGAATGAATGAATGGAATGAATGAATGAATGAATGAATGAATGATGAATGAATGAATGAATGAATGAATGAATGAATGAATGAATGAATGAATAAAAATATTTTAGAAATTCATCCTGTTTGGAATTAAGAACAAACTTAACCCGAACCCAAACCCTAATGCACACATGCTAATTTAGCTTTGCTCTTAGCTAAGCTAACCCTAAAAACAAAGAACAGAAAAAACCTAAAGTCTATTGAAAGGTTTAGCTTGTTTCTTTAATAAAAACCCTTAAAGATTTATAAATGTCCCTAATTTCTTGTTTCCTACTAAAAATCTAAAAATGTCCCTAATTTGTTTCCTACTCAAAATCTAAAAATGTCCCTAATTTGTTTCCTACTAAAACTCTAATAATGTCCCTAATCCTTACTCCTCATCATCCTCACCACATTCTTCTTCATTTTTCACCTGATCTCTCTCAGTCAGTGAAGAGCCAGTATCTTTCATTTCAGTGATGGAGCCTGTTCCTTCTCTGGAATTCACGGACTCTTCATCATCTGAGGTCACCTGGAGCTGCCTCATTTGGTCTCTTGTCTGATTTTGTTTTTGCAGGTTTTTCATCTCACAGTCAGGAATTGCATTTTGCTGCTTGAAATGTCCAATCTGATCTTGTAAAACTGCAACTTTCTCTTGAAGCTCCATGGTCTCCCCCTGTGCAGTATCCCTTTCCACCTGTGCAGCCTGAATTCTGCTCTGCACATCCGCAAAGCCATTGACTTCTTCTTGGAGTTGGGTAACTGTCAAGGCGAGATCCATGTTCCTTCTGACAATCGTCTCTGTTTGGGCTTTTATGCCCTGACGTGCAGATTCCAGATCTTTCATGTGGTTGATGGACTCTATCAGATCCTCCTTGGTTTTCTGGAGCTCTTGGTTCTTCTGCTGAAGAAGATCTGCTTCAGCCTTTTGCTTGTTGTACACTTCAATCCGTTCCTGAGCTTCAGTTTCTTGAACTCTCAGGTCTGAGATTTCAGCTTCCAGAGCCGCCTGGTGGTTCTGCAAACAGCTAATTTCCTCCTGTTTATTGGAATACTTCACCCTCGTTTGGTCTCTTTTGTGGCGTTGGATTTGCAGCTTTCGACGTTCCTGGTTCAGGTCCTCAGTTTGCCGCTGGAACTGGTGGATCTGGAAGCGCAAGTCTTTGATTTTTCCTTGAAGAGTGACAGTTTCCTTCTCCATCCTCTCACTTTCCTCTCTGGCGACAGTGACTCTGTCCTCCAAACCACAATTCTGACTGACTTCATTTTCCAGTCTTGTGATTTCCGTTGAGAGGTCAGAGTTGGTTTGGACCGCCATCTTGGTTTTTGCTTGGAGTTTCTGACATGCAGATTCCAGCCTTTCCACATCCTGAACAGAGCGTCGGACTCCTTCCCGTCTTCTCTGCAGATGTTTGGTTTCTTTTGTGAGTTCCTTCAGCTCCTGGGTGAGTCTGCGATGCAGGACGTTGAGCTCTTTGGCGTCAGTCGGCTGCTCTCTCAGCTGGGACAGCTCTGCCTGCAGCTCTTTTTTGAGGTCCTCCAAACGATATCGTTCTTCCACCATTGTGGCGAACGCTTCTCTAATTTGGTCTCGCTCCCGGATTTCTGTCTGGAGCTTCTGAAGCTCCGTTTTCAGAGCCGTAGTCTCCTCTTCCAGAGCGTGGACATAGTTGAACTCCAGTTTGTAGTCCATTTCCAGGACTGCTTGGTGGGCGACCCTTCTCTGCAGCTTCTGCAGCTCAGCTTTCAGAACCGCAGATTTCTTTTCCATGGCTTTCCTCTCCTGTTTCACTCTTTTGTGGTCTAATTGCAGCTCTTTGCGGAGCTGAAGTTTGGACTTCAGAGTGGCCATTTTCTCTTTGGTTTCACGGATGTTTTCAGAGAAGTCAGCAACTTTCTGTCTTTCTGCGTCACATCTCTGCTGGATTTTCATCTGCTGCTGAACTTGTGCATTCAAGGTCTGCAGAGATTTGAGCAGTTCACGGTTTTTCTGAGAAGCAGCTTTCCTCTCCCTCTCCAGGTTCTTGCGGGTTCTCTCCAAATCCTTCATGTTGGACAGATTTTTGCCAATGTCTTCAATTTGACTGGACAACATGGAGTTCTGGGTCAAGATGTTCTCCGCACTTTGACTACTTTCTTTCAGAGACCTGTTCAAACGTTCTTCTAGAATTTCCGTGAACTGTTTTCTCGCTGCTTCAAGTCTTCTGCGCTCACCTTCCAGTATATACTTTCCAAGCCCCTTGATTCCACCTTTGACTCCGTGAGTTCAGACGGGGGTATATAAATAGATGTTGGTGATGACGTCAAATAATGTCATCCGACTTTGAATAAGCCCATAACCTGCAAAACAACCGTAGTCATGACGCAATACTCCCCCATCTGTCTGAATGATGACGACGAGTTACGTGCTGCGTCACAAACGGTATGATTTTATGGATTTATGACCCGCTTCATGTTCGCGCATGCGTGCTGACGGCTCCTCCACAGCCGCAGTTCGACCGGCGGGCGTCGCTTCTGCGCAGAAGCGGAAACTGCGCAAACGAGAGGAATCTTTCACCCAAAGTATTGAGTTCCTGGACGCTATTGATCAAATATCTATTCTAACGTGATATTGATTGCTTGATTGATTGGTTGTAAAATGCCTGCGTGGTGCCGTCATGAAGCAGAGATGTTCAAAGGAACCGCCGAAGGCCTGCAGACATTTTCCCGGTTCTAAAGTTGCGGACACTGAAGTCGCACCGGAGACGGACGGACGGGGTTCATGCTGAACAAGAAGAAGAAAAAAGCTTTCAATAATTATGAGAAGAAGAATAAAAGTTTCCGAACATTTTCTGATTCTGCTGTAGAAAGAATTATTGGAAATGATCAAAAATGATCAAATTATCTGGAAAAAGGAGAATAATGCATCCTGTTATATACATTTATGTCTTTCTTTGTGATTTTGAAGTCGTTTAATGTCCTCATTTTGCATTAAATTTGGACCTGCTGTTCTTTATGAATGTTCATCTTATTACTTGTGACTGACAAACGCCATCAATGACGTTTTACTCAAAATCAACCAATCAAAGTCTGATTTTACACACTGCATTTGAACGACAGGAGCCGGTGGACAGTGAGTTGAGTTGGTCAAAGGCAGCCTGTGCTTCAGGAGTCCAGTTTGATGGTGAAAGGACTTTGGTTGGAGGTAGAACTGTCATGGTTTGGCCTGTCTCTGGCCCTTTGTCTCCCTCTGCTGGTCATGTTTGGTTAGTTCAGCCTTCACATTTTGGAGACCCTGACCACCTCCTGAACCAGTTCCTGGATTTCATCGCCTTCTCCAAATCAGTAAACGGTGTTTCTTTCATCAGGCAGCTTCCTCCTCCTTCCACCATGACACCAACCACACAACTGAAGTTCTAAATAAAAATGTACGAAACCCAGGAATCTTTGATGTTGCTGGCGGGTTTCTGGTTAAGGTCGCTGTGCGTGAACCTTTTCTGGGTCTGTCGTCTGCATTTCAGCTCAGTGCAGCTTTGCATTGAGCTGAACAGGCAACAGGCGATCCTAAACAGGCAGCGTGAAAGTCTTAAAGGAAGAGCAGTTTCAATTTGAAGCGAATTAGTTTACATTGTGGGTCAATTTACTTGTACTTTTGTTGTATAATTTTACTTTATTTTGTTTATTTTAAATTTGTGTTCTTTTTATATCTACCCTGACATGAGAGATGCTGTTGGTCTTCAGCTCACAGTTAGTGTCCATAGAACTTCACAGAATCCCAAATCAAAACCGTGAAAAGAGACCAAATCAGACGATCAATCTGTCATGGAAACCGTGCAGCGATTTTCAGAAAACTAGACTGAAATAAAAAAAAAGCTTTAAAATTTTCTGTTACGATTTAATTAAACTGAGCAAAATCATGTTTCTATTTGGAAAAAATCAAGTTTTCCATTTTTGGTTGATATAATTTTTTAATTTGTATTAGCTTATTATCAAATGATTCAAAAACACACATTTCTTATGTAATGACATAGAAAATAGACTAATGTGAAGGCTCTGGAGGCTGAAATACAATTCAGTTCAAATGTATTTATAAAGCCCAATATTACAACAATAGTCAGCTGAATGGGCTTCAAACCGGTACTTTTGTAAACATGCATCATACATTAAAAAAAACATAATTTTCTTTTCCTTTCAGATTTTGCCTCACTGTCATGATCTCGCGGGATTTCTGACAGACCCAGAAGCTGGAACCCAGAAGGACACTAGGAGACGAGCGGTAAGTTTGATAAGATTAAATTTACAGGAGGTTAGTGAGAAGCAGGGTTCTTGATGTGGCGTGCCGGCTGACTGGAGGTTTGTGGCAGGATGAGCCAGCGAGGAAGGCTTCGGCTGAATCCGAGAGTGAGGATGAGGAGCGAGGATGGTGGACTGCGACCCGAGGTTCACTCGTGACGATGATTCCGTGGAAGGAACAACGGACTGGCGTTGAAAACAGGTCCTGGATCTCCTTAAGTAGGCGGGGATGAAGATGAGGTGAGTGGAACCAGCTGGTCGCGTCCAGAGCAGAGCAGGAAGGGGGAGGGGGCAGGTAATTGACAGAGGCACCATGTCACTCACAGCCAATCAGCTTCCTCCATCTAACCCTGTCCTCTGCATCCTCTCCTCCAACAGCAGCTACCTTCATGTCATCCAGAGTCCTCCTCCTCCTCCTCGGTCTTCCTCTGGACCTCTGGCAGCTCTAGACTCGGCATCCTTCCACCGTCTCTCCTCTGGACATGTCTGAACCATCTCAGTCTGACGTTTATCTCCAAAACCTCCAACATGGGCCGTCCCTCTGATGTCTTCATGCCTGATCCATCCTGGTCCCTCCCAAAGAGAACCTCAGCATCTTCATCTCTGCTACCTGCAGCTCTGCTTCCTGTCTTTTCCTCAGAACCGCTGTCTGTCAGCTGAACAACATGGCTGCTCTTTCCTTTCATTTGAGCGGAAACGTACTTTTCTCCACCCATTCCAACCTGCCTGCACTCGCTTCTTCTCCACATTCTCCATTCCTCTGGACTGTTGACCCTATAGATCCTTCATATCCTCCACCTTCTTCCTCTCTCCTCCCTGTGACCTCACTCACACACATGTACTTCATTCCTCTCCTCTCCAGGACAAACCTCCACCTCTCTAGCTTCTCCTCCACCTTTTCCCTGCTTTCGCTACAAATCACAGTATCGTCTGTAAACATCATCATCCACGCCGACTCCTGTTTAACGTCATCCGTCAGCCTGTCCATCACCATTGCAAACAGGAAGGGGCTGATCCCTGGTGCAGTCCCACCTGCACACCTCACCACTGTCTTACAGCCTTCATACATGTCCATGTACTGCTCCAACATACTACAGAGAACACATTCAAAACATGCAACTGAAACGTTTGGCAGGAAGTCTTTTAGCTTGAACAAATGGGGAAAAAGGAAAGTGTTTCGTTTATGTTTTATTAAGAGTTGAGAAGTAAACGGTACATAGGAAACAGTGACATCTGACTCTGTGAACTGGTTCAAACCACAGATGGTGTCTGAAGCTGGAACATAAAACGTTACACTAATAGTTAGACTCATCACGTACAAAGTACACACCCGTCCAATCTGTACAAAGAGTTGTCTTCACGCTGGAATGCAAATCTCCAGACACGTCAGTCTGAACAACAGGCAGGAAGGTGAAGTGTGGCCAGTACAAGTTCTCTTTCAGCTCCACTGTAAACCCAGAGTAAAGGTTCTGGTCCGTATTCACAAAGCATTGGATCAACACTTTTAAATCACAGAAAAAGATCCTAAGTTGTGCTTTAGAACAACAAATGTAAAAAAAAAAGATACAGAATTTTTTATAGAACAGTTTGACATTTTAGGAATTTCTCTTATTCACCTCATTGTAACGGTTCCTTTGTGCTTTGTCAGAGTAAAAAACAGTCATAACTCTTTGCTGCTTTTTTCCAGCAGATGTCCTTTTATTTATCAGGGTCTGGATAATAACTGGATTCTGATTGGCTAATAATGGACACCTAAAAAAGAAGTTCCGGTCACAACAGAGACTTGGAACATTGTTAATAAATAATATTGCCGTTAATTAATGAAAGAAATGTATATATATCTATATTTTTTATTGATCCACATTTATTAATCATAGTTCATGGTGGATATTCCTTTGATCAAATCAATCACTTGCGAGGACTTTGTTTCTTTGAAAACAACCTTTATCTGCATCATCTGGACAAAATCAAGCGGTAAGACGTGAACTTTCCCTCAGTTTAGCATTTGAACGACTTTCTACATGGAAGTGCTGTTACCATGACAACGCATCACGCTGCATATTCCATGCTTCTTGTGAAAAACAATTAAAATGTTGTAAAAATAACAGGATTAAAGTACTATCATATCATTTAGTATTTATTTATCTTTTTTAAGCGTCTCCATCATCAGAAATTAATGGACTTTGCAGAAACAATCCTTTTTTTTGTTTTTTTAAATCTTGGTCCACGTTTGTGTCATCACGTATTTGCTGGACTCTTATCAGAAAATAGCATCACATGAGGTAAGGGGAGGAGTCAATTGGCTGACTCCACCCTCTATAAAAAACCAAGCTCCTTTGTTTTCCAGACATGGTTGAACGGGGCAGTTTTGCAGCTTCACTATTTTGACCAAAACCTTTCCAACATCTATCAAAACAATTCCATTCAAATGCCAACAGCTGATTATATGTAAGGAGATTACGTGTATTTTGTTTTCCTGGTATCCAACACCACATCCAAACTTATATTTAAATTATTTAGCAGCTTCTGACGTCAGACTTCTATCCGAACCGCATTTAACTAAGATAGCTTCGTCAAAGACAAACTTTATCAATGACTTCGTCCATGACATGAATCAATAAACAGTTTTTTAGCATTAAAAATTCAAAGAATTCAGGAGCTGGGTGTGAAGGTTTTGGTGTTTAGCTCTAAGAGTGACATTTAAAAGTGGTTTGGACTGTTTTTCTCCAGGCTTGGAACACCAGTTTATAGGTCAAGAGTTGCATGAAAAACGTCTAACATGTACTTCTTCTATACAGTTCAGATATTCTGAAATAAATTGTCTAAAAAAAAAAAAACGGTGAAAAGTCATCCATTTATTTATTGACAATGGTTGTTTCGGCCTAAAGCGGCGTGCACACCGCGTTCAAGAGCAACCTAAACGGCATTTCTGAACACGCTTCCACACTGGACTGTGTCCACCCAATAGATTCTTGGAAGAGTATTGGTGCGAAAATGTCAAAGTGGTGCAAATCTGGTGAATCTTTTTCATTCACAGCTCTATTCTGATTAATGAAAGACTCTGTGCCGTATAATTCCATCTAGGCACAAACTGCAATTATTCATTTCTCCTCCATAATCAATTTTGGCGCTTTCGTGTTTTGAAACGGACCCCGTCCAGTCGTCCCTAAAAAATACAAGTCCCTGATTGGTCAAAGTTAAACCGGTTTAACTTTTAACAAGCGTTCGTTGATGCAGAGAAAAGCGCATTTTCATGTCAGCTTTGCCCTGACGTGTGACATGTTACTAAAGTGTTGCTTATCAGCTCCAGGCAGCTTCTCTCCGCTTCAGAATCCATTGGAATTACCTTAAAGAGTTATGGCGGTCTAAAGAACGTAGACACTGAAGCTAAAGGTCTGATTTAAAATAGCTAAGTCCTGAATAGGCAACTAGTTTGAAATTTCACACGTGTTCAATGGCCGTGCCTTTTGGAAGTAAAGCTAGAAAACTGTCGTAGAAACTTGCATAGCGACTCGTGAATGCGAAAGTTTTGAACGTGAAGCCAAAAAAACCTGATAAAGAACAAGTAACCCAGCCAGTACAGACATTTTCCACACATGACACGGATGAATATTGGTCATACATGAAATGTTCACAGATATATTAGGAATGACCCTTGTTAAAACCACATAAGAAGTACGAATAAACCACGCAAGGAACACGTAAGTCAACGTAAAAGCCAAATCTGGGCCAAATTTGACTGAAATGACCGGATCAATTTTGGAATTTTTACGCAATATAAAAGTTCGGTGGGACAAGCGTGAAAAGTCTGTTAGACAAACGTGAAACTGCCGTGGAAAGACACAAATTTGTCTATGCATCTTACAAAAATCACACACAATTACATTAGATTTGCGTAATAATTGCGTTCAAACTACGTTAAAAAAACATAAACAGCGTAATTCTTAAAAATCTTGAACAGCTCAAAACGGAACCGACGGACATCTGAGCACATCGACGAATGACCAACGCTAGAAACGCGTATGAATGACGTAAACCACGCATGAATGACGTAAACCACGCATGGATCACGAAAGAAAAAATGCACTAAAGTGTCTGCAGTGGCCGTTTGACACGGGAAGGAGCCGCTTGGATGTACGTTGCAGAGTGTGAACGTGGCTTAGGCTCCATTTCTGCACACGTACGATCGATCAGTAAAGCTTCCGGATCATCTACGGTCATAAAGGGAGGACGAATGTAACAGAATCAGCGGCACAAACTGCTGTCTGGGTTACATCAACAAACTGAACGTGAATGAGAAGACTTTGAAAATGTTAAACAGACGGTCCTGCTCCGTCTTCCTTCAGAGAACCCGTTTGGATTCAGACGTTTCTTCCAAACTCCAAATTCTAGTAGAAAGTGCAAAACCACGTCGGCTGAGGTTCCTACGTTGTTACCGGGCTCAGCTGTGCTCTGCATTTGGGTTCAGCTCTAGCTCATGATGATCGGTTTGTAAAAAAAACAACGAACTTTATCCTGAAACTCTGAGAAGAATCAATCGACACCGAAGGGAAAAAAGCTCAAAGACGCTCGGAAAGAGTCACCGGTAAAAACCTGTCAACTGGATTTTAGAACTGAAATTTGCAAAAACTATTCATGACAAACTTGTGATGCATAGTGTCATTAAAAAAGGTTCAAATTAGGTTTAGAGAAACATCTGAAGCTTTTCGGAGGTCTTCAAAAACAGCTTAAAGAATTTCAAAAATAGATTCTAGTGTTAAAAATGTGTTTTTTTCTAACTTATTATATGAAATCAACAAAATAATTTGTTTTTTTCAAAAATAATCTTTTACCATACAGAAAGTGTGGATTTACTTTACAACTTTTTGTTCCTTCAAACTATTTGACTTTTATTTGAGCTTTTTTTCTTTTCAAGATACTAAAAACCTTTTGGTTAAGTTTTCCAGACACAAACAAATCCATGTTTTTAAAGTTTGATCAACATGTAGCCTAAAATATTAGAACTTTGGGCTCACAACGTTACTTTTCTGTATAAAGAACAGCCTCCAAAGGAGCCGTCATCCAAGAGATGACTTAAAAAACGTAAACTTTTGTAAAAACTTACTGTAAAGGTTTGTCATTTTTCCATGCAGGAACAATTACAGCATCCTACATGTGAACTTAAACTTAAAAAATAAAAAACATCTTCCAACGTGAAGCATTAGCTTTAGGTTTTACTTGGCAGTGTTGTGCAGAGAAGTGGTCTCCGGCCTTTTGCCGGCCAGGTTTCATGTCAGACATGACTTTCATGGACCGATCTGTTCAAGGCTGACTGCACTTTTTCTGATTTTAGCTTCTATTTTTCCTTAACTTTTGAGGGTAAAGTTTATCTTCATCCTCAAAAAATATGTGCAGCTGCTTTAAACTTTATTTATAAACTAGATCTCCTGCAGGAACCATTAAAATGTGATCCAGATTTTCCATTAACCCATAACTGTCAGTAGAAGATAAAAAATCCGACTGCAAATTCTGCCTCGTCTGACGGATAGAAACAACCAAATAAAATGGTCACTAAAAGTGATATTTTCCAAATATAATAGTCAACGTAACTGTATTAGCTGGTTGCTGAATATTTTGCATTATTATGATAGTGACAACTGTCACAATAAAACCATATCTGGAGGAAAGACTCCTGGTTTCTGTCTGTTAAATGCAGCTTTCTTTTATTTTGAAGTCTTCTGTTTCCTCTTTTCTGCCAAAAGAAACTTTCCAAATTTGCTTGTTTTTGTTAACTTGGAGGTTTTATCAGTCAGAGCAGCCGCTTTAGGAAAGTATCAGACGTGGATTTTAGTCACATAAAGCCACTTGTGGTGGAGAGAAGCCAGTAGTTTTTCAAAATAATACTTCCTTTTTTCTGTACCGGTCCACAGCCTGGGGGGTTGGGGGGGAGACTAAAATTGACTTAGAATTTTAAAAAATAAAACGACAACTACACAAATGATTTTGAAACTAATAGATATTTATGCATAAATATATACAGTATATAAATTTATGAAGTTGTAAATATTCTGAAAGTTAATTTGGTGGGCGGAGCCAAACTCGCCTCTCACTGCTTTTGCATGTTGACTCTTAAGTGACACAATACTGACTTCTAGTGGAATGCTTTCTTTAGGAGAGATGTTATGAAAAACAGCTTCAGATAACTAAAAGCTTTTCATTTATACATTTACGAGGGATTTTCATGACCATTGAGCTATTTTTAGACCTCAGTAGAATCAGTCAGAGAAGAATTATGAAAAAGTAAACAGTGTTGAGGTGAAGATCCTCACTTTCCCTTCAGTTTTAGTTGTGCTCACTCGGGTTGGATCACTTTGTCGCCAACAACAATAAAAGCGTAAAAAGCAGCAGCTGTGACTTTTGCTCACCATAGAAACACAGTTGTCATAAACATCAATATTGCACATGAGCAGCATATTTGGATGAGCTTTCTGCATTTTCATCCGCTTCAGACCCGGACAGCGGCTACTGGCGTTGTGCATAAATATCGTAGAAAAATACATTTTGGAGGAATCTGGGTATTAGGGGGATTGTGGGAAATGCCTCAAAAGGTCTGGTCATCGTTGCAGGACTCGGTGGCGTGTCCGAAGGCCTCGCAGATGTCGCAGTAGGGCCTCTCGTTGGCCGGGTTGCCGCGGTATGTGGAGTGGGGGACGGAGTCGGGGCTCTGCGCCTGGGTGGGGCAGTCCTCCGTGTCGTGGAGGTCGAAGCAGTCGCAGATGTCGCAGAAAAGCCGCGGGGTCGCCTTCTTTTCGCGCTTCGGCACGCCTTCGCTGAGCCTGCGATAAGAGGAGATCCCGACAGTCACCTGATGCTCTCCATCCGATCTTTAGTGAGTCATTTTAGAGAAAACTTCAAGACTGCAGCCACAGTGTGAAGACTAACCAGGCTTACATTCTTATTTTCTGCTCCCTTAAACAAATAAATTCTTTTGAAAAAATCAAATAATGTGATTTTCTGGATTCTGTCTCTCTATGGTAAACATCCCAGATCAGATTTTTTAGTGGCTGTTTCTGTGGCCGAAAAATATGTTTTTACTCCCCTCCAATCAATAAATAGATCCATCATTAAATAGATCTTTCTTTCTGGGGGTGTATTGTTTTTTAGACATGAGGATTAGAAATGTTCACCCGTCGTTTCCGTCGTTTCCGTTGAACTCGGCCAGGGCGAGCTTCTTCAGCTTGATCTTCAGCTCCTCGTTTTTCCGCTGCAGGTCCACGATGACGCTGTTCAGGAAGTTGATCTGACAAGAAGACAATCGCACGGGATCAACGCCGAGTCACACGCTCATGACGCCAGAATGCGGACCAGAGTGCGGGCGGACTCACCTGTCCTTCGGCGAACTCCTTCTCCTCCCTCAGCTGCTGCAGCGCTGCATCACCACAAGCACATCAGCAACATGAAATCCAGCTGGACCAGATCCTTCAGGCTGAGAAGAGACGCGTCCTCACCCGAGGAGGACGCTTCACACTCCTCTCCCTCGGAGCCCTGAGTTCCCATCAGCCTTTGCTCTAAACTGTGAACGCGGCCCTGCAGCTGAGCTTTGTCCTTCTCCAGCGTCTCCACGGCAGACTGCAGCGTCTTGGTCATGGCGTTCTCTCCTCGCAGCACCTCGATCTGCACAAACGAGGAACACAGATGACGGGTTTCAAACCTGCGGCGGACAGCATGAAGGGCAGGACACTGGGAAGAAAGGCGGAAGCCTCAGTCCGGGAGAATTTCAAGCTCTCTGTCTTTCTCCAGAGATAAGCCGACAAGTGGGCCGTCTGAAGTCTGTTTCCGCATCGCGGCTGGAGATGGATCCTCTGCAGAGAAAGGCGCATCGGGTCAAAAAACTTTTTTTAACAGAAAAACTCATATCTTTAGGTACGTTTTTATGCATAAAGAAGATGTTCCTCAGTATTTGGAAAACCCCGTTTAAGACGGTATGAAAGAACAAACTGAATCTGTGACTTTGTCAACATTTGAATGAACAAAAGTGAGGAATTTGGGTTCAGTTGATCATTTTTGATGTGAAAAGGCTCAATAACTCAGAAATCCACGGTCTGCTCCAGAAAAATCAAGTACCAATATTTGCAACGTCTTGAGATTCATGATCTAAAATACACACTAATTATCGCTCTAAAATGCAGAATAATGTAACTAAACAAACTGCTGCTGTGTCATCTGTGTCACTGAAAATAAAACCTGAAGAAAAGGCTTTAAATGAAACAGCAAAAAATAAAATAAATAATTTCTGCTTTTAATGATTTGACTTTCCTGTCATAGAAAAAAAAACAGATCTGATCAAACAAATTGTATTTTTTCTGTTCTGATGTTCTTTGTTCTTATTTAAGTTTACTTTACCCTCATGGGCTTTTTCTTCAGACACAGGAAAACCTGAGCTGGTCGGTTATTACTCCAACACGAGCAAAAAGTGACTGTTCATCACAAAGTTTAGGTCAGATGGCTTTACAAGTTACCATATGCACGGGATTATTGGTTGTAAAAAGCAGGACAACACAGTACTGTAATGTGGTTTGACTACGCTACCCAGAATGCCTGGAGGGGGCAAGAAGCTGGCAATTGGTCGGATGAGTTAATGGGAAGTTTATTTTTTAGTGAACTTATAGTAAAAATAGAGATGACTACTTCACAGGCAGGTTTATCGTTAGAACGCAAATCCTGCAACAAACAGGGCAACGCTGTCATACAGTATGCAGACGACACGATGCTTTCTATGAATCTGTTCAGAAGGTCTCCTGTTCAAACGTGAATCCAGAAAATGTTCTGCTTGTCTGACATGGACTTCAACCTGAAGCAGGTCCTTCGCTTCTTTCTTTGTGCAAAGGCTTGAAGGTTCGATGAAGACTTGAAGCTCTTAAAAACATGAAAATGTCAGCTTCTGCTGTTTAAACCAAATCATGAACTATCCCAAACATATGTGAATATGATGAAAATAGGAGAAAAACCTTAATCTTCTTAAGTTTGCAGAACAGTACAGCACAGCAAAGCTGAAGAAATGAAAATGATGAGAGAGAGATTAGTCCTTTTAGCCATTTCAAACATCTGTTGAAGCAGTTGACAGCTAAAAGTGACATAAAACTATCTTTTCATCCCACGAAGCAGAAACAAAACGACAAAGAGAAGATATTTTTCCTACCTGTCTTCATGTCTGGCTGCTGACAGTTCTGCTCCTCATTGTGCTGCAGAGCAAACACAAAAATAAACCTTAGAATAGAAGCTGAAGCTGCGTGAGCTCAACAGAGTCTCAGCAGGAATTGGCAACTCTGCACCATCCTCATCAGCAGGGGCGCAGATCTGCTCGCTGGAGGCACTTTCACGGAGACATGGGTGTTATTTCCAGGGTGGGGGTACCTCGTGGTGGGTGCTTGGGAGTAGCTTCAAGCTCTTCACTGGAGAAACACAGGAGGATGCAGTTAAAGTGCTGAGATGGGAGTTTAGACCTGAACTGGTTTATAGTCTGTTCAACGTAAATACCGGTTAATGAAAAACCTACATTATTCTGAAGCACAAAGACACAAACCAGACAAATATATCATAGGTGGCGTTACGTCTGCTCAAGCCTTTAATGGTATTTTCAAACCGAAGACGCTCAGGACTGAATCAGCAGATTTCAGACGTTTTCATGATTTTCAAGGATTAAATTGAAATAAGCTGGAAAAGGTTAAAAATACGACAACACCGTCCAGGGATAGTCCAACCTTTAGTGGCTGGGATAGGCTCCAGCAACCCCAAAAAGGATCAAAGTGGGTTCGGAAAACAGGTGGATGGAGGTTAATAAAATGATATTAGCGGAAAAAACAACAATGGTATCTGCATAAGGAGCTTTTTTTTACCTTAGGAAAAATCCTAAAAATTACAAAATTTTTGAAACAGGAAACAGTGTCACAACAGGGCCCATAGACCAGTTTTACTCTTGTTTCTTTCCAAAAACAGTATTTATTATTAACAAAAAACTTTTTTTATAATTAGTTTCACAATGCAGCAACAACTCATATTTGCAAGAAAATCAACCGAGTGATTCAAGTTTCATTGTTTTTAAGCAACATTTTGTTCATAAAAGCCAGGTTTAAAAAAAAGGTCAAATCAGGAAAGAACTTTTACAATATTTCACAAATCAAATTATTTTCAAAAACTCTGTTATTTACAAAAAATAGGACTTTAAGGGTAACAATCATTCCCCCCACAGCCATCAGACTGTACAACCCCGTGTTAAAGTGACCTCCACGGTCCCAGGGGTGTTTTTTCTTTCTTTCACTCATTTATTAATACTTTTGTTGCAGTTGTTGCTGTTTTTCATTTGTTTTTGTTCCTGAACGATTGTTTGTTTTGGTGTGTACTTTATTACTTACTTATTTTTTGTATTAAAAAAATGTTTTTTATATTTGATCATGTTTTGCACTTCGCAGCTTAATATTAATATGTATTTATTTATTTTAATACAGATATCATTTTCCAATAAAAATAATTTAATAATTTGATAATAATTTCAATTATAGTTATAATAATAATTTTATTAATTAGTTTTAATAATAATTTTTAATTATTTGATATGAATGTCATTTTTGATGTTATATTATATATATTATTTCTGAATGTTGTTGCTGCTGCCGCAGATAAATGAAATTTCCCCATCGTGGGATTAATAAAGTCATCTATCTATCTATCTATCTATCTATCTATCTATCTATCTATCTATCTATCTATCTATCTATCCTATCTATCTATCTATCTATCTATCTATCTATCTATATATCCTATCTATCTATCTATCTATCTATCTATCTATCTATCTATAAAAAACTATTAAAAATGGATTTGTTTTTATGTACTATGCTTTTAGTCTAAATAGAACTTTCCTCTGAAAAACAAATAAACTTAGTTTGTCTTTGAGCATATACTCCTTAAGCTGGAGATGAAGATGAAGATCAGCTGCTTGTTTTATAACACCAGCCAATAAAAAAGACGAAACGACTCAAAGTGAAGCGAATGTTTGTGAGACGACTGGAAAAAACAGTTGTGTTTGTGTTACCAGACGACTGGTGTTTGACATCAGCGGAGCTGAGGCACAAAGACGCGCTGATTCACACAAGATCACACACAAACACAAGTCCCCACTGACACAAACAGACAAACAAACGCGTGCATGGACACACACATGTGAGCAAAGATGGGCAAAGACTCACACGCACACATAGACAAAAGCACCTGGATACTAACACAACAAACAAAAACACATGTGCACGGGGACTTACACAAACAGACAAACACGTGCATGGTCTCACACACACACACCCAGATGTGCAAGCAAGGAGTACACACTTGTACAAGGATACACTCAGACTAACAAACACACACACAGGCAAAAAAACTCGTGGGTGGACTCACACACACACACACACACACACACACACACACACACACACACACACACACACACACACACACACACACACATGTGTAAGACACACATACATGTGTGCAAAGACCCATTCACACACATAGACAAAAGCACCTAGACACCGACACAAACAAACAAAATAAAAATGTACGGGGACTCACACACACACAGAAACACCAACAAGGTCACACACAAATGCGCGCACAAGGACACACTCAGACATATACACAGACAACAAACACACACACACACCTGCAGACTAACAAGTGCAAAAGGGACTAACAAACCCACACGCACCAAGACACACAAAGACCAACCAAGAAGTGCACAAGAACACACACACACACACAGATAAACGCACATGGACTCACACGCACAGGGACACACACAGATACACAGACTCTACATACACATGGACACTAGCTTGTCGTTGAATGCACACACACACATGTACCAGTGATGTCACAGACAGCGTTGGAACCAGGCGGCTCCAGGAGCAGAGAGGCGGTTACGTAAGAACAGCAGAGGGAGGAAGGACGGCAGCTGGAAGAGCACAGGATGGGGGGGTGCAGAAGGAGACGTGGATGAAGGTTTTCTGCTCTTCATTTTATCCAGACGCTTTATGACTCCGTGAATCAGGAGCTCATCTGAGCTTTTAGTTAGTTATCATTTCCTGATTGCCTTCAGCTGTCTTCATCCCTGTGCAGCTCTGATGAGTGGGGAGGCGTGACACACACACACACACACACACACACACACACACACACACACACACACACACACACACAGGATCTAAAAATAAACCTGACGTCAGCACTGAGATGTTCATAAACGTGACAGAAACAGATTCATATTTTTCTCGGGCGCTCCCAGAACATCTGTGAATCTGAACCAGAACCAGAATCTCACTGAAAATAAAAACTTTTTCAATAAATCAAAACAAAAGACTTGCAGAAGCGCAGCAGAGATTAGTAATGTTTTGGAAAAGAAGAGTGAGCACACGATACATAAACCACTTTCTCCTTTGATTGCTTTTAGCATAGCACAAAGTGAGATCATGATGCTTTTAGTGCTGGTCCCAAGTCGACTTCATCTACGGAGGTTGTGGGTGGAAGGTGCGGCGGCGCCCCCTGGAAACCAGCAACCAAAAAGTAAAAGATTTATACTTGGCAGGTTTAAGCGATTCAGGTTAAAAATTTACAGTCCTGCCCCCCCCTTAAAACTAAACATAAAACTGAAAAAATGAATTATTTGCATAATTTGCTAATAAAAATGGATTAAAATGATCCCAGAAATTGAGATTAAAATGTAATAAAGGTGGAAAATGTCACATTTATGTTTTTGATGGATGGCTTCTTGGAGAGCTTTTGTTTGGCAAACACTTTCGTTTTCACACAGAGAACCCAGTTTAAAAAATATTAATATAAGGAGACATTTCATTCATCGAACCTCATAAATCCCACTGTCCAAGTTGAATAAAAAACATTTTATGCAAAACTGTAGAAGTCCCTAAAGCTTTTTAAAAGTGCTGTTATCTTCCACATAAAAATGAACTTTTACTTTGAGTGTTTTATGAAAAAATCTTCGAGGCTGTAAAAGAAAAGTCTTAGTTTTAAAAGCAGGCGTCTTTTTGAAGTTTTCTTTTCTAAAGGGCTGGTTGTTGCGTCTCCTTTTACTGCAGCTATGAGTTTGGGTGAAACTAGCCGTTTCCTTCCCACTACGCAAATGGGATTCTTTGGTGTTTTTGAATTTTTGAGACCTTTTCTGTTGGTTAGGAAATGTAAGAAAGAGAAAAATATTTGTATTTGAGATGCAGAAAACATGCTGGGGGCGGGGCCAAAGCTCACTGCTCCGCCTCCATTTCCCAGTCTTTGGTCTTGCACAGACTAAACAGATCCGCCAGGCAGTTTTTGTTTCCTCGTCTGAGCTGGAATCTGGATTTAAACTGTGCGACTGGTTGTGGCGTCTGCTGCCTTGTTTTGTTACCAGTAATGGGCGTGAGGGCTGTAAGCCATCTGGGAGGCATGTAAACAGAGAACTCTCAATAATTCTGAGAGGAAAGGGGTTACCTCTTGCAATGTGGAGGTCCCATATGTAACAAATTGAATTTCTGTGAACTCCTGTGATCCTGCAGAGCCAGCGTCCTAGAAACCACAGGTTTTGGGTGCAAGCTGAACACTACATTGTTTGTCCTAATAAGCACTAGTGTCAGACAAAGCCTTCATTCATACAGCTTCCACGATTAAAAGCGGGTTCTGGATAACACATTCCTCATCCCTGTTAGTTATGGCTTTTATTGTCTTAAGAATGTAGAGGCAGAATCAGCTCTGTGGAGAGTTTAACAGCACGTTTATATTTTCCCTCAGACCCGCAAAGTCGTTTTATGCGTCTGTAGAGGGAAATGAAACGGGTTTCTTCACATTTGCACATTTTTGTGCACAATTTAGGCTGAAAAACCAGCTTTTACGGGTTCAGGGAGGTTCCACAGCATCAGAGTGGCCAGCGAACTGGCAGGCTGAGAGAAGAGGTGTCTCTGCAAGGAACAAATAAAACAAAAAGCACCATCTCCTGCAGGATGCCAGTCAGGTGGTTTTCAGGCTCGCTCACTCCCTTGGACACTCAAACTCCTCCTGATATTTGGAGTTCTGCTGGTTCAGAGCCTCCAGCTGCAGAGGCCAGCATAATTCCCAGATTCAGAATATAATAACCCAGATTATTTCCTCCGGGGATGCAGCTCCTGAGATTTGTCTCATTATTTATAAACTCTGAAATTAAACAGCTTCTTCCAGCATCATAAGCTCTTTCTGTGAAGCACTGTTTCACTTTTGAAAGCTTTTTTTAATTTCCTTCATCCGTTAGAATTCACAAATGTTTTCTGAAAGGTAAAGGCTTTACATGCCAAAGAAAAAACCAGAAGTTCCTAAATATCCATGAGGAAAGTCAGTTGTTTCTTTGAGTGCGAATTTCAATCAATAAAACGTCCCGACATAAACTGCACATAGACAGAGGGTTTCATTGTGTCAGAGGTATTGATTTAAAAGGTAAAATATACAAAATAACTATAAAAACTGTACAAAGACAATTCAAAGACATTTACATAAAATATTTAAAGGAATATTCTCAATTTAATATTAAAATAAATTGAAATGGTTTTTGGATTCAACGTTCTACATTGGACTGACCTGATTGTTTTTACTAAAAAATGCCTCTGGCGGCGATATCTTTTTATTTTATTTATTTAGGAAAAGTTTATTTGTTTGGCATAATTTAAAGAAATTCAGCAAAAGGCAAATAAAAAGAAAACAAAATCCCAACGAGAAGAGTGAAGCGAAAAAAACAAATGTAACTGAGCTGCAATCTGGAAGTCAAAGATTTTGCTCAAATGCCTGTAGACCAGGTGTTGCGAGTTATCTTTGATTTTATTTTTATATTTTAATTGTTTTTATATTTCAAAACCAGTTTTTCCTAGCGTGAGAGCAGATTATGACATCATCAAGCAGCCTTCTGAAAATCAGCAAGCTCCAGCTGACAGTGACCACAGGTCATCAAAGGAGCCAACAGTTCTGAAAAACATGTTTGCTAGTTTTTATTTAATAACTCTTTTAAACTGAAGTAAACAGGGTCTTATTAGTTTGTGGCAGCAACTAACACGCACAGACTTCCATTACTTTCAAACAAGCTTCAATCTGGAAGTCAAAAGAGTGAACTTTGTGACTGGAGACAAATGAATTTTCTGTTGCTTTACGTCCTCCTGCTTAACCATTTTTGTTTTTTAGTAGTCGCCTGAGGATAACCAACAATCTCTGTCTTATTTGAACTTGGTAAAAAATCAAACTTTTGGTTCATAGCAACATGGTTTTAGATATGTATAAATTCCTAATTTACTTTTTGTATGTTATATTGATTCATGTACCTATTTTTTTCTTTTTATATTCTGGGAAAAAGATATGCAAGTAAAAGAGCACTTTTATTGGGCTATGCCTTCGCATAATCAAAATCTACTAACTTTCAAAATAGCATTTTTTTTTCCAAGTAGCTTCCCAGTGATGCTCGAGGAGTTAAGTCCCACTAGATTAGAATCCCTAGGATGGGGAATTCAAGATGGTGGCCTCTTGCTGAGGTCAAAGGTCAACTAAACTTGTGTTGTGGTTGTGGGCTTGCTTAGCGTGTGTGTGAAGATTACTTACGAAAAAAAAAGTTTGTTTGATTTTTGCACATAAAGGGCAAAATGTAAAAAATTGCCAAATTTCACACTTTGCCACAAAAAGGCCGTCAAATTGTAGGTCCTGTGACCATCCCATAATAATTTCAAATTTCGATATTTCCGTGTGTTTTGGTTTTGTTAGTGAATTTAAGAGACTTAAGTGCATTCCTTTCTTGATGGATTTCTCCCGCTGTGATGTCATCTTTTATTTACTGTATTTATTTTCTATCTTAGAGTGGGTGGGGTGGGTTGATCAGACCAAAAAGGCAATTTTTGGTGAGTTTTTGCTGAAAGGTGCAGGAAAAAAAGAAGACATGCCAAACCAATCAGGTCCTCCGAGTTCAGGGCGGCAAACATATTGGATTTTGATGAGTAAAAAAAAAAACTAAATTTAGGTCAAGCTCCACGCTTTGAGCAAAAACACTTCTGAAGTAAGTTGGCTGAAAAAGCAATTTCATTTTGCAAAAATTTTTTATTCAAAATGCAAAATACTAGCAAAAACAAGCTCAAAAACAAGCTCAAAAAGAAGCTCAGATCAAGCATTAAAGTCCAAGTCTCCCCCTGTGGGTAAAAGTTCTGCCATTTCTCTGCTGCTGAATCTGTTTAAAACAAAGGAAAAAAAAGTCTCTTTTCATCTTCAGCCAGCAAGAAATCCCTTGGGCGTCACGGCTGTGTTTGCTCACGTCACGACAGCTGGACGCCTCCAGCTGCAGGTCCGCTTTTGTCTATCTACGCCTCCAGAAGGTCAGATTACCCCTGGGGTCACGCGCGCACTGACAGAGCGCTGATGAAGAGGCAGCAGATCAGCTCACAGTCCTACTGACAGAAGGCTGAAGTGAATGCTGCTGGGGAGGCGCTGCTGCAAGCAACTACATCATCGCTGATGCTGATGGCGGCTGGCGGGCGTCTTGATAGCTGCGCCCTCGGAGACCTCAGCTGTGCATCCAGCAAACATCAGGGGAAAATAGAGGCGGTGCAGGCAGCATCCTGCCTCCCTCACATCCCCGTTATAGCCTGAATAAACTCCGCCCCCTGCTTCCCACACTCCACACAGCTCATCAGCCTGACAAACAAACTGCGTTCAGCTCCCGGAGAAAGCTTTGGCCCCCCAGTCCCTCAGAATCTGGCCTTGTATGACTCAGCCTGCTCTCTATAATAAATAATTTACCTTTGGAAAAAAAAGTTAGCCAACAAATTACTTAGAAATCTCTTCCATGGAAATGTCCAAGCTCCAAATAGAGAACTTAATATTAATCTTGGCTTGATGATCAGACTTGATCATTCATATCCAGGCGATAAGGGCCTATATCGGCTGAATTAACCTTTTTTAAAGTTTTTAAGTGTATTATCAAGTTAACTCCTCACAAAAGACAACGCCAAAGCGGCATTTTGATCTGTTCATGTATTTTTGAGTATTCCTCTAAGCTTTTTCTCTCCTGAACACCAGCCTCCTATCTGAGAAAACGAGTGGGTTTTCACTTTGTGATGTCATCAAGTGAGGAACCGCCCCTTCCAGGAAGAGTCTTAGCTGCCAGCTCCGCACGCAAGCTAAAAAACGTTCCTATGGATGTTTGGATGTTGTTTGTTTTTGTGGGCAAAACGACGCCGACTCTAGGATGACGTCATGAAGGCGGCACCCACAAGGAGTGAAAGGCGGAGCCTCAGAGATTCAGTCGTCTTAGTTCTGGGAGAAGAAAAACGAACTGAGAAAATAACTCAAATTTCATTTAAAGATGGTTCTTTAATGTGCCAAAGGTAATAAATTATAAAGTATCGCCTATATTAAACTTCATTAAAAGAAAAATTCTTTTTACTTGAACATTCATGGATCTATTTGTCTACAGGTGGATGCATCAGAATGGAGCGCAGCAGAGCTTGTGGCCCATACCGTATTTTCTACACCACCAAATCTGATCTTTTCAACCTAATTTAATTCGTCTGAACTGGTTCCTGTAATTTGAACAAAGATAATGCCCAGAAAAGCAACTCCTGCCGCTCTGCAGAAACTATGTCCAAGAAAGGTCACAGATTATTTGATTTTGGCCAAAAGAAGGGATCATTATAATTAAAGACCACTGGGAACGCTTTTGAAGAGATCCAAGAGATGAATAACATGAGATTTTCACTTCTAATATATTTATCATTCATTTGCAGAAAAGCACATCTCCATAGCAACCATTTCATGTTAGGGTGACAAACAGCTGTATTTTTAGAAAAACAGGGCAAAAGTAAATTATCGGGTTTCCTAGGCAGCAGTGGTTTCTTTTATTCTTATGACGGTCATATCATATGAGTTCTCATTTAAGTTCAGCTGCAATACTTGACACTAGTCTGGACACAGTTTACCACAGTGCCCTACGTTTATCACAAACTCTGCATACAGAACCCACCATTGTGAACTGTACTCTCTGCTCTCTTGGTCTTCACTCAAAGTCAGGCGACAGAAACACTGGCTAATATTCACCTATCAGGCCATTCTCGACAAACTACCTCAATATCTGTACCGTCTTCTTTCTCTATTAACAACATATATAACTCTCGTTCCTCCTCCAAATTGCTTCTTTATGTCCCTAGATTCCTCAGTGAACTAGGAAAAACAGCCTTTTTCATTGCTGCTCCGCTTTCTAGAATAATATTCAAAACTCTCTGCATTTAAGTGACCTTATTCCCTTGAATTGTTTTAAAGCAAAACTTTCTGACTTTTTAAAAAAACATACATGTCACCCCTTGACCTTTCTACTTTTAATTAACCTATTAGTCATTGTCCTACTATTTCATCTCAATTTGAATTGCATTTTTGTGTATTTTGTAATGTATTTTTATATTTCAGTTGTTTTAACTTTGTATTTTATTTTTGTATTGATGCCTTTTTGGCCCAAGTCTTCCTTGAAAAAGAGATGCAGTCTCAATGGAACTTCCTGGTAAATAAAATAAAATAAAAAATAAAATAAAATTGCAGAACATCTTAGTAAAAAAATCTGCTTGGTAACAGGGGAAACGACACTTCTCTTGAGCTCAGCAAACTAACTTTCACTTAAAATCAATAAATATTAAGTCCAACTACTTTTTCTAAGAAGCTTGACAATTACATTCAAGGAGTTGGAGACAACGGATCGAAATCTGTGAGATTTCTTCCTGAAACCGGTTGAGGTTATGAAGCAGGCAGCATGTGTGTAAAATTTAATAAATATAGCTCCGTGGCCATCCTATAATATTTTCAAAGCTTCATTTAGATGGGTTTTGGTTCTGTTGGTGGACTTTAAAACATTTTCTGAGCCCCATAAGGAATTTCCTGTTTTTTCAACTGTTCTCCTGCTGTGATGTCATCATTGTTTTGTTTTTGTTTGTTTGTTTGTTTGTTTGGGGGTTCGATCACCATGTCCAAAATTTATTTTCCCCGCGTTCTGGGTGCGTGCGAATTCTTTGCGTGCTTTTGAGCTTGAGGGTTAGAAAGATGAAAGTGCGGAAAAATATCTTTTTAAAATATATCCGTAAATAATAGATCTAAGTTTTCAATGATGTTTGACAAAACAACATTGTTTCCAACCAGCATCTTCATCCTCTTCCTCATCACAGAGCACTTGGCTCAGCTCTGACATGTGCAAGACCACATCACAGCCCCTCGGGAGGGGCAGATGTAAGCACCCCGAATAATCTCTCTGACAGGCGTGTTCGTTTCCCTCCAAACACTCAGAGTTCTGCTCCTTTAATGTTTCATGTGGCTTTGAGTGTTTGAACATGTACCAGGTTTTTCCTGGCAAGAGTTCACTTCATCTCTGCCAGGATCGCCTGCATGAAAGGCTCTGCACTTCGAATGAGGGGTTCTTGATGTGGAAACTGGAGACGTAAAGCCAGGCGTTTGTGACATTTTTTTATCATAAAAGCACTTGGAGAAAAATGATGTAACATTAAAAATGATAAAAGTGTCACAAACAGATGTCTCAAAATCTACAATAGATGGATGGATGGATGGATGGATGGATGGATGGATGGATGGATGGATGGATGGATGGATGGATGGATGGATGGATGGATGGATAGATGGATGAATGGATAGATGGATAGATAGATAGATAGATAGATAGATAGATAGATAGATAGATAGATAGATAGATAGATGAATAGATGAATGATAAGATAGATAGATGAATAGATAGACAGATAGATAGATGAATCGTGAATTTAACTAAGGATTAAATCACGTGAAAGTGGCAGCAACCTGAAAATTAGCTTTTGGACCAGCGGCCTGATTCTAACTAACTGGGTTCATCTGCTTCATGTATTCACTATGTGCCTGCTGAGACAAGTGTTGTTGCTGTACCGGCTCTGTGAAGTGGATGGTTCCAGGGTGGCAGTCTAATGGTAGAGAGCCCACAAGGGTGGGAATTGGCCGTCAGGTGACAACAACAGACTCTAGAAACTTCACCCTGCTTGACACTCAGTAAGAGAGGTTGGACATGGGGTTTAAACCCAATGAATGTATCCAAGAACTGGACTGAGCGAGTGTGACGTTTACTTCCAGCTCCAACCAAATGAAGTCAATTTAGTCAATTCAGACATTGTCTGTGGCACTGAGTGGTCAGGCGGTCAGCGTTCTATAGCAACCCTCTCTTACCAATCAGGAGGAGGTTGTTGAAAGCAGATACGAGCTACTTGAGACTCTGTCAATCAAATGTTTTGAAGGTTGGACTTGAGGGCCAGCAGGCTCCACCAACCTTAAAGAGGCAGCTAATTAATTCGGTTTTACAATTTTGAGCCAGCTTAAACTAAAAGAAAAACTATCATTAAAAAAAGAGGTTATCAAGAATATTTTAAAAAGGCTTCAGATCAAGAATGGTTATTCGGACCAATAGAACAGCTGTTTATTTATCTATAAAAGTCTGTGGGATTTTGGCTTCTTGGAGCCACCAGGTACTTCCTGTTTTGTAATGCAAGGGGCAGGAGTCACTCTGTCCAGTTCTCATATACAGTCAATGGTAAAACAACACAGTTACTTTAACTTCCATATTTCTCACTGGTTCTAAAGGTCCACCAGAATCCTCCAGTGTCAATCAAAACAAGCAGGTCTTCAGTCGTAAAATGTAGATTTAAATATAGGCTATCTCTTGAGGAGACTGTAGCGGCGTTGCATTAGCTTTAACTTTGTCTGTTGTGGCATTGGTGTACAACACAATCACACTTGGGTCGAATGTTATGCAGCAGCTGAATAGTGAAGATAAACGCACAGGAATACAGCCAGAGGGCAGCAGAGAGCCACAGAAAGACCGACCGTAGCACATTTCTGTGGGAGGAGACTTCAGGCTGGGGCGGAGTTTCACGTGTGGCTAAAGGAGCTGACGTAGTGACTGACCGCGGTGATACTCAGGAAACCATGATGGCTGCCGATTCTGAGCTTGAACAAATCCACAGAGCACAGCCACGTGCGCGCTGAGGCTAACCGCTCCGTTAAAGATGCCCGACTTTCTCTTCAGCTCAGAAAAAAACAGTTTTTCTGTCATGAGGGAAACAATGAGTGAACAACTGCAACAGGAATATATCTTAGTGCATGAAAATACCTGAGAACCCTGTGAGAAAACACAGCAAGGGTTTTTGTTTAAAAATGCAGAAATTTGGATTTAATGTTGGAGAGTTTTAGTTCTGGGTGCCGTCAGTTAAAACCTGAAGTTGCTCACCTCCATCTCCAGAATCTTCTTCTCGTCAGTCAGCCTCTTGGCGACGACAGGCAGCCTCCTCTCGGTCTTTTCCTGAGCCTAGAAAACAAAATCAGGAATTGTTTAGAGTTTTTTCTGATTTCGAGCCTGTCAGTCAAAAATTTAGTGCATCGTGAAGCCGGTGTGGAATTCAGAGGTCACTGAGCAAAGTCATTAAGAAGAATTAAAAAAAACAAGCTGACCATTGTACCAAGCTTTACAGTTGTTTTTTTTTTTTCTTGTTTTTATGAAATCTGGGTTTTCTTGTATAACATTTTTCTGTGCTGTTGATGCATTGTTATCAGCCAAATGCATCATTTCAGTGTGTTTGTTTGTGCTGCTCTATTTGTGTTTAAAATGAAAACAAGCTGAAAATCAGAATTGGTGGGAATTTTCGAAAAATCTAAGTCTAACGGCTGAAACATGACCAGGTTCTAACGAAACAAAGAAAATTTTGAATTTGAAAAAAAAAAAAGAATCCAATCAGGACAAAAACAAACTCATGTACAATTGTTTCCTTACATTTCAGTCAAATCAGTCAAGTGCAGGATAGTCCAGCTACACCTAGATTATTCCAACAAGGTGTGGTAGGGTGGAGGCCACTTACTCAATTGGTTCCACCTGTACACCCCCGCTGCTCACCTGCAGAGGGCTTATAAAGGTGGCTTCCCTCTGGCAGGGTGAAAATCAGCGTCAACATGTTGGTTCAAGGTTGGACCGACGGCTGATGAGCGCAGCGATTATTCTGCAGAAGCGCGGCGAGTATCCTGCAAGTGGCGAGTATCTGCAAGCGCGGCAGTATCTCAGTATCAGCGAGTATTCCGCAGAAGCGCAGCGGTATTCCGCAAGTCGCGGCAAGTATCCTCGCAGTATCTAGCGTATACTGCAGAGCCGGTGGTATCCTGCAGAGCTACGGCAAGTATCTCGAGTATCTCACAGTATTCCCACAGGCCTTGGCGAGTATTCTGCAGAAGCGCGGTGAGTATTCGCAGTAGCGGTTAATATTCGCAGAAGCGCTGACCAGTATCTGCAGTATCAGCGAGTACTCCGCAGAGCACGGTTAGTATTCCGCAGAGCGCGGCCAGTATCCTGCAGAGCGCTGTGAGTATTCTGCAGAGCGCTGCGAGTATCAGCGAGTATTCTGCTGAGTGCGAAAAGAAGGCTCAGAAGCTCATCAACACTATCTTTTGGCTCTATCGTTATCCAGGCTCTTTATGTTTATGCTGCTGACTTTTCTTTGTCAATCCCTTTGGTCATTCCTCTAAGCTGCATGAAGACCGGCCACTCCGACCTTTTGCAGCTGACCGCCGCCTGACTGATGTGTGGCATTTGGACTTGAACCACCTGGTGCATGCCCCCGATTCACCAAGTGCCACCGGGGCCAGAGGCAGCAGCTCCACCTCAACAAAGAGGGCGCACACGAGCTCACATTTGTTTTCCACTGATTGTTAAGTGTCTCAATAGTAGTCTGTTACTTAATGCTTAGCTCTATATGACTGCGAAAATGGCGGATGTAATATCATTAAATGTTTCAGAGTTGGACTATTAATCAAAAGGGGAATCAACAATTAATGGATGAGAAATGCAGCACTAAAGGAAGATCAGGAGTTTGACACTAAAGTCACGGAGATTTTGTCCAAATAGATATAAAAATTGACTTAATTTAGAAGTGAAGACACTGTTTGGCTGAAACGACCCAATTCCGATTTTTTTTTGACCCTATGGGACCTGTATCTGTTCTTTTCATGACAGTCTGAACGACACAGACCCGATCTTTTCAAATGTGACCCAGGCCACTTGGGTATGGTCCTGAATCTGATACGTATCCGATCTTTTCAAATGCGACCTCCGTCTGACCGGCCAGGCCACATGAATCCGACCCGTAAGTTCATTGATCGCTTCAACGCCATCATTCTGCGTTGAAATAGGCAGGAACAAGGATCGTAAACAGCAACCATGGCGGACGATGCTGCTGAGTCCAGTCAGTGGAAGGGAAGTGAAGTCACCGATTTGATTCATATTTGGGGTGACAGCTCTATTCAGGCCAAACTCCAGGGCTCTTATCGCAACGGGCGTTTTTGAAAATATTTCAGCGAAATGGCGAGCGTGGTGTTGAACCTTCCAGAATTACTTTTCTCCCTTTCCGACCGTGGTCAGAAGCACGGAGGGCTGAAGGCAGATCCTCCTCCTTCGGGGTTCAATTCACCGTTCGGACCCTCAGATACGCCAGAGCGGGTTGATAAAGAGTCAATTATAGCATTTATTCTGGGGTAAGCCTTCTTTTATAACCGTTCTCCTTCCTCCTTAACACACAACATGAATGCGTGCCCCCACTGCCCCCCTAATTCTCTACCTCGCTGCACGCTCTCTCTCCTCTCTTACACACACACAGCGTCGCATTGCCTTTACATCCCCATTCTACAACAGTAGGTACAGACGATCCTGGCTCCAATGCCTTCTTAAATGAGAAGATTTAAATTGTACTGGCTCCTTTGTGAAAATAAATATAATAATGCAAAATGAGCTCCGCTGTTGACAACACTGTTGCTAACGTTAGCTACTTCCACAAACTACGAGTGACGTTGTTCACTGTTGAAATGCTACTTCCTGTACACATCTTGGAATGCTTATGGATCATTTCGATTTTGTGAATCACAAAGTTCCATGATTTAATTCCAAAATGTGAGCGGCCTTGCAAAAAATCTGATTTTTTTCAAAAAATCGGAATTGAGCATTAAGCCCTGCAGTGTGAACGTAGCCTTTGTTTTCTGTCTATAGCATTCACTTTGGTGTTTTTTTAGAGTCCTACTCTTTTTCTTGATCCAATATGAACCTGCTATGTTTATTAAAAATCTTATCTGGCAACCCTGAATGTGAGTTTGAGGTGAGAGAAAGGCGTCCTGCAGACAGAGTTGACATCAGATGCATCAAACTAACATTTTTTTAAGTATGTTTTAAAACCAGAAGGGCCTTCACTTCACGTTGGGTTTTCAGCAGTCGGCTTCAGGACAGGTGTGTGGAGTTACCTGTGTCAGCTGCGCTCTCAGATCCGTCTCTCTGCTCCGACTCTCCTCTTTCTGGGTTTCCCGCTCCTTCTTTGATCGATCCAAACTCTGCTCCAACTCTGCCGTTAAAAACAAGAGCGGTTGATCAAATGCGTCAAAAGCAGCAAAGCATCTGCCGAGCGTTTACCTTCAGCCGCCTTCGCCGTCCGCCTGCTCTCCTCCTCGGAGACCTGGAGCTTCTGTCTCTGAAACAGAAAAAACGCCGACCAGTTCACGCTCATGCTGCAGCATTCCATCATCTTGAGCTAATAAAGGAACAATGACAGAATCCAGCAGACATGTAAACGTTGTGGATGAAATCACGCCAATGTCCCGGAGCAAAACACCTGATGGAGAAAAACAAAGTCCATCGAGGAAAAGTCTTTGTTTCTCTAAAAAAAAAAAAAACACATTCTGCTTTTTCCTTTAGAATTTTTTTTGGAAATCTTTTAAAAGACAGTTTATTGCCTTAATCTTTATTTTGAAAGTTCGACTTTTACTTCCTATCTGTGTTGCCCTGGGATTTGTTTCTCCTAGTTACTTCTAGTCTGCCTTTCTCTAAATATATAAATAGTTCAGTTCCGCTGAAGATTTAGGAAGTTAACAAATTTTCCCCCAAACTATTTTAGGATTGATATACCCAAATATGAGGGTTTATAGCTAGCATCAAGATATGAAAGTGTCTTTGAAGGGCAACAATTTGTACTAGTTCTGTTGTTTTTTTTTACTGCATCTTGAATTTTATATTTTGCATTTGATTTGAGAAGAACACTTATCTCAGTTTGCCTCTGCAAACAGAAAACTAATTTGGACAAAACAGAACTAAACAAACAAATGAATTCCTCCTGCTTTCAATTGCATTAAGGCTGTGCAGAATGAAAACCGACTGTCGCTGCTTCAGGTTTTTTACAGGTTTGAGTCGGTTCTTCTCACCAGACCGGACAGCAGATCCTCCAGAGAGCTCTTCTCTTTCTGCACAGACTGAAGCTCTTTCTGTTTGCTCTCCAGGTCCACACTCAGCTCACTGATCTGTCGTGGAGGACAGTAATGCAGCCGAGTATGAAGATCAGAACAAGTCCAAACCAGCCACACATCTGTGGAGCAGCGCCGAGCTGAAACCGCGTGAACACTGGCACTTTCACCTCCAGCAGGTGAGCGGAGACCGACCTTTTTCTCCTGCGCCTGGACCTGCGAGGTCAGGCTGCCTATCTGCTGCTGCGACAGAGATGCGGCGTCCTCCTTCTGCTGGGACGCCCGCAGACGGAGCTGCAGGTCGGCCACCTCCCGCTCCAGCTCCACGCAGTCCTGGGCGCTCCGACAGTCGCCACCTACGAGAGGCAGGAGGGGCAGAGGTTCACCCCGGGGTTATCACGCGCAAACTGCAGTCAAATTCCTTTTATTTATTCCACCAGAAAAGAGTCTTTATATTTTGCTGTCACCTTAACCTCTTTCAATGTCTTTAAACTTTTTTCTTATGCTATAAAATACAAATAAAGTTATTTTTGACCAGAAAAAGCTTATAAAATCTTCCTTGTTACCAAATATTTCACATGTTCTATTGCTGTCGAATATGAGGCCCTCCAAGACTTTTATTTTGAAAATCCCATGAGATTTTACATCTTTCCTCACTCTTCTCTTTAGTTGGCACAGAGCTGGATTAAATCCTTTTATATTTTAAATTCTTAGCGATAATTTAACAAGCAGATCCTTTTGTTTTTCAAAGCTTTTTTTTTTTTTACTGTTTTCATCAACGGAAACAAAAACAAAGACCTTTTTTTTCCCCCTTAATTATAATTAAGCAGGAATTGTTTACTTGAGAGTTTCTGTGCGTGAGAGGAACAGGACATTTGTCCTAGTAGCTTTTAGATCTACAGGTCCTTCAGCAAATACATTTAATAAACGCTTTTTTGGGGGAAAGCGGGTCCTGCTGTCCTGCTTCTGTGGGAGCGGGGACATTACCCTAGCGTCCTCTAAATCCCTCTGGAGTTTCTCAGCTTTGGTCTTTTCATGAGGCAGACTCTGCTCAAGCTCCTTTATGTGGGCATGCTCAGCAGTCTCGTCTGTTAGTAGAAAGCAGGAGGAGGAGAAGGAGAGAGAACACACCAATGCAACACTTTCGCATGCAGCTTTGGCAGGGAGGAGGAGGACAGAAAAAGCAGCAGTTCCCTGTTGGACGTTAGATTTCTCTACAGAAATAAAGCCTTCTTCTGCAGGGTGAGGAAGAGGCACAAGCGGAGAAAAATGAAGAACAGGAACAGCTTTTTAGAAACAGGCAGGATGAAAAATGTGGGAATGAAATATAATTAGAGCTTAAAGAAAAGCTCAAAATGAAAAAAAAGTTCTGTTTCAGAAAAAATAATCAACTTTTACTTTAAAAAAGGATGGAAAAATATAGATTTAGGATGTTTGATCATTCAAAGAAAATAAAGTGATGCTTCAGGTTACCTCCAGGTCTCCTTTGGTGATGCACGCCTCCTCCACCACCAGGCTTTGCCAGGTCCTCCACCTTCCTGTCAGAGCGTCTGTAGAGACCATCGTCATTCAGAGGCGGCAGCAGCTGCAGCAGCAGGCTAGAAAGGCCCACTCCGATAAAAAAAAGGTGTTTTTGGTGTTTTTAACGACTTCCTGTTGCATTTTTGTGACATTTCCAAGTTTTTCTTTACTCAAATCACTGTAAATCAGGAGCAGACGACACAATCTCCCTGCTCCAGACTCTCAGTAATGGGAAGGGGAAAGGGGGCGGGGTTGCTCTGTGCCAACATTCCCGCCCACAACTCAACTTCTAATGAACTCCTGCCGCTCTGCAGACATTATGTCCTAAAAAAAAACAACTCAAGTTTTTATGATTTTGGCTAAAAACGTCATAATCCTCCTTGAAGGACCACTGGCTTTGAAAATAGACCAGAAGAAGATGATGAATTAGGACTTTAATGTGGGGCCAAGGAGGACATGGGACCACCCACCTCTTCTCCTCCTCCAGCTGGTTGAGCAGCTCCACTTTGTCTCGATCTGCTGCCTCCCACCAGCAGCGCCAGCTGGTCCAGCTGGCCTCCATCTCCCACGGTACTAAATCCACAGGAAAGATGTGGCTCCTTTGCTGCATGTTAGTCTCTGAGCTCAAGGGTAGCCACGTTTCCCTTCAGAGCTTCTGTGAGGTTTCTACGCTTATTTAGCCCATGTCATCTTTCCCTCCTCTAATTTGAGTCGACGACTTTTCTTAAGAGGAACTGGACATAGCTGCAGTTACAGTTTTTTCTGGTCTGTATGGAATTCTGTGAAGGCCAAAATTAGAAAAAAAATTCCAAACCACTTTATGTAAAAAAATTTTTTTATCTGGGGATTAATAGCTAGCTGACCCTAATTTGTCTCATTTTTCCTAATCAATCCCCGTTCTGTGTGTTTGTTATAGCTAACGTGCCAAAATCACACAAACTCATGATATCCTGCAGGACTATAAAATGGGCGTCAAGAACCAGAAGTGAAATCTCACAGATACGGTCTTAACTCTGCGCAGATGTAGCGTGAGTTAAAAATCTGCAGCAAGGATGAAGAGATTCGACAAAACCTCTGGGCTTTACAAAGACACGTTTTCATATGGGGTCAAATTAGGATAAACAAAAGTAGAGAAAAAGCCTGGTAAATGAGGAAAATACAGTTTTAAGCTATGAAGTACATTTAGCAGAAAAAATAGAAAATAAAAGTCATTTGAAAATTATATTGCTTCAATTTGAAAAAAAAATAAAATCGAAAAACTTTAAATCAGAACAACTAGTCTACCAAATTAAATAAAATAACGGTTATTCTGCTGTTTTAAATTTAAAATTTTTGTTTTTTCATTTCTCGTATACTTTACTTTCACTCCTCAATTTTCAGTTTAAATGTATTTTTAAAGTTACATGGGGGGGTGGCTTTGATCCCATTGGCTTCTGGGACTTGATTGACATGGGGTGACAGCTTATGCTGATGTCATTTCCATCACGGTAGCTATAATGCTCTCATATTCACTGCATTTGCTGAAATTACCTTTCTGACTGAAAATAGAACTTCATCAATATTTGAAAACTCTTACTACTAACAAAGGCTAACAAAACAATTGACATCTGTATATTTTTCAGACTAGTTGTTTTTTAAATAAACTAGCAGTTTGTTTTTTCCTTCTTTGTGTTTATTTATATAATGTCCAGTTTCTAAAATATATATATTTTTACCTAAGTTTCTATTTTCAACAGCAGTTAGAAATAATTGTGCCTAATACATATTTTGTAGTTGTGTTATATTGTTGTTGTTACTTTTATAATTTTTATAATTTTTTATTTTTTTATGTATTTTTCAGGCGTTCAATTAAAAACTAATTAAAAAAAAAAAGTAATGCTCTTCCAAATTTGGTACAGCAGATGAGGGATGTCTGAGCCACAGACGCACTGTTCTGGAGACAGAAATTGATATAAACTCTGTCACTAAGAAATCGCTCCACAAAAACAACAACATATTTTTGGGGGTAAAAGTTTTAGGTTTATAGTTTTTCCAATTATTTTGTATTTCTTCAATTTTACTTTTTTTCGTTCAAATTAAAATAAAAAAATAATTTACAGTTGTTTCTTAGTTACCCTATTTTTCTAATTTACTTTTTTTTCAAGTTCAAATTTATTATTCTAATTTACAGCTTAGTTTTAAATGTACATTTTTTTCTTCTTCAAAATTTAAATTTTTAACAAATCAACTTTTTTCTCAAATTAACATCTTTTTTTATCAAATTAGCAACTTTTTCAACTGTGAAACTTTTTTCAACTTCACTTTTCTTTCAAATTTGCAGCTTGTTTTGAGTATATATATATTTTTCAAATTAACAACTTTTTTTCTCAAATTTACAGTTCTTTTAAAAATATTTCTTTCAAGTTGACAATGTTTCTATAGAGTTCAAACCTATTTTGAAAATCTTTTTTGTCTTTTCAAATGTACAAAATCAAATTTTCAGATGAACTTTTTGTTTTTTCTTCACTTTAATCTGAACCTGACCTGACCTCCGTATTTTCAGCTGACGAGATTTCAGGATTTTTCTTTCAGACTCCACCTGTTCCGGCCTTTCCTCAGCAGAACCAGCTCCTGCTGCACCTCGGCCTGGCTGGTGGCCTTGGCGACCTCACACCTCTCCAGGTCCCTCTCCACCAGCAGCTGCTCGATGTGCTGCTGCTTCTCAGCCTGGCCCTTCCTGCAGCTTCGTGGTGCAGTCTTCTGGGCGTACCCGGGCCGGCGTCTCTGTGAGCTGGAGGCGGCCTGGCGGGCGTTGGCTGATGTCCACCACTCCTGACACCCTCAGCACACACCCTTAAACCGTCGAGCTCGCCACCAAAATTACTTTCAACTGTTACTGCAAGGTAAAAATGTAAAAATTAAAATGTGTGTTTCTTTTATTTGCATCAAACTCCAAAGGCTGCAGTGCCATGCTCTGAGTCTGAGCCTCCACTAATCCCCTTGGCTGGGTTTGCCGCTGATCGGAGGAGGTGGGCGGAGCTGAGCGAGCTGATGGAGGCTGGGACTCCTCCTGAGCACGGATCTCCTCCCGACCTCATAGCGCTGTTGGGGTGGTGCAGGGGAGACCCGATCCGCGTCACCTTATGGACCGGTGCAAACAGGCCGAACCGAGGCAAACACTGGAAGTACCTGGAAGCAAAGAGTTTAACCAAATATTAGTACATCCTTTTTTTTTTCAGCTGAATTTGTTTTTTGTTTTGTTTTTTCAAAGAAAAGTCTTGATATCCGTTGACTTTTTTTTCCTGTGTTTTTAAAATTGCACCTTAAATTTTTTTAAATTTGGCATCTCTTGAGCATTTTGTGTGATTGTTGTGACACAAAAAAGTTGTGAATAAATTCAATAATCATTTTAAACTGAAGGCTGCAAGACGAAACAACATTTTGAGGCTAAAGTTGATTTTTTTATTCAGTTACTGAAGAGCAATCAGTCGCATAAGAAAAGCACAGCTTTGACTAAATTCCTTTTCAAACTCTATTTTTTCATGTTTGTGAAAGACCTCAAACTTAAACAATCACACAATAGCAGCACAATTTGTAAGTTTTACTGTACTTATTTCAAAATAAAATGTTTTCTTTATTTTCAAAAAGAAACACGTTTTTCAGTCTAGTGTTGGTTTTATTTAAACGTGTCTGCTGGTCGCCAAGCTTTGAATTAGGTTTCTTTTATTTTTTACTAATACTTAATCCAAAGTCCCATTTTTTCTTCTTACCTTCCTTTTATTCTGGAATTGAATTTTAACATTCAATACACATGAATGCTGAAATTTCATTAAGTGGCCAAATTATGTAAATATTGTTTTCTAAACTAATTGGGTAAAAAAACTGTCTTGACTGCATGTACTGTGTGAACCAAATGAAAAAATGGGTTAAAAATCTGCAACAAAGATGAAGAGATTCAACAAAACTTCCTGATTCACGTTTTCATATGGAGTCAAATCACAATAAGTGAATGAAATAGATTTAAATTTGAAATGTTCTATTTTAAACTCAAAAGTGCACGTTGTACACTTGACAAAAATATTGAAAATATATTTATTTTTTCATTACAAAATATTACCAAATTAAAAATAAACTTATTGGTAACAGCTTCAGATTCAATTTTTGCATTAACAAAATAAAAAAACTGAATTAAATCTAAGTGACCAACAGACACATCGACATTACATTTTATGTAAAATCGACTTTCAGAGCTTTTAAGAGTATTATAATGTTCATTCTACAAAAACAACCCCCAAATCGGTATTTTGATCTGTTCACGTATTTCTGAGTATTTCTCTAATAACCAGCTCTCTGCCAATCCATATAAACAAGTAGGTTCTCAAATTGTGACATCACAAAGTGAGGAACCTGCTTACTCAGGAAAGATTCTGTCAGCTCCGCCCCAAGCAAACACACACTCCCACTTTCTCCATGGAGCTAGCGGTGCTCGGCTACACGCTTTCGTAAGGCTCCACAATATTCTCATCCATCTTTGCTAAAGTTCAGATGTGGTTTGTTTTCGTGGGAGAAACGCTGACACGCTGCCGACGCCGCCTCTAGGATGAGGTCAAGAAATGGGCGGCACCCATAAGGAAAGAAAGGCGGAGCCTCAGAGATCGAGTCGTCTTACTTCCGGGTTGGAAAATAACTCATGTTTAAAACAAAAAACATGTTCTTTAGTGTTTCAAGGGTAGTATATTCTCATATATATAGTTTGCTCTGAAAAGTTAAAGAATAGCTGGATACAGACCCTTCAGCTATTTCACCTGATGAACCTGAACACTACATTTCTTTAAACTTCCACATAGTGCATTCCCAAACAGTAATTTACACAAAAAGTACATTCACACCGTCCACTTGAACTTTTAGTCATTTATAAGGAGAACAAACCAGCTTACCCCCACTTTTATATAGAATATGTGAAAAGATCTTTAGCTGTGATTTTTATTTGAACTTGAGACACTTTATCGGCCATAAAGTTCAAGAGTTAAAGCCCCATTATCTGGGAAATTTTACACACCTAGGTGTGTCGGGAACCATGTGGTGGTTTAATGCTGAGTCCAGCAGGGAAGCATCGGGTCCCATTTTTAGAGTCTTTGGTATGGCCTGGATTTGAACTCACAACCTTCCAGGTCATAGGACGGACACTCTACCTCAAGGCCACTGAGCATGTCAGTATCCCTGTCTGCTTGAATTGTAGATAAAAATCTTGCATGCGCAGCCGTTGGTTGGTTGGCTGGAAATTGAGCTTTGTGAAGTTGTGGTGATCATTGGACAAAGTTGCGTGTGGCAAAAATGTGTGTGGGGTGGAGTGATTCCTGTGCCCATAAAATTCTGGAGGGACTTAAAGATCTGGGATTTCCTGGGATTTTTCTCACTTTAAATGCAGGAAATGTTAGTCATGAAGAAAAGGCGAGGTCATTTTCAAATTGTAAACTTTTGCTTGTGAGGTTCAGTTATGGCAAAATCCTCCACAGTGATGTCGAGTAAATCTGAAGGGGATGGCCCCCATCTGACCCGCGGGTCATGCGTGACCTCACCTGGCCCCGGCTACGGCGCCGTCATTCTTGCCCAGAGGTTCGTCCAGTTCCACTCCACACCAGTCTCCTTTGGCGAAGTCCGTCTCCCCCAGGAAGCGCACCACTCCCGCCTTGCTGCCGCTGACCTGCAACACAAAGATCCAAGTAGCCAACTAACCCAAGCGTTCTCGCGTCAGGTTCCCACCTTCGACGGCCGGTGCTCACCAGCACGCGGTCTCCCAGCCGCAGCTCCCGCCTGCTCTTTTTTAGGGAGTCTGGGTCTGACAGGTTGGACGCAGACTCGCTGGAGGCCGCCCTCCGGGTGGGCGCTCATCTTCTATGCGGTGCCTAAAGGGCTGAACAAACACAGAAACATCTTCTTGGTGGCGAAAAAGAAAAATGAAAAAGGTTCCAAAATGTGGCAGGCCTTGTGGTCTTCAGGAGGCAAATCATCACTTTTTAGGATAAGACTTTGCCTCAAACCTTACAGCCGTGTCAGGCAGCCACAAACGTATATTAGTGAAAATTGGTCACTCGTGAATCTAGGTGGAAAAAAAGTGAAAGGTTAATATCCGTTTTCTAGCGTTACCCGCCGAGCTGGAGCCGGCTGGCGCCGACTCGTTGGTAGCACCGCCCCCTTGAGCTGGACTGGCCTGCCTCCTGCTCTCCTCTTTCTCCGGCAGAGCGGTTCTCGACAGCTTTGAGGGTCTGGTGAAGATGCCCCGCCCATCCTCACACTGGAAGTACCTGGCGTGACCACCCGACCCGTCATTCTTGCCGGGTCGGCTGGAGTCCAGCCTGCCCCGCCCACTGGCGAGGCGCAAACTCTGCGTACCTCCGACAAAATTCTGCAGTAGCCGGAGCTTTATTGCCGTTGACCCAGACCCTGTCTCCGGTCTGGAAGTCTGTGCTCGCATCTTGATTTGGGGAGGTCACGCTGGTGGGGGGTTTCTCGGGAGGGGGGGCCTTTGGAGCGTCTGAAATTAGAACCGTCTAAACTTCAGTGACGGGTTACAAAAAACAACAGTGGAAGGGTTCTGCCTTTTTAAGAAAGCCTTTGGAATTTCAGCAGGAACATCGTCTCAGGAAAACACGTTATGACCCCACAAAAGACAACAACAACAACCTTTTAACTTCCAGGTTGAAGCATGAAAACAAAGTAACAGGAGCCAAGTCCAGATCTTCAGGTAAACGGTAAAATAGAGGGCTCATTCACTCTAATGCAAAGTAAGTTAAATACTTACAGTCTGGTGGATCTGTTTTAGCTTTTGAGACTCAGGTTTTGTCCGAATTCCTTCACGACTTTCTACTTAGTGCCCCTATAGGGCAACCCCCAGATTAAAGAGCTGTCCAAATCTACAATGCCAAAATCCGGTACCCTGGATATTGCCCAGAATCTCACGGCCAAACCAGTGTGCATAGACGCTCGCCAGATTGGCTAATATAGACCACAATGCATTGTGTTTGAATGATTTTTGTCTCCGGCAGCCCTGTGACCCCGAAAGGGACGAACCAGGTTTAGCAGATGAATGAATGAATGATGCTTTTTCATGGGAAGAAAAAGTATTTTATTGTTTTTTTATAAACCCTCCAGGTTTTCATCATCAGGACTCGTGGATTCATAAATAGTCCTTGTAAAATGTTCATATTTATTACGTTTTTACTTCTGGATATCTGTGATGTCATACTTGCTATACATAAAATTAAAAAAATAGCGAGCATGGTGTCCGAATTGCTTCAAAAATCCAGGGCAATCGATAAAACTATTTAATTTTTTATAGTTCAGACACAGTTTACTATCATCCCATTTGTAAAATATGGCATTAAAAAGGGGTGTGGCCTTCCATTGTCAGGTCGAAATGCATCCCATAATTACATCATGACAATGTATGAAAGAACCATAATGAGAAGTTCTTACTGGATGACGGCGATGTTCTTTGTGGCACCCCAGACGGTCGGACTATTTTACTGGGAGGTTTCAGCCCGCTGGCTTTACGCGGGGCTCCCTGTTTGTCCATGGGTGGGGGGTCCGAGGCCTTCCCCACCACAGGTCCCAATGTGATGGCCGGCTAAAACCAGAGGAGCATTCAAGAACCAAACATCACATCTGAGAGGGCTGAAGTCTAAAAAACTGAACACTCATTTCATATTTTACATCAAATTTACAAGTAAGAGTTTTACAAATGATCGATGCCATCCATCATCCATCCATCTAAATATCCATCCATCCATCCATCCATCCATCCTTCTTCCTTCCTTCCTTCTTCCTTCCTTCCTTCCTTCTTCCTTCCTTCCTTCCTTTACTTCCTTCCTTCCTTCCTTCCTTCCTTCCTTCCTTCCTTCCTTCCTTCCTTCCTTCCTTCCTTCCTTCCTTCCTTCCTTCTTCCTTCCTTCCTAGATAAGATAGATAGATAGATAGATAGATAGATAGATAGATAGATAGATAGATAGATGAATAGATAGATAGATGTAGATAGATAGATAGATAGATAGATAGATGAATGAATAAATAGATAGATGAATAGATAGATAGATAGATAGATAGATAGATAGATAGATAGATAGATAGATAGATAGATAGATAGATAGATCGATGAATCGATAGATCGATAGATAGATGAACAACTTTAGAGCAAAGAGCAAGGCAAGTTTGTTTTGTATAAGCATGAATTAAGTACTACAAAAGTAATTCAAGGTGCTTCACAAAACAGAAAATGCGTTAAAATCTGCAATACATCATTGAAATAATCAGCAGTAAAATTTACTTTAAAAGAAAAGAAAAAAATTTGAAAAATGTTTAAAATAAAAGGAAGGAAGGAAAAGTGCAGAATGGGACCTTTCAGTCATATGCTGGCTAAACAGAAATGTTTTTAAGTCTGAATTTGAACATGAACACCAGAAAGAGGCCTGTCTTACGACCAGGAGGCTGTTCCAGATTTTAGCTGCAGAATATTGAAACGCTGATTCCCCTTGTTTAGTTCTGACTCTGGGAATCAACAGGAGGCCGACCCCTGAGGTCCTCAGAGTACGAGATGGTTCATATGGCACTAACTTGTGTCTGAGATGTGCTTTGGTGCTCGGCCATGGGAGAGACTTGTGCACAAGCAGAGCTGCTTCAGAAGTCCTATTCTTTGAGTGCAGGGGCCAGTGCAGAGACCTGGGCACCAGGACTAATGTGATCATACTTCCTGGTTCTGGTCAGGACTCGAGCAGCAGCATTCTGGATGTACTGAAGCTGTTTTACAGCTCGTTTGGAGAGGCTGGTGAGCAGGCCGTTACAGTAATCTAACCTACTGGGAGACAAATGCATGAATAAAACATCTCCAGGTCTGGTTTTGACACTATGTTTTGATTTTTAGCAATGTTTTCCAGATGGTAAATACTCGCTGATGTTACTGACTTGATATGGCTGTTAAGTTTCAGGTCAGAGTCCATGATTACCCCTAGATTTCTGACTTGATTTGAGGGTTTAAGAGACAGAGAATGAAGGTAGCTACTGACTCTTTCTCTTTGTTCTGTGGGCCAAAAATAACTAACTTGGTCTTGTTTGAGTTTAGCTGGAGAAAAGTTGTTCTGCATCCACGCACTGATCTGTTGGAGGCGGTGGCTGAGTGAATCCACCGGCCCATATTCACCTGTTGTCAGTGACACATAGATCTGAGTATCATCTGCATAGTTGTGATAAGATATGTTATTACCGTATTAACTGCCCTAGTGGCAGCATAACAGAGGTTGAACAGAAGGGGTCCCAGGATCTAGATCCTAGGGCACACCACAAATCAAGGCCATATGATCTGAGACACAGCTCCCAATTTCAACAAAATATTTCCTGTCTTCTATATAAGACTTAAGCCAACTTAGGGCAGATCCAGAGATGCCAACCCAGTCTCTTGGAGTCTGTGCAAAGGATCATGATCAACAGTATCAGCCTCCAGGTCCTAGCAGGATTAAGACAGAGACTTTGCCATCATCAGTGTTCAAGTAGGATGTCGTTTGGTTACCTTGATAAGAGCAGTTTTACTGTGCTATGATGGGGTCTAAAACCACAGCTGGAAAACATCAAATGAATTGTTTAACTTGAAAGTCAGTGAGCTGTTGGTAGACAACTTTTTCAAGGACTTTTCCTAAAAATGGCAGATTAAGGAATAGGTCTGTAATTATTCGGTACAATTAGGATCAAAGGCAGCTCTTTTTTCAGGGAAGAGGTTTAATGACTTACTGCAGTTTTTAAGGCCTCTGGAAATATTCCAGATTGAAGAGAGACATGTCAATGTTAACTATTTGAGTAATTGATGGCAACACTGTTCAGGACAGACTTTAGAAATCTAGTGGGTAACATCAGGCAGCATGTGAAGCGAGCTCAGGCGGTGATGGTCTCTTGGACAGTTTGGTCGATGACAGGTACAAAGTGAGTCAGCTTGAGTAGGTGGCCGTTCGATGATTATATGTGTTGTGGGTTGATGGCTTTTTATCCATTTGGGAGGTTCCGCATGGAAATTGACATCTCCATCGCATACACTAGTTGGCATATGGGAAAAGGAAAAAAAAAGGCAGCACACGGTGTTCAGGAAAGATCAGGAGGATCCGTCCAAATCATAAGATCAGATCACTTACGTCAATCACTTGAGATCCATAAATCCGTCCGTCAATCCCATCAAATCAAATCAAATCAAATCCAAATCAAAATCAAAATCCATCATTCATTCAAACTAATACAAATTCATTTAAATACCATTTCATTTAAATTACCATTTAATCACCATTCAAACTTCATTCATTCCATTTAAATTTAAATACATTCATTCATTTCATTCATTCATTCAAATACCATTAAAACAAACCATTTTAAATCAAATCAAAATCGTCAAATAAAATCAAACTAAATACAAATACCATTCATTAAATTAAAACAAATTCATTTTAATTAATTCATTTAAATACATTCATTCATTAAACACCATTCATTCATTCATTCATTAAAACAAACAACATTTAAATCAAAAATCATTAAATTCATTCATTTCATTCATTCAAAACAAATACAAATACATTATTCATTACAAACAAGTACAAATGCAAATCAAATCAAATCAAAATCAAATCTCAGGGCAAATCAAATCAAAATCAAATCAAATCAAAATCAAATCAAAAATCAAAATCGTACAAACATTCATTCATTTAAACACCAAACAGTACCATTAAATACAATACCAAATACCAAATACATTAAAATCTGGGCAAATCAAATCAAATCTAAATCGGATCGAACGTCCGTCCGTCAAATCATTTACAAATACCATTTCGTACCGTCCATCCATCCATCTTCAAATCCACCGTGAGACTGAACTTGTCAATTGATAAATGTAAATGATGCTTTCAGAAACGTGGTTGTTTCAGAACAGCAGCATCTATTCTCCTTTCTTATAAAACTTAGTGACCCCCCGTGGTTTAACCCACAGTGTGATGGAAATGTGTTGAAAAATCATCCAATCAGCCAGGTAAGCCTTCACCAATCCAAGCCCCGCCCAGGCCAGCCGGGGCAGCCCGATCAAAACAACAAGCACACCTGGAGCTGTCAAACAGACGCTCCAGTCCCCGGCAGCATCACGGATCGCTGTGACGCTCATAAACATGGAAATATGTGTTTTGCGTCCCGCCGACGCATCGTCGAGAGTGACGAGCCGAGGCAGGAGCGTTTTTGTTTGTGTCTGGGTTCAAGAACAGGATAACTCACTGACACCCGAACGCCCCACCATCACCCACCCAGATAATAAAACCCTCGGAGCGTCAGCTCAGCGGGATTAAACCCACAACCCGGCTTGCACAGTGGCGCAGAAAAACTACAGTCCCCGATGGACTTTACAGCTAGCTAGCTTTAGCAAGTCAACACAGGCGGGGGTGACAAAAAAGACAACAACCGGACCCCGAGGTGATGTTAACGCCCACCGAGGCAGACGCCCACCGGGACCGCTTACTTGGTTTCCCCGCGTGGACCGGGTGTCAGTGGGGGTCGACGTGGGAGGGCGCGGCGTGCCTCATACCGCTACACGGGTTTCCAGACTCCAGTTTCCCTGCCCAGCCCGACCGATGCAGCTGACGTCACCATGGGAACTGACGCTGCCTTCAGGGACACCAACACCGGCTCGTACATGACACAATCGGTCCACAAGGAAAGAAAAGTTTGTTTTTAAGCAAACTTTATTAACAAAACTTGATATCCATACCTAGCATCAGAAAAGCACAGAATGAACAGGAATGCCGAAAAATACTAGAAAAATATAAACGAGATAAAATTACGATTACAGAGCACATTTGGGTACATCACATCATAGTGTATCAGCAGATATTATTTATTCCTTTTACATTTTTAATTTTGAGTAAATTGACCTAATTAAATTCCATTAAAAAAATGTGCTTATAAGAAAAAAAGAAAACATCCATGAACAATCTATTTTTTAATTTGTTTTTTTATTTTATTTTTTAGGGTTTAAATACATCTGTCCAAAATTACGTTTGCCAAAAACAAAGGTAATGGTTTTTGGATGATTATTGCAAAAAGAACAGCTGGTGTTGATATCCTTTTGAAATCTATGGGAGAAAAGAAAATACATTAAGCGGATCGTATTTATATAATAGTTTAAAAAAAAAAGCAACGAAAAGTTTCCTGGTGGAAAGAAAAGAACACAATTTCTTGTTTTAAGAAAAACAAACTGTTCATAAAGGAATCAAAAGAGTTTTAATGTTTAGAATGTTCCAACACTTTTTTAAACTTTCTAATCTGCAGTAAAAAATGTTTTAAATGTATCACATCAATCCAATTAAAGGAAGTCAAAACCAACACAAAAATAGGATGAATAGAACTCAAATAAAATGTAGATTTACTAAAAAGCACTTAAATTTTCAGAACGGAATTTTATGTTTTGTTTACTAAAGACATCTTTTTATATCCCAAAAAATTATGAAGACAAAAATCTCGTTTTTGTTTCATTCATGGTGACTACGTGGCATAAATGAGCGTAAATGCAATTTCATTATTTTGCAGACACATTTCCATCCATCCATTTTTCATGCCCTTTGAGGCCTTGGGGCTGCTGGAGCCTATACTAGCTGCTGTTGGGCAAAGGTGCGGTAAATTCTGGACACATTATTAGTAAACTAGATATATATACAAGCTAATATTCATTAATGAGCGATGCATACCAGGAAGTAAATATAGGTTGAAAATTTGAAAAAAAACAGTAAAGCTGCGAGCGGCGTTGTTTGCCCCACTGCAATACCCACCTGTGCCATTGCCACCCCATTTTATCTCCTCTGTGCTTAGGAAAAAAAATCATTAAAAAATGGTGGCTTTGGCTGGTTTTATCTCTGTAATGGCAGCATACACTGCCACAACCTTGGCTAATCAGGCAGTAGCGGTCCTTGCAGACCAGGACCTTGCAACATACAATTAAAAGGAAGAAATTGAGGATAAAACCTCAACATATCAATTAAATACATATTTACTGTGGAAAAATACATTTTAAAAATGCTTGGTGAAGTTTTCTTTAGGTGTCATTTTCTTTGTGAATCTGAGAAGGATTTCATCAAAGCCTCATGTAGGGTGCATAAAAGTCTTCACCAAAAAAAATAACTGGTCTGCAATATATTTTTAATTTAAATGCTTTGTACGAAAAAGTAAAAATTCTGAAATCTTAGTTTCCCTAATCACATGTTTTAAATAAAAATGTCTCAGCATCAATACCGCTGTGTTTGATAAACCATTTTTTAAATCTTTTGGTTTTTACTAATTCAGTGTATTTATTTCTCCTGGTGACTCGGCTTCTCATCATTTTTACGTCATGAATAGTTTCATAAATTAACTGTTTCCTTCTAAAAATCACTTCTTTTCCTGCGTCTCAAACTCACATCGGCCTCATTTTTTCCCTACTGGGTTTTAGATCCTCCTGCCTTCAACAGTGGAAACGTTCACGATAGCTTCCGGCCCGTCGGCGCGTCCCAGCACCTTGTTCAGAACCTTCCGGAAGGTTCATCTGGCTCGGACTGAATGGTACACGATGGGGTTGGGGCGGCTGTTGGGTAGGTGAAAGCACGGTGGTGTAGAAACGCCAGGTTGGCCTCCTCGAAGTGCCGGCACTGGTCGTACCACAGCTTGAGGACCCACACGGCGACGCGAGACAAGGTGCTGGGGAAAAAGCAGGTGATGAAGATGAGAGCGACGGCCAGGACGAACTGCACGGCCCGCTTGACCTTCCCCTGCCTGTCCAGGGTCTTGTTGTTCAGCTGCAGGGTGATCCTGGCGGTGCAGAAGGCCACGATGGCGGAGGGCAGGAAAAACTGGAGGACATAGAAGGCATTGTGCCAGGTGGAGAGCGGCGTGTAGCCCATGCAGATGTTGAAGCTCTCGCACTGCGTCCGGTTGCCACTGTGGAAGAAGTGCTGGTCTGCCAGGAGGTAACCCGTCGCGAGGAAAATCAAGAACCAGAGGCCCAGCGACACCCACAGAGCGTACCCCCCAGACCCAGGCGGTTGACCGGTTCAGAGGTGGACGATCTTCAAGTAGCGGTCGGCGGCGACGGCTGTGAGGAAGAAGATCCCAGCCGCGCAGTTGGCTGCCAGCAGGAAGAGGAGGATGCGGCACGCGGCATCGCCGTAGATCCAGTTCTTCCCTCGCAGGTAGTAGTCCGCCCTGAAGGGCAAGCAGAAGAGGACGATGGAGTCGGCGACGGCCAGGTGAGTCAGGTAGACGGTGTTGGGCTTCCACTCGTCCATGTGGAAAACCGAACATCCTGGCATCCTGAGATTCCCCAACAGCCCAGCCACGAACTCCAGGATCAGGATGGGAGAGCAGGACCAGTCCAGGACGGGGGGCCTCGAAGACACCCAGCAGAGCGTCAGAGCGACTGGTTTCATGCAGGAGGCTGCAGCAAGCAGGTCTGAGTAAAAGGGCGGTCGCTAGCCGCCGCACCATAACACAAACCCGTGTTGCTCTTCATGCAAACAAAAGCATCTGCTGCTCCTCATCTGTGGGGAAGGGCTGTTGACCCAAAGGACCGGAAACAGCCGTAAACCTTATCCGACGTGGCAAGCACCTTCATTAAAACTCTATTACACAGGGAGATGGCTGCACTCCCGGGAGAACAAGGAAAACAAAATGACCAGAAGAAGAGGAACCCTGCGTCTGAGGGAAGGAACACGGAAGGAGTCATGTGGCGAAAAATGGAATTTCGCCATACAGTTTTTAGCAGGTGAAGAACATTTTGTGAAGAAGGACTCTGGTCAAACCACACCTTTGGCAAACAAGAGAAAGCAGCTAGGAACTAAAAAAAAAAAAATATGCCAAGTGAGAGTCCAAGTCCGCAGCTTTGTATGTACAGTAAATAAAATAGGTATAAAATGACTGAACGTGTACGTTTGGCGGCCGCTGCTGTCGACAGGTCACATCCGCTGCTGTAAAAGTGCATATTTGGTCTTCACTTCTTCACTTCACCCAGATCATCGATGCTGTCGTCGTCCACCTGAAGCAGAGAGAAAAAATAAATCAGATTTCTGAGACTCTGCAGCAAGAAAGACTCTGGGTTTTGTCTGTAAAAAGCAGATTTCTTTTTCTTGGAAGTTGAAGACTCTCCTCCTTTTTCTCAATAATAATAATGCATTTTATTTGAATCACCTTTCTTGCCACTCAAGGAAACTGTACATTACAGAAAATACAATAAAAACATCAAATCAAGCCAATAAAATTAGCCAACGGATGGATGGGCAATCATAGCAGAAAGGCAGATTTAAAGAGGTGAGTTTGAGTCTGGGTTTACAGGTGGGCAGTGAGTCAACGATACGGAGGTCCAGGGGGGGGGGGGGCGAGAAGCTGAAGGCTCTGCTCCCCATGGTGGCCAGACGGATGGGGGGGGGGGGGGGGTACAGAGAGCTGCAGGGATGAGGACATCCGAAGAGAGTGGGTGGGAGTGTAGATATAATAAGTCAAAAGAAGAAGTTTAAATTGTATTGTGAGTTTGATTAGGAGCCAGTGGAGTTGCTGAAGGACGGGGGGGGGGGGGGTATGGTGGATGCGAGCGGCTGAATTTTGGACTAGTTGGAGTAAACCAAAGAGAAGAGCATTACAGTAATCAAGGCGCGAAGTGACTAGACTATGAACTGAAAAGGAAGTAGAGTGGATAGTGAGGGAGGGGAGGGGCAAAGACGATTTAGTCAGTGGAAAATAGGCGGGCCGAGTAATTCTGTTAATTTAGCGTGTAAAGGAGACTGAACTATTGAGAATGACACCCAGACTCTTTACCTGAGGGGGAAACTAAAGCAGAGTCAGTGGAGAGCGTGAAATTTGGAACTTTTGAAACGGTGGATTTAGAGGCAACAAGTAATAGTTCTGTTTTATAACTATTACGTTTAAGAAAGTTTTGAGTGAACTAGTTTTTAATTTCAAGTAAACAAGAGGTTAAGGGGAGGAGGGTGGGATAGAGAGGAATTGGGTTTGCTGGAGAGGTAGAGCTGGGTGTCATTCACATAGAATGAAAGCTGATATTGAATTTACAGGAGATGTTACCAAGTGGAAGGAGGCAAGTGATAAATAAGAGAGGACCAAGAACAGAACCTTGGGGAACACCGGAAGAGAGAGATGAGGAATTTTAGCTGAATGAACTGAGTGGGCCCCTTTATGTTTTTATTAACGTAGTTAGCTTTGGATTTGGCCATCAGAGATGTTTTTACCACAGGTGACTGAGGGGAATGACTAGACGTGAGTCAAGTAGATGGGTGTGTGGGACAGAGTCCAGAAGTTTTTCAAAATAAAAGTTCCTTTAGAATCAAAAATTAAATAAAAAACCAATGGTAGCGAATGCTTTCTTTTTTTGTCTGCAGCCCCACACCAAGTGACCCATGGACCGCTGCTCATGCAGGCAGAAAATGACTCAACTTCAAGATTCCACGCACGGAATTTGTTGTTAAAAAAAAGTATAAAACGTTGGACTGACAGCTTGATTTACGACAGCGGTCTCACCTCAGGCCACTTCTCCTGGATGACGTCGATGATGTCGTCTGTAAAATCTCCCTGAATGATGATTTCATCCTCTGCTGTGACTGAGGCACCACAGGAGAACTTCTGCGCGAAGAACCGCTGAGCCTCCTTAAGATCGATGTCTGCAAACCCGGAAAGTTCAGCATTGAGCTCAAAGCTGCAAAAAAACAAAATCAAAACGAAAAAGAAACGCCAAAACTCACCGAACGTCGCCAGGCCGCAAACCCGCGTCACGTATTTCTTCTTGGCTCTGGGGATTTTTGCTATTGTGACTTTCTGAGGCACCGCCTTCTTTTTCTGTTTGATCTGGCCCCTCCCACCTAAGAGGTGAAAGAAGAGTCAGTCACCTGAACATTTGAAGATGGACACACACGAAAGTGAATCCAAAAGGATTTATTTTTTAGAGCTGGAGAAGCAGATTCTTACGGAGCCCCTAAAGGGAGTGGAGAAAAAAACAATTGAAGTAAAATAAATAAATAAAAACCTAACTGGTGCTCACCAGTGAGTAATGGGGGCACACAAGATACCAGTTAGTAATTACCAGGTTGTGTTTTTTAAACTAATTGTTTTTTTTCTCCCTTCAATGTCCCTTTAGGGGCTCCATAGTTTATCCATGTTTGGCGACGTGCCTCTTTTTTGTTTCTTCTTCTCCTCTTCTTCACCAGCAGGGGGAGCTTCTCCAGTGCCGGACTCCTGCTTGGGGGCTTTTGCTGCTGGACCAGTGGAGCACAAGAGGAAGAGGACGACATTAAAACCCACGGTGACCCTGTTCCGATAGGAGCCAGATTTACTGTTAACAGACTTTCTCCAGGTGTGGCAGGACTGATCCTGACACCCCAGATGGAGTACAACTTGACATTTCGTTTTATTCTGTGATAAAACATAGTTTATGGATACCACAGGGATCCATTCAACCGTTTTAAACGTATCTGTGGCTCAGACATTCGGAATTTGCAACTAGTAAAGAAAAAGTGAAGGACTTGGTCTTTAATTTAGAAATTGAAATAGCCATTTAAAAACAAGAAATTAATTACAATTTAAAGCTACGAAAAGGTGCGTCAGTCAATAAAATCAAGATATAACAATGACAAAGGAGTGTTAAACTGATCATCAATGCCTAAGTGGCGTTAATTACCCCACCCCATCCCCTTTTGACCAGTCCTCACTCGATGAGCAGCTGCCCCCCCCCCCCCCCAACAAGTTAATTTTTTTTCAAAATGGTGGCTTTTCTGTTAGTTTTATCTCCATAGCAACCATTTCATTTTATGGTTGTCTGGCTTGGCAAACAGGTTTATGTCATTTTTTTTTTTAGAGGAATCGGTTAAAAGAATTTTTGGGATTTCTTTGGCATCAGAGTTTGTTTGTTTTTTGTTTGCTTGTTTTTTTTTTTAATCACGCTCAAACTTCTGATATGTTTATATGGTAAGTTATACTGTTTCGTTCAGCTTGTTCCAGGAATTCAAAGAAAAAGTATTCCGGTAAAAAAAGCGAGAGAAAAACTGGAACGCCACTTTTGGCGTTTAAAAATCCACAACTTTTAAATCAAACATTTTGAGCTTCCCAATGATGCTTCAGGAGTCAGGAGGCGATGAATTGGAATTACCCAAAAGGAATTAAAATTGATAGGCGGGTCTAAAGGTGATTTCTCTTTTTACATTCAAGATGGCGGCCTTTTCCTGAGGTCAGAGGTCAACGAAACTTTGGTCGTGGTGCTTTCAGCTGAGTTTTAGGCTTGCTGTCCAGGCCAACACCTGGATCAAGTGGGTTCCAGAGTGGTATGGAACGGAAGCAGGAGAGCGGCCCTCGAGGCCCGGAGTCGGACACTATGGCAGTAAAAACTCTGCCGTTTGCAGATGACACGATCGTCTTTTCCTCATCAGCCCTCAACCTCCAGCTCAGTGTGGGAAGGGTGAGAACCAGCACCTCCGAGTCTGAGGCCTCTTCCCCGTTAGGATGGAGTCAGGACACGTCTGCTATGACGGACGGCTGCATCCGCATCGCTGGAGTATGAAGACAGCCTGAGGACAGCCATGAGCTGTGGAACAAAGCTGTCTCTGTCCTCCACACTGAGGACTGGAAAACTACTCCATCAACTTCTAACGAAAGCACGTGGCGTTTGGACCAGAAGAGTCCTCCAGAAGGGGAAGAGGAGGAGAGCGGAGGTCCAGGTTTCCTTACAGCCTCTGCATGTCATTATATCAACATTATGGGAGAAATGGAGATCTTGGGAGGAACTCACCAACAGTCATCCTGGCAAAAACGTCGGGAAAATTCTTCTCTAGCCACTGCCTGCACTTGGCCGGCTCGGGCATGTACTCACAGTACTGTGCAGAAGAACACAGATGGTTTGACGCCACGTCTGTCAGGGAAAAACACGAGCGCCGCATAAACGGAAACTCACCTCTGTTGGTAAGGAACAAACTGCAGGAACAAAGGGGAAACGGGATCAAAACCTCCAAGTAAACTCTGAGAAAAGCTGCAACCAATAAAAGCTCTTTGGACCGTACCTCCACAGTAAAGAACTTTCAGGGGGTACTTTGAATCCGGATCAGCTGTTCCATGTTCTGACCCAGGTTCCATTTCAGTAGTAGCCATGACTAATTATCTGCAGAGAAAACAAATGCTAAAATTAGTCTGGAAAGCTATTGACTCAAAGAAAAATACTTTTTAAGTCTTCAAATCCTGACTTTGTGTGTTCAGATGTCAGTTCACCGTCAAAGAATCTCTATCAATAACCCAAATTAAAAGGAAAACAGTGTTCATACGCTTTTAAGATGAGTTGAAGACCCACTTTTAGGAAAATTCGGTTTTTAAAAAGTTCTTGTGGAATTTTCTGATGATGACGGACATAAATAAAGAAAATTAAGCTCAAAATTACATTTCTGACTTTTTAATAATCAAATTATGAATTAGATGAAAAAAATAGGTTTTTATATTTTGTTTACGGGTCACAAGCTCCGCTCCATTCTGATGAATCCACCTGCAGACAAATAGATCCGTGAACGTCTGTTTTCCTCGTCTGAGCTGGAATCTGGATCTAAACTGTACGGCTGGACAGTTCTGATGTTGGTCGCCATTTTTGTTGCACCAGTAATGCTAGCTTGGGTTTGTGAGGGGCTGTAAGCTAGCGGGAGAGAGTGTCAACAATGGGATGATGGGATATCAGTGGAGGCTTCCTTCTAGGACCAACAGTCCCCGCCCACAACTCAAAGGGGAATTTCTAATGAAGTCCTGCCGCTCTGCGAAACCATCTTCGAACATTTTCAATTCAATTTTATTTGCATAGCCCAAATTCACAACAACAGTTGTGTCAATGGGCTTCACGCCGGTAATTGTAAAGTGAACATACAATCAAAAGGATCATAAAAGCATAGAATTCAATTGGAGAATGCTAAACTAGTACTAGTACCAGATGAAAATATAGTTGGAGTAAGATTTTAAGGCAAAGAGATTCCCAACCAAGTATTGAAGATGGACATATTTCGAAAATACTTTATTTCGATTTGATTAGAATCTTGATTTTTGCTTAACTGGAAGTAAATGGTGATTTCTCCAGAGTATACTAAATTTCTAAAATCCTTTTTTTGAGGGTTTTATGAGCTGGAACCATAAATGATGTAAAAATAAACACTTAGAGGGTCCTGAAGTATCAGTAGACATAGACAATGGACCAAAGACATAACAGTAGACGCAAAAACACATTTTGATATTATTGGCACAAATGGAACCTCATACTGAAGCTATATTCTATGAAAGTTTTTTTTTTGGGAATAGAATAATGAAGATAAATATACTTTGCCATGATATTCTCATTTTGTGGTGAGAAGGGACAGTATGTCTCACTACAGCTAACATTTATGTTACAGGTGCTTAAAGTTTGATTATTTAACCTTTAAGAATATGGTTAGATAGGAAGTCAGAATGTACTAACCTGTACATTCTAGAAGGATTACTTTCAAAATCATCTAACAGGAAAACAATATTCTTTCCTGTAATTAATGGAGAAACCTCTTCACAATTAATGCTATCTCTAGCAGCCTCTTAGGACTCCTACCATTGGAATTAAAGGTTAAACACGGGGAATCCAAACAATTCAAAAACCATCTGCCACGTGAAATGGGTCTATTTCCTTTACTGGGAGTTTTAATGTAATTTAAGGCCGAAATAGACCAACCTTATGCAAAAAAACTAGCCTTAGCGCGCAAAAACGTCGTCGTGAGGGTGTTTTTGTCTGTGTTTTCAAAGAAATCCGACAGGAAAAGAAGTAAAACGAACACAAACTCATCTTGTGTACTTTTCCTGACTCAACTGCGTCGACTACAACGCAAACCCTAGTGAAATAAGAGCCTTTAGAGACCGCTTCCAGAGGCTCCCATTCACCACTTGATTACCCAGCTGTCACCGTTAGCCTAGCTTAGCGCGACCATCTTACCCAGAAGTCTGCGCGCACATTTTACACTGAAAAGAAACACCCATCAACCTACCTCACACAGTTTTATCTAGATTTGCCGTATTTTCCCGGATAGTTCTCGTTGCATTATTAACTGTAGTTTGATTATTTAGTACAACATTCTCAATGTAAAAGGTTTGGCTCGCGTACTGTCAGCACGCCTCGCGGAGCTTCGTGGTTGAGTTGTTAGAGCGCTGGAAGTGCTGCAGCGCCACCTGGTGCTTCGGAGGATAACTCATTTGGCTATAAACTAAACAAATGCTAACTTGCAGGTGTCATTATTTATTTATTTTTTATGTTACAAACTTTTTATTTCAGAAAATTAAAACAGATTGATAGATTTGATGTTATTCTTTTGTTTATTGTTGGAGAACCTCACCTTGCTCAGAGTTGAAAATGATCTTTTGCAGATAACAGTGAACAGAAATGTTCATTAATTTGGACTGTCCCTGTTCAAATCATTGTTTAAAAAAACCCAGTGCCACTTAGCAGGTGAGGTCGGGTCAAATCCGGGCGGTGTAATTTTGAAGTATTTTTGTTGTAACGCTTTTAAGAAACACGGGGTTTCCAGTGGTGTAAAGATAACTTTTCTATTTTCATCATTCATTTTTTTTTACTTCATTTTGGAAGACGTGTGCTCTTATTTCGAAAATAAATGTTTTGTTTCCGCTGATGACGTCAAACGTTTTTTTTTTTAAATCTCCATGAAATTTTCTTTTCTTTTTTTCGTGACTCTTTTAGAAAAGTGAAGATGAGCAGCTGGAGTCGAAGAAGGACAAATAACTTCATTCATTGCTATGGGAAGTTTTTAACATAGTTGGACTATTTACAAAAGTATTTTAAATAGTTGAAACAAGAGCGGGAAGGAAGGCTGGATGTTAGGTCGCACGCGGACGCTGAATTCGGGGAAAAAGAGGGAAAACGGACGGAAGTGATGGCTGACAGAGGAAAACCTTCAGAAGGAAAGGCAGTCCGCTCCCTCTGGTCAAAGGGTAAAACAGTTTCTATTGGGTTAGTTATGAATTTTGACTGTATAATCACAGAGGTCTGCAATCTTTAAGAGACATTTGGTCCAGTTTTTAACCCAGTTCAACCTCAGTGTTTGGAAAAATACACTTCATTTATGTTTTTGTGGCATTAAAGCCCTCATTTATAACGTGTAGCTTTGAAACATTCACAACAACTTATTTATCACGGTGATTTGTTTTTCCTCTAACTTTATCTTGACAGCAGTAACGTTCAAGTTCCTTTCAAAATAAAGCACATCCGGTGTCAAATGTCCTGGTGTAAAAATATGAGAAGATCAAACATGGTGACTTTGGTGTTTCTTCATCCTTTTTTCCTTATGTTGGCAAAATTAAACTGGACAACGTCTGTGTAGAATCCCTTTTAAAAAGATCTAAACATGTAAATGTAATTATACACTTTAGAACAGCAACTACACGCTTTTAGCTCATTCTAAGAATAAATCAGTTGATTAAACACTTTACTATCATTTTCTGACATGTTAAAAGTAAAAACAATAATTAACTAAAAAAAACGATTAACCAAAACCACAAACCCATCACTTATTTCAAATTGTTTGCAGTTTTCATCAAAATCAAAAGGCCACAATGCAGGAATAATAGAGTTACTAGTGGCTCCAGAGCCTCAGGTTGCAGACCTGTGTTATATGAGAACTGGACTGAGTGACCCCGCCCCTCGCGTTCCAAACAGGAAGTAGGCGGTGGCTCCAAGACGCCAAAATCTCCTAGACTTCTATAGAGAATTAATCAGCTGTTACCGTTCTCAGTCATTCTATTGGTCAGACTGAACATTCTTGTTTCCCACTTTTAAGTGGACTCACAACAAGCTCACTCCTGATTGGCGAGAGTGGTTGCCATAGGAACGTTGACTCAGACCAACTCAAACCAATCACTGCTTTACTGATTATTTCCGGCTCCGACACGGCGGCGCCACTATTGTAAAATAAAATAAGTTACAATTTTCTATGGATGACATCACATTTAGTCACTCAGGGGTCAGAGCCAGCATTTCTATGGCAACCAGTCAGAAGTGAGCTTGTTGGAGGCCACACCCCTACCACTCTAAAGCAGCTACACATAATCTGTCAATCAAATGTTTTGGCAGTGGGGGCCAGCAGCCCCCGCCTACTTTTACTTCTCAATAGAAGTCTAATAAATTTTGGCTTCTTGAAGCCAGCGGGAACTTCTTGTTTGGAACGGCGGGGGGGGGCACTCAGTTCACTTCCTAAGATAAACAGTCCAAGGTTTTGAAGAACAGCTCTGATGGGGGAGGAGCTTCAGAAACTGACCATCCAGCCTTGACTGTTTCAGACGCCGCCGCTCAGCTTTGGCACAGCACTCCTGTCAAACAGGTCAGTGACTCTCTCCTCAAACTGGAAGAGGTCTGAAGTTTCGAACATTTCTCCCGGGGGCCTTAAAAACATTTGAATTCACTATCTTAATTTGCACAAACACACTTTTTCAGAGGAGCGTTGGGACCGGTCAGCCGTCAGGACCGATGGACAGAAGTACAAACCCTGGGTTCAGAGGCTCTTCTTTAGATCCACCGGACTCTCACAGTCTTTATAGTTTGCAAGAAACAAAGGTAAGATCAGACCTGTCTGCATATCAGTCAAACATTTCAGGCTGATTCAGTTCTGTGGACTTTATCTGACCTGGTTTGCTAAGAATTTGAGTTGAGATGACTAAAAGACAAAACCAATTCCTTGATTTTACTCTGAAACTGGAGGGGTTAAAACATCTGCAACGTGTAAAACCTCCTGAGGTGTTGAGACAGTCTCGCACCAACTTTTGTGAAAACGTCCTGTTTCCTTTGTGTCCTAAAGCTCCCCGTGAATTATCTGAGTGGCTCCACCATCCAGAGGCAGAGGAGGGAGATCCAGCTGCTGATGGAGGAGCTGAAGGACAGAGAGGTGGAGCTGAACGCCATGGCAACCTCCCATCACAAACAGCATCAGGTCTGGGAACAAGACCGCCGGACGGTGCTGATGTTAGAGCAGAGGTGTGCACGACTACATGGTGAGGGTTCCAATTCCACCCCAACGTCATCGTGTTTGTACTGTCTTTTAGGCCGTAGTGCCAACCGTCGTTAGGGGTGGATACGGGCTGTCTGGGGGTGGATAAACGGTCACGCAGGTGCCCCGCACAAAATATATCAAGGTCGCAGTGCTCTTGATGAACCCATAGAGAGAAAAAGGTTCTTGCACATTTTGTTCTAAGTAGGGTTGGGCGATTTCCCTTAAATTGGCCGTTGACGATGTTTGCTGTCAACCATCGGGATGGACGATGACATCGTCGGGGGGGGGGGTATTTTTACATTTTTCGTTCTTATATAACTGCTATTCGTTATTTTGCTTTTTTTATTTTATTTCCCAGCTAATGACTAATCCGCGATGATCCAGTATAAACTGAGGGAATCGATTTTAACAAAAAAAGTAACAAACAAAATAGAAAAGAAGTAGTCCGCTCCCGCACTTAATTAGTCAAGTGAACCGGCGGAGCCCGGACTTACAGCTTTGTGTTTCATGGGAAAGGGGGGGGGGTGCTTTGTTACATGAGCGGTATGTGTGGGAGATTTAAGACTGCGATCCGTCCCGCAGCTCTAGGGGTACAAGCAACCGAACTCAGAACCGGGTCTAAAAGTGTGTGTCTGAGCACAGCTCGGATCGTCAGCACACACACAGCGGTTTGAGCTTCAAAGCAGAAATGTCGCTCAGTCCTTAGAAAACATTCAAACAATCACGTGGATTTGTGTTTCCAGTTTTGTCCCGACTAAAATAAAGGCTGATGTTATTCTTACATGTTTAACGTGCAGCCAGATAGCAGAGCCACCCAAAGCTAATGTTGTTAGCCCGTGTTAGCATACTGCTAATCCGGTTTTCAAACCCTACTGCGCATGTGCGAATGATTTATTCCGACGGAAAGTGAGACCTTAGTGAAAGTTTTTAGATTTGAAAACATTTTTCTGGGCCCATGTACACGGTTGGATTCTAATCCGACCATTGATCCCATCAAGATATTTGGTACATGTAACCGCGGCTTATGGGGTCCACTCGCAACGTGGCGGGGGCGTGGCATCACGATGGTGTCTCTCCATCGGGATGTCAGTCACCCATCACGATGGACAATGATATCGTCCATCGGCACAACCCTAGTTCTAAGGACATGCAGCAGGCGACAGGTTGCAGTGAGCACTACAGCACGTAAGGGTGAGACACAGGCATGTTGTATGTGTTTTGTAACCTATGGGCACTTGCATATCATGTGCACACCTTGTGCAAGCGCATTTTCCCCTTGGTCAGTAAAGAGCCAGTATCCGCACCTTACTTAACAACTAGAGTGTGGCGTAAGTACACTGCACAAAAGCATCATAAGTGTGTGCAACTTCCATTAACCTTACAAATACACCACAATACCTCACACACGACAATGGTACATTCCATTTTTGTGGTGTACGAGCCTCAAGGGGACGGCAAGACCTGCACTCCTCTTGTAGCTTCCCACCGGTGTTGGGAGTGTACGTTCAATCCAATAAAAAGTCTATCTAAACACGTGCAAATGTGCGTTTTGAGCTTCACCTGCGGTTCAGGTGTTGTTAAAAACAAGTTTTTACGACTGTTTTGGGCCTCTGCGCACAAAACGTGAAGCCACTGCCAGTCAAAGCAGGTTGAACTTTGATTTGGTGGTGACGTCTGGATGACGTCCTTTTTAATTCAGGGAAGGTCATCATTCATCTTGTAAACCCGTTTTGTCCCTTTCTGGGTCACGGGGCTACCGGAGCCTATCCCAGTCACTCGTGGGTAACCAGGTCGCCAGTCTGTCGCAGGGCAACAAATCACACACCCATGCATGAATCTATGTAGCATGCACGGGGAGAACATGCAAACTCCACACAGAAAGGTCCCGCATTGGTGCTCTGATTCAGGTGTGGGCCTTCTTGCTGTGGGGCAACAGCGCTAACCGCTGATCCACCGTGCAACTCTACAGAATCACCGAACGTTTGAAAACTGATCACGAAGGAGAAATAAGTGTGACTAGAATTATACGACACCAAGTCTTTAATTTATCGGATTAAAGCTGTGAAAGAAAAAGCCTGGAGCGAGATTTGCACCATTACAACGTTTTGCACCAAACCTCGTCCAACTGCAGGTGGCGGACATGCACTAGTCTATGATAGAAAAAGAAGATGAAGCCCCTCCCTGCTTGTCCATTGTGAACACTGGGATTCTTGGCAGTGTCCGTAGCTCCTCTACGACCCTCCACGGGGCCTGGAAAACCCAAAAACCTTCACTGCTCCAGGAAACCAAATCTCAGACAATGACTGTTTTCTTCCACTGAGAATCCTCTCCTCCCTTGTTGAAGTTCTTCTTGCTCTTCCCTGTTGGCACAGAGGAGGTGCAGAAACGGAACGAGCTGATCGGAGCCGTGACCACACGCATGCTGGCCGTGGAAAGCCGAGAAGAGGAGGCCCAGAAGGAGCTGAGCGCGGCCAGGCAGCAGCTCTGTGGTCTCCAGCAGGAGCAGAGGGTCATCAGAGACAGATGTCGGGACTGTGAGGTAGCGGCTCCAATCGACCCTCTGAGGTTTTCCTCTCCAAAGCCTCGGCCGTAGACATTTCTTTTGTCAGATGGGCTGATGTCAACAGCATCAGCAACAGATCTTCTGCTCAAATTCCAGGAGAAGAACCAGAGTCTCAGCTCCACCGTGACGGCGCTGTCCACCCAGGTGGGCTCCCTGCAGGCCAGAGAGGAGGAGCTGAGCTCCATGCTCAGACTGAAGGTAACCGGATGAGACCTTCGGTTGGGATCCGTCTGAAGCTCCCATGTGCGTCTGAGTGGTCTTTTTATCCGCCAGGAGAAAGATGCGACGGAGGCCGCGGCCCAGATCCTGAGCCTCTCTGGGCGCCTTCGAGACGTGGAGGCGCTCCTGACAGAGAGCCGCTCGCAGGAGAGCAGACTCCTGAGAGACGTGGACGACCACAAACGCCGTTCCAAAGAAGCCAAACACGAAGCCTCACGGCTCAAAGGTACCCGACTCCCGTCTCCGTGGTGTAACAGACAGTGGAGCCGGTTGGGTTGATATTTCAGACAAATGGGGCATTTTTTTGGCACAAGAACCAAATTTGGCATGAATGTACGGGCACAACCAGAATGCTCACACAGGGCGCCGGATAATAAGGAGGATTTCCTATTGTTGGAGATTATGGCGGGATATTTATGCCAACACGTCGCAAATAAAACATTCTAAGTAGCAAATGAAAGTATTAAATATTTGCTTTCAAATACTTTTTCTGTGCTTTAAATTTGTTTTTCTTCTCAAAAAATTTTTTTGCTTAAGATATAAGGAAAAATATTTTTGCGTTGTTTTCCTATCTTTGATTTTGGTCTCATAAGTTTCAGTTTAACGTGACAAAGCTGCCATCAAACAGCTGCTGATTGGTCCAGATTCTAACCAATCAGGGGTCTCTGTCTCTGTGCTCAGAGGCAGACATGGACTTTCTATCGGTTCTGTTGGAACGGGAATCTGCCGTTTTCAACCATTCAGGGGCATTTCTTTCAGAGTAAAAAACAGAATACATATACAAAGTACATTTTTGAAAGCAAGAATAAAAATTGAAAGAAAAAATAAAATTATTTGAAAGCCAATACTTAATATTTTCATTTGCAACATAGAAAGTTTTGTTTGCAACGCGGTGGCATAAATATTACTCCATAGGAGATTTCAAGGATTTCCAAACTGCAGTAAGGGTCACTTACTCTTCAGTTTCTAGCTGAAGTGCACCAACTACAGTAAAACACACATTATTATTTTTCCCCCACTACTACATGTGCTGCATTGAGAGTATCCTACATGGTACTAGGGGGCTTTTATTCTGAAAGGAACTTATTTGAACTTCTTTCAAAAGGTATAAACATAAAGAAAAAAAACTGATATTTTCTCTTTATGTTTATAATTTATTTACACCAAAAACAATACTTTATTTGTATTTATCATAATAAGAAAGAATAACATAAATACAAATCTCTTTTATCTTTCTAAAGACTTGAGACCTGAGCTAAACAAACCCTTTATAGTCTTAGATTTGTAGTCTGGATTGAGATCAGAATGACGGTTAGAGTGTTTCTTGCACGTGTGAACAGATCAGGTGCAGCAGCAGGCGGTGCAGAGCAGCACGCAGAGAGAGGAGATCATCCGACTGAAGCAGGAGCTGCAGCTTCTTCACAGAGACGTGGCTCTCAGCGGTAACCTAACCCAATCCTGACTCCTGTGATGCGTCTGTGTCTTAAGTCAGCTGCAGGTCTGACTCCGGGTTTGCACACAAAGTTTATTGGGGCTTTGCTTCTACTGTGTGGGAGAACAATAGTTATGATATTAATGGAACATCTAAACTGAGCATTGACCAATAAATCCTTATCAAATGAATAATAAATACACTACATAGTCGAAAAAAGTAACATTTTATGCTAAAGCAAACCATTACTACTAGTGTGGGGAACAACCAGCTAATACAAAGTGACCACCAATGTACACACATTAACCCTTATTTTATAAAAAACTAAACTATCTTTTTTCCAACTGTAAAAAAGGCAACAGGGTCAGAACGTTATGCTTTATCCCATCAGGAAACGGCTCTAAAACAGAGAAAATCAGAAAAAAACAGTACAGACTGTGTGTCTTAATGAGGCGTTTCCTTCCCAAACATTGATCCATTCAGAGAAAAGTCAGAACTGTTTTTAGAGGGACTTTTGTCAGATTATCAGGGTGGACAATTGTATGTGGGACACACGGAACAGGTCCTTCTCAGCCTAAATCTGAAGGGAACTGTTGTGCCTGTTTTCACCAGGAGAGGGCGACAGCTGGAAAGATGAGCTGCTGGATCTGTGCCGGTCCAAACAGGAGCGCATCATGGCAGAACTCCACTGCCTCAGGCAGGTAACCCATTAACAGAAGACGCACGGAAACACACTATCAGAAACAATCAGCTTTTCCTAATTCACTTTTAAACAAAGGAGATGTCCCGCATCAGGCCACAGGGCGGCTTCCTCATTCCTCATTCCCGTGTCTGAGGGGAAATTCTGGTTCAGCAGCATTTTTCCTGCCTGCAGGTTCTGCTGCCCCAGTCTGTGTCACGGACAGAGGCGGTTAAAAGTTAGCTCAACCCATTTTGGATGGCTTAGATATTGTTTTGATTTTATTCTAAACTTTCTGAAAAAGGAGGTCAACGTTGTTCAAAAGTTTCAGTTGAAATCCTCCATTATTATCCCTTCATGACACATTCACGAAGAAAACATCTGATTTGTTCCTAAAAAACAAACAAACCCTTTGACAGGTTTGGGCACCACAGTCAGGAAATGTTCCCAAAAGATTCTCCTTGCACAGAACAAAAGCAGCCTACGGAGCCCCCAAAGGGACATTCAAGAAGAAAAATTAAAGTAATAAAAAAAAAAAGGTGTGTTGCTAACTGGTGCCCACCTGTAGCAGGTGGGAACCAGTTACTAACTGTTGCGAACCAGTTCCTACTGCACACCTGATAGTAACTGGTGCACACCTGTAGGAGGTGGGAACCAGTTACTAACTTGTGCAAACCAGTTCCTACTGCGCACCTGTTAGTAACTGATGCACACCTGTAGGAGGTGGGAATCAGTTACTAACTAGTGTGAACCAGTTCCTACTGCGCACCTGTTAGTAACTGGTGCCCACCTGTAGGAGGTGGGAATCAGTTACTAACTAGTGTGAACCAGTTCCTACTGCGCACCTGTTAGTAACTGGTGCCCACCTGTAGCAGGTGGGAACCAGTTCCTACTGCGCAACCTGTTAGTAACTGGTGCACAGCTGTTGCAGGTGGGAACCAGTTCCTACTGCGCACCTGTTAGTAACTGGTGCACACCTGTAGGAGGTGGGAACCAGTTACTAACTAGTGTGAACCAGTTCCTATTGCGCACCTGTTAGTAGCTGGTGCCCACCTGCTACATGTGTGCACCAGTTACTAACAGGTGTGCAGTAGGAACTGGTTTGCACCAGTTAGTAACTGGTGCAAACCAGTTAGTAACTGGTGCCCACCTGCTACATGTGTGCACCAGTTACTAACAGGTGTGCAGTAGGAACTGGTGTGCACCAGTTAGTAACTGGTGCACACCAGTAGCAGGTGGGAACCAGTTACTAACTTGTTGAAACCAGTTCCTACTGCACACCTGTTAGTAACTGGTGCACACCTGTTAGTTGTCTGTTTTTTTTGTTGATTTTTTTTTTTTACTTGTCCTGTCCAACAGCTGGGCAGACAGATGATAGCTGAAGGCCTCTTGTGTTGGACAGATTTCACTTTTACTTTATTTGAATTTTTTTTCTCCTTCAATATTTTTCAGGGGCTCCGTAACATCATTTTTTTGTTTGCATTGTCCAGGTGTGTGAAAATCAGAGGCAGGAGCTGCAGCTTCTACGTCTGAACCAGGGAAGAGCTCACGAAGTTCTGAGGCAGAAGACCAGTGAGAGGTGAAGCCAAACGGCAGACGGCGTGAGGTTTCACGCCACAGATGAAGCAAATTCTCTTTTAGGTTGAAATACCTCAACTGGCACCCAGATGAGAAGACGATTAAGACGCAACTATGTCTGAAGAGTTTTTAGAATAAAATGCATCCAAAGTCAAAACAGTCAAATGATTTCTGTTATAAATTTTGGCTTTTGTTGTTTTTAAGTCCACAGCTAAAAACAGAGGAAGCTTTAAATCCTTTGTTTTTTTTTCTGCATTCACCTTATTTAGCTAATAATGTATTTGATCTGCAGGAATGGCTTATTGATTTCCTTTTCATAAAATCCTGTGATCGTTCTTCATTTGCTGCTTTTTTGTGTCAAAGGCTTGAGGTAATTTTAGCATCTATAGCTGTTCAGCTTTTTAAAAAAAACTGCTTTTAACGAGTTCTTGTGGCATTTGACGTCAAAGTTTATTTTAATTAGTTTAGAACAATCGTTTTTTAACAGTAAATTTAACTTTTTATTTATATTTTCGTTGCTTTTCTCAGTACTCTTAGTTTGTTTAGCTGATAAACCGTGTAACGGAGCTACGTTTAGCAGCTTATTGTCATTTCTTGTTGGCATTCTGCAGCATTTATAAGGTTTTCTAATTGATGCAGCACTTTAATCAACAGTTTCATGATTTAATTTGAGCATTTAAGTACTCTTCAGTGATGTTTTATGTCTTTATTTTTAGCTTCCGTTAACAAGTTTTGTTTTTAGTTTCCATTTAAAGGTTTTAACTTTGCTCTTTTAGCTCTAAGATAACTTTAGGCTTTTTTGGGCTTTGTTTTCAGCATCTCTTAAATTAAATTAAACTTTTTGAAGGTTTCGATCTGCGCTTGTGTGAGTGAAGATTTCAGAGTTTTATTTGCTAAAACATTCCTTTTGCTGATTTCTTTAGCTGAACGGGCACACTTTGACTCGAAAAGTAGAAAAAAAGCTTTTTTATAGATAAACTTTGCTATTCTTTGGAGAAAAATCCACAAACAAGGAAAGAAATACGTTTATTGTCTTTACATAAAAACTGACAATTAAAAATTAAAGTAAATCAGTCATTAATGGGTCCTTTAACATTCCATTCTTTCACCTCAAACACAGATTTTGTGAAGAAACTTAAGACATTTCATCGGTTATTTTTACAAATGAGCTCTTGTAAACATTTTAAAACAAGTAAAAGTTTTAAAAAATGACAGAAGTAACATCTTTTTGTGTCCCAGCCTCGGGGAGCCGACGTGTAAATGTGTAAACCATCAGTCGCCTTCATCGCTGGGAGTGAAAACGCCTCCACCTGTGCAGGATCCTCCTTACCTGACACAGGTGAGACACAAAATCCCGTCACAACTCACTCTAAACGTTTGATAGGAGTTTTAGAAAACTGTGAAACATTCAAGTCATTTGTGATCTGATAAAAGGGTCAGAACCATAAACCTAAAGATTTGTATCATTGTCTTTTACTGTGCATAAAGATGTGCTTTTATTGTGAAAAACCCAAATCCTACATTAAAGATTATCACTCTGTTCTGTCGTTGACACTTTGAGATGCTGCATTTGGTGAAAATGGGCTGACACGGAGAGCTAATTTGTTAAAAAGCTTAAAAAACAGAAATCAGAAGATCCTGTTTGGTTTAAATTTAATTATTATTACTTGTATTTTTGTGTATTTGTTTATATACATTGACTAATATGTGAAAAGTAGAGTGATAGGTTTAAATAAACTTTTCAAAGATGTATTTTTTTGTGTTCAGTCTAACAGACTATTTATTTTGTGTTTTATTCTATTGGACTATGTTTTATTGTTCTACACGTTTGAAATAAATCTCAAAATCAAACACAGGGTAGACGACAAAGTAAGAATTTTGTTTGTTGTAAATGACAATAAACACTTTAACTCTTAAATCTAATTCAGACCTTTTTTTTTACATTAAATCTTTTTTTCTGATTTTACTCAACTTTTAGTAAAGTAATTATTTTATTTCTGGACCTGTCTCCTTTTTGGAAGATTTAAAAACTCAAAACAGAAAAAGTGAAGAAAAGAAAAATGGGTGTTAAAAGCTCATTTTCACATTTTTATGCACATTTTGCGGATTTTCCACGTATGAAATTTCAATGAACGTCATACGTGTTTCTTTGCCTGTCGACGTGCTCAGAAGGCCGTTGAGGATTTCAGGCGACAAGTCCTTATGTTCATTCATTTTTTAAGCTGTTACAGAGTTTATACGCAATTGTTTCGTAAATCGTACACAATGATTTTTTGCAAAATGAATACGTGAATTTGTGTCTTTCCACGACCGTTCCACGCTCGTCTAACATCTTTTCACGCATGAACCACCGATGTATAACTTTTATATTGCTTGCACGGCTCACAGATCATGTTCCAATTATGTATTTAATGCATGAATCACTAATGAATTGCAGATAAACAGCACAGTAATTGCGCGATGTTCTACGTTTGTTTACGTGTTCTTTGCGTGGTTATTTCTGATTTTAGCGTGGTTCATTCGTGATGCATCTGTGAACATTACACGTAAAGACAACACATTTTCCACGTATATTCATGTATGACCCAATTTTTTTAATAATTTGTCCAATATGTGCAAAACATACAAAACGACTGTGACACGACCTTTAAATTGAAGTTTTGTTTTATTTGTGTGTCCCGTCAGGGAGGAGGTCATCTGTCCAGATCTTCTCTGCAGCGGCTGATGGATGAACTCCTGGTTTCTTCGGAGAAAACCGACTCCGCTGGTGATGGGGGAACCGCTCAACCACGTCACCCGGAAGGGTTTCCGTGGCGTCAGCAGCAGCCAAACGCCTCCCGGGTCCAGGTAGAGCGGTTTCATGAGGACTTTCTGTTTTCACAGGGTGTGGCGTGGAGCCTGGAAGGTGCTTTGGTTTGGGGTGTTAAAAGATGCAACTGGTTTTTGTTTTCACCCCAACAGGCGAGTCCAACTCCACCCGAAGCCTGCCCTCGTCCCAGTTCGGCGCCGTGGACGCCGTGAACACGGGAAGGACGGACCTTTCCGTGGTGTTTTCCCGGAGTGACATTCAGGGACCCTGTACTGCGGGAAAAAAACCTAAACAGATGTAGCTTAATGAAGACATTTTACAAAAAAAACAAAAACATTGTAATGTTATAAAGTTTTTATTGATATTTTCTGCATTTACATCATTATTTTATTTAGATACCGACTAACACGGACAAAGAGGCCATTTTTACACCTCTTTGAAAGCTTTCTTTTACATTTAAGGTGGCTTAAACCAGTCTTACAGGACGGAGGAGTGGCGTGTCGTCTTTCCAGTTTCACTGCCTCCAGATTTACCTGGTGACTCTGAGGAAGTATCTGCTGGTCTCAGAGCTTCTCTCATCCTCTAACCTGGATGTTGACTCGTTCCTCTTTGGTGTATTTTGAGGGAATTTGAGGCCTGTGAATTTTTTTAACCCAGGCAGTGATAACCTTAACAGTAAATTGTCAACATTGGCCTCTTTTGGGCCCAAAAGAAGCTTTATCCATCTGGATCTGGATTTATTTAGAGTGACACCTGTTGAAGGAGTGACGCTCTGAACGATTTGAGCTTCAAGATTAGGATCTTTTGTTCTTTATTTTTGGGATTTTTTTAACCTGACTTCAGGTTAACACTATGAGCAAAGCAAAAACCAAAGAAAAAAATGAAAATAAGACTGAAAAAGCTTTGGCTGCAGAAAAAGAACAGTTTGGTAAACAACAGGTAAGAATTTCTTTAGTCTTTCCTTTCTCAACAACTTGGATTTTCCCTTCTTACAACGCAGTTTTTTATCATTTTTTACTTCGTCTTAGCCTAAAACCTAAAGTCTTACGGCTCGATTTAAAAAAAAAAAAGTGAAATGTTTCAGGTTCTCACATTTTCAGGCTGATTATGTAATATATTTTTTTATCGCATTGGATATTTAAGCCAGTTTGCTGTACTAACGTATTTAATTAGATAAGATGAGTATAAAGGAACTTTCTTCAGCAAAAAAGTTTAGACAAAGTCCTCATTTTAACATTACACAGCACTAAATTCAGAACGATTGAACTTTGAGCATCTGTCTCTATAGTTACTGATTACGTGATTTGCCTTGAGTTCTTTTGGAAAACATGTTTTTTTTGTTTGTTTTTTAATTGTTTAATTTATTTTTCAGCTCCAAAGCCTCAGTAAAATCGTGGCCACAACTGAAACACCACCTAAGGAGAAGTATGTACGCAGTATCCTTTGAGGCTTTTTGTCACAAAATACAAATAAAACGATAACGTAGAGTTTTTGGCTGAAGCTAAACAAACAAACAAACAAACAATTCTCTGCAAAAAACCAGTGAGCATCTACGCTCACTGGATTGGTGAATATAGACAACAATGTGTTGCGTTTGAAAGTTTTGTCATTTGAAAAAATGTATTTCAAAAAAAGAAATGAGTAAGTTTTCATTTTTTAGAACACAGCGGATTTATTCATATTTCATATTTAAAAATGGGTGACGCAATTTTTGACAGCTTTATAAATAATTTCTCTTTTTTTTAAATTGTGTGTCTGAATAGAAATGAAAGGCACTGAATTTTAATGCTATATAGTCTTTTAGCGGTTAGGGAGTAGTGAGGGAATTCGGACACAGCCAATATGGTTTTAAACAGATTTGGACTTAATTGACTTGAACAAATGTTTTTTTAAAAATCCCAAAATCTTGATAGTGTCATGGTTTAAAGATTATCTAGTATTATTGATGTTATAGTCAAAGGTAAATGTACAGCATACATTAATACTAGGCTGTTATTTAAGACACATAAAAGGATTTTTTTTACCCCAGAGATTATAGCATTTTAGTATAATAGGTAAAATCTTGACCTTAAAGTGGCTCCATATGTTACTAATATAATATTTCTGTCATATCAAGTGCCACTTGCCAATTATTGTCATTCTTTTGTCATTAATTGTGACATTTTTGTCTTTATTAGTTATATAGAGAGACAGTATTTCAGACAAAAACAGATTTTTTAATCTATTCTAGATTTAGTTTTTTGTTGTAGGCGGATAAAAAAGCACCTCATTTGCACCACAGGTTTATAGCTTGTAGTTAGTTCTGTTGGGTAAACTGAGCTCTTTGTCATTGATACTGATTATAAATATCAAAGTAAAACTACAAAAATCAGAAGTTGACGTTGTCAGAACATACAATAATCACTAAGGAGGTCCCTCTTAGCCTCGGTTGGTGTTTGTCACGAGTGTTGAGTGTCCTTAACAGTTTCAAAGGCATTATTTTGGGAACCTACAAAGAAACCGGAGCCACCACCTTCTGGTCCTACGCTGTGAACCTGCCTGTGTCGAGCAACTCGATGGTCAGCTGGAAGTTCTGCTACCTGCTGCACAAAGTCCTCAGGGACGGGCACCGAAATGTCAGTTCAGGATCTGCACCTCCTCGTTGGTTGTCCTGGATCTGCTGGTGATGATGAGGTGTAACCGTCATTGTTTCTGGTTGATCCACAGAGTGTGGTAGATTCCCACAGACACAGCCGCACAGTCAGAGACATGGGGGTCTTATGGGTAAGTTTGGTCCCGTCAGAAAACAGATCTGAACGGTCCAAATCTTCATTGGTGTGTGTGTTTGCCTCAGCTGCACTGAACAAAAGTGAGCTGAAAGTCACATTTTTATTAGAATAGTCTGAGAAACCATACTGATGAATATGTTCGGGGATAATATCTGAGACTTCACAGAACCAACAATCAGATGCAAATGGACACCTGGAAGGGCATTGTCCTACAGGGGGGGAAAAAAGCGTTGTCATGGTAACAGAACCTGCCTCTAACTCCGGTGTATGAGGACTAACCAGCAGAAGAGGGTGGTTTATGTGCCGAACGATGTGTTGAGGCCGTGTCACTCAGACATTTTTTGCATATTGCACGAATGAAGATCGGTCGAAAATCACCAATCAGAATAGAGGATTGATGATTTAAGGTTTTATAAAGAACATCTAGGATAACAACGGCATGAGTTTTCAATGGTTGCCATGACAGCCTTATGGGTGGGATGAAGTTATTATGTGTCAACCTTGAGAAATGATAAATATGAAGAAAAATGTGAAAACTTTTACAATCCACGTAATTGTAATTTTCTGTTCACAAATAGACATAAACTCTTATTTTAAGCTGTTTTTTGTCTTTTTATGATCTAATTTAGACATTTTTACACAGAACGATCGTGTGGATATAATTCAGAGTGTTATTGTTTATTTCAGGGAAACCTGCATGATCGATACGGCCACATCGTTGCCCTGTACGCCAAATACCTTCACCTGAAAATGGAATTTCACGCAAAGGTAAAAGCATCGGTTCTATTGGATGTTCTGGTGCTGTGTTTTACCTAATGTCCTTGTCTTCAGCCATTCCTTGGTATTTTTGAGCTTTTGTTTGGTAGAGGCAGCTGTAAGACAAAGTATATTTTAAACATTTACAGCATTGTTATGGATCAAAATGCTTTTTATGTACTTTATGTGATGGTTTGGATGAGTTTAAAGTCTAAGTTAAAATGACTGACACTTCAGTGAGGAGTTTTGTTGTAAGCAGTGAATAAAATGAATGTAAAGTTGCTTTAAATTGGGTAAATTTTGATCAATTTAATACATTTCTTTGTGTCCAGCACAAGGTGATTCCAGGTAATATGGAGGCTACAGACGACACTTTGGAAAAGGAAGCAGGGACTGACATGACTAAAGTGTGAGTCTCCTTAATCAAATCTGAACCGAGTGCTTCTAAGAGAAAAAAAGGATGACATGTGTGTTTGTTTGTTGGTATTGCAGGTTAGATATGACCCAGGAGCTTCTGGATTCCCTGGATGCTGGACTAAAGATGGCTGAGACAGGTCAGACCGGAAACCTGCTCGTGTCCGTGCACACTCGGGTTCACCGGGCAGCAGAGCTGTGTTAGCTTCTAACCCGCTTAGCAACAGTTAGCACGACCGCCAGGCAACGTGTCCAACATGGCCTTGATGCCATAGGGATTTTACCGTCACCCCGTAGAAATGTAAACCGTTTAAAGCAGGGGTCGGAGCCCATGGCTCGCGGCCATGTCTGGCTCTTTTGATGGCCACATCTGGCTCACAGACAAATCTTCAGTTGTTAAAAAAAAAGTTTAATTAGATCAGTCCTTCTCGGGCGCGATGCCAGTTTGTAGCAGCCTGAAACCTTTGAATTGCCGTCCCGGCAGATGCACGCTCCCACCTTTGAGAATGAAAAGGGGGGAGGGGTAGTGGGCGCAGGCAGCAAGGTGAAACGGTGCTCTGATGAGAACACGCAGCCCGTCACATACCACACACTGCAGCGTGTGAGCATGGCTGTACTGACGTCTGCATGTGAGCAGTCTGTCTCACATGTAAAGGACATTCAGACCTACGATCACGTTTAACGGATGGAAGTCTCAACGGCTGCATGAACCTGAAACTCACCACGTATCAACCAGACTAGACCATCAGCAAAACCACCACGCAGCACCAGGAGTCACATTAATGCTAAGAAATACTCATCATTTAATAGCAACAGCATAATGCAGCATCCGTTTCCCACACTGAGGCACGGAGAATTAACTTCTTTTAAGGTTCTTTATCCTGGTTACTGCAGGCCGTAACCAACGCCGTACAACTTGTTCAGCAGCTCCTCAATATCTCCCGCCGAAAGACGCCCCCCCCCCCCCCCCCATTGGTCCAAACTCCCCAGCGACAGGCTGAGCGACAGAACTGAGGGCCAACCAGCATCTCTGCTTGATGCGTTCAATGAACTCCGGAACTTAGAACGCGACCCAACAGCCACCCAGTCCAGCTCAGTCAGCTACAATAACAATGTTGTTAAAAAGAATCCACACTTATTGTACTTACTTATTGTAAGTACTATTGTAATTGACTTATTGTACTTTAAAAGGGTTGAAATATTTACATAAAAAGCACGCAAAATGCACGCAAAATGCACATAAAATGCATGCGTTCACTTGTATTTGGACAACATATTAAACATATTGTGTGGCTCTCACGAAATTACATTAAAAAATATGTGGCGTTTATGGCTCTCTCGGCCAAAAAGGTTCCCGACCCCTGGTTTAAAGCTAAATTTATGATTCTGAGGCAATGAAACCAGCAGCCAATCAGAGTTGGGCTCTTACGCTGGGTTTCCCCCAATATTTTCATTGGAACTTTTGCTTTACTGCTTTTTAGAAAGAAATATGTAAATAAACTGCACAGTTTGGATCCAGATTCCAGCTCAGATGAGGAAAACAAAGAGCTGCATGGATGCTGCAGCCTGTAGCACCTACGTCGCTGCTACAGGCGTTTTTCCAGCAGCATTTTTTCTCTGCTTCTGATTCACAATGATTTGATAAAAGAAATCCTCATAAATGCAATTTTAATCTTTATATATATATTCTCCATCATGTGAAAAATGCTACATGTTGAAAACACAATTTTCATTGGAGTGGGTTTTTAAAAAGTATCAATGATAAAATAGATATTAGGAACCTAATTATGATAAAAGTAAAAATAAAAAATAAATAAAAAAGCGAAGTATCCAATTCAATTCAATTCAATTTTATTTGTATAGCCCAAAATCACAACAACAGTCGTCTCGATGGGCTTCGAAGTAAAACATGAACTCAAAAGGATCACGAATACAAAGAGTTCAATAGGAAAATACTAAAATGAACTAACAAACTGACTAAGCTATACCGGCATCCCTGCCCTTAGACCCCCCTTCGCGGTAAGGAAAGTATATAAATTTGTCTATACATTTTTTAATCCCTATTTGAGAAACATATAACATACATATATAACTGCAAATATTAGGGGTGTGTGTTGGCAAGAGGCTGGCGATACGATACATATCCCGATATCCCGATTTTCGTCGCTAATGCTAGGTTGGGGTAAGAGGGGCTGTAAGCTAGACGGGGAAAGTATAAAAGAACAGGATGGTTGTCATTCTCACAAGTAAAATGAAATTCAAAAAGTGCTTTCTGGCCTGTGCATAACTAAAACAGACTTCAAAACGTATCACCTTAAAAACAAATATAGATAAAAAAGTGCATTAATCTGTGGCTAAAAACAGGAAAATAAAATTAATTTGTTGCCAGATAAAAGTGCATTTGTCATTAAAAGTGCATATTAATGAATGCACGCTTACAACTTAGAGGTAAATTTCTGATGAACTCCTGCCGCTCTGCAGAAGTTATGTCCTAGAAAACAACACCGGTTTTTAGATTTTGGCAAAGAACAAAAATGTGATTATAGATCAAAAGACGATCGGCGTAGCCAAGGAAATCTGAAAACTTTCTTTAGCCAATTTTCCTTAAAATGACATAGAGCTGTCCGTCAGCCTCAGGTGACCAAAACATTAAGTGGTTGCTATGGAGATGAACCCATAGAAAAGTTGCCATTTTGGAAAAAAAAATAATTTCTTTTTATATGGTTCAGGATGAATGTGGCAATTTATCCCAAAAAAAAAAAATTGGACCATCGAGGCAGGGGGTGGGTAGCGTTCACGGCCTATCCCATGCTGCTTTAATTACATTTGTTTGCTACGTTCATTAATATGTCCCTTACTTACTAAATTCATGTTCGTTAAAGGACAGTTTATGGAACATGAATAGATGTTTTGATTGAGGACAAACATGTCCACGTCTTGAAATGACTTGTCCTCAAACGGGTGCCGTTGTCTTCTTTACGTTTGCAGTCCTGCGTCAGCTGGACGCCAACGGAGCCAAATCCACCACCCCGGCCGGACAGTGCAGACTGACTCCCCTCATCCCCCTCATCCTGGACAGCAGCTTCCTTTATCACTTCTCCGTCCGGTTGATGTTCAAGCTTCACAGTCGTGAGTGGAAACCCTTGGTTTGTTTGATCCCTCCGTGGCAGGTCCAGCTTTAAAGCTCCTCCTCGTTTCTGGTCCAGGTGTATCTTCAGATGTTCTTCTCGGACACCGAGAGAGGTTTCGAGACCTCTTCATGAGGTAGGCCTTCACTATTGGGCCAAAAGTCGTCTCTTTTTCCCCAAGTTTGGTTTACAGCTGTGTTTGTTCTGCAGCCTCACGCAGTTTTACAAAAGAGCCAGGGAGATGGAGTTCTTCAAAAGTGTGATCCAGATTCCTGATCTTCCAGATGTAGGGGTCTTGAACGTCCATGCGCATTTGTCCAGGGGGTTCCTTTCGATTACATTTTGTCTTTTACTTTCTCTCGCGTCGCAGGAACCTCCAAACTTCCTGCGAGCTGCAGCTTTGGCGGAGTATAAAAAGCCAGTGGTTGTGATGCCGGGTGAGGACTACCAGGAGGAGGAGGAGGTGGAGACTCATCCTGAGTTCAGAGAGACGCCCCAAATGCCTCAGGTACGCCTGAATATGCCCGAAATGAAAGGATTTACTCCGCAGCCATGCTAACAGTTTGGTCTTTGTGGGAGCAGTACTATTTGCTCAGCCAGATGGGAGCTCCTGAAGTTCCACCTGAACCCATAGAAACGGAGACTGATGGGTGGAGGAGGGAGATGGAGCCACTGAAACCAGAGATCCAGATCATCAAGAATGAGGTGAGATGGTCTGATGTCTGAGCTGTAAATATAGACTTATTCAAGGGGATTTTTTCATGAATGCTGTCAGATTTATGTGTTATTTAAACTATAGATTTATAAAAACCCAAAGTTTTGTATTAGAACGTCATAAAACAGGTCATTAGAAGTTCCTACAACAAAACAATAAAAAGATTTCTGTAAAGAATTAATGGCTGTTTTAGACAGAAAAGATATTCCTATTCGACACAAGGGGAATGCTTTCCCACTCATCCACCAGATATATCAGCCAATCAGGCTAATCTTCCTTCTTTTTCCTCCTCTTCCTCAGGCTCAGAAGTCCGTAATCGAGCTAACGACTCAGTTGAGCCACCTGGAAGCCGAGCTGGATTCGCAGCGTACCCACAACCAGGTGGCGCTGATCGAAAACGAACACCTGAGGATGGAGGTGGAGGCTCTCCGAGCGGCTAATGTCGTCGGGGTGGGAGCGCAGATCGGCTACAAGGAGGCAGACGGTAAGTTTTGGTTTCTGAAGCGGAGACGGACGTCTGAACCTCTCAAAGTGAAATGTTTTTCCTGCTTCCGTTTGTCTGCAGGCAGAGCTCAAGCTGCAGAGCTTCGCTTCTCCCAGCTGAAGGACAGACACGCAGAGCTCGTCACCAGCCACGCTGACTTAATGAAGAAGGTTTGTTTTGTTTTTTGATCACCTTCAGTCTCTAAACTCCAGTGAAAGACCGTCTCTGCTTCCTGACATCTCTGTGAAGAACGCAGAGGCGGTGAGGATGCTGTCCAGTTCAAAGCAGGAGCAGGACGATCTGCTCCGCACCAAGATGAATCTGGAGAAGGAGCTGGAAAACCTGCGACGGGACAGACAGAACAAGGTGAAGCTCTTCATTCCAACACCAGCCTTGTCCGTGACGCGGCTGAGCGCTCAACCATGGTGCTTCTTCTCCATCAGGTGCAGCAGCAGCAGCAGGAGGTGGAGCGCCTCAGTAAGGAGCTGCAGGACCAGAGGGCGGAGGTGGCGCTCCTTCGCAGTTCTCTGGAGAGCAAAGAAACGGTGAGGAGGAGCCCTCAGCTCTATTTATCTAAACCTTACCCTCCAAACAGTTTTGTCTTCTGATTGGCTCTACCTGCGGGCGGTTTGGGCGGGACGATGCCGGAGAGGCAGATGCCGATATACGTCCAAATAATAAATATCGGCTCCGATAATTAGCCTTGCTGATAATCAAGGACTGAGAGGGTTACAGTGGAGTTGAAGGTGGAGGTGGGACGGCATCGAGGATCAGCTGATTGCTGTGGTGATCAGGAATCTTTGTGGATCATGACTTTTGCAGATGACACTGTGGTTTTTAGTGAGAGCAGGGAGCAGGCGGAGGAACATCTAGAGAGGTGGAGGTTTGATTTAGAGAAAGAAGGAATGAAGTTCAGCTGTAAGACAGAGCCTCTGGGTGTAAATGAGAGGAACTCTAGTGGAGCGATGAGGTTACAGGGAGCAGAGGCGGGTCAACGGTCCAAAACGACGGGATAGCTGAAGACATGATCCTCCAAAACTCATTTCACCTCTTTGTGATGTTCCTTGAACCTCTTCAGGAGGGATCTCGTGTGAGCGGCACCTTGGCGGCGCTGCAGGCCGAGCGGGACACGCTGCTGCGATCTGCCGCTGAGAAGGACGCAGAACTTTCCTCGCTGAGGCAGCAGGCGCAGCAGCAGCAGAGCTTCCTGGACCTGGAGAAGGACCGGATGAGCCGGGAGCTGGAGGCGCTGAGAGCTCAGCTGCAGCAGCAGGTACCCGCCGACAGGAGGGCCTCACCTCCACCACATCCGGTCAAGTATTTATCTGACTGGAATGGGATTTTCCTCTTAGCTCGCCATCAACGCTGAGCAGAAGCAGGAGATCGACCGGCTGAGAAGAGAGCTGGACTCCACGAGAGCAGAACTGACCCGAGCGAACAGCGCGCTGCAAAGCAGGGAAATGGTGGGAGATTTCCCCTCGTTTTGTGGGGTTTGTTCGGTGGGATGATTGAGCGTCTAACCGACGGGCCTGTTTTCCTCAGAGCGGCACTCAGCTCAGCAGCAGTCTTGCTGGGCTGCAGGCGGAGAAGGAGGCGCTGCTGCGGTCGGTTCGGGAGCAGGAGGCCGAACTGAACTCCCTCTGGCAGCAGTCCCACCTTCAGCACAGCTCCCTGGAGCAGGAGAGGCAGAGGAGCAGCATGGAGCTGGGAAGCCTGCAGGCTCAGCTGCAGCAGCAGGTGCCCGCCACCGTGCGCCCCAGAGGTCGTGGCGACGCATCCAACGGCTCCGTTAACCGCCGTTTGTCTCCACAGGCCCACCGGGAAACAGAGCTGACCCAGAAGCTGCAGAACGAGCAGTTCGCTCTGCTGCAGTGTGCAGTGGTGGAGGCCGAGGGCATCATCCTGGACGCCGTGGCCAAACTGGACGACCCCATCCACATTCGCTGCGTCAGCTCTCCCGGTAAAGACGCCCCGCACACACATTCACGATCCCATGAAACTGAGTCTTGACCCGCACGGGCCTCTAGGTTGTCGGGTCTGTGGAGGGTCGTAGAGAGGAGCAGCTGCATCTTTAGGGGAGCGCAGGTGCATCTTGCTGTTCCCTTGGGGCTCATATGGCCACCTCAAAACGAAGACGGAACGTACCATTAATGTGGGTGTGTTACGTGTATCATGTGTACCACTTACCTTTACACGCACACGTCTTCGCTACGACCTGTCGCCTGCAGAGAAAAATCAACATTTTTACTCTACGGGTTCGCTGAGCAACAGAATGATCATATATTTGGAATTTTTTCCTTTTTTTGTTAATGTATGTATTAATTTAGCCTCTTTGATTGGTGGTTGAAGATCATCTCATAACCTGATACCCCGTATGGAAGCGATCTTCAATTTTGGTTTAAATTAATGATATTTTGTTGTTGTACCATAAACTTTTTTTTTTCGTCGTTTCCTCCCTAAACAAAAACAAAAATCATGTTCTGATGAATTTATTTAATTGTGGAGTGAAATGGAATTTGACGGAAAAGTGATCGTTCCGCCGTTTTCTCTCAGATTACCTGGTGAATCGAGCTGAAGTCACTCTGGGATCCATCGACAAACTGCAGCAGAGTCACCTGGTTTACCTGGGGAACAGGAACGGTAGGTCAGAGGTCGTCGGTGTCCCCCGTCTCTGTCTTCTCTGTCCTCATGCTGTTTGTCCTCTGCAGACGCCAGCGGCTTGCTGAGAGCGGTCACGCAGTTTTCCCACCTGGCGGCCGACACCATCGTAAACGGAGCGGCGACCTCCCACTCCGTCCCTGTGGATCAAGCCGACAGTAAGACAGTCAGAGTTGCGGCGCCCTGAAGCTGGCGGGCGGAGGACACACCGGTCACTGTTTGTGTCCCGCAGGTCTGAGCGACGGCTGCCGGGACTGCGCCCATCAGTGCCTGCAGTTCCTGAAGGACCTGAAGTTCCAGGCCACGTTACCACAAGCCAACGCGGCCGCCATTCGCTACAGCGTGCAGCGCATCCTCGCCATGGGACAGGTGAGACGCGTCACCGCCATTACAGACACATGGTCAGACCTCAACCCGCCTCCCAAAATGACAATGGATGCTATAATAACCTTCAAGGATTACATTTCCTATAAAATTGATGACAGTAAACAATTACTCCACTAAAGTTTTATTATAAAAATATTATATTTGGGTTTTTTCTCAGGTCTTTTCAGTCGTGTTCTGGCAGGATTTTGCTTTTCGGAGCAGCTGGACTTTAAAAAAGTTGGTCTAGAAAACGCCCAGTATCTCCTTCAGTCCGTTAAAAACAGCTAAATAAAATCGCAGCAGTGTCTGTTCATGTTATCTCTATGAGTGCTGGAGTTTGGCCAGCCTTAATCCTATGAAACACTGTAACCGTTTCACACCGTTCACACAATTTCTGTCCTTCCGACTGATTCCGACGGTGGGAAAAGCGGCTTTGTGCCGAAGCGCAACACGTCCGAATCCGCTAGAGGTCTGTAAACGGTCGAAGAGTTGCTTCAGTTCTAAGAGCCGGTGTTATTTTGCCGTCGCGGGCGACCGCTTCGGTGTGAAATGGTTAACAAGAGAAGCCCCCTGGTTGCCATGGTGATGGATTCTCAAGTTCCCCTGTCGCACTGTTCTTGTTCAGGATCTGCGGCCCAAAGGACAAGACGTGCTGAAAGAAGAGCTGGGCACCATGGTGGACAAAGAGATGGTGGCCACGTCCACGGCCATTGAAGAGGCCGTGCTGCGTATGGACGTAAGGGAAAACGCGTCATCATCTCTATAGAAATGTACCTTTGTCGGTCAGAAAAACAGTTCTTTAAAGCTGCTTTTAGTATATTGGATTTCCTTCAAGCTACAAATCGTCACCTTCTTTTTCCAGGAGATTCTGACGCAGGCGAAGAAAGACACGACGGGCCTGAAGCTGGAGGTCAACCAGAGGTACGGTGGGTCCGGACGTTTTCCTCTCTGTTCATGAACAATGTTTGATTCTCGTCTGTTTTTACAGCATTTTGGGATCCTGTTCTGACCTGATGAAGGTAAGAATTCTGTCCAACCAGTCGTGATGTGTGTGGATTCTGGTTTAATGGACGTCAAAGAAAAAGTCTGGTGGTTTTTTTTCTCTCACCAGGCAATTCATATCCTGGTGACGGCCGCAACCGACCTGCAGAAAGACATCGTGGAAGGAGGCAGGGTAAGTCTGTGATCCCAGATCTGACCCAAACACAAAGAACCTAAACACAACAAACCCAAAGAACAAAACCCAATGAACCCAAACACAACTAACCCAAACAACTCAAACACAACGCACCCAAACACAACGCACCCAAACACAACGCAACCAAACACAACGCAACCAAACACAACGCACCCAAACACAACGCACCCAAACACAACAAACCCAAACACAACGCACCCAAACACAACGCAACCAAACACAACGCACCCAAACACAACGCACCCAAACACAACGCACCCAAACACAACGCAACCAAACACAACGCAACCAAACACAACGCAACCAAACACAACGCACCCAAACACAACGCACCCAAACACAACAAACCCAAACACAACGCACCCAAACACAACGCACCCAAACACAACAAACCCAAACACAACGCACCCAAAGAACCAAACCCAATGAACCCAAACACAGCTCACCTAAACACAACGCACCCAAACCCAAAGAACCCAAACACAACTCATTCAAACACAATGCACCCAAACACAACGCGCCCAAACACAACGCACCCAAACACAACGCACCCAAACACAACAAACCCAAACACAACGCACCCAAACACAACGCACCCAAACACAACGCACCCAAACACAACGCAACCAAACACAACATACCCACACACAATGAACCCAAACACAATGCACCCAAACACAACGCACCCAAACACAACGCAACCAAACACAACATACCCACACACAATGAACCCAAAGCTGCTCTTAAAATGTCCTTAACCAGCGTAACAACAGAGACGATGATGAAGAGTTTGATTTCTCCTCGTTTGTCCTGCAGGGGGCAGCATCCACAACTGAGTTTTACGCCAAGAACTCTCGCTGGACNAGACAAAATGTAAAAACTTGTGACGCGCGTATTGGAGAAATCCTCAGACAAAGAAAATGAAGACATCCATGGATCTAGTGATCTACAGGTGCATGCATAACCTTTTGCAAACGCCATTTGCATGCCTGCTCCTGATTCACAACAATGCGAAAATCTATATTTTAAAAATGCTATTTTAAGATAAATTTTCTTTTTTTATTTCCTCCGACATCAGGAAAAAAACGGGCCGGAGTGGGGTTTTAAACGTTAAAGATAGCATTTATATATTTATTTTTCCCAGCAGGGTTTTATTGTGAAAAGGCCATCGCCGGAAGTCTCCAGCATGGTGACCGGCGCTGGAAGAGCCTGTGGTGGGACAGCGATGGGTCACCGCCGATTTCTACCTGGAATAAGAAATCAACGGGAAGCCTGCGCTGCGGCGCGAATGACGGGCGCGCGCTCAGTTTAGTGTTTTCCGCCGCGTGCCGGGTCATCTGGACCCAGTTTGTGAATCTTCAGCCGCAGAGAGAAACTTGGCGGCTCGGCTGGTTTCGAGTCGGGAGGAAGTTTGCTGTGGCGACGGGAGCGCCGGGGAGGGCCACAACATCCCGACATGATGGAGGACGCCGGCTCGGCCCTGGAGAAGAACGTGGCTGACCTGACGGTGATGGACGTGTACGACATGGCCGCGGTGGTGGGTCAGGAGTTCGAGCGGATCATTGACCAGTACGGCTGCGAGGCTCTGTCCCGCCTGATGCCCAAAGTGGTTCGGGTTCTGGAGATCCTGGAGGTGATGGTGAGCCGCGGCAGCATGAGTCCGGAGACCGAGGAGCTGCGGCTGGAGCTGGACCGGCTGCGGATGGAGCGGCTGGAGCGGCTGGAGAAGGAGAAGCGGCACCGACAGGTCAGGACGCACCTGAACGCAACGCGCGCGCGCGGGCATGAGTCCACCTCCAGCCGGAGATGTTAAAGGAGGCACACTATGGAATGAGGCAGTCTGTGAAGTTTTTATGCAGAACGGTATGGCAGGCCATTTTAACATTAAAAGGCTAGACTGGATGTGTGTTGCAGATATCTTTATTTGAGTTTTGCCTAGTCAAAAAGAACATTTCAGATATCCGCAACTACATTCTTCCTATCCGTAATCGTAATTTTAGATATCTTCAAAGATATTATTCCTAGGACAAATGACATCACTTTCACCATTCATTTGTATGGGGTTTACAATTACAGATATCTACAATTCAGTTGCAGATATCCACTTCATGAATTACGGATATCTGTAACTGAATTGTAGATATCTGTAATTCAAGTTTCAGATATCTACAATTTCATTCTTACTAGTCAAAACTCAAGTTAAAGATATCTTTAATTCAAGTCAATTTAAGATATCTACATGTTCCTTTTCAGATATCTTAAATTAAGTTTTGACTAGGCGAAATGACATTGTAGATATCTGTAACTGGAATTATGACTAGTCAAAATGACGTTGTAGATATCTCAAACTGGAGTTAGGGATAGTCATAATTTAATTGTAGATATCTATAATCAAGTTACAGATATCTTGAAATGAAATTTGAATAGAGATATCTGAAACTTGAGATATCTGTAATGTTCATTCAGGATAGTCAAAATGTAATTACAGATATCTTGAATTAGAGTTTCGACTAGGCGAAATGACGTCACAGATATCTGTATGCAAATTAGGTCCGCATCGCACTTTAGGGGAGGAGCAAAGCGTGTTGTTGTAATCATTCAAATCGCACCTGCTAACTTGTAATTAGCACTGATTAGCACCATGTTGCAGCAGTACGACGGGGTTTTAGGACCAGTTTACAAAAAACGTTTTGTTTTCTTTAATTACAACTTTTATCTCGTAAATTTAGGAGATAAAAGTGTTGTGGAGTGTGTGTCTGTGTGTGTGCGCGCGCGCATGTGTGCGTGTGCGCGCGCGCATGCGTGCGTGTGTGTGTGCTGAGATGGGGGTGAGCAAGGAGCGGAGGTGTGTTCGTTGATACTGTGTGTTCGGAGGACGGAGCACCGTGATAAAGAGAAGGTGTCCCCCCCCCCCAGAATAACTGTTTTGGAGTCGTTCTTAATCCGCACTGGAGGTTTAGGGTTCCGATCAGGAAAGTGAACCCCGAAGAAGAATCGCCTTCGGCGGAGGAAATCTCCGCTGCGCTTCTGACCGCAGTCGGAAAGAGAGAAAAGAAAAGAGAAAAACACCAAGTCTTCCGTTTATCGGAGCCTTGCTTTATTTCCGGATAGCTTTAACCGATGTGATTCTGGACCTTTTGGCGACTCAAAATCAGATTATTGTCAGTGGAGCGGGCTTTCCGGGGTTCGGTGTCGGTAAAGCGGAGTTTTATCTGTTTAATAAGGAGCTCAGAGACACATTTGGGTGCAGAGAACCGCTGCAGCCTTTATTTTCCTTTTCATTCACATATCCTGAAGTTCATCTGTCACCTTATGTCATGAACCTGTCATCCGAACAACAATGCGGAAGTAAACAGTGTTACATACACCTCTCCTCCAGATGAAACGTCCCGATCCAACATAAAACAATAAAGAGGAATGAAAATAGTCTGTTATATTAGCATTACAACGTTGAAAATGCCAAAAAGTGCTCCTCCACAGACGGAAGCGTCACAGAAACGTAGAGATCTTGTCTTTAATGGAGAAAGAAATGATGCAGGTGGACATCTGCAGGGACACTGACGGCTTCGGGGTGCACAGATCCTGCAAACCACCCATCAATAAATAAAACATGAATAAATCATAAATCAAACTAACGAATTTCCAAACATTTAGAACGTTATCAATAAACATTCAGCTCACCTCTTCAACAAAGTTTAGTCGGTCTGCTGCTGCTGTGTGGCGTTCACCTGCTGATCATCATGCTCACTTCCACTTAATATCGTAAATTTAATTTAGGACTTAAAATCTTTTAATTTTACTGTTTTTGGTGGCCCTAAATCTCCGTCGTAGAGCAGCCAGCGGGCGAAGCGATTTTTAATCGTCTTTTTAATGCTGCAGCCCGTGCAAGACAGGAGGAGCTAGTGATGATGATGTTTGAGATATCTGTAACTGTCATTCTGCCTAGGCAAAACTGAATTACAGATATCTACAATTGTCATTTAAGATGTGTGACGAGTTGAATGTCGTTTTCAATGACGTCATTGCAGATATCTGTAATTCAGTTTTGGCTAGTCAAAACTGAATTACAGATATCTCTATTTGTCGTTTCGACTAGTCACAATTACGTTACAGATATCTTGAATTACAATTCCAACTATCCAAAATGTAATTACGACTAGTCAGAAATAGGTTGCTGATATCTACAATGTTCATTCCGGATAGTCAAACTTAGCCTTTTGATGTTAAAATGGCCTGCCATAGAACGATGTAAACAAGCCTCACTGATTTTGACGTCACAAGCTGACGTCATGGTGAAAAATCCCACCTCCTGATCTCTAACCCCGCCCACATCCACAACATTTAAAAATTCTGCTGTTTAGATTTTATTAGAGCTCACATTTTTGCATTATGTGGGGCGTGTTTTTGTTTGATTGGCATGTGGGTGGAGCCAATAAAGCTGTTTCCTTTGCCACGCCCCGCCCACAACGATGTTGTCCGAATGGCCCTCCATGTTGGGCGTTCCTCATTTTGTGGTGCTGTCCGAATCCACGATTCCAAAATCCAGCGTCCTAGAAATTTCCCAGAAGTCTCTGCGAAAAACCAGTCTGTGGCGATGCTCACTAACTAGATCGGCGAATATAGACCACAATGCATTGCATTGGAGCAATTTTTGGACGAAATTTTTTTTTTTTAAATAAATACTCACATTTTCATCATCGGAAGACGTGTATTCATAAATAGTCGTCGTAAAATGCTCGTATTTGTTAGGTTGTTATTTCAGGCAACCAATTTGTCGTTTCGAAACAAAATCAGCGAGCTTGGCGTTTGAATCGCTTTTAAAATCCAGAGCACCAACCAGAGAGGGTTTTTTTGTTACTAGTAAGCGAGGGAATTCATACGTAGTCCGGTTCATGTTTGCAGTGTGTTAAAGCTTGGCCTTTCAATGTCTCCATTGTCACGACTCTGGCCAATGAGGAGTGAGCTTGTTGGAAGGCCGCACCCCTAACACTTGAAACCAGGCTACACAAAAACTGTCAATTAAATGTTTCGAATGTTGGAAGCCAGCAGGCTCCTCCTACTTTAATTGAGGCATCTGATTGGTCAGTTTTGAACTTGAACTACAAAAAAAAGATGATTATCCAGAAGATTTTTACAAAATAGAATGACATCCAAAACAGCTGTTTGTTTCTCTATAGAATCTGTGATTTTGGGTTTCTGGAGCCACTTCCTGTTTGGAATGCCAGGGGGCGGGGCCACAAACGAACTAAGCCGCAGGAAATATTAATTTGTTCATTCATTCTTTTACAGTAATTTACAAAGATTGTTGACATTAAAAAAACAAACAACATAAATTTTGCGAGGATTTCTTCCAACTCTCTATTTAATTAGAACAACTAGATATAAACGTCTGTAGAGTTCCAAACAGAAGTTGCACCTTTATTGTTTATTTTAAGGAAAAATGTTTCAAATGAAATATTAAACTTTTAAATTGAAGTCAGAAAAATTGCAGCGTCATTAATGTTTGATTTTCAGATTGTGTCTTTAAATCTGTCTTGACTTTTAATGGGATTAAATATTTTTTGTTTCTGTGAAAAAAACAAAACCGTCACAAACTCGACAGAGTTTCTGATCTAAATCAGAAACTACCAGCAGACCATGATGGGATTTTAAAAAGCCAAAGATGAATAAAATTTAATAATAATTAAAAAAAGGCAGTTGTTTTACAAACATAAAACCCCATTCTTGATGTCTGGAGCAAACATCTGTTTTTGTGAAGATTCACAGACTTTTATTTTGAAGGAAACGTCACATTTCCTGTTTTCCCTAAAAAGAATGAATGAAAACTTTTCACCCTTTTTTATGAAGTGGATCACAGCAGAATCAGTCAGATTTTCACGGCTCCAAATCCAATCTTGGTTGTTTGTGGATGTGGCGGCCGGGTCGGCGGGCCGACGCCCACAGCTATAAACAGCTTCAGAGGTCAGCCTCTCGTGACCGGGTCACTCGTGACCGCCGTGAGAGGAAACTCTGAGCTGCTGGGGAATTTCTCACCAACGATGTCATCGATGTCAGCAGGAAGGGGAGGAACGTCCCACGGGTCCTGAGAGGCGGAGCAGAAGTTCCTTTAACGCCGAGTCGTGGCGTGGACGGTTTCTGCAGGTTAAACATCAATGAAGGATCAAAAAGACACGTTTGCTTTAAAAAAAAACATACTTCCTGTTTAAAATAAAATAAAAAGATTTTTCTTCCATAGATTGTCATTTTCAGTTAAAGTGAGGCTTTTTAAAACATTTTTCTATGTCTGAGGTTTTCATGGGAGCAGCTTCAGGTCAGTGTCGGACCTTCAGCCCCGTGTGGAGCGTTTTTATAGATTATTTTTATAGAAACTGTGGGAAACGTCATAAAAGGTTGGCGTTGGTGACTCTTTCAGGTCCAGCGGTCTCCTCCCTCCATAAATGTCTGTAAATGTTTCCTGATTTCCTGACTTAAGTGATTCCACACTTTACTGTCAGCATCAAAGCTTTGAACTCTGACCTGAAAACACTGTAAATGAGACCTGGGCTGAGTGCCCCCCCCCCCCCCCCAAACAGGAAGTGGCTCCAAGAATCCAAATCCCCATCGACTTCTGTAAAGAACTGAACCGCTGTTACTGCATCAGAAGAACCATGTTTGCTAACTTCATTGATCTTGATAATCCCCTTTTTGGTCTTCATATTTTTGCTGTAGTTCGTTATAAACGGACCAATCAGAAGCCTCAATTCAAAGTAAGTGGAGCCTGCTGGCCACCCAATATTTGAAACATTTTCAGCTGTTTTCTTGTGGCTCGCCTTCAAGTTGTGGGGGTGTGGCCTTCCAACAAGCCCCCTTCTGATTGGTGGGAGTGGTTGCCATAGAAACGGACTTGGGCCAATCACTAAGGTGGCTCAGAATTCCCTCACTACTCACTACTTGGTGCACTATACTGGAGGGCATCCAAGCTTGGCAATTGTAGACCACAATGCATTGTGTTTGAATATGTCAGTAGAAAAATTGTATTTACATTTGTTTTTACAAATTCTGCAAGTTTTCATCATCAGAAACAGCGGCTCCATAAATAATTATCATAAAATAAAAGGCCATAAATCCTGCTATTCCAAGCCTTTCAGCGTAAAATTTATCCATCATTTATGGTCATTTAGTACATTTGGCACACTATAGAACTATTTCTGTAAATTAAATATTACTTGTTTTCACAGCTCATTTTCCTACCAGGAAGTAAGACGACTCGATCTCTGAGGCTCCGCCTTTCGCTCCTTGTGGGTGCCGCCCATTTCATGATGTCATCCTAAAGTCCGCCTCGTTTCGTCTGCGTTTCGTCCACAAAAACAAACAACATCCGAACTTTTACAAAGACGGATGTGCGTATTGTTAATATAAAAGGAAAGCGTTTTGGCCGATCACCGCTAGCTCCACGGAGAAAATGGGCGTGTGTGTTTTAGCCTGAGGGCGGGGCTGGCAGTGCAGACTCTTCCTGGAAGGGGCGGGTCCTCACTTTGTGACGTCACAATGTCATTTCGGTGGATTGGGAGGGGCTGGTGCTCAGAGAGCATGTTTTTAGAGGATTACTCAGAGATGAATGGATCCAAAAACCACTTTGGGGTTGTTTTTTGTGAGGAATGAACATTATAACACACTTGAAAGCTCAAAAAGTTTAATTTTACATGATAGAGACCCTTTGACATCATTCGGACACGTGTTCAGACTCGCCAAATATGACATCCCTAGTTTTCCAAATAAAACATAATACATTAGCACATTTAACAAAGACTGTTTATGAATCCACTGTGTTCTGATTGGGTCACTTATAAAAATAAAATTACTAAAAAGTTTTCTAGCAACAAATCATTACCACAATGCATTGTGGTCTATATTCTGCATTTTAGTGAGAAATTTGGGGGCATTTTTTTAGGGCAGTAGACTTTAGGATGGACTTGGTTTGGTGAAGCATTGACTCTGAGTGACTCTGTCCAGGTCTCAGATACAGTCCATGATCTGTACAGCGTGTTAACTTTGATTTATGCTTTTATTAACGATCGTTTTTGATGTTTTTCATCATCAGCGTTTCTGGAAATGTTCGGTTTCTTTTGACCGTCAGGAGAAAGTTCAGACGGAAGAAACCTATTCCAACTTTTTCACCCCGTTTCACATTTTCTTCATCTTTTCTCTGAGCTCCACCAACATCTTTGAACATCTGGTTCCTCTGTTGATGGAGGACGCGAATCTTTGAATCTTCAATAAAAGGACGTTTTTTGGGTTTTTGTCAGACGTTCTCACATGAAGGCCTTGGTGCAGGTGGAGCTGATGGATGCTTTGTGACTGCAGGAGCTGGAGCGGGTGGAGGACGTGTGGCGAGGAGAAGCTCAGGATCTGCTCTCCCAGATCGCTCAGCTGCAGGAGGAGAACAAAGCCCTCCTCTCCAACATGTCCATCAATGACACCATGAATGAGGAGGACCTGCAGAGGCACGAGGGTGAGAACGCCGCTCCGACGCTCCAGTCAGGAGAAAAGCTCCTAAAAACATAAATGTTTGACGACACTACACAGGCTTTTCCAGAAATCTCCTCAACGTTTCTGCAGGAGTGTGTTCAGAAACGTCGCTACATGTGAAGAGAATGTGGTTGAAATCTGACAAAGAGCTTCTCTGTGCTGCAGCGGCTCACAGAGGAGCCACAGATCCGCCGCAGACAGAGCCGCCTCAGTCCCTCAGGCCACCTGCAGGACGCAGACGCGTCTGCGTTGTTTCTCCATCTCACTCCTCCGCCTGCGCTTCCCCAGGTATGACGGAGAGGGAGAAGCAGGTGATGGTGAAGCTGAAGGAGGTGGTGGACAAGCAGAGGGACGAGATCCGAGCCAAAGACCGCGAGCTGACGCTGAAGAACGAGGACGTGGAGGCCGTAAGCACAGGAAACCGGCGGAACCGCCGCTCCGGCTTAGAAAATAAAAGCCTCTTTTTAGTCACATCATGGTGGAACATCTTATCTTAATTTGAGATATTTCACTTCAGCTTAATTGTTTGTACTTTTACAGAAAAATCATATTGATCCTTTTCTTTCGGCTCGACTCCAACAAGGATAGTTCAGGGTGATGCCCCGCCTACATGGAGGCCTGGCCCCTTCTGATTGGTCCAATGTCACCAAGACGCTGTGGTCTTTTTATCGAGTTACGTTTTACAACAGAAGTAGGTTTTTCAGCAGAGCTGCTCTTGTTAAAACAGTTTCTGGCTGAAGAGGAAGCTCTGTGGAAATTTTTTTTTTACATGATTTAAAAAATAAATAAATAAACGTGTTTAAAATCTTGCTAAACTTTTAAATATCATGAAAAACAGATTTTTCTGACCCAGAAAAAACCAAAACATACTTTTTAGTTAAGTGGCGATATTCTCTAAACAAGACAGACACACGACTTTCACAGGAATGCGGGGAAAAAAGCAACCAAAGTTGCTGTGTGCTGCACTGCCCCCCTGTGGCCGTTCTTCTGTATTACAGTTTGAGATTTTATGAAAAATGAAAGAAAGTGACTCTGATGTGATCTTTAAGTCTTTAAGTTTAAAGCAGCATTCTGGTTTTATTTATTATAACAGACATAAAATAAATAAATCTGTGCTTTTCTGCTCCGTGAGGATCGTTTCTGAAGCAGTTGGAGACTTCGAGCTGCTCTCTGGTTCTTCCCCTCCGTCTCTGCAGCTGCAGCAGCAGCAGTCCCGCCTCATGAAAATCAACCACGACCTGCGGCACAAGACCTCGGTGGTGGAGGCCCAAGGGAAGGCGCTCATCGGCCAGAAGGTGGAGCTGGAGGCCGCCGCTCAGGCTCAGGCGCAGGAAGTGTGCGCTCTGCGGCAGGAGGTGGCGCGATTACGGGAGCGACTTCAGGGAGGGCCGCCCCCGGGGGACTCTGGGAACGCTCCACCACAGCCGCCGTCCCCTGCCGAGGTAAAACGGCTGTTGGAGAGAAGAGCCGAAAGGTTTTGAGTGTAGAAAACAGAGCAGAGGCCACTAAAGCCAAATGTTTTTTAATTAATTTTATAATTAATTATACTATTGATGAAGTCAAATTTATTTAAAGGACGTCACGTGACAAGATGATGCTCTTTCAATCTAAAACCTCAGATTTTTGTCCAAACATATATGCCAGCGGTGCCCTCTAGTGGTGATGTTCAACGCGACACATTTTTAAATTTGCTGTTCAGTTCTGAAATGTTTCTGTGCTCTAAAACATTTTTAAAATTAATTTCTTTAAATGTTTTTATTTCATTTCAGGGTTTCTGTTATTAAAACCAGGATTTATGTGCTTGAAAGTCTTTAAATTAACTGATTTTCATCGGCTGAGCATTAGGCTCAGATTTTCCTCACAATCTGATTTTGCCTAAACAATACCAGGATTTTCTTTTTTCAAATATTTCAATATTTCGTTTCAACTTCCGTGTTGCAGATCAATGAATTTAATATCAGATTCGGACGTTTTTTTATTTATGTTTCCAGAACTCAGTTTGAAACGTTCCTCTGAATTGAGCCTTTCAAAATAAAAGCTTCGGAAGGAAGTGACATCGTGGGTGAAGCTGAAATGAAGTGTTTTCACTCCACCAGTGTGGTCAAGCTGCTCAGGGTGGGTCGCGATGGCCCGACCCGTCTAAATGGACGCCCGCTGGGTCTGACCCGACCCCGCAGGTCCGGTCAGGCTCCCTCAGTTCTGAGGTTCATGAGGATGAGGAGGCAGAGGACGAAGCAGTGTTTTTCTGGGTAATGCCGAAGTTAAAGCCTGAGTTTGCCTGTGTGATGCTGTGACAAGCCGGCAGACGCGGCTTTGCATGACGTTTGCAGGACTAACCGAATCTGCAGCAGGTTTTTCTCCTCGACTGCAGCTGCAGACGTCCGTCTGCGTCTAACAGCTCTGGAGTTTGTGCTTCACAATCATGAGTCATGAAACGCAAAGCAACTCAGGTGGAAACTGAAACTGAAATACTGCGTGAAACTGGTTTAAGTGTGAAAGGCAGAACCAACCTGAGCTCATTAGTTCCTCATTTCAGCCATAGTTCGAAGCCAGGATGAAGGTGTGGAGCAAACGAGGATTCTTTGATTTTACTGAGAGAGAGAAAAAGTAAAGGAATTTGACAATTTTGGCTGATGATTCACTCCCTGTCAGCCCAATCCTGTTTCCCAGCCATTTCAGGGTTTTGTGATAACATTTTAATTTAAAATTCTGATAATAAACTTGACAGATTAGAGAGTAAAGCAAAAAAGTTTTTTTTAAATAATTGACAAAATCCTAAAAATAACAGTTGTGATATTTAATATTTAAATACTGGCATAAACACACAGCAAACATCAATTTCTTATGGAATCTGCTGCGTTTGGGTAAAGTTTAGTTCGGAATTATCTATCTTTTGTTTGGGTTAAATATCAGTTCTGCAACCAGCCACCAGGGGGCGCTCATCCCATTTCTGCTTTCTTTTAAAGGGAAAATTATTCTGCAATCGAACTTCTGCTCCAGGGGATTTTTTTTAAAGCTTTTTAGAGCATATTTTATTTGTAAGTAATAATAAAAAAAAAAAGTCAAACTGCATGTGATAGTCACATCTAAAGATGTATAAATATATACATTTTATAGACATTTCCCCTGTCAGTACTCCCGCCCTTAACCCCTAACTACTAAAAAACTTTATAGTGCGGGTCTATAAAGTGCCCTGAATTTTAAAAGCAATTTAGACACCATGCTCACTACTTTTTTTTTCTTTCTTTCTTTTAAATGGCGGATATGATGTCATTGAGGTTGATGGTGTATTTAAAAAATGACATTTAAATACATTTTTTTTGGCTAAAATTGTTACGATGCAATGCATTGTGGTCTATATTCGCCGATCTAGTGAGCATCGATGCACACTGGTTTTTTGCAGAGACTTTTGGGAAATTTCCAGGTCACTCGATTTTCGAATTGTAGGTTATATCGGAATTCCCACCCTAACCCCTATATAGTGCGTTCGGGAGAAATAAAGCGTAATTAGTCCCAGGTTTCACACATTCATTAACTAAGATGTATACCATTTATTGTAGCTGGTGGCTCTTTTACTTTATATATAAATGTAATATGTGTTTGCTAAAAGCTGATTATTTCTCTGCAGAAACTTTTATTGTCTCACTTCCTCTGTTCGCCGCTTTGTTTCCCAGAAATGAAGGATTTCCGTTGGAAGGAACATTTTTTTCTCCAGAGAAATGTGTGTTCGTGGGGTTTTTCCACTAACAAGCATCGTTGTGTTTTGAGTTAAAAAATGACTAAAAAAGTTCCAAATAAAAGAAGGGAGTCTGTATTGGAACAAAACAGCCATGCCTGACCTGTAGTTTGGACATGTGCCACCAGGAGGCGATGTGCAGTGAAGACATGCCTGCTGTGTTCCAATATTTCACCCAGGTATCCTCCATCTTCTCCCCCTCCACCCTTCCTCACCGCCTCCTCCTGTTTGTTGATTGCTGGCGCTGTTCTCCCTGCAGGAGGCGCTGTGCGAGGAGGACTCTGGAGGCCTGGACCTGAGGGACCCCAACAGACCCCGCTTCACCCTCCAGGAGCTGAGGGACGTCCTCCACGAGAGGAACGAGCTGAAGGCCAAAGTTTTCCTGCTGCAGGAGGAGCTGACGTACTACAAAAGGTGAAGATCGGCATGTTTTTTTCCTCATTTAACGGCGTCAAAGGATGTCAAAGGTCCACCTCTTTCCCCTCTCCGAGCGCTCCTCTGCAAAAACCATAACCTTTCCTTGGTTCAGAAACTCTTTTTAAAAGTAAAAAAAAATGTTTTTATGGATCTAAAGAGCACAGTCAGCGTTGATTTGAAAAAGATTCCAGATTTTCCTAAATATAATTTCATATTTGTCCTCTGTTTATCATTTTTGTCTACTTCCGTAATGAAGCTCTGTTGAAAACCAAATTCTTTGGAGCCGAGTCAGGTCAGAGTTTTTACACACAGGATTAAGTCTCCTTTCACTGAAATGTGAAACCATCTAGTTCTACTAAATCAATAAACCCATTTACGGCCAGTTCACGAAGGTTTTTCCACTTTTTTGAGTCAAACACTTTTGTCTAAACCCTATTGTTTCATTTTAAATCTGGTCAAATGGAGGCGTGGTCTAAGTGAACAGGTGACCATTTATTCACAAATGGACCTTTTGGTTTGTTTGGGTTCTGTTAGAGCCACTTTTTTAGCTCTGTGGTCAAACCTTGACCTTTTCAAAAATGGGCCAGCAGGTGGAATACATGGAATGGAATATGGTTCCACGACCATCTGTCAATCAATCATTCTAACCTAATCTCAATGATGTTATTAATGCTCACATTCATGAAATGTACATTTTTGTCAGGCGTTAAATGGAACCTCTTTAGAAGATATCACTGAGTCTGTTTGTCTGACTAAGACGCCATCTACAGGTTACATGTGGAACTAACCTGCATTAGGTTCCTTTGTGTTAATAACTGTCAGCTTTCCCGCCTTCCTACTCATTTTTCAAGAGGTTCAGTGATGTCATATCCTGTTAAGATGGTGGAAATCAAAAATGTAAAGGATTGGCTTCAAACCCCTTTATCACACTGTTCCTGTTGTTTTCCAGGTGATAGTCTGAGCCAAGTTTGTTTTTGTCTTTGCAGTGATGAAGCAGAGGAGGAGATCGTGACTCCCTCTCCGTCTCCCTCCCCTGAACTGAGGAATCGCTCGCGCTCCTCTCCACCACAAGAGTCGGGGATCAAACGCCTGTAAGTCCTGGCTGCACGTCTGCGCACGCTCCTGCTCAGAGCTAGCTTCTGGTGACGGTTTTGCTTCTATTCAACGCTCGCTTCATACATAAAAAAAACAAGCTAACACGTTAGCTAAAAACAAAAATAACAAGCTAACGTGTTGGCTGCAAACAAATAAACAAGCAAGCACATTCGCTGCACACAAAAAAACACAAGCTAACACAATAGCGGTAACAAAAAACAAGTTAACTCGTAAGCTACAGACAAAAATAACTACAAAAAAACAAGCTAACACGTTAACTACAAACAAAAATATCAAGCTGACATGTTGGCTGCAAACATAGAAAAAAACAAGCGAGCGCATTAGCTGCAAAATAAACAAAAAATAACCAAGCTAACTCATTAGCTGCAAACAAGAAAAAAAAAAAAAGGGGACACGTAAGCTACAAGCAAAAATAACAAGCTAACATGTTGGCTGCAAACATAAAAAAAACAAGCGAGCGCATTAGCTGCAAAAAACCCCAAAAATAACCAAGCTAACACGTTAGCTGCTAAAAAAAACAAGCAATCACATTAGCTGTAAACAAGAAAAAAGAAAAAAAACAAGGTTACACATAAGCTGCAAACAAATAAAAACAAGCTAACACGATAGCCGCAAATAAGAAAAGACAAAAAAAACAAGCTCACATGCTGGAGAGCTAAAAGTGCTCATGCTAATCCGACAGAAACATCCTGGCCGTCCTCTGCAGTGAGCATGTTTTCAGTTTGAGGTTAGGGGTCAAAGGTTGATTTTAAGCTGTGAATTGTAAGCTGTGACAAAAGGACAAAACTTTCCCTAAAAAAGAACATTTACAGCAAAGGTCACCTTTAGGTCGTGTCCACAGGATTTCATTGATCAGACCTTTTGTGGCTAAACTGAAGTCTGTGTGGTTTCTAAGCATTTGTTTCTAAAATGCTGCTGTAAAAGTTTGTAAGAACGTCTGCCGGCTTTCTCCTCTGCAGGTTTAGCTTCTTCTCACGCGACAAGCGGCGCAGCTCGCAGCAGAGCGGCCAGCTTCACTCCAGCTTCAGCTTGTGGAAGGACGACGTGTACACGGAGCAGGCGCAGGAGGCTCTGCAGCACATGTGACCGCCGCTGCGGCTCAAGCTCCGCCCCCTCCAGGGAACAGATGGTGTTCTGAGGATGTTCTGCAGGAGAAAAGGTTTTTTCACGCGAAATGTTGAAGGACAGAGAAGGATTTGACCTGGACTAAAACAGTTTAAAGGGTCTTTAAAAAAATCCTTCCACTTGTGTGGAAGCTACACATTTGTGGGATGAAATGATGTAAAAATGTCGGTCAGACGACGCGTCCATCATCAGCATTGTTCAGAGTGTGCATCTTCATGCAGAAAAAAAGTCAAACATGATATTTTTGTGAAGAGACCCTCAGAGATTGACTTATTTATAAAATCTAAACGAGTATTTCTGCGGGAAAAAAATATTTTTTCTACTTTTTTATGATTTAGTTTTAGTTTCGGGAAGAAAAAAATCCGTATTCTACAGTTTTTCCTAAATTTGTGTTAGGGCCACCATAAAAGAAAAAAACAATACGTTCATGAAAATAAAGTCAGAAAAAAATAATCAAATTAAGGGAAAAATCTTTTTTTTTTATATAAAAAAAAAAGTTGAAATTTAAGGAGAATAAAGTTGTAAAAAAGTCGTGAAACTTGGGTTTTCAATGTAAGGCACCTTGTTTGACTGCAGTCATTTTAAGGCGCTATATAAATAAATTCAATTTAAAGAAAAAAGAGTAAAAGTTAGAAAAAAGTCAAAAAATTACTGAGAATAAAAACGTAAAATTTAAAAAAAAAGGCAAAATCTTTCAAGAATAAAGTTTAAATATTATAAGATTAAAATAATGAAAAAATCGTCATAAATTAAAAAAAAGGTAAAAATATAACATTTTATGAGAATATAGTTGTAAACATGAGAAAACAAAACGTAAACTTATGAGAGAGAAATCAAAATCTTACAAAAATAAAATGTATCATTTTTTTAGTCATAATTTTACAAGAGAAAAAGGTGAAAGTTTTTTCGTAAAATAAATAAAAATTAAAATTGTGAATTTACAAATAGTAAATCAGATTTCTTGAGATTTTTGAGCAGTTTGATGATTTCTCTGAATTGTTTGCTACACAAACTAAACAAGGCATTTAGTTGGAAAAGTCCGACTTTTTCCTTATGAATAACCTTAAAGGTTTCCTTAAAATGACATGATTTGAATAATCATTTTACAACTTTATTATCTCATATTTGTTTGTTCTTTTTTCTTTTGTCATGGCGGCATTAATACTCTGTCGTACATTTGAACTGATTTGATATTTTTTTAATCCATCTACTTCATTTAAATTGTATTTTTAATTGTTTTTATTTTATATCCATAAGTTTATGTTGATGATGATCGGAAGTTACTGCAAAGTATTTTAATGACGAGGAAACAGGTTTGTTTTTGTGTGCTGCTTTGAGGTAGAAATGCTGGATTTGTGCATTTTTGAAAGTTGCTTATCTGAAGATCTTCAAACATTTGAAAGTATTTTCTTCTTTTGAAGGGAAATGAAGAAAAACATGATGGTGGAGCAGAAGGAAAGTTTCAAAATAAAAGCACACTCGCAAAACCTCTAAACTTATTTTGAGCACAAATCGTCTCAAAAATGGATGCAGTGTTGAAGTTTTATCACTCCAAAAAAAATATTTGAACTGATTTTCTGGATTTCTTTCAGTATTTTGTGTTTGCTAAATAGTAAAGTTGAATAAAACTGAGTTTTAATTTCCTGTTGGATGTTTGTGCCCCAAAAAGATGAGTCCCAAATGGTCGTTCATGAAGGTTCCTCAAAAAGTCAAGTCACATTTTCTTCTTAAGGCCATGCCAAACAGCCATGACGTACATTTTTGTACAGATTAAAAACTGGTCGTATGTGAATCTACGTGGAAAACGTTGAAATTTGGAAATTTTCACAGATGTGTCATGAATGAACCACGTTAAAATCACAGAAAAATGAATAAAACCACATAAAGAGCATGTACGTACGTAGCACGTAGAACCTGAACCATGTGATTATTGTGCTGTTTAAATGAAATTCATTCATTAGTAAATTGTGTGTCAATTATGTATTTTGAACGTGATATGTGTGCCGTATACGCGATATAAAAGTTATACATCTGTGGTTCATGCGTGAAAAGTCCGTCAGACAAATGTGGAACGCTCGTGGAAAGTCAAATTTTGGTATGCATCTCCCAAAAATCACGCACAATTGTGTACGATTTACGGAATAATTGCATAATAATTAATAATTTAATAATTATACCATGGTTTGGGTGAATACTCGATTCTGATTGGCTGCTGGGTGTGCATTAAATCCTGATATTGCATACCTAAAAAATTAGTTCCGGTCACATAGCTTAAATGTTCTGTATCACTGCGCTGGCTTCTTTAAAGCAAACTTTAGCTTCATCGTCTGGACAAGAACAAGCGGTAAGACGTGAACTTTCTCTCTGAACTGATGCTTTATTTAACACATCATGATCATCAGCATATTGGATTGGATTTGATTACTTTATTTCAAGCATTGTAGTCAAAGCAATAAAAAATGTACACTGACTTATCAAACTCATTAAAGAAATTATAAAATGCATTGGTTAGAATAAAAACAGAAAATAAAACCTCTGTTAGCTAAACTAACAAAAGTTAGTTAAGCTAACCTCTGTAGCTTAGCTAACCTTTGTTGACTTGGCAAACTTTTGTTAGTTTTAGCTGATCTTTCTCAGCTTCCCATAAACCTTTTTTTAACCCTCGATGGATGTCTGCCCACATCGCCCAACGCAAAAAACACTTATGAATGACGTATATCACGCATTGGATCACGTGGAAAATGCGCATAATGTACGTGGTGACTGTTTGACGCAGCCTTTACTGAAGGAACCCACTGAGAACAGAAGGAACCTTAAAGAACACGGAAGGAAAACGTTTGGAAACTGGAAAATTGGAATTCTGACTAAAACAGAATTGAGCGGAAAATGTCCACAAACATCAACAAAAAAACTAAGATAAGGTTCCGGTTTGATTTTTAGGATGACAAGGAGTAAAAAAATAAACGACCAGATTTATGCAAACGGAGTTCTAATGTTAACTGGAGTGTTGATTTTCTCCAATTTTTTATTGTATTTTAGGACTAATTTATTCATCAAACTGTAATGCAGACTGATAATTCTGTTTTTAAACCACATGCTGAGCAGCTTTTATTGATCTTCTGCAGCAGATTCCTCATATTATGAAATATTAAGAAAAGAACCCGTCGTTCTTTTCATCTTGTTTTTGTTTTGTTTTTTAACCAAAAATCTGTTTTGTTTTACGTTTTTAAGCAGAAATCTTTCGAAAACCTTTGACCTTTGGAGGGAAAACGCTGAACTTTTGCTTCATCTTAGGCTTCACATGTAAAAATGACTCCCGCTGCAATTAAAGATTTCAGTGCTGATCCAGAATTTTTCCGTGATGTCAAATATTTTCATGAGTAATTGCAGTTTGTGTACTCTCAGTACTCTCTTTACAAAGCTTCTAGCTCCTTATAATTCACTGAAAGAACTCTACATTTAAGTATCCTACTGGAAGTATTCTGTTAAATAAACTCTGCTGAAAATATGTGGATTATTAAATATTTGGCTGACAGTATCCTGCTGAAAATTTCTTTCCAATAGTACTATGCTGAATGTCCACTCATAGTATTCTGCTAAAAGTATCATGCTAATACTATTCTTCTGATACTCACACATTCACACAGAGATTTTCTGATTCTTTAACCCTTGTGCTATCCTAGTCACTTTAACATTGGGAGTTGGGTCATCTAGACCCACTAGACAGTGCTCTGAACCTTTTTTCTTCAATGATTTGTGATCTTCACTGGTTTCCATGGATTACATGAAATCTTTCCACCTTTATCATGGTAGGGAGAACACATCAATGTAAGGGTGGGGTCATCTGGACCCCATAGGATAGCACAAGAGCTAGAGTCTATCCAGAATCAACAGGACGATGTATTTAGAAAAAAAGTGCAAATCCTTTATCCTTTTAAGCACAAAGATCTGCCCATCTTTTTAGTCTTGATTTTCCCCCACAATGTAGAGTAACCTCTATGCGTTTGAGAATAAAGAAAATAGCAGAGGGTTAAATGTTTAATTAAAGACACAAAAATACAAAGGTGGCAGTGCGTAATCCTTTAATGCAAACTGTTCCGTTACTGAATAATACTACTGCAGAAGTAAAAACAAACCAGGTTCTCAGTTTTGTTGTTTGCATAATCCATTTTTATTTTTCAATGCCTGAAACCAAGTATTAAAATGTTCGTGATGCTTTTACAGTCACTATTGATAATTTCTTAAAATGACCAACAGGCCAATTTCATCCTCTGTTTATTGCATTAGTTTGACTTAAAAAATAACAACAAACCAAATGTAACAGTTCACTGAAGTTCAGGTTAAGACATTTTAGGCGAGTAACAATGCTACCAACAGAGGGCAACTTATTTCCTTGCATACATTGAAGTGGCCGTTTGAAAGATGATTTCACTGTTGAAATTTTCTATCAAAGCTGCAAAAAAAAAATAATCAAAAAAAGACAGCTCAAATAAAATATTTTATATTTCTAATATAAAATGTTTTATTCCTTTGATCTAAATGATTGTATGGAAATGACGATTCTGCCTTTTAATGGTTAAAATGAGTTACAGCTAAAGGGTTTAGCTTGACATGCAGAATAGAGGCACAGGGTTAGCCATGTACCGACCAAACCTTCAAATACATACAGGCAAAAACTTTTAGTTATTAAAACTGTCGTGAAGTTGTGTCAAATACCTTATATTTCTTTTATACAGAAAGAGGTCAATTATAAATCTAATAATAAATTACACTGATAAGGAAGTTAGCTAAGCTAATCTCTCTTAGCTAAGCTAACATTTCTTAGCTTAGCTAACGAAAATTAGCTGATCTTTCTCAACTTCCCATAAACCTTTAATAACTTTTAACCTTTTAACATGCTTTTAACTTTTAAACAAATTCCTATAAATATTCTGCAAAGTTTACCTGGCTTGATAGTTTTAATTTGCCTCTAAATTCATATACGTTTTTATAAGATCAGCATTGATTTGTGTTTTCTTTGGCATTTTGTTTACAGCGGAGGTAAACAGGCATTTTTATTAGTATTTCAGAGACAATAAACCTGTTACGATAGTTAAGTTATCACACGCTGCTTTTTAGACTTAGCACTTCAAATAAATGTAACGCATTGGGGCCAAATGCAACATGTTGTTAAACAGGTATTTATACATATTTTTAACATGCAGAATTTCAACCATGTAATGACTTGGTGATTATTATTCATAAAAGTGGATAACAAAAAAACGGAAATGTTTGTTCTTAAAAATACATACAGGAGAAATAAATTAGTTCTTTACAGTCCTAATGTATTTTGGGGATTTGAAGTTATCGCTCACTACCTGTTATTATCTCAACAAAGGTTTAACCATATTTTTTTTTTTTACTTAAATGGTATGGTCGGCAGAACATAATCTGGTTTCGGACATAAATGTAACCCAAAAAAAAAAAAAAAAAGACAAATAAATAAAGATTTTGGTTAAAAATAAACATTAAAAATAACATATGCAGAGCATTAAACACTGCTGATCTTTGAAAGAATAGCTCTAAGTTCAGCTGAGATCATGGAGGTATGGAAACTGAAAACAGTTTGAGTTAAAAAAGCTGGAAATTCTGCAAAGTTCAGCAAAATCTATTGGAGAATTCAAATGTATGCTTTATTAAAAAATATATCCTAAAACAAAAAATATATATTCAGACAATTCATTTCTTTTTGCATGTTTAAACACAAGTTTTCTGCACGTCAACAATTCATCCAGTGAGAAAACATCTGATTTTTTTTTTTTTTTTTGTAGTTGTGGTGACCTTCAAAAACTGAACTTTGTGGCAGATTTCCCTAAAAAGCGTTTGTCATTAATTTGCATCTCGCCGTTCTTGCAGAGTCAGAAAGAGCTCTGGGGCCGGAGATTAAAGTATTGCTACGTATCTAACCGCTCGTTTAAAAAAATCTATATAAAAATGCGGAGCTCCAATCCCCACCTGTATGCTGTGGAGGCGTTGTTCTGTAGCGGTACAAAATGTACAAAATAAAGCAGCTGCAAAACAAACAACAACGTCCCAGAAACGTATAAATAAAAGTCTCTCAACGGCGCAGACGGGCAGCGTTCGAAATGTGACCGGTACCTCATGAAATCGACCCGCCGAGTGTCCAAAAAAAAGGAACACGTTCAGTTTCTAAGGCATTTTTTTTGTACACTAGCTAGTAAGAAACACAGGTGTGAGCGGACTCTTCCCTGGGCGTCAGTATTTGAGCCACGGGTGGGCGGCGATGGACGCTTTGCTGCGGTCGCCGTAATCGTACAGCAGCTCCTCCCCCTTGTCGATGTCCCGCGAGGCCACGAGAATGAGGTGCGGGGTGCCGTTGATGTCGTGGAGTTTGGTTTGGCAGTTCCCGTTTTTGCTGTGGTTGATCAGGCGACCCATCCGGCCCGTCTCTCTGGTGGCGTCCACGCTGCAAGGAAACGCATTGAAATGCATTTTTTTCATTCAGGAAAATAAAAGCAAAAAAGTACATATCTGCTCAGAATTGCTCAGTTTTAAAGTTCTTTAAAGACCCACTTAATGTTCTTGTGGATTTTTCTGATGACGAAGGACACATCTTAAGAAACCTCAGCGCAAAATTGCATTTCTGAGTATTTCTTTATTCAAATCACTGGGAATCAGCAGCAGATGAAAAAACGCTGTCTCAAAGAGACCGTATTTGTGATGTAGAAAATACGCTGGGCGGGGCCACAAGCTCCATTCCGATGCATCGTCTGGTTCAAAACGGTACGGCTGGATAGCTCCGGTATCGCTAATTGTGTATCGCTAATGTTATGCTGGGGGTGTGAGCGGCTGTAAGCTTAGCGGGAGAGCGTGTAAACGGAGAGCTCGAGGTTATGGTTGACGGGAAGGGGGGTGGGGTCGCTCTGTGCCAACACCCACAACTTCGGGTGAATTTCCAATGAACTCTTGCCGCTCTGCAGAAACGATGTCTCAAAAAACGACACAGATGTTTGGATTTTGGCTAAAAACGGCATCATCGTCGTATTGAAAAGACCAGTGGGAGCGCTTTGGGAACAGGTCAGAGGATGAGCGGAGTGGGCTGTGAGCTCTTAGAGGCCAAACATCATTTAAAGAGGCTCCTCCTACCGCCGCGGTTCAGACCCGTGAAGGTTTTTTAGCGGGAACCTTTGCCATACCAGTATGTTTTGCAGAGGTACTGGAAGTAGTACATGTAGCAGCCGGTGGCGGGGTTTTCGGCGTATTCGGCCTCCCTCTTCTTTGCGTCGGTGATCTGCAGCAGGTCACCGTGGTACTCCACCACGTAGTCGCCTTTCTGGAAGCACCGCGTGGCGAACACGGCCCTCCCCTTTCCTTCCATGTACTGCACCTGCACAGAAACACTCACCTGAGTCGCTGGAGTCCGTGTGATGTCAAACGCTGTAACCTCAATGGACTAATGTCATTTTAAAGGCTTTCAAAATAGAACTTCCCATTCTGTCTATAGCAGGGCTTTTAATGTGAAGGACGTGGTTAGATGTTGTCAATAGTGGTGAAATGATGAAAAAGATACAAAAAAGAATAAAAGGACTAACCAAAAATCTCTTATGGGGCTCCAAAAAACACTAGCAAAACCAAAATACAGATGTTTGGGATATCCAATGGGAGTTTTGACATTATTATGGGATGGCCACAGGACCTACGGCTTGTTTATTTTGAAGCAATGTGTGAGATTTGATGATTTTTTTTTTTACATTTTCTTACAATACGGGCAATGAAAACTCACACATGCCACCAGCTAGAATCTACAACAACAACCAAAGTTATAATTATTGACCTTTGACCTAAGGAATGAGATGCCATCTTGAATTCTCTACATAAATCCTTTTTCGTACCTTTTACCGATTTGAACTCCTAGAGATGTTGATTTTTTCCCATTATTGGGAAGCGACTTGGACAAAAAAAATCGTGGTTTTAAAGTCTATAGAATTCGACGGCGTTGGCCTGGCGAGCTTGCAGAAGTGGCGTTCCCCTTTTGCTCACACACTTTTTTTTAACCAAGATATTGTGGAAATTTAATACATGAATCTATCGCTAAAGCCGGACGAAACAATAGAACACAATATGAAAATATATTAGGAATGTGGGCGTGATTAAAAAAGACCTCCGTTGCTAGGGAAATTCAAAAATGTACGTTAGCCAATTCTTCTAAAAATTACATTGATAGATTCTGCACCCCCAGACGAACACAAATTTAAATGGTTGCTATGGAGATAAAATCAAAAGAAAAGCTGCCATTTTGAAAAAACGTTTTTTTCATGAATTAGTCATGCAGCTCTGACCAGGGTGGCAGAGAGGCACGTAATAAAAGTAAAACTAAAAGTAGTTTTTTCTATTTGCATCAGTAGAAAGTGTAAAAAATTGTTGTTAATGAGAGTTTCTATTTAAAAAAAAAACACATTTGCTCATAGAATAATCTCTGAATCTTTACCTCCATTCCTTCCTCAATTCCTTTAATTATGAGTTCATCAATGAGCTTCTTCCGTTCACACTGCAGAGAAAAAGCCAGTTGTCATCTCACAAATTCTTTGATTTAAACACATTTGGACATCTACTTCCAGAGTGAAGCTCATTTAAAAACAAAACAGCTGCATTTCACCGTGTTACCACTAGGTGGCTTAAAACACAACTTGGTCAGTCCTTTATTTGAATACAAAACGGAAAAAAAATCAATAAAATAATTTTTAAAAATATTCATCTCCGTGGTAAGATTTTATACAAATGGAAAATAAGGTTTATTTTACTTTCCATAACATTTTTTAAAGTTTATGGTTAACTTTTTTAATAGACGTTTAAAGTTTAAAACACAATTCTAAACAGAAACACTAATTTGCATTTGGTTTTGTAGCCTTGTAGAGTTGAATTAAATGAGAAACATACTGCAAAAAAAACAATTGTTTTTAGAACACATTTTCTGAAAAATGTTTTTTCCTAAAAGACTTTAGTTAAAGATCGACTTTACTTTGAAGTTAAACAAAATGTAAATAAATAAAAAAAACGTATAAACCTTTTGTCCTTTACCTTAAATATTAACCCTTTGATATCTATTGATGAAACTAATAATTAAATTACTTTGGCTCCAAAATTACAAAAAGAAAAAAAAAATAATTCTAAATTAGTTGAAAATGTATATATTTATACGTAAAAAATAATCCACATTTTTCTTAATTTAAGTAAAATTAAACAAGACCAACTAAAAAAAAAACTTGTCTGTTAAAAGCTCAGTCAAACTGGTTTTCTCTCTTTGTTTACTATTACTTTTTGTTGGTTTTAAAGAATATTTTGTTTTTAAGGATTTTAAAAACAGAAATATTTATCTTTAAAAATGGGGATCTACAAGTAAACGACAAAAAATAAAATACAACCTGTAGTTGAAGGCCTCCTAAAGGCCAGACGTCTCACCTTTAGCTCCGTTTTGCTTTTCCTCGAGCTCCGTCTGATTGGATAATAGTCGGTCACCTTTCGGTTTTGGGAGTTTTTTCCTTCCATCCTGCTGTTAAAAACAGAAAAAACATTCATCACAATGGCGCTGGCAACAATCTTTTACATCAATGCAAAGTATGACGGGCATTATTTCACCTTCTTCCTCTTAAACACAAACCAAACATCTAAAAACAAAAATGCTGGAACCAGGAAGTAGGTGGGTGGGGCCACAGAGAAAAGGCGGAGCTTTTTAATTACTCATGATTAAATTAGCTTTAGCATTGATCAAAGGGTTAAGCAGGAACAAAAACCTCCACAATCTCAGCTTCCATTCAAAGTGAAAACATTTAGCAAACAATCGATTCAGAACAAAAGGAAGAACTCCTGAAAGTGACGGGATCAACGTTTGATTTGAGGTTCGGGCAGAAATCTCCATCAGAACCGGCAGAATCCTGCTTTCAGCTGCTTAGAGACCAAACATTTCAGCCTCACTAATGAGGATGAAGCAAAAGCAGCAAATACGGGAGGAAAAGTGATCCGTCAGTGGGGATGGGATGAAAGAAAAGGGATCAGTTCTGACCTGAAGCGCTCAACTCATCATGATTTTCTGAAGTTAATGATCAAATCTGGAAAATTCAACCAAAGTGAAGATTTATTTTCTGCGCAGAAGTCATTCTACCTACGGGTTTGCTTTAAATTAAAGGGGAACTTGACAAAAAATTATACAAGAATATGTTGTTTTTGTTGTTTTTTTGGAGCGAATCACAATTAGATTTTTTATTTTAGAATATTTATAAATTACAAATATATTGATTATCGTTTTTATAACTTTGTAATTTTTTTTAGGTTTTCTGAAAATATGTAAGACGCCACTTTTGTTTTAACCTAAGAGAAATTTACTTCTAGGCTTTTTATGTAAATATGACTCTTTGTTCATTTTGAGTATTGGCAATTAGCAATGGCTAATAAATAAATAGAATGAAATAAATAAAAATTCAAACAATCATAAAAAGTGGCCACAGGGTTTTTCACCCTTTTTTCCCCTACATTTTATTTAAATCTTATCTTAAAAATGTCATTTTTTTCTTTAATTTTTCTATTTTTTGGGCCACTGTTAACTGCTGCTACTCTACATGAACAAACTAAAGAAGAAGAAAAAGTCAAATTGACTTTAGGACCAATCAAAGATCAATAAAAGAAGGAGTCGTGATGCGCTTACGTTCGGCGCGAGCATTTCCTCGCCTTGCCGACGCCCCCTCTCCTCTGCTGGGCTCGGAGCGCCTCGCCGTTGTTGCTGTGGAGCGGAGCCGGAGACAAGCTTTTGGAGAGGAGTCGGGGGGCCTCGGGGGGAGGCCAGAGGGACGCCTGAGTGCGGTGGAGCTGCGGGGGAGGCGGCTGCTCATCTGGCCAGCAGGGGGAACACTGGCTGTAGCTGCTGTGGGTGTCGGGAAGCTCCGCCTTCGAGTGTTGTGGCGTGGCGCCGTTGGCGTCCGCTGTTCTGCCTATGAGGGGGGGTAAAAAATGTCAGGTTGTTTCCAAATTCCCTAACTATTTGGTTTTTATTTTAAAAAAGATCTACCTCAATGCATTTATCATAAATCATCCATCATCAGAACAGAGAGGATTCATCAATAATCTTCATAAAATGTTTGTATTTATTGATTTTTGACTCCTGCAAATGGTTGGCGTCATATTTGTGGTTCAAATCGCACCACATTGTCTTTTCAGAAGGTTTCAGAGAAATGGCGTGAGGCTAAAGGCCCGTACACACCGGGACGAATTTCGCCCGCGATTTTCGCCGACGTTTAACGCCTCGTGACTAAACAAAGGGCACCAATGTGAGTGTGCACACCGACACGAAAAAACGCCACGCGTCAAAGCGTCACTTTGTGAAAAACGCTTTGGGTTCGTTTTTTTGGTCTGACGCGCCGCGTCAAAAACTATACGACCAATGAGAAAGGCGCTTTTGCACATGTGTCTGAAGCTTCTGAAGTTACAGTAAAACACAAATTGGGGGCGCTCAAACACAAAACTGCCTTTGTGAGCACATATACCAGCGAAGAAGACAGACGCCAAGTAGCGTCTACACTGCCACGAAGAAATAATGACGGACATTCTAAAATATCCCCGAACCAAGCACCAGTTGGAGCTACTGGTGCTGGAAATATTCATGTTTTCTTTGTTTGATTCTGACAATCGCGTAAATACTTGCTCTCTTCTTCTGAGTGAAAAGCGACTTTAAGAAGCGTAAAGTTGCGCAGCGCCACCTTGTGTACAGGAGTATTTCTGTTTACATAAAGCGCCATCTAACGTCAGGGAATGAAATTGCATGTTCACTCGGCTCATCGTCAGCGAAAATCGCCTGGGTGTGAACACAAAAAACGTGTTGAAAAACGCTGGTGAATAACGCCTGGCGAATATTCGTCCCGGTGTGTACGGGTCTTAAAGCGGCGATCCCTACCCTCAGACGGCCTGGGGGCGTCGCTGTGCTGGGAGCAGATGGGGGAGCGCCGGCCCTCCTGCGTCAGCCGCATGCCAGCAGGTTTGTCGTTGTGAACCGCTGACATCGACTTGGAGCATCTTAGGAAGGAGGTGGTGGTGCAGACGACTTCCTGTGGAAGCAGAGAGGAAGTTGTTGTTGTTTTTCCCATCAAAATAAAAGAAAATCAGATCCTTTATGGAGGAAGCGCTTAAGAAAAACCCTCTTGGATGGAAACCATTGAAGGAGCAGCGACTCTATGAGAACTGGATGTCACCTACAGAAAAGGGTGGACTATTTTCCACACTAAGGTGCTTAAAATCAACTGCACTGCATCTTATAATCCGGAGCACCTTATATATTCATTTTTACCTTTCTATATTATTGTAACGACTGATGGTGATGAAGGAATATTTTCTTATTTTAACCAAATAATCTTCATTAAAAAAATCTAATCTGGAACAGAATATCTGCAGAGTGGAGCCAGAGAAGCTCAAATGACCGAATTTATCCGTCACAGCGTGCCGATTCCGCTTTTTCTGGTCGTGAAACGCGGCAATTTATTGCTTTTAATTGCAGCCGTTTCAGCTTTATGCGCGTAAAGAATATTAAAACACATTTCAATCAGTTGGTTGACTGCAAACTTTATCATCTGGGACCTAAAACGTGGATTAAAGAGTTGAAATAAAAAAAAAAGTATTTTCTGGCTGATTCCTTTTGTTTTAAAATTCAACTCGGCCTAGTCGGTGTACTCCTACTGAAAAAAATGAACCAAGGAAAGAATATTTAATTTTGGCAGGAACATCTAAAAAAATGATTTAAAAAAAGGCAAATCTAAATCCGCTTGTCAATTTTTATTGATGTATAGCTCAGTATTTATGTTTTTCAAAATAATTATATGTATTTTCATGGTTTAATAGTTTAAAAAAATCTTACTATACATTTTGATGCACTGATTTTCAGTTGAATCCGGTTATGAAAAGTTTGAACCTGGCAGTGAAATAAGAAATAAATGACTGAAATGTATGAAAAGTAATAATAACACATTCATTATAAAATTGTTAAAGATATCTGCATTATTATTCGTTGTATTATTATAATTATTATTATTATTATTATTATAGGCTATTTACTATTGGGTGGAGTCTGGGCGACGGGGCCACGCCCACTTGTCCGCTCCGGTCACCGGTCCCTTTAATCCCGAGCGCGAGCGCAGTCAGTTAGGCCTTCACGCGCCCCTCTCATGTCAAGCACTGCGTGAAGAGAGCCTCGCGGACGCTGTAAGACTACATACCCACCCTAAAAGAACCGAAATACCCGGTTCTGGGCTCTTGTTAGGGCCAAACGCAGCAGTTTAGTCCGCTCGGAGACACATGTAGCGGTCATTGTTGCTAGCGTTAGCACTCAAAACAAAAAAAAGCTAGCTTCGGTAGAAACGGTTCAGTCCAAACTAACAGGGGAATTGCTGATATTTGTCATTATTTAACCCATATGTGTTTAATAAAACATTAACCCGAGTCCCACCGTGATTGTGTGTGTTTTACCCCCTTCAGCTCGCTTTGATACGCCTCCGTTTACTGATGCGCTGAAAGCAAACTTACCCCGTTCATCATGTCCGACTTGTTTTCGTGGCTCGCCTCTCGTTCGGAGGAAAAAAACAAATAAATAAACACATAAATAACAACAACGGCCCGTGAGGCTTCAGCTTCGGCCAGTTCCTAAACCCAGTGGCCTCCAGACAAGACGCCAACCTCGGGCGCGGAGTGGCCGCTGTGCTGGAACACAAACAGCTCAGCCGATGCAGCCTCCGCGGCCCCACTCCGCCATTCGCCTCCCCGGGCGTAAATGAATGAGAGGAGGTGGCGCAGCGGCGCCCCCTGCAGGACCACAGCGGAACTCCCCCTTCAAAGGTTTGTTTACGCCGACAGCGAAAGTTTTTGAATGTGGTTCAAAAAGGTTTGTTTGTTAACGTTTCTTTTGATTAAATTGTTGATATTAAAATTTTAACCAGTACATATTGTTTTACATTAGAATCAAGCCTTACTACGGTTGCTTATAAACATACAACAAAGATGCAAAATAAAATAAGAAATATATATTTAAACATATGCACCTGTGCTTTGTGGGTTTATCTGATTCAAACCACTGTGTAAAGCTCTAATCTCTTATTTAAGTTTAATTATTTTTGTTTTTTTTCATGAAAACAATTCATTTGAAGGTACAGCAGAGTTGTTATTAAATATATTATTAGGATTAGCCAAGTTGCGCAGCAGACAAATAGGTATTTATGCTGTCATCAGTCAAAGAAAAGAAGGGAAAAGCTTAAACTAAAATCCTTCTCTATAATTAAAGTAAACCTGTCACCATAGAAAAAAGCTTAAAAATCAACATTTGGTTTAAATTTGGGAAAAATAATTATAGATAAGAAATAATGAGTCTATTTAACACCAACTGTGCTCCTTCAGAAAAAAAAAAACTGTTGCTTGGTTTATATTGTTTTAATGATTTTTAAGTATTTATTGGTAAGTACAGAAAACATGTTATTGACATATTACCTTTACAATGTAGTTTTTATTGAAAAACTACACAGGAATTATTTAAATTTACAAACACTCACAGAAACAAGCACATAAACACGTGTATATTATGTTTACAACACAAGTAAATCTACTTTTTTATGTATATTTACCTATTTAACAAAATCTATAGGGTTATTCATATGAACGTGTGCATTTATGTAAAGTTGGTGAAATAGAAAACAATTAGATGTGGAAAAATTTGTTTTTTTATATTACAAGTTATATTACATTTAACTTGAAATTATTATGTCATTAAATAAATTAATTTATTTTCATCATGCTAAAATGTCAAACGTGAAAATAAAACAAACAATCTAGACAGCAGAGCGTAAGAAACAATGGCAACAATTATTAGTGATAAAATTAATGTACATAATCAATAATTAGGACATAAATGTTTTTTATTAAAACAATTGAAAAACTATGGTATATAAATATTTGATATTCAATTGTAGCGTAAATACGGGGAGGTAAAAGGAATAGGACCACGAAAAAAAGAAAAATGTTTATACGTCACTTCCTCTCAGGAGCTGGTTAGGGTCACGTGACGTGGTATTAGCTCGCTGACTCTGCTATGTTTCTCGTTTCAGGAAATGTTTTAGAAATGCCCAGATTCTCGCATTTATCGTTTTTTTGTCTTCGACGAACGCGCCGCCGATCTTCGAAAGCGAAAATCCAGCGACGCCGCTCGAGAAGCTCGACCGCGAAGTCGGCCTCGTTTGGCCTGCACGTCACGTGACCCGCACGCGGCGGAGCGTTTGATAAAAAGATGGCGTGAGCCGAGAGGACGACGAACCCCCCGCACTATACCGAGCGCGAGCCGCACACTGCGAGCCGCCGCGGCCCTTCAACCGCCAGGTGAGCCGCATTTAGCCGAGGATCCGACTGCCGGGAGGTAATCTCTGGACTTTTGTGTCCTAAAACTCCACTCGATTCCCGAAGCCATCTTTTTAATGGAAGTGGTGAGCTGTTAGTTTCTGTTTTGAGGTTGTTGTCCTAGTTGCTAAAACTAGTACTAGCTCCACGTACGGCGGCGGACGCCGATTATAAAAGCGGACACTTTGCTAGCCCTCAAACCTCCGCCTACACCGCCTCGTTCCCGCGGATTTGGTGTTTTCGGAGACGTTTAAGCGAGAGGGCGAATTTCTGCGAACTCTGCGCCGCTGCTGAATGTTTTTGCTAACGTCATTTATCAGAAACATGTTATCAGGTTCGGCTTAACGAGCTGAACTCGCTGTGATGTCACCGCTCTGTCCTTCCGCGGGGAAACGACCGACATGCTAAAAACTGTTTCTGGTTGTTGCATTAATGCAGATTTATGACTTGTATTAGGTTTTTTGGGGGGTGGGGGTATAGGGGTTAGCATATGGAAGCTGTCATAACATGATTTAGCCATATTAGCTATGGAGGATCCAACACGAGGGGCATGGGAACGATGATCGGGTCACCTTTTTGCATCTTTGTTGGTTCTGTCAATAAAAATGACGCCAATCCCAATGCTAAACTACTCTGTGGGTCTCGCAAGGCCATTATGATTATTCTGCTCCGACCAGCCGGCCAGTCAGTTTAGTATGACAGCCTCGGACTTTCACGGACGTTTTGGTGAAAAACGTGTCTGGTACTGGACTGGTGCCGCGGGTCCAGCTGAAGGAAAACCGGAAGTTCAGTTGAGTCCCCCTCCCAACACGTGTTTTGTTTGGGTCACTTTGAGCGCAGCGGACCGCTGTGGTGAACGGTTAGCCTGACTCCAGACGCTGCTGCCGGCTTAACGTTTGCTTGAAGGACTTAAACGTTTTTCAAGCGTTTTTCTTTAGGTTTTTTTTTTAAATAAACCACGTGCATTACAGGTTTACTATTCATATTTGGGGACTTGTAATTGCTGACGTCGATGGTAAGAAACTATATTTTTATATTTAAAGTTGATGCAAAGTTTTTTTTAATATGCTTTTGGTGAATTTTTGGTAAAAATCATTAAAGTGAATGGATAAAAGGGAAGTTCCTCTTTTTCCTCCTAAGAAAAATGAATTAAATAGAAAACTGACTGAAATTAGGTCCTATTTAAAATAAAACATCAGTAAGCTTCATACTTTACTTCACTGCCGGAGATGCGTAACCTTTAATACTTTTCATATTTAATGTTGCTTTTCTATTGGCTGTGGCTGTAACTTTGCTAGTTTTTGATTTTTCTTTGCGTTTTATTTATTTTTGGGTAGATTTTAATTGTTTGCTCTGATTACTAAGTTTCCATTATTTTTTGTTGTGTGTATGGAAATCATTATTATTCTAATTTTTAGGTAAAATAAAAGAAAAAAAACGAAACACTCTTTGAAAAACAGTGAAAATTTTAAACATTTTCTGGTTTGATGTTTTTTTTTTAATTAGATTTTATTTTACATTCTATAAAATCACTTCAAAAAGCTTTTTATTGGATATGTTTTTGAGTTTCATCTACAAATATGTTTATAAGTTGTTTTCATCTAGTTATAGAGGTTTGTTAATTGGTTATCTTAATAAGTTGGATACTTTAAGGTAATTTTCATGAAGTATTTTTTGGACCGGAGGAAGAGTTGCGGTTAAGGATGAGTGCGGGCCCAACAGCATTGTGCATTTCCATCCGTATGTTTCTTTCTTGGACACAAGGTGGTGTGTTTGGTGTATTAATTTTATGATTCTTTTTCTTAATATTTTGATAAGACCGTAGTAGAACTCTTTGAAGTTTGTCTTTCTCCTGGAAGATGCTCCGTTCTGACATCCATTCAGCTCTTCCTCCTCCTCCTCCTCCTCCTCCTCAGAACTGTGACGGTTATTAAAATCAGGCCGACTTTAGCAGGACAGGAGACCTGCATCAGAGCGAGCCCTGGGAAGCATCTCAGGGTTCTTCAGCTTCACATTTGTATGTGTAATGGTTGGATGGAGGGACCGGTTGAGCGTGTGAAGCTCCCCGTTCAGAGTAGAGGACTGGAAAGGTTGAAAAAGTGTCCTCACTTGCAGATGGATCCAGGACAGGATTTACTTCTTGCTGCTCTGAGTGAGAGTGGGATCTGCCCAAATGATCTCGGCTTGTTAGACGTGGATCCTCAGGATGGGACGCAGCCTTCCACCGCCCAGCAAGTAAGCTCCCCCCGACCGTCCTTTTCTGCTTTGTGTCGGAGTCGGGGGTCTGATTTGTGCTTTGCTGCAGTCGATCTCCATCAGTGCGCTGGATGTCGGTGCTGGAGGAGAGTCGGGGGAGGCAGCTCGCCACGAGCCTCCCGCCACCCTCCCCGTCGTTACAGTCAGGGTGAGAGCTCAGACCGTTATGACCGGAGGCTGTGATTTTAGTAATGAAACATATTCTATGTTGAATTCCTCAGAAACCTCAGCCATCAACCACCACGTTTGTCTTAAACCAGCTGAACCAGCTGCCGTCGTTGGGAAGCGCCACGACCAAACCGTCTGTGGTCAACCCCATCAAACACACCATAACTGTCACTAAGGTGGTCCATGTGGCCAATTCAGTGCTGCGAGGTTCTCCCACCCTCTCGTCCTCCAGCGTTCCTCCCTCCGTGTCCGCCGTAGTGCCTTCTAGCAAAGACCAGGTTTGTTTGAGGGGTTTGATGCTCTGTGTCTCCGTAAAGACGAACCAGTCACCTCCCGCCCGTTTCCTCCAGATTCAGCTAAAAGACCTCCTCCGAACGGGAAACGTGAAGACTACGGTCCTGAAAGGCAACAGCCTGATGGAGCTCATGAAGCTCAAACCTCCACCTGACATCGCCCCACCTGTGGCGACAGCAGCAGCTGCCAGTCCAGGTATCTGTTACTGCCGGATCCTTCGTCTCTGCTTCAGAGAATCACCTTTTCACAAGCCGGCGTCTCCTGCTGGACAGGAGCTTTCATCATTTCTGTTTGTTGTACAACAATATGTGAAATATTGAGTATTACTTTAAATGGATACCAGATATTTTTGCCCAAAACTGTGCAGCACGTAGTTTTCCTTTGTGATCTCATCTTTAGCCTCTGTGCCTTTCATTTATTCACGTTTAAGGATTATTGAAGATTTAAATGTCTGTGTGAAAATCTTAATTCTCTAAATGTATCCCCACAAATGATTAGAAATGATCAAACGTCAGCGTTTGGACTTCAACCGCCTGCGATCTTCTGTTGGTGTTTCAGGGGAAGCAAACAACGGAATCAAGAAAGAGGTTTTGGTCAAAGATGCTCCCAGGATCTGGATCAAAGATGAGGCTAAACTTCCCAACTTCATCCACTCCGTGGTAAGTTTCCGTCTCTAACGACCCGCTGACGGCGTGGGCGCTGCGTTTGACGCCGGCCGTTTGGGTCTTTGCTGCAGAAAGCTCCTGGGATGAGAGAAGAGGAAGAACCCGAGGAGGAAGAGGAAGATGAACTCGGCCATGCAGAGACGTATGCAGAGTACATGCCCATGAAATGTAAGCGTTAGAGCTCACATCAGACGTGCGGCTGTAGGACTTTAGTTGTTGAGAGTTTGTGGTCCCACAATGCACCAGAGGCTCCTAACTGATTAGCTCTGTGGTGAAACGGATCCGCTGGCGTCTGTTTGCAGTGAAGATCGGTCTGCGGCACCCGGATCCGGTGGTGGAGACCAGCTCCCTGTCCAGCGTGAACCCGCCGGACGTTTGGTACAGGCTGTCCATCCCGGAGGAGGTCATCGATCGGGGCTGGTTGTCGGCGCTGCAGCTGGAGGCCATCACGTATGCAGCTCAGGTGAGCAGAGGGCCTGTTTTCCCATCATGCTCTCTGTCAGACCTCAGGGACTCTATAAGTCCGATCTTTAACCGATTTCCTGAATGAATCGGATCTTTGAAACAATCCTTTTCTGATCGAGATGCGATTGTTTTGTTTTTTCTTCCCCTGAAATGGTGGGATTCATGGATGGATTCTGATTTTCCTTTTTCCATATTTAAGCACTCAAGCTAGCTAAGTTAACGAAAAACAAACATTTGGAAAGTTTCTATTTATTTTAACAGAAAAAAGAGCCTTCGACTTCAAAATAAAAGAAAGCTGAATAGAGAAAAGCGTGCAAATAAATAATTTAAGGCAGCTGCAAATGTTTTACAGAAGATGAAGGGAAACTGGAATTTCAATCAGGTTGGTCCGTGAAAATAGTTTCTGACATTAAGGGGCTCGGCGGCCATGAAATAGGTGGAAGACGACGGATTTAGGTTTTAGTTGACATTTGAACTTCTTGTGTTTTACAGCAACATGAAACATTCCTTCCCAGCGGCGACCGGGCCGCCTATCTGATTGGAGACGGCGCCGGCGTGGGGAAAGGCAGGACGATTGCTGGGATCATTTATGAGAACTACCTTCTGGGCAGGAAGAGATCTCTGTGGTAAAGGAACCTTCCCGCTCTGGATCTTCCTGTAACACGTTGCTCGTCTTCTCATCTGTCGGTCGCCTTCTCCCACTCAGGTTCAGCGTCTCAAACGATTTAAAGTACGACGCTGAACGAGACCTGAGGGACATCGGGGCCAAAAACATCCAGGTCCACTCTCTGAACAAGGTCAGACCTTCGGCGGTGAATCAGCCAAACTTCCCTTTCTTAGTTTTGTTTGCTCAAAGTGTTTCCACGCCGTTTCAGTTCAAATACGGCAAAATCTCCTCCAAACACAACGGGAGTGTAAAGAAGGGCGTGATCTTCGCCACGTACTCGTCTCTGATCGGAGAGAGTCAGTCGGGCGGGAAGTACAAGACGCGCTTCCAGCAGCTCCTCCACTGGTGTGGGGAGGACTTCGACGGAGTCGTATCCTTTCACCCGCATGTTTGCTCGCCCTGACGCCGTCAGCCGTACGTTCCCTGACCCGCCGCCCGCAGATCGTGTACGACGAATGTCACAAAGCCAAAAACGTCTGCCCCATCGGGTCCTCCAAGCCGACCAAAACCGGCCTGGCGGTTCTGGAGCTGCAGAACAAGCTCCCCAAAGCTCGGGTCGTGTACGCCAGTGCAACGGGTCAGTGGGGTTTGTCCCAGACGCTTCCCTCTCCAAACGGGTTTGTAAAAAGTCCTTCTTCCGTTCAGGCGCCTCCGAGCCGAGGAACATGGCGTACATGAACCGGCTGGGCATATGGGGCCACAAGACGCCCTTCAGGGAGTTCAGCAACTTCATCCAGGCCGTGGAGCGCAGGTGAGCTCCCGTTTTCATCCCTCTGTGCTCCCAGACGCCTCCCCTCCTGGTTTTAAACCCCCCACCCCCTTCCACTACAGAGGCGTCGGCGCCATGGAGATCGTAGCGATGGACATGAAGCTCAGAGGAATGTACATCGCCAGGCAGCTGAGTTTCACCGGCGTGACCTTCAAGATCGAGGAGGTTCCTCTGAGTCAGCGCTACATCGACATGTACAACAAGTCCGTGCGGCTGGTGAGAGCAGACCCCCCCCCCCCGTTTGAAAGCTTCCTGTCCGGAGGCGACTCACAGCCGTGTCTTTGGTGCAGTGGGTGCACGCGCGGGAGAGGTTCCAGCAGGCCGCCAGCCTCATGGATGCGGAGCAGCGGATGAAGAAGTCCATGTGGGGGCAGTTCTGGTCCGCCCACCAGAGGTTCTTCAAATACCTCTGCATCGCCTCCAAAGTCCGCCGCGTCGTCCAGCTCACCCGGGAGGAGGTCCACAACGGGAAGGTGAGCCCAGACCGACGCCTTTAGCTCTTCGAGTCTCCACCGTGATGATTTTGAAAAAAAGTGGAGCAAAGAGACGTTAAAGTAAATCGCTAAAATACCTTCAAGGTTTGAAATCTTTGCGAGGATCAAATGGATTAATTTTAGAGTTCTGCTATAAAAGTGTCGGAGTGAAAGGTTCGATTCCTTGAGGCTGACGCTCTGTTTGCCGTGCAGTGTGTGGTGATCGGCCTCCAGTCCACCGGAGAGGCCAGAACGCTGGAGGCGTTGGAGGAGGGGGGAGGAGAGCTCAACGACTTTGTGTCGACGGCGAAGTACGGATCTGTCCGAGTCCAGCTGTGGAGCAGCGGAAACGCCGTGGTGGTAACTGTCAGGTGTCTCCCCGCAGGGGCGTATTGCAGTCCCTCGTCGAGAAGCACTTTCCCGCTCCGGACAGACAGAAGCTCTACAGCCTGCTGGGAATCGACCTCTCAGCGAAGAAGACGCCCTCCCCCAGCGACGCCGCGGTGGAGCCGGAAAAGAAGGGACAGAAGAGAAAAGGTGGGTGAAGTCCGGACTCAACTCTGTTCTCGGTTCTGCCGGTTAACGCTGTTGTCCCTCAGGTTCAGAGGTGAAAAAGCAGCAGAAGAAGAAGCCCCGCCTCCACGGCGGCCTGTCCGGTACCAGCTCAGAGGAGAGCGAGTCGGAGGAGTCCGGCAAAGACAGCGACGACAGCTTCAAGTCTGTCAGCTCTGCCGACGAAGACGACGACTTCAACCCGTTCAGAGACGAGTCTGACGACGAGGAGGAGGACGGTGAGCTCTGCCAGAGGAAGGGCGAGCGGGAGGGGAAGGTTTCCTGAGAAACTCATGGCGTCTTCCTCCCCACAGACCCGTGGCTCATCCGGAAAGAGCCCAAGAAAGGGAAAAAGAAGAAGGAGAAGAAGAAGAGGAGGAAGAGCATCGACCCAGACTCCATTCATAGTGCCTTGTTGGCCTCCGGCCTGGGCTCCACCAGACCCGCTTTCACGGCGCCCGTCAACCCCCCCAGCGCGCCCGCCACAGGTGAGCGAGCCTGCACACGACTGGGCGGTCGAGGCTCCCGCGTCGGGATTAACGGCCGCCTTGTTTCCCGCTCAGTCAAAGCGGAGAGTCCGGACAGCTGTCTGACGAGTCAGGACGCGGTGGAGCACGCCCAGAAGATGAAGAGGGAGCTCCTGGAGGAGCTGGAGGAGGTGGCCGAGGAGCTGCCCCCCAACACTCTGGACGAGCTCATCGACGAGCTGGGGGGCCCGGAAAATGTGGCAGAGGTAGAACCATTTTTCTCGCCATCGGTCTCCGGGGGTTTTGTTGCGAAGCTCAAACCGCTTCTTTGGCTGCAGATGACCGGCAGGAAGGGGCGCGTGGTCAGCAACGGCGACGGCAGCATCACCTACGAGTCCCGCTCCGAGCTGGACGTCCCGGTGGAGATCCTCAACCTCACCGAGAAGCAAAGGTTCATGGATGGGGAGAAGGTGAACGCACACAAAGACGCACACAAAGACACACACAGGAAAACGGCGTTCCCTCCTTTATTGCTGCAGTTTTAGCTCCAATTTAAAGAAAAAATTTTTCTCTCTGTTTTTTTAAAGACCTTTTCTGCTGGAGCTCCTTAGAATTTCATTTTTGGGTTGTGGGTGGGACTGTTGGCGCGGAAGTTAGCTTTGGATCATTTCCCAGCAGGCCGTTGTTTACACTCGTTAGCAACAAGCAGTCACAAGCTCAAGATAACATTAGCGTAGCAAAAAAAAAAAGGCGAGTATGTCTGAGCCACCTAGCCGTCATAAGTCCGAGCTTTTTCCTCTGCTCCTGATCCAACGGGATTAGAATAAAGAAATAATCAAACAGATTTAATCTGAAATTCTTATAAACACGTCCTCCGTCACTGGAAAAATGTTTTTAATTTTTTGAATCTTTTTCGGCGAACAAAGAGTTTATTTATGCAAACTTTTCCCAGAAAATCAATCCCGGTGCTCAACCTTACAGATCAAAACTACAACCTTGCAGTATGAAACGATGTGACTTTTTCAGAACCAGGTTTAGCTGAAGTCCACGCGTTTCCTCCTCGTGATGTTCGCCGTCCTCTCCCTCAGAACATAGCCATCATCTCAGAAGCCGCCAGCTCGGGAATCTCCCTGCAGGCCGATCGGCGCGTGAAGAACCAGCGGCGGCGAGTCCACATGACGCTGGAGCTGCCGTGGAGCGCCGACAGAGCCATCCAGCAGTTCGGTGCGTGTCGGAAACGGCCTCTCAAACGTGACCGCGGGCTTTTGGAAACAGTTTTGCTCTGGTTCTGCAGGAAGAACCCACCGGTCCAACCAGGTCACGGCTCCAGAGTACGTCTTCCTCATCTCAGAGCTGGCGGGAGAGCAGAGGTTTGCGTCCATCGTCGCCAAAAGACTGGAGAGCTTGGTGGGTGGCGCCGATTCTGGCGAGCGCTCTTTTGAAAAACGTGGTGGCCGTTTACTGACGCTGTTCTGTGCATCAGGGGGCGCTCACGCACGGAGACCGGCGAGCAACAGAAACGCGAGATCTCAGCCGCTTCAACTTTGACAACAAGGTATGAACGCCGTCATTTTTTTTTTAGCCCCGCCGCCTGCTCCGTGACTGACTCCGCCTCCTCCTGCAGTATGGTAGAAACGCTCTGGAAATCGTGATGAAGTCCATCGTAAAGCTGGACGCTGCCTTGGTGCCGCCGCCCGCAGACTTCAAAGGGGATTTCTTCAAAGGTGGGGCTGTTGTTGTTTTTTCTGCGTCCCGTCTGCTGCTCCGTGTCTGAACCTGATGTGTGGCGCAGAAATCCAGAGCGGCCTGATCGGCGTGGGGCTCATCAGCGTGGAGGACAGGTCCGGCGCGCTCTCCCTCGACAAAGGTGACCCCGCGGGGAATGACGTCACATCCTGTCTGTCTGGTTGGACGGGAGCCTCGTGGGTTGATCACACGTTGTGTTTGCAGACTACAACAACATCGGGAAGTTCCTGAACCGCATCCTGGGCATGGAGGTCCACCAGCAGAACGCTCTGTTCCAGTACTTCTCCGACACGCTGGCGGCCGTCATCCAGGAGGCCAAGAAGAACGGCCGATACGACATGGGCATTCTGGGTAAGAAGAGCGCCGTCGCCTTAGAATCTTCAGCTCTTTTGCTCCGCCCACTCACCATCACCTCTGGTGTCCGGCTTCAGACCTCGGCTCTGGCGACGAGAAGGTGAAGAAGATCGACTGCAGGAAGTTCCTGACCCCGGGTTACACCGCGTCGGGACACGTGGAGCTGCACACGGTGAGCGTGGAGCGAGGAATGTCCTGGGAGGAAGCCACGCACGCGTGGGCGGAGCAGAACGGCTCGGACGACGGCTTCTACGTGCAGGTAACCCCCCCCCCTCCACACCTGCTCCTTCCGCTTCAACAATACTTTCAGGAGGCGGAGCCTTTGCAACATGCGCCAGTTTGGGTTTGTGGACCGGATTACCGATCTTTGAGTCTGTGGGCGGTGATGACGCTCAAACATGGCCACTCCCACAGGCTGCAGTGATGCGGCCGCATCACTGCAGCCTGTGGGAGTGGCCATGTTTGAGCTGCAGCTTTTGTCTGACTCACCTGTAGAGTCCGGTTCTACAGAGTCTTTCAGAATCTGAACCTGCGGCTCTTTAATTCACCAAAAAGATCCGGACTTTAGCTAAAGTTCCTTATTTAGCGACTACATGGTTACAGGGTTCATTTTGCACATCTGCTTTATTGTTTTCCGTAAAAACGTTGCCGTTTCTCTCTCCCCTTAAACGTCTCCAGACTTTAGAGTCGTAACGATTTCCATCTGAGCGTTTGAGGAGACCGGATTATCTTTTACCGAACTCATGTCACTCACGTGATCGGAAAACCGGTTCCTGGTGGTTACGGGAATTAGGAAAACTTTATTGTCATTTTATCATGATAAAATGTTTCGGTGTCTGATCTGAGCGCCTCACACGTCCTGGATGTTGAAGAGCATTTAAACGAGCTTTTTTAAAGTCCTTTCAGTGAAACTGCTTCTGGTGTTTTCAGTCAACTGGCGCCTTTTTATGTTTTCCACCACAAAAGAGGCGTCTGCAGTTAACCTCCGTGTTTCCGTCTGAGAAAAATGAAATAAAAATCAGCTTCAAATGAACTATTTTTCTCTTCTTCTAGATGTTCTTTTTGCTTAAAGTCCTCCGGGTTCATTTTTTTTTAAGCGTTTAAAGCATCTGTTTACATCTGATGAACTCATCTGTGGAACTGAAAGCTCCGCCTCTCCCTCAGATGAGGAACAACAAGAAGACGGCGATCCTGGTGAAGGAGGTGAACCCCAAGAAGAGGCTGTTCCTGGTGTACCGGCCCAACACGGGCCGGCAGCTCAAGCTGGAGACCTACGCGGACATCAAGAAGAAGTTCAAAAAGGTGTGGAGGCCCCCGGGTTTCAAACCCCCCGGGTTTGAGATCTTCAGCTTCTTTTGGACTTTCCTGCTTTCGTTTGGATCCGTCTGTTCTGGTTCTCGGCAGAACTTCTGCAGCTGATTTCTCCTCCGGCTTCAGGTTTAGCCTCTGCGTTCACAGCAGCAGCGTCACAGCTCCTTCTGTTTCCCCATCAGGTTCTGTCGGAAGACGCCAAGCAGCACTGGACCGATCAGTACACGCTGTCGGCGAAAATCTGCTCCCACGCCTACTGGTGGGTCCCCCTTAAACGATTCTGCTGGAGAAAACAGGCCGGCTTCAGACGGCGCTGACGGTTCTCTTTCGTCCGAGCTGCAGGCGCGGCAACTGCAAGAAGGCGTCGGTGGGTCTGCAGTGCGAGGTGGGCCTCCGGTGCCGGTCTTACTACGTCCTGTGCGGATCCGTGCTCAGCGTGTGGAACGAGCTGGAGGAGGTGCTCACGCCGGTGGGAGGGACCAACGTGAAGGTGCAGATCGTGCGCCTCAGAACAGACGACGGCCAGAGGATTGTGGGTAAGTAAAAGGTGCGATGGACCCCTGAAGGTTCTTCAACCATCCGCTGGTGTGACCTGCAGCCCCCCCTGGGGTCCCGTGGGACCCCCCTCCGCTGCCTGCAGCTCCTGGTTTCTGTGCCTTTCAGAGGAAATTCTTCTGTTTTGATCGCACTTTAAAGAAATGTGCGTCTTGTAGAGGAACCCGAAGGTGTTTGTTTGTCTGTTGAACCTCCACCGCATGGTGCAGCAGGTAAAAAGCATTACCCATGATGCTTTGCACTGAACAGCTTCATCTTTTGACTGAATCAGCTGTTAAATCAGGAAACATGTGGAGCCTGGAGGACAAACTGCATCAGCAGGAAGAACAATTAATTTACATCTTTAGTTTTTATTACTCTTTTGTTTTCAGAATGTTTTTTGAAAATCGTACATTTTTAAGGCCCTTTGCGGCAGTTTGGCATGTGCCGTTTGACTCCAGGAATCCAGCAGCACCTGTAGGCGTGTGCTTTTATTTTGAAAATTGCTGATTTTCTCTGAATTGGTGGTTTGAGCTCCTCCCTCTCCCTGAAAGGCCTCCTCACCACCCTCGTCGGGTCTGCGGGGGGCGCCGCACCTCCACCGTGTCTGCTGATGACATAACCCAAAAGTTGACTCCTGAGGCGCCCGGCGAACCTCTGATGGCGTTTTCTTCTCTCGCAGGTCTGATCATTCCAGCGAACTGCGTCTCGCCGCTCATCAACAAGCTGTCCACGTCGGACCAGAGCCAGCAGCTGGCGGTGCAGGAGCAGCAGAAGAGGCAGCAGCTTCACCCGCAGAGTCTCAGCCACGCCCTCAACACGTAGTCCGCCACTTTCGCCCACAGCTCCGCCCCTCCGGCGCGGCATAGTTTCTGCAGGCCTCGGCTCTGCTACCTCTCACACCCCCCTTCCTCCCCCCGCCGTCCTGGAGGGTCAGGGGCGCCGTGCAGAGAAGTTCTGTTCCTGACCTCCAGATGCCCCCGTTCTCCAGCTGGAGGTTCCGACGGCGTTCTGACATTCAGAGCGCCACGGATTCGTGGTTCCAGTTTCTGTCCAGTCCAGACCGGGGCGGGGACTAATCCAGAACCGCTGCGAGTAAACGCTCCGTTACAATCCATGGGGAGATGTGAACCCGCCTACCTGACAGGAAGTTACTTCTCCCCGCTGCAGTAAAGGTCCCTGGAACTGACCTGCTTCTCCATACAAGCCCAAACAAAACCGTCATCTGGTTCCTCCTGCAGAACGTCTCCGTTTTCAGTCCGGGCTTTAGTTTGTGTTTGGGGAGGACAGCGGCGGTCCGTGGAACGTGCCTTGGTCTCCGTCTGTTCAGGGTTTTCGTAGTTCTGTCAGGATCCCTGAGGCGGCGCCGCGGCAGACATTTAAGGGCATTTTGTGTTAAAGCCGTCATTCAATGAAGACTTAAAGATGGAAGCGTGTTCTAGTGACGGAGATTCTCTCCAAAAATGTATATTTGACTTTGTTTCTGTATATTTTTGGTCCGTTTCTGTTCCTTCTCGAGAGTTTCCTCCGCTTTCAGGACGCCGCACTCCGTGACCCTTCACCCCCCACCCCCAGGCTTTTATTTTGTCATCGTTTGGCAGATCCGAGGTTCCGAGCAATCGCCTAGAGGTGTGCAGAACTCGGGTCGTTGCTTTAGTTTGGACCTGCTCGGGGTTCCGTCAGTACAAAGACCCCGAATCCCTCCCTGTGGCGTGCACGTTCAGCTGGCGGCCTCACACGGCTTCAGCGCTAGCGTGTGGCGCCCATCGTGTCATCAGATTTGCACTGGAATGGCGAGCCTGAAGGGTGTGTGTGTGTGGGGGAGGGGTCTATTCGGCGCCTTATTAAAATGCAACCTCAACCTGTGGATGAGCAACCTCTGCTTTACTGACGTTTGGATTATTTGTACATTTTGAAGTCGTCTGTTGGAACTTGACTGTGCACCTTGGTGGAAAGCGGCACGGATGGCGGAGCGTTGAGGGTCTCGCCGTGTTCAACGGGAACAGTGCCGCTGCTCGCCATGCACTACTGACGGGACGTGTACATGAACGGGTGCAATGCTCAATAAAGCTCCATTTACGTCTAGCTTTGGTGCTTCAGTGAAGCTGTTTGTCAAGAAAAAGTCGATGTTAAGACGACTTCAATTTACAATTTACTTCCTCAAGACTCAACTGGAAGAAATCTAAAAGAAAAATGTTTGATTTTTTTATTTTTATTTTCTGTCACTGGTACTTTTATTTAAGCAATGAGATTTTATAAAAACTCATTTTTTTGTGCTCTAATTTAATTGATTTATCCAAAATTATTACATAAAATATGTAAAATATCTAAAATGCTGGGAAGTAAAAATAGATTTAAACAATGTGATGTTGGATATAAAGCTGTATTTAAATTTGAAATTATTTTTGACATCCAACACAAACTTTCAGTAAAATAAAAAAGGCTTATTTTTATCCTGAAGGAGGAAGTTTGACCTAAATTAGGTTTAAAAACTAAATAAGTTACAAAATAAACTGTTAAGACAAACACTTAACTAACACAATGTAGATCACTACAAATACAATATTTTTTAAATATTTCTTTATTTAAGCAATGAATAAGAATTAACCTGTGGAAATGTACTTATTTTAAAGTCTTATTTTTATTTACTTTTACATTGTAAAAAAAAATTGACCAAAATTTGGTTACTAAAATATGTAAAGAAAAATATAAAATGCAAAATATCAAAAACTCAATTTTATTTAGGTTTTAATGTAATTTTTAAATAAATTATAAATTAGATATTTTTCTAAGCTTTTTTTCATTGTGCAATAAATTCAAAGATTTCAAGTAAACTTTCAAAACATATTTTAAAATCTTACTTTTATTCACTTTAACATCATACAAAACATAAAATTTGGCTTAAATAGTGATATTTAAAAGAACATAAAAAGGATGATGGGAAATGATTTTATTTTTTTTATTGAGATTTCCCAGCAAGTTAACATTGGATTATTTAACAGATGATTAAAATAAAAGTCAAAAACAAAATGTTTTTTTCTTCTGGAAACATTTCTGAATAGCGAAGATGTGGGGGACCCAGCTGGTACCGGGGGGCCACCATGTGGGCAGCTGGGCCTGATGGGAAATAAAGACTGGCGTGGGTTCTGGAGGGGAGGGGGTTCTGGTTCCCCAGACCAAAGCAGGTACCATTTCCCCGCAAGCAATTCCAAACCCGCGCGTGCACCAAACGCGTGGTGGATTTATTTCTTTAAGTTCATTCATCAAAACTTCCAAAATTAAAAGTGTAAAAAAAAAACTAAGAAGGTTTGAGTTTAAAACCTTGAAGTGGTTTTAATCTTTAAAACCTTTAAAAAAATTTTTTTTAAATTTCTTTCTTTTTTTTTTTTTGAAGCAAACTTTGGGTTAAATGTCACTGAAGCGCGCGCGCGGCGTCGCGCGCGTGCGCTAGATGTGTAAAAAGATGTTTAAAAAGTGGTTTTGTGCCGCGCGGATGGCAGCGGCTCTGGAAACCCAGTGGGTGTCAATATAAAGTGACGGCCATATTTGCCGGTGCCGCTGTTGTAAACAAAAAGTGAGAGACAGACGCTTCACTGAATTTCGGGTCATTTTTATTTCTTTAATTTACAATGTCTTTGGGAATGTCTTACAAACCCAACGTCCATCAGCACATTCCGGGAACTTCAGGGAACCAGGGTAAGAGCAAAACGGCGGTCAAAAGCCAACTATCCGCCCGCTACATCGAGCGTTAAATTCGGGGTCTCGGAGAATACCTGGAGAAAGACTGTGTCTGTAGTTTTTGTCCAGTTATATATATAGGGTCAGATCCTGGGAGCTAGGCTAATTCATATCCGCCATTATTACTAATGTAAAAGGGCGCCATCCGCGGGTCGAGGCGGCGCGGAAACACGGCGGGGATGAGAAACGAGCGCGCGGCGCTTCCGAAAACGGGGTTCCCCGCCGTCCGGGGTCGCGGTCCCGCCCGGCGGGTGCCGTTACACGGTGACAAAAATGTATCGGTTATGTCTTCTTGAGCCAGCCTTGTTCCGTTTCCTCCATGATGCTCCTCGGTCGGAGCTGCTCGATTGATCCGCCTCGGAGGAGTTTCTGCCTCTTCGAGGACACCTGCCGGTCGGGGCCGGTACTGCAGGCGCAGGAGGCAGGCTGGAGTTCATGGAGCCAAAAAACAACAAAGAAAACCTTTAATTTAGTGATACATCGTGGAAACTACTGAACTGTTTTCATTATTTTTTTTATTTAACAATTTCACAAATATTCATTAGTATTCTGATTTTTTAATGACTACTACACTCTTATTTAGCAACACCTTAATTTTATTTCCTGTTTTTATAGAGACAGAATGATGCACTTTTAATACTATTGTATTGATATATACAGTAATGCATAAACCAGTGACAATATCTGTAATTATTTATTCGTCTGTTGTCTTCAAATTCCAAATCCAAAACTATTATCAAACATTACATGATCAGTGTGTCCTGCAGCAGTCTGGGACACACTTTTGTGGTTTGAAATATGGCAGTTTCCTTATTTTCCCTCAAGATGGGAAAATAAACTTTTAGCTCAAGCGATCGTCACCAGATTTCCCTGCTAGCTTGAGTCTACAACCAAAGTTTCGTTGACCTTTGAAGGGGCTTAAATAAAAATAAAAAATCACTGTCTACAAATTTAAAGTCCTCCTGGGGATTTTGATCTACCCTTATCATTTTGAACCTACATCGCGGGAAAAATGTTGGTTTCAAAGTTTGAAGATTTGGAACGGTGTTAGCGTGGCGAGCTCGCAAAACTGGCGTTCCCCTGTTGCTCGCGCATTTTTTACCAGAATATTGTGTAAATTGAATACATTAATTCCTTGCGTCAAGCTAAATTAAACAATATAACATACAATAAAACCATATTAGGAATGGGGGTGTGGTTAACGATAAACTTCCGTTGCCAAGGAAATCCAAAAGTTTGCTTTTGCCAATTTTTCTACAAATAACATCGACGGATTCGTCACCCCCATGCGACCAAAAAAGGAAATGGTTGCTATGGAGATAAAACCAGCATGAAAGCCACGTCATGTGGTCAAGTCTTTTGCATTTATCAAAGCCTAAAAGTTAAAAATAATCATAAAAATTCATCTGTGATCATTTTTTGGATGTCCGTACTTTCTAAAATGACTAGCGGATGTTTTTCTCTCTCTCATTTTACCAAGTAAACCAAAGTTTCTGTTTCTACAAAGGTAATATTTCTCTAAAATCCTCATCCATCGTCAGCAAATGCAGGGCCGGCTTTCAGCCTCGCTGTTCCGTAAACGGCTTTTTAGGGTTTTGACGCACACGTTGTGTGAGGAAACCAAACTACAGATGTGTGTTTATGATTCTGCTGCAAATTAATTAATTAATTGAATTAACTAATTAAAATAATTCAAATAAAACAAAATATTTGATAGAAAGCTCTGAATCTGTTGTTTTTGTGTCACTAATATCAGACAAACGGGCTCCATGTTTGGGATATTTTAGCAGTGAAAGAACAGAAGTACAGTCTTCTTGTATCGTCTTTTATGATGCGGATCTGCTGCCTGCAGTTGGGAACCTTCAGTCGGCCTCGGCGGCTAACCTGGCCACGTTGCAGTCCTACAGACCCCTGCTGAGCGACTACGGACCTCCATCTCTGGGATTCTCACAGGTGAGCTCCGCCTTTAGACGCCGCAGAAACATCTTCTTCTTCCAAACCCTCGTCAGAGGTGTGGCGAGTCTTTCAGGGTTTCTGTTGGCGCTCGTGGAAAAGCGGTGGCGCTGACTGTACCTGAGACCTGGGCTGAGTGTGACCACATCCATTGACAATGGTTCACTTCTCCATTTTTTATTTTTTTGTAGTGAGTCCTTGTTTCTGTGACAACCACTCTGACCAATCAGGGGTGAGCTTATCCGAAGGCCACACCCCTACCACCTGAAAACCTGTCAATCGTTTTGGACATAGGGGCCACCAGGCTCCACCTACTTTAGTTGAGGCCTCTGATTGGTCAGTTTAGAACTTGAATAATAAAAAGCAGATGTTAAAGCGCAGAAAACACCTGTTTCCGCATGTGTTTCACGCTGGAAACACGCTGGTTTCCGTTAAGCCAACGTCCTTGTCTGATGAAGAACGGTTCTGCGTCTGGATCTTTGACAAACCGCTGGTTTCCACTCGTTTTCTCCTGGTCAGTATTCAAACGGTACCATTAAAGTTTGAAAGTTGGTAAATAAAAACACCAGAGAACTCTGAGATGCTTGTTTGGGGCTCCCAGGAAATATCCAAGTTTAAAAAAAAAAATCAGAGTTGTGCATCTTATTTTGAAAGGCCCGATAAAACGGGTCGTTGAGCTGTTATTCACAACTGCCCTCAGGGGCGGATACAGGCGACGAAGGTCTTACCTGTACGGTGACCCGCCCCAAATATCAAAGGCCAAAGATCAAAATTCTGCTCCAGCTTTTATTTTGTTATCAGAACAGAACTTCCTTTGTTGTTGTTTTTTTCTAAACTCCAGGGCTCCACCGGCAGTCAAGTGCCTCAGAACAAATATGCAGAGCTGCTCGCCATCATCGAAGAACTCGGGAAGGAAATCAGGCCCACGTATGCTGGAAGCAAGAGCGCCATGGAGAGGCTGAAACGAGGTATGTCCCGCTTTGATCGCTTTCCTCTGGGTTTCAGCCGAATGACCCCCATCCCTCTGGGCAGGAATAATCCACGCCAGAGGACTGGTGCGGGAATGCTTGGCGGAGACGGAGAGGAACGCCAGGTCCTAGCCGCAGACGCGCCTTCCCCCTCCGAGAAGAACCACACGTCACCCAAAAGCAAACGGAAAAATCAACCTGCATGGCATTTTTCTCGGTTGGGAGGAAGTCGATGAAGAAAAGGCGGAGAGGCAAACTCCTAGAGATAAAGGGCGACGATAAGAGAAACGAGCAGCAACAACCTGAACGCCTCCCGACGGCTGTCAATCATGTCTGAGTGAAACAAAAGAAAAGGTCGACATTCAACTTCACTGATCTTAGATTTCCATTTCCCTTCAAAATCCTTCTTTTTGCATGCAAACGGGCCCATCGGTTAACTGTAGACTATGCATGACATGTACAAAACTAGATCAGGTTTTCTTATTTTATTTTTTTAGTGTTCTTATTTTCCTCTTTTCATGGCGTTCGGTCCGTTTTGACCTTTTGCAGCTCACGGCGGAGGGAAGGATGTGCCAAATGCATTTCTTTCATCCATCTTTCAGTTGGTTTTAAGTGGAGACACAGAAAATGGAAAATGCTGTTACTTGCATCTTTGTATGTATTTATTACCCTGTGTAATAAATTGTATTTTCAATACAGTTGTCATGGTGATTCTTTGTTTTTTTTTTTTTTTTGGCTCAAACGGGCAGAAAATAATAAAGAAATATAAATGTATAAACATTTAAAGCAAATAGACAAAATACATATTTACAACAGTTATTTAAAATTTGTTGAGTGAGTTTAAACTAAATGGACAGGTTTGCGTATTTAACTCAGCTGTTTCACTAAATTAGATGTTTTCTCATGCTTGTGGAGGATTATTAAATGTAAAAAAGACTCAGATGTTTCTTGAAGGGTATATTTTATGTTGATGCAAAAAAGAAAAAAAACACTTTTAAGTTAAAACAACAGAAATAAAAATTTCAATATCATCACCATAATTTGAGTGTCATCTGCATAGATTACTTTCTAAATTACTTTCTAATTAACTGGTGTGTAATTTGTAAATATTTTTGTTGTCTATTGTCAACTTGAAAATATATATTTTTAAAACAGTTTTCTATAAAAGTTATTTCTACAAATGTATGCGATTGCAGTTTTATTTTAATTACATTTTCTATTTGTGTAAAAGCATCAATTTAACAAAACAAATTCTTGAAATGTTTATAAATAAAATTTGACAACATATTAAATGCCATTTAATCCATTTATAATGTCAAATTTGTTATCGAAAGGTAATTGGACCCAGTACTAAGCCTTGAGGGACTCCTTAAATGATCTCAGAAAATCTCAGTTTAAGTTTTCAGATAATCACTTTAGATCTGCCTGTCGCGTCGATGTAAACTGTTACAGTGACTTAATGTGATAAAGAGTGAATGAGAATAAATTGTTTTTTTTCAAGAAACTAATAATAAAGATAAAATAATGAAGTCCCATTCAGATGTATCAGTTTCTTTGATGCAAAGTGATTTGAACAATGACTAAATGAACTTTCCTTGGTTTTATATTATAAAGTCAATAAAAACATTTTTTCTCATCATTTCTTAAATACTAATATTTTACTGCCATTGAACGTCCATAAATTAAAACAATAACAGTAAAGCAAATTGTAAAATAATAACTAAATAAAGAAACGTAAAAAAGAAGCTCTTTTTACAGACATGCGCTGTTCACCGTTAGCTCTGGTCCCAACAGATGTGCACGCCCCCTTTTGTTAAGACAACCAATAGGAGCAAAGAGTGAAAGTCTGGTCCAATCACCGCTCCGCATTTCAGACAGCGGTTTGACCAATCGCTGTGCGTGTTGTGAGCGTTACAGCACACAGCGAACACTGCAGTGCAGCGGCCAACCAGCAACCAGCTAGCCAGCCCGACAACTCGCACGGAAATATGGATGAAGTAACCCGGGTGAACGGGTAGGTTAGACCTAGGTGAACCTTTACCGTCACCTACCTCTCGGTGGTACGGGGGACGAGCACGCGGCTGTGGCTGTGCGCGTTCTCGTCCCGCTGCTCCCGCTTCGCCTCCGCTCATACAATTTAGCCGAACTGTGTTAGCTTAGCTGGCTAACCTGGCTGGTTAGTTGTTTCCCTCCTGTGGATAACGGACGGTAACGGTCCGGACGCGAAGTTTACGGGGAGTTTCCGCCCCCCGTTAACGGGGGATGTTTTCACCAAAGCGGCGAACGCAGCTCGACGATTTTCCCGCCTTTATAATAAATAATCTGGATTATCTGTGATGTTGACTAAAGATAAATCAACTCCACAGCACCTTCTGTCACTCAGACAGGGAAGTGAAAGTGACGTTTTGGCCAAATCTATGAATGTAAATCTCAAACGGGTCGCGTTTTCAGTGAATGTTCTGTACATTTATAATCTGACTCCCTTGCCTTAACGAGAGATCTGTAAAAATCGGACTGAAAATAGTTTAAATGAGCACACAAATCTAAAATAACCTGAGAATAATTGGATAAAACCTGATTTAAAAAAACAGATCTGATGCGTTTATGACCAGCTCAGAAATCTGGGCTGCAGAAGCACGAAGCTTAAACTGCAGACATGCTCTGCGAAAACGGTAAAAACCTGAATAAGATGTGTTTTTGTGTGTGAAAACCTTTAAAAATAGAACCAGTATTTGTTTTGGTGAAATAAGTAGCGATGTCTCTTTTTTTTAAAACATTTTTTATTTTCAAAACCAACTATAAACACTCATATTTAGGTCAATTGCTCACATAACGAAATAATATGAATTAAAAGAACCGTGTATTGTTAAAAAAAAGTGTTAGATCGTGAAAGTAGGAACGTTTATGTTAAAGATATAATAATTCATCTGTGAATCGATCCAAACAGATCCATCTGTCTGAGGAAAACTGTTAACTGAATTATATCAATATTAAATCAGATCCAAATGAAATATAAATTATTGGACTAAACCATTTGGCAGATTATCCTATAAATCAAAAATGGATCAGTCTATCATTCCAGTCCAATGTTTGGGAAGTCATGTGACCGTACAGTGTGCTAGAATGTTCTAAGAATGTGAATTATTTGACATTAATTCTTGTTTACTTGTTTGTTTGGACACATATTTCATTCACACTAGATTTTCTGGAGGAAACCAGAATTCTGGGATTTCTCTCTGAGTCACACGGGTTGAAGTTTTGGCTAAAGAGGTCCTGGATCCATGTTGGGTCGGATTGGATCGTTGTTAAAACGAGTCTAACACCCCTATTTTATATGCATAAATGCTTAGACTTTCTACCCTATTTTAGGCGCCGCAACAGTCCAACTATCCTTATTAAACAATTTAAATATGAATAGAGTTAAACGTTTTTAAGATAAAGTTGTCAAAATTATATAAATATTATAGTAAAGTGTCATTAGACATATTCCCACACAGCCTCTACGATGAAAATGTTTTTAATGAGGCATTTTTCTGATGATGGAGGAGACGTATAGAGAAAATTGGCATTTCTGATTAACTCTTTGTTCAAATCGTGAATCAGGAATGTTGTTTGAAAAAAGATGGCAGTAAATACGCTGGGCGGGTCGCCAGCTCCATTTAGAGCCTAAAACAAGTCCTTTCGTAGTTAGTTAGTTTGGTCTTCTATCAAGTGTAAATAGAAATTAGACAATTATAATTGGTAATATTTTGTGTTTTTACATTTACGATTCAAGCAGAAGACATTTTTTATTTTAAAAAATCACATCAGACATGTTGGGTTATAAGTCAAATATAGACTGAAGCCTGTAAACCAGATTTCCGTCTTGCATGTAAACGCATCCTCCGCCCGCTAACCGGAGCGTTCTGTGTTCCAGCTGTCAGACCGACCCCCTCCTTACGGGCCCGTAAGCATGTCCACGGATGACAGCATCTCTGAGGACGTGTCCAGCTCGGCCGCTCTGAGCCATGGCCGTGTCAGCGCCGACGGCGGGAAGGAGAGCGAGGCCTCTCTGGCGTCCTCCGAGGGGACGTCGGCCTCGGGGCCGGCCGTGCCGGAGGAGCGGCGCAGGACCTCCCAGACCAAAGCAGGCGCTGTGGAGAGCAGAAGCGTGGCCCTCACACCAGCATGCACCAAGATCAGGTATGAGGCCGATCCGATGACCTGCTGCAGTCAAAGGTCAATAGAGGCCGGACAACTGGGAGGTTATTTGATTCAAACCGGAGCGTCTTCTAAAGCTGGCGTGGACCGTAAGAGGAATGCAGAACCTCCCCAGCTTGTTTTCCTCCTGAGTGTCTGTTATGTTGGGTCCTATTATTAGTCGATGGAGTTTTCATAAATCTGTGGTCATTTTAAAGATGAATACTCACCATTTGCTACAACTCTATGCTGACAAAACCGTATTGAACCGCTCAGAACTATAAAATGTGCCAATCACTGGATTAATGACAACAACGTGAGCAGATTTTTCTTCTCTGAAGTAGAGCTCGATATGTTATACCGTGTTAGACATCTTTTTGCATCAAGTTGACACGGACGAACAAAATTCAGTTAACAGGACTGGGGAGGGGGTCCTGGTGTGATCAGCGCTTTATTGGTTGAATGTCATAAAGCGGTTGGACTTTGTGGGACAAACGTCTGGTCTTGTTGTCTGCAGGCGTCTTTGTCTGAGCACAGATGAAGCCTTTGAGCAAACCAAGAGCCTCCCGTTCATCAACCCCAGCTCTCTGGAGACCCTCAGGGCTCTGGTGCAGGAGATCCAGAGCAGCGGGGAGACGGACCCCGAGGTCTGGAAGGATTGTGAGGTGAGAGCGCCCGCCGCCGCGCCGCCTGTTTCCGGCCTCGCATCCCAGTTGGTGCAGAGCACAGCTGACAGCTCTGTGCACGCTCTCACGTGCACATGCGCCGAGCACAGCAAAGACCAAAACAAGGAGCTGATCTGTGCAGACTAACGATGTGATGCGTGTGGAGCAGACAGCTCTGACACAGAGGTGCATGATGGGAAAGCGACGGCAGCCTCCTCTGACTGTTAAATACTTTTTGGGACAGGAAATGCCGCGCCTCTTTCCCGTCGGCGGCGCTGTAACTTCAGCTGCTTCCCGCCACATCCGTCTCTTTTTTCGGTGACTCTGCGATTTTCTTTGATTGGGGGGCGGGGCTTCATCATCACCAGGACGGTGACGGCTGTTAGCGGTGAGCAGTTTTTGGTGTCTGAAAGAGAAATCGACGTTAAACTGTAAAAAAAAAAAAACCAAAAGCCCAAAAGATTCTGACATTTGAGCTCTAAAAGCAGCTCAGTGACGGAGCGTCTTCTGAGGTTGTGGGTTCAAATCCCGAGCTCTGCTCCCTCTCGGGGGGGTGGGGTGGAAGAACACCTGTCACAGGTGTGTGATTGTTCATGTTAGCTTATGGTCTCCATGGTAACTATGGTTGTCAGGGCTTGTTTGTACAGATTCGGATCAAATAAAACTTTTCTTTATAAAGCCATTTCCTTACACATGTCGTGGCTTTACACACTGAAAACATTTTTCACACGCTGCACCTGTGTTCTGAACCGTTGTCACTGATCCGTACGGGTCGCGGCTGAGCCCCGGCGCCTTGTTCCCCTAGAATAAAGCAGTTCTTAACAGATATTCACAGCGTTTGGACCGCTTGACCCGTCCGTTTGTGTTCCTGCTCCAGAGCCGCTGGTTGCATCTGTTCCAGCTGGTTGAAAAGCAATACCAAGAGCAGATCCTGGCCCAGCAGGAGCAGTACCAGTGCCAAATTCAGGTCTGGACCTCCTCACACGCCTCCTGGTTCACCGCCGTCCTGCACACTCACTCGTGTGTCCTGATTTTCAGCTGATTCAGGATGAAATCAAGGCTCTGCTGCAGCTCCAGAACCGGCAGACCGGCATCCTGGCGCACGCCGACTTCTCTGCGCCCCCCCCTGCCAAAAGCCCAGCAGACACAAAGGACGCCTATGTGTTCCCCCTCGTGCACAGCGACCCCGTAGGCCACGCCCAAAGCCACGGGCTGGTGGCCCCAGTCCAAAGCGCCTTCAGCTCTCCTTCACCGCCACTGCCCAAGGCAGAGAGCAACAACCAGGGGGAGGAGCCGACCACCACCGTGCTCAGCAGCGGCTACGGCACCCTGACCGCCTGGGAAGCCAGCCTGGGGTCTCCAAAAGGAGGACTGGAGGGGGCAGAGTCCCTCCGGTGGAGTGCGGACCTTCAGGAACGCTCGGAGACGGCGGCGACCACATTCCAGCTGCAGTTCTCCGGTGGAAAGGCCGATGGCGTGAAGGATCCTGCAGAGAACCAGCAGAAAACAACCGAGTACGTCCGTTCTCCTGCGGCAGACCTGCTGGACTCTGTCAGAATCTGGATTGATGGGAGTCTTCCTGCTCTGTTCTTCTGCAGAGACGGTCAGCAGTTCACCTCCTGGGCTCAGAGACAGAGACTCCGGCCCAGGAAGAGCAAGTCAGAACAAGCCTCACCCGAAACCCCAGAGGACCACGGTCCGGCCCACAGCGGCAGCAAACCCAGCACCCAGACCTGTCAGGAGGTCCGGGACCAGGTACAGGAACCGGTTCTGGTTTTTTGGATGACAGTTTTCTGCTGTGAAGGTCCTGATTCCAGCCTCTCTGTGGTTTCAGCTTCCAGCCGTCAGGCCGCTGTCCAGCTCCCTCCCCCTGATGAGGAGCGACAGCCTGATGTCAGAGACCTCAGGTACCCCCCCCCCAGAGGAAGCTCAGTGACCTGCAGTGTTTGGATCAAGCATGTGTGGGGGGGGGTAAGAGGGAGGTGTGACGAGGGTAACAGAGAGGTGTGAGGGGGGTAACAGAGAGGTGTGAGGGGGGTAAGAGGGAGGTGTGAGGGGGGTAACAGAGGTACATTAGTACATATGGAATATTAATATTTACAAAATACTAATTTATGTGCACAAAATGCTAATTTAAGGCAGCAGTTTATGATTTTTTAATGTCCAGAGGTTCATATTTTATTTTCAGACACATATAATTGAGTTTAAAGATAAAACAGGACGACCCTTTCTGTCTTTGTGGTTTGCAGATCTCTTAAATTAAAAGCTTTTTGTGACTTTTAGGTTTCACTTACTGGCGCCTGAACGAGTGTGAGCTCTACCGCCCCCTACCGGACAGCTTTGACAGCGGCGCTTACCTCCTCCTGCAGGAGGCGTCCAAGAGCCTGGTGAGTAAAACGCCATCAGGGCGGCTGTGATGCCGAATCCCAGAACGGGCGCCAACCCTTCTTTGTCCCGCAGAACCCCCCCCAGGAGCCCCGGCCCTCCCTCAGAGAGATTTACCACAACAAACGCCGAGACTGGAGACGGTCCGACGGGGAAGGCTCCGGCACGTCTCGCTCCCTGTCGCCACAGGTGTGTCACATGACCCAAGATGATGTCATGGTTCTGCTCTCAGAGCTAAACCTCAAGTGTCAACAATTCCCTCACTAATGCCTAAAAGAGTAAGACGCTGTTCACGACGTTTGTGTTTAAACGGAAAATGTGACGCCACCCATTCGCTAAAGAAAAATCTAATAAATATGAACATTTTATGAAGACTATTTAGGAATCCACTGATGATGAAAGCATAGATGATTTATAAAAAACAAAGAATTGAAATACATGGTCTATATTTTCTGATCTACTGAGCATCGATCCACACTTCTCTGACTTCTAGTCAAGCTTTATAAAAAATAAACCCATTTTTAGGCACAGGGAAACATTTCTCTGCTGGTCTTGAAGTTGAGTCATCTGCAAATAAATCTTCTGTTGGGGAAACGTTTCACCGCTCATCCAAACGGCTTCATCAGCCTGAAATGAGAAAATAATTCCCCTGTTCAAAAAATAAATAAAAATTATCCAGCAAAAGATCAGTGAAGGTTCTCCTTTATTCCGGTAAACCCTCAGGCCAAACTGACTGCGGGTCAAAAATGGACAAATCATAATGTTACAATTCACAAAACTCTGATTGTGTCGTGGTTTAGAGGCCATTGGATCATTTTCAGATCAGTTAAAAGAAAAGAAAAAGGAAAAATAACAAGATAAGGGTGCACGAAATGAGGGAAACTCGCAGTATTCGATTTTAGTGATCAACATTGTGATGACGATATAACTTGCGATAAATGAACAAATGGCAAAACAACCAAAAACTTCATTTCCATGTCACTGCAACAGGAGCCCAACATCTAACCAACAAGCTCACCTGGTTGGTCAACAACGTGAAGGGCTCCATCTGATTGGTCAAATGCATAAATGGATTTATTTGATTGGTTAAATACTTCAAGCTGCCATAAGATAGTTGTAGCACATTTAAAGTAACCATTTAGTGCAGTTTTTGCCGACTTTTGCAATATGCGTATTGCACAGCTTGATACCGCGATAACGATAAATCTGTGATTTATTGTGGAGGCCTGATGTGTAATAAATACAAAATACTTCAAATCATAAATACATGCACAAATGTCACTTCTAAACATGTACTTATATCTTTGAACTCGAGATACTTGTAGAGAAAACCCAAGTGCGTTATGGTTCACTGCATGTATTTGACAACTGTAAATACATTTGTTTATGGAATGCACAGCTATGGGAATCTTAAGGTTTTTGTGTTTAAAGATCGTCATCTCAGTAGAGATGGGAATCCCGTCCCTGTGACCCCCGCTGCTGTAAAACAGTCGGAGCGGCGTGTTTCTCCTCGCAGCAGAAGAAACAAATAAATCTGATCTTTAGCGGTGCAGCGATGGCGACGCGGTTCTGTCCGTTTGTCGTCGTCCTCATAGCTGTTGTGGCTGATGGAACGCTGAGGTTCTGACTCGGTGCTGCAGGTTCAGACGGCAAACCCGCGGCAGTCCGACCACACCTCCGGCTTCACCTCGCCCTCCTTCTTCAGCAGCCCCTCCTTCGCCGCTCAGCCTCACCTGTACCCCAGAGTCGAGACCCCTGTGACCCCTGACAGCATGGCGGAGTACAACCCCCCCGACTGCGCCTCCGAGGCCTCCCGACCCTCCCCCACAGACAGCCAGCAGTACACAGCCAGCCCCCCTGTAGGCGCTGAAGAGGAGGGACGCCGCACCGGCGCCCTGAAGCCCGGACCGACCCGAGGTTCTGCTCTGAGGCCGGCGGCGAGTCGGCACATGGAGCCGCCTTCACCTGGGGAGGATCCCATCGTCCTCTCTCTGTGAGTCTGACCAACGTCTGACCGCTTTCTGAGCCGCCGCTCCGTCTTCACGGCTCTCCTCTGTCCTCAGACTCCGGCAGAACCTGAGAGAAAAACACTCGCGACACGTGGCGGACCTGAAGGCGTACTACGAGTCGGAGATCCAAAGCCTGAGAGAGAAGCTTCAACTCCGAGACCTGCCCCAGGATCTGGAGAAAAGCAACCAGACGCTGACGGAGAGGTCCGTATGAGCGCGCAGATGGACGCCAGGCTGCAGGCCTCACCGGCGTAACGCCGTCTGTTTACCTGCAGGTGCAAACACCTGGAGGAGGCTCTGGTCAACGCCACGCGGCACATTCAAGACTTGGAGGAGACCAACCTATCGCTGGAGAAGAAACTGGTATTCTGGAGTTTCTCCAGTCTTTAATTACACGCTAACGATGAATTACTAACACTTAATTAGCCAATGATGAAAAACAGTCCAGGTGAATACTCGAATCTGATTGGCTTAAAAAGAGATGATCCACAGTGATAATGGGCATCGTAAAGCCGTGTCACACATTTTGAAAATTGGTCAAAACGTGGAAAAAGTGAGAAAAGTTGTGGTCTTTAGGTAAAATATTCACAGATTAATATCAAATGAACTACGTTAAAACCACAGAAGTACAAAAGAACCACACAAAGAACACGTACATCAACGTAGAACACGAACCGTGTGTGAATATTTCGCCGTTTATATGCAATTCATGAGTGATTCATTCATCAATTACGTAATCTGTACGTGACGTGCGCCGTATACGCCATCTAGAAGTTATGAATCATGCGTGAAAAGTCTGTTAGACACCAATTTGTGTATGCAACTTGCAAAAATCACCCAAACTTGTGTAGAAAAAACTGCAGGATTCTCAACCGACCAAATTCACGTAAAGACCCGTCGGCCGAAACCAGAGCATCAGACGAATGACGGACGCAACAATCACTTATGAATGACGTAAATCACGCATGGATCACGATAGACCAACGTTTCATATGTGGAAAATGAGCAACATGTATGTAGTGGCTGTTTGACCCGGCAGAAAATAAGACTCGAGGAGGAATTGAACTATTTAGGCTTTGTTTCCGTGAAAGAAACTCTAGCTTCATCATCTGGACAAAAAGGTGATCTGATGCTTTTTTTTAACCTGGAGTGACGATCAGCATTTTGCTTTCCTTTCGCCGCCGCCATTCAGACGTTACCATGACGGAGCTGGGTCTGCTTTTTGTGAAAAAGGGATTGAATACACATTTGTTCTGTAAATGACCATGGTATGCGCGGGATAAAGTCCGACGGGAAGGTCGTTTCCGTGAAGTGCGCTAGTGTCCGCTAACGGACACCTGGCTGGTCGTTCTTCCGTACTTATGGAGGGCGTCTCACCTGTGCATCGTAAGGCAAACGTGAGCTCGAATCCAAGGAAAGTCAGCGTTCAACGTAAAGCCAGGCGGCAGGCATCAGTCCAACGCTGCTGGGATGTTTTTAGACGACAACGTTGTTAGTGATATTTGTAAAGCAGCAGAGATGGGAGGTTTTCTCCACTAAAGGAAAAAAAAAGCTTCATTGTTGCACAAATCCTAAAACTACCAGAAGTTTAATTTTATTTAATTCACCGTCTGCTTTAAACTTTACCTAAGTAATATTTTGTGGAAGTGACATTACTCTTGCTTGAGTGCTATGTTCAGTTTCAGACGTCTTTTCGTCTGTGGAAGTTGAACCGGCGTCTTCATCTGTGCTGTCTGCTGTTAGGCAGACTGGGCGGAACGATACGCCGTTGCCGCCGCCACTGTGAAGTCGCTGCAGCAGCGCCTAGAAGAAGGCAAGCGCTCGGGCAGAGAGAAAGACGCCCTGACGAGCCGCCTGAAGACGCGCGTGCAGCAGCTGGAGGAGGCGGCACAGGCGGCGCGCCGGGACGCCGACGAGAAGCAGGCGAGGAGGGAGAGGGAGTACAAGATGCTGCAAGACGTGAGTCTGTGGGGGAGGAACCTGCTCGTCTCTGTGATCTGAAGTCTGATAGGCTGTCACTAACCATTAGCTTAGAAAAGAACAGAATAGAGCTTTATCTATGGTCAGTGTAACACCCCTACTTTAAACAACCCTTGGTAAAAATAACGACTATAGATAATACATAGAAATACATTAAAAAGTGCATTTTCCAGTAACTAAAAACAGGAAATTCAAACATATTTGCTGCTGAATAAAAGTGCATTTGTCCTTTCAGGGCTCCAGACTAACTTTTTTCACTAGGAGCACAGTGGCCCCTAACTGAAAATTTTAGGGGCACAACCAGAAAATTTAGGGGCGCATACCGTAAATCAACATGCTAACCAAATCTACTAATTTCCACTGTATTACGAATAAATACTTTAATAATAGATGCAGAAATTACAATGTGCTGTTTCTAATTCAGTGTCACATTTTATTCTTCACTTTTGAAAATGCAACAACAGGTAAACTGACAGCACCATCGCTGTCATGACAGTACAAATAGTAAAGAAAATGGATGGAAATTTATCTTTGTGACACCAAATAGGTGCAGCCAAGATGCACAATAAGCGTGTTTGAGATCACCCAGGTGGACTCAACGCTGCGCAGATCACCTGGTGTGAGACATATATTTTTGTTTTTGCTCCAACATCAACTGTCAATCATCACAAAAATATTGCGAGAAAGGGGTGGGAGCAAGGGGTAAACCTACCCGGACACAGCTGGAAACTGAACTGACTGACTACAGACTACAAAACAATGCATTATGGGACATGTGTCCTGATGGTTTTTATAGTTGAGTGATTAATTAAAATAATTTAAAATACCAATTCATTAAAAAAGGCTACATGCATTACAAAACATTAAAATAATCATAAAATAAATACATAATAACACAGATCCCACTAAGGGGGAGAGGAATATTAAAACTAAATTGAATGTTAAGGACAACTCCAACTTCCTGTTGTGCTTCAGTCTTGCTGCAGATTCGCCTTCATCTTAAACACGTCTATCGTTGCATTTTCCCCACGTATTTTCAGTGTGTCTAAAACTAATGTTGTTTTTGCCCACACGTGTTTAAAGTTCCCCCATTAGCTGTCACGCACGTGCGTGGGGGACATTTATTCTCCTCAGCTGACCATCTCCCGCGGAAGCGGTGTGCTGCAGTGAGAGCATGAGAGCCGTGGTTTGTTCGCAAGTTTGAGACCCCTGCTGTACACTCCGGCTCTGGTACACTAGCCGCAGGTCGGAAGAACGAATCAATAGTTCGCTTACTCATAGCTCAGACACACATATCAGGTTGTGATGATATTTGTCTCCGTTTCCTTCCCACAGATGTTTACGCGCGCGCGAATATCTCTAGGCCCCGCCCCCTCCACATATTTTAGCCACTTACAGTGACTTATTCTTCTCACACGCAGTGGCCGCCTCACAGACGGGCATCACGCGAGAGTGTGTGCTCGCGTTTCATGAGTGTGTGCGCGAGTGTGTGTGTCTGCCTGCGTGCGTGTGCGCTCGCGTCTCATTTATTATTTCATTGATCATTGACGTGCCACTTCTACATTTAATGTATAAAAAAATACGTATGGTGGGGGAGGCAAATTTACTGGTCGCACATGTGCGACTGGATGTAAAATTCAGTCGCACACTCTCAAATTTTGGTCGCAAAATGTGACCAATTGGTCGCAGTCTGGAGCCCTGGGTTAGCTCTGATCTTGTGACGTTTGTGTTTTTTTTCTTCCCCCTCAGCTGCTCTCAGAATACGACTGTTTAAACAAGGAGCACCAGTCTGTGAAGGTAACCGAAGGCGTTCAGCGTTTGGCTGCAGGATTGGAGGAGAGGAATCCGTCATGCAGTTTGATTTTCTGTGTTTCTGCAGAATAACTTGGTGTCTGCAGAGAGGAAGCTGGTGGATTCCAGCGACCACATCTCTGAGCTGAAGAGGTGAGAGGATCCTGATGGATCCGTTTAAAGGTCGCGCGCCGTTGTGGCGGCCTCTCCTCACTTTCTGTCTTTAAGTTAAAATCCTAAAATAATTTTCATCTTTTCCTCATTTGATGTCTAGTATTATTCTTTTTGGTAGTAAATCCAGTTTATAATTTTGTGTTTCTTCTGGTGATACCTGAAGAAGAAAATTGACTCATTTAAGTCACGAGCTCAAAAAATGTAATAAGTTAATATCCACATTATAAATTAGTCCTATTTCCATTAAATTCGTTTTTTTTTTTTTTAGGAAACTAAACCAAACCAAAACTAACGACACAAAAATATTTTTTCCTCGTCTGCAGATTAAAAAAACCAAACTGGCACAAATCTATTCTAAAGATGTTTTGTTTTTCTTCATTTCTCTATCTTTGGAAGAACGTGTCTATTTAATTTGAACAAATCCATATTATTTATATCATTATGAAAAGTGTTTTTTGCATAAAATACTTCAGTTTGAGATGTTTTTGTTAAACGCTGCATCCATCAGAAATACAGAAACCGTGACATGACCTGAATGTGTCTTCACGCGGTTTAGTCGCATCTTTCCAGATGATTCCGTTTGGAGGAAACTTTTCTTTGGTTTTGGTTTCAGACGTCCGGCGTTTTGCTGAAACAAATATACATTTTTTTTTTACCTTTTCTGATCGGTTTTCCGTGCAGACAGATGTCAACCTTCTCAGCTCCTCAGAGCGGCTCCTGGAAAGGAGAAGTGAACGTTTGTTTCATCCTCAGAGTCGTCTCCAAGCTGGAGGCTCAGGTGAAGCAGCTGGAGCACGAGAACCAGGCCCGGGTCCGCCACGCTCACGCACAGCCATCGGGGGCGGGGTGAGACCCTTAAACCTTTTATTAAAAAACCAGAAACATCTGGGTTTCCCCCGCTGAAACCATGAAGCTTGGTTCTGACTCTCTGCAGCCTTTTCCACCACCCGGACCTGCTGCTGTCGCCCAGTAAAAGCACGGCGGGGTGGGACGTCCCTCGCAGGAAGTCCGACCAGCTGAACGGCGCTCGGAAACCACAGCTTCCCCAGAACAAGCAACCGGGCCTGCAGAGGAGGTCGGCCTCCTCGGGGAGCTCCGCAGACGCCTCCTCGGCTGACGGGAGCTGGAGGTGGGTTGGAGGTTTACATTTGGTCAGAGTGAAGGAGGAGAATGTTCACGGAGCTCCTCGCCTGCAGGGGCGCGTCTCCGCCTGAGTGCGAGCAGAGTCTTCCTCGGAGCGGAGCGCCGGAGTGGAGCGGAGCTCGCAGAGACGGGTCCAGCCCGCTGACGCCCATGATGAAGGCCCTGATAGAGCTGGAGGAGACCAAAGCCACCCAGAGCCGGGCGCCCTGTAAGACATTCCCTTCATCCTGAATCTTCATTCAGTCCTTTTTCATAAAGAAGGGGCGGAGTCCTGTTCATGCATGTACCGTATTTTCACGACCATAAGGTGCACTTAAAAGTCTATGGTTCGGTGCGCCTGATGTGTTGCTGTGTGACTACAGTAAAGCGGACGTGGGAGAGGCCCCCCCCCCCCGAATAGAACAAAAGTGCAGGTATGTGCATTATGCAGAACAGCATCGTTTTGGCCTCGCCTAAACTGCAAGCTATCAGCTACGCGAAAGAACATGGGAATGGAGCAGCTGCCAGAGAATTCAACATAAACGAATCCATGGTTCACAAGTGGAGGAAGCTGGAAAACAAACTTCAACAAGTCGAGAAGACGCAGCAGAGTTTTCCGCGGAAACGAGGCGAGTTGGAAGACTGCCTGAAGCGACGGATTATTGATCAGAGAACAGCGTCTCTACAGTCACCATTCCACAGAGGAATGGTGCAGAGGAAGCTTTTGCTAAGGTTTTATGAAAAGCCGTCATCTTTCCATCCGGGCGAGGACTACGGTGGCACAGCGACTTCCATCGGATTGCAACGAAAAGCTGTCCATCTTCCACTCCTTTTACTGGGAGGCGGTGCTGGACGAGTTACGGCACAATTTGTGAATGGATTGTAGATGCTTGGGCCAACATGGCTCCTTTCTTGAGAAGCCGCACGGCAACGAGACGGACTCTGACGATGACGGAAGGAGAGCTGGCGTGTTTGATCGAAATTTAGCCCGGCTGTTCATTTCAGATACAGAAGATGAGAACTTTGATGGATTTTTGGATGCTGATTGATGACTGAAAACATTCATCACAACCAACTCAGGTTTGCTCCCGCTGCCTTTTTTAAACACACACTAGAATGCATGTTTTACCGGTATGTGTTAGCGTGCCCGCACCCTAAAACCCGGTGTGCCATTTGTATGTGTTAAATGCAGAAAAATCACTCATAACTGACACTGCGCCCCATAACCCAGTGCGCCCTATGGTCGCGAAAATACGGTATCTGATTTCTTCCTGGGATAAAAGTATAAACCTTCCAGCATCATTCCAGGAATTCAGGCTGGATTAAAGATGGAAGATCCTTGTTAGAAGCTTTTATGGTTCCTGCTTGGAGGAGATCCTCTGGCTGAGCGTGACTCGTGTCCCCGCAGGGGTCGGCCGTCACAGGACCACGGTCGGGTTCGTGGAGCGGAAGCACAAAGAGCTGCTCCCGGAGCGAGCTGAGCTCCTCCAGGAAATCCTGCCTCCGGCCGAGCGGGGAGGACCCAGAGGCGCCGCTCTGCTGAGAGTGCGGGGGCGTCTTTCTCCAGACAGCCACAGATCCTCCTCATTGCCCCCTCCAGCACAGAGAAACGGGCCCCCCTCCACACCCAGTAAGGAAGTCATTCCCTCCCCCTTTAATTTATGCATGACCCAACGGACGAGAACACGTTCCAGAACACGTTCTCTGGCGGTAATCCGTCTTTCCTTCTTAACAGCAAAGAGGGAAACGTTACTGAAGCCTCTGTCTGCAAAGTCCAGCCCTAAACGCTGCCCCTCCGAGAACTATTCCACTGCGTTCGGTCACCCGATGCCAAGAGAGGAGCACCTGCAGCAAAGGTGAGACGCAGGAGAGCTCCGAACTTTTAACCCCCGTCGCTGATGTGGGACATTAGTGGATGAAGAACCACTGTGCCACAGCTCACTGGTATCAGCTCTGTGTTCACCCAAACGGGAGCAGGTTTAACACGGAGTGGTCAGGACTGTGAAGGATCATAAAATACTTTTTTATTTGTGTTTATTGGATTCAAGATGCAGATGGGTCAATCCCACTATAAGGTTCCTTTGAGACTTTCCAATATCCCACCTATAAATATGGGATTTTCTATTTAACTTCACATTTATTGTGTTTGGTGGATGCTGTGCTGTTAGAAATGCACGTTGGTCAAGCTTCCACACCTTTTATAAATGAACTGCAAGCAGACAATGCATGCACAAACGGTAAAAAAATGTCAACCCTGTCATGGACAATTTCATAGTAGATTAAATACATTGGAATTAGATCATGGATGTATATTTTCAGAAAGCTTCTTAGTCTCTCTGTCAAAACTGTGTATTAGCTAATAGGAAAAGTATTTAGATAGTAATGTAATTAGGGCAAACAATTTTGTTACTATAAAAACTCAGCAAAATCAAATCTAAGAACAAAGATATCTGGTGAAAATTTCAACCAAAACCACTCGGCCCATATGTAATAATAAAGGAATCACACAGATTTGATAGCTTGTGAAAATAAAATGTTTATTTTCTTTGAATAGGAAAATAAGAGGGTGGACACATTTTTAAAAGGTCGTTAAATTACCTCATTTTGCAATTAATGAAAGGAAATTACCACCAGAAGTCCCTTTGCCATGTAGAGTGAAATGATCAGGTGAACAGACCGGAACCAAAAATTAGCCATTAATGTGGCGTTATTGAGAACCATCAGAGTGCACAGTGAAAGTCAAATATTCAACTGTAAAATGAGAAGAAAATGTTGAGACACATCTCCAAGCAGTCTTTTATGGCAGCTATTACAGGTCTTGGATTTAAAATCCCTCTCTGGGACATAGAGCAGCTCAACAGATGTCTCCTTCAGCTTTTCATACAAGCTCTGGGCATCAGGAATGTCTCCTCCATGGGCTACAATCCGCTCTGCTGACCTCTTGAGGGCTCCATTCACACCATCTGCTGCACCCTCGCCATAACTAGCCTCAAAGAAATTCCATGTCATTTGTCTGAACCCATACTTGTAGGGTTCTGTTGAGAGGTAGAAGAAATTTCCTTTTTGTGGATGCTGTGTTGCAGGCCTATCGCTGAAAAAAGAAGTATGCTCACTAGTGGGTGACGTTCTCTCAGTATCTTCAGGCGACAAGGTCATGTCTTCTGGAGGTGGATATGAAGCAGAAGACGTGTGGTGCTTGTTCACCAGAGATGCAGAGCACTCCAGTGTGCAGACTGGCCTCCAAAATGCACAGATTGTATTTCTTCACTGTACTTGCACGAGTCATTTTCTCTAAAATCTATATGCAAGAGGGAGTCATTGTGCTTCAAGCTGCTCCTGAGCGCCATTAATGTTGAAAACACTGTGCCTAACATGGAGTAGCCTCTCCTGGAAATCTGTGGTGAACTCCTACTCTGTAGTTGTTGTCTCCCTTTGCACTGTGATGCTACCCAAAAGGGTCTGATGTGGCCAATAATATGCTCAGTGACTCTCCAGTAAATTCTCCGTCATGGTTTGTGTCGAAGCACTAAAGTTCATTTTGTATGATGTAGACCCTTTAAAGTGACATTTTCTCATTTAGACAAAACAAAATACATTTCATAGTGTTTATTTAAAATGATAAACATAAACGTGTTGGTCTTTTCTTCATAAAGGTATCAAGCTTGCTGTGATTATATAGTTGTTCAAAAATCATAGTTACTTTTGCACAAACATAAAAAAAATACAGATTAAAACAAATCACCATATAGAATATATAATTGTTTTTTTAAAGTTACATCAAATTTGATTTTTTAAAAACTGGAGGGAAAAACGAGTTTCAACTGATTTAGTGGAAAATGATATTTGAAAACTATTACTACAACTTTTAGGAAAAACAGCTGAAACTGAACTATTTGAAAAAATGCCGGTGAGATGCTGGAGAGACCGAACATCAATACAGATGACAATTTGAGAAACTCTGGATTATCTGAGCGTGGCTCCAGCTCATTTTTCTGGATTTCAGACACATTTAAATCCATTTACATGATTGAAAAAACCCCACGGTTTCTGTTTTCTGACTCTCAGATGTAAAATCCTGTGATTTCCTCAGACATCGTTGTTCTTTAACCGTGTTTTACCTTATTGTCTGTAAGCTAGGTTACTAATATGTTTACATTCTAGACCTCCAGTTGGTAAATGTTCTTTTATTTACACCCGTCTGCCTGCAGGTCGGACGGAGAGACGCACGGAAGGCGCCACTCGTTCCACAGCGGCAGCCCCAGGAAGAGGCTGCAGTTCCCGCTGGCAGACGAAGACGGTAACGCATGTTTGTCATTCTGAGCCTCCAGAACATGTGTGACTGCTGCAGGGACGAAGGCATCCCGAGATGAGGCCGAGCAAAGCAGAGCAGAGCGTCTGCTTCCTCCTTAAGTGACCTAAGGATGTCTTCCTGTTTATCAGAGGAACTAGCTGCACGGCTGAGCTTAACCTTTACTGCACGATAAATTGCAAATCTCGCAGTATCAAGCTGTCGAGATGTCCTCCTATGTAGACGAGGGTTCATTCTTATTTAAATGAAACTGCTGCAGTTTAATTTGTTCTGCTGTTTGTTCATCACTTTGGACCTGCTGAAGGTTCTGCAGATCCGCCTGATGTTCAGAGTTACAGCAGCCTAATGCTGAGGTAACCAATCATTCGGAGGAAGGAAGTTCCTGAGTTCAGAAACGACAGAAACTTGTGTTTCGTCTGAGTTCAGGGGGAAAAGTTGGAAGTCCTCCGGGTCTTCAGACCTTTAGCGTGTCCTGGAAGGTTTAAGGAGGTTTCTGTGTCCTCCTGGTCCTCAGAGCCTCAGGAGCCAGCCTTCTGCTCCAGCATGAAGCCCTCAGAAGGTGACTCCCAGCCGGGCTGGGAGCAGCAGCGAGTGTGCGGCGGGCCGGACCCGCAGGACCCCTGCGGGGACTCGGTTCTGCTGAACCCAGGAAGACCCGAGTCTCTGGCTGAGGCGGAGAGGCTCTTTGACGAGCTCACGCAAGAAAAGCTGCAGGTGAGTTGGAGGTCTGTGGCCCCCAAACGCGGTCGACCGTAGAGCGGTCTGCTGATCATCACCCCCACCCCAGCGGGCCGCCCCATCAGGGCTGTTTTCTGAACCAGTGGCCCCTCTGTGTGTTTCTGCGGTTCAGATTGAAGCCGCTTTGAGCCGGATCCCCGGAGCCGGAGGAAGAGTCAGCCTGCAGACCCGCTTGGATGAGGTGAGTCGACCTCCAGGCAATCGCTTTTTATAAAACTCCAATGTCTGCACAAAACCTTTTTTCTGCCCCCTACAGGGGTGTTGACCTGTAGAGGGCAGCGTGCGTGCCTGTGCTGGTGAAGCAACACATGCAAGACGGTTTTTCAAAATCTCATGTTGTGGCTCAGCATCTGTAACTTTGAGATAAAGTCATATGTGACCATCAAGCTCCACGCGTGACTTTGTATCTATTGAACATGTGTTTGTGTCTTACTTGTAGTTTGTGTTGCACAGCATACAGATGCACACCTAAACCAGGGGTTGTGAGCCTTTTTGGTTGAAAGAGCCATAAACGCCAAATATTTTTAAATGTAATTTCGTGAGAGCCATACAATAATGTAGCTTCCCTTTCCCACACTGAGGCACGGAGACTTAACCTCTTTAAGGTTCTTTATTCTGGTTACTGCAGGCCGTAACCAACGCCGTACAACTTGTTCAGCAGCTCCTGAATCTCTCCCACCGAGAGCGTCTCCCAACTTTTTAATCCCCCGCATCAGCCCTCCTATTTCCTTATTTGGCCCATAGCTGAACCCCATTGGTCCAAACTCCCCAACGACAGGCTGAGCAACAGAACTGAGAGCCAATCAGCATCTCTGCTTGACGCGTTCAATGAACTCCGGAACTTAGAACGCGACCCAACAGCCACTCAGCCCGTTACAGCAGCGGTCTCCAACCTTTACTGCGCCACGGACCGGTTAGAAGTCTGGCAGAATTCTCACAAACCGGCATATTACGTGTCGGACAAACACTGTAGCAACGCTACGATAGAGGCAGAGACACGTGATAAGACATACTCTGCGTACTCGACGCAAAACATTGTACATCGCACAGGTGTCATAATCCTCTCCCCTTCCCACACTCATGGTGCCAAAATGAAGTAAACACAACAGGAAGAAATAACTAGGGGGGAAAAAGATAACTGCCAGATGAAAGGACACATAGGCAAAAAGAAACACCCGTGCTCAACCCTATTTTGACCAAAGCAGGCAAAGGGGGTTGATTTACTTCACTGTGATGCCAGCTCCGACAATAACCCCTGCAGCCTGTAGAACTCCGACAGCAGACCAAACGTTTACGTGACGACACTACAGTACAACAAAATAATATGACCTGCATGAAAACTGTGGTATTTTCTAAACATGACAATAAACACGAATTATGACATGAGCAACGTTCTCTCTGCCCGCAACACTCCCTGGTCGCTATGATAACGTTTAAACATGCCTTCAAAATAAGAGCGTGAAAAATGCGACGCACCACAGGGCTGAATGGTGCATGGGAATCTCCAATTGGGATACATCCGTATTTTTAAGTAGGACTCCTGATACTGTCTATTAAATGTAGCTTTGTTTTTTTGGGAGTCGAAGGCTCCTCTTCTGTGTACTGGCTGTGCCTTTTCCCCATGGCAAAGAAACTTTCCAAAGGCGTTTGTTTGACACATGAGGTGTATATTTGTATAAACCCCTTTTGTATTTCAGGTTAAACTTTGGTTAAATAACATTTGCATACATGTCTTTTTGAACTGATTTCATTTAAAGCGTTCTCTCTATAAATCCAATTGACTTGAATCTATCATTAAAATGGACTTTTATTTTGAAGGCTGTAATGGTGTGTAAACCATCACAGTTCCCGTTTCTGAACTCCTGATGTCGTTTTTCTGCTCAGGCGGCTTTAGAGAATCGTCTGGAGCGTCTGAACCGCGATCTGGGCTCCATCCGAATGTTCCTGAAGAGATTCCACATCCTCCGCTCTTCTGCCAACATTTAGGAACGTCTGGTTTCCTGGTGACACCGATTGTACGCCGTCGTCTTCTGTCTGTACATCGAACCTACACCGACGTCCTTTATACGCAGTACTCTGGGATAGTTTTCTAAAACATTGCGATATTTGGAGTATATTTTTGGTAAAACAGATTTGTACAGTCATTTACTTTTATAGCCAGGAGAATATAGAAATGATAAAGTTTTATCACATTAAGGAGTACGTTCCTTTTTAAAGAGTTTATTATTTAAAATGTGAATTCACTGTAAACATTTGTTCCAAACCACCACTGCCATTTTTCTGTGTTTGACCGTTTTATTCAACGTAATTTGAATGAATTCATGTAGGTTTTTTTTTGGTTTCAGAGTTTTTTTTATTTGTTTATAATATTTTGGGCCAAACCTACTGGACTTGAAGGAAATATTTGTTTACTTTATTCTCGTTTACGTTCCATTTCTAAGCCTTTTTTCCTTAACTTTGTAAATTGACATCAGCATGGACACATTTCAGACCTCATCTCCCTCAGCGACTTTTGTTTCAGTTAATTTTTTTTTACGCCGTCTCCTCTTCATCTTTTTCTTACAGATTGAACTTTTCACTGGACCTGTAATGTTGCACAATAAAGAACTTTTTTTTTAAACTAAAATCCGAAAGAAAAGTGTCTTTTTTGACAGAATTCTGTAAAATGTTCACATTAATATCTCCTTTTAAATCCTTTATTGGTGGTAAATATTCAGACAGGTGCAGTCCATGATGACACATTTTAAAAGTTTGAAACTTTTCCAACTATGGGGGTCTATCAAAAAAGCACATTATTGCTCATTGTTCCACTCGTCACATCGGAGGTATTTGATGGACCAGTTCACCTGGTTTGGAGGGTGCAGGTAATCTCTTTAATAATTTAGAACTTCCTCTAGTAATGGCTAATATCAATATGCCCTGAGGTCAATGTGTAAATGATTTTTTTTGCAACCACACACAAAATATAATTTAAAAAAAGTATTGTTTTGCAGTTTTAAGTTTTCTTTTTGGTATTTTTAATGACATAATTTAGACTATGCTTGTTTGAACAGGATCAAATGAGAGGATTTCTAGAGCCATTCAGGTCAAATTCTCACTGACAACAAACTCACCCCTTAGAAAAATTAGACACGGATTTGTAATTATGCTAGGGCTATTATGATAATATAAATTAACTGTTGTTTCTTGGCATAAATAAATAATAAACGAGGAGAAAATAGCCTCTTTTTAAAATATGTAATCGTTTATAACTTTTGATAGAGGTTCATGTGACTTCCTTTCGAAATGAGACATTTGTCACTGAGTGTAATAGCAGTGATCACAAAAAACAACAGTTAATTTAAACATTTGTGGTGCTTGTCAGTCAGATTTTTTTTAATTAACTAAAATTACATCAAAGCTAATTCAGTGACCATTACTGCCTTTTTTTATCCATAAGGAAAACTTTAATTTTTTCCAGTTGCTTGAGGATTACTTTTTAAAATCTAAAACTTTCTTTTATTTTTCTACAAGATAGAGGAGTGAAAGAGTCACGTGTGGCCTTGGAGCTGCAGATTGAAAGCCCCAGTTTTATTCCAAAGGAAACAAATTCCCTGAAGTGGTGCTGTATGTTTAGAATTTGAAGGTTTGTCATAAAAAAACTTTTTAAAAGCAAAATATTTATTAAAATTCACAATTAACTAAAATACATAAAAAGTTAAAAATCGTGAGAAGACATTTTTTTAGTTAAAAGGATTTTAACAAAAGAACTTTAAATTTGGTCCAATTCGCTTTCCGTACACCGAACGCGGTAAAAGTGTTTTAGCTAGCATCAATGACGTTAGCCATTTTCACACAATTGGCGTATACGGGACTCACGTTTATTTGATAAGCAGTTTATTTATGTTTGAGCAGAAAATGAGAATTATTTATCTAAGTTTTTAATTACATTATTCTATCTCTTAAATTCGGTAGAATTTTATTTTAATTTTACGGCAAATCAAACTTTTTTCACTGAATTAAATTTATGTTTTTATTTTGGAACAGTAACTTTAGTTTGAAGGTTTAATTTTTATGATAATTGCAATTAACGTACAGTAATAACAATTTTAGTCATATTTTAAAAATATATTTGAGTCAATGTCGCAACTCAGCAGCCGCGCGGGGGCGCCATCTTCCTTCTCAGAGCCGGGAAGGCTCGTGCTCGGATTTGCTTGTGACTGGAGGACCAAACTGTCATCACACGGGCAGCACTGACGCTGAAGCCTGGGATAAGCAGCGGGGCGCCGGGTGGAGAAGAGATTAATGGCGCTGACGCGGCGAACGGGCGGAAGACCCCGCCTGGGAGCGCCGCGTGAGGCGGCAGGACGCAAACACCGGCTGCGCCGTCATCCCGCCCTGAGAGGGACCATCAAACCTCGGCGGTGTTGTTCCTGCACCGAGGTCAGGTGAGCCTATCGTCATGATGAGGAGGTTACCTGATGATGACATCACCACACCGCTAATTAACTCACTTTTCCTCATTAATTAGGCCTGTAATTGTTTCAGTATTTATTTGCTGTCAAGGAGTTAAACGATGCTGCAAATCAGGTTGGGGGGCCACAATGTCACAGATGGACGCTGCAGGGGCCACAGATTTTATCATAGGGCCCCATACAAAAGCTGTTTGAACATGACGATGTTGTTTAGCAGATTCCTAATGACTAGACTGTAAGTGTGGTTCTGTCTTGTCTGGTCATTTTGTCCTGGGATAGACAGACAAGGTTATCTAAATCAGTGTTTTTCAACCTTTTTAGAGCCAAGGGACACTTTCTCCTTGACAAAAATCCTGCGGCACACCAGCTTCCAAAAATTAAAAAAGGAGAAACTCTCTAGTCTGTATTGATGTACAGTCCCTCCACCCAATCTCACAGGCATTTTTGTGATAATTGTGGCAGAAAAACTGGAAGTTGCAGCTGTTTTTTGTAAAAGATGTAATAAAAGTTAACTTGGATTAACTCAGTAATTATTTTCAACTAAATAATTGACATTTTACCCTGGTATTTATTAACATCCAATTTTATGTAACCTCACAAAAACGTATATTCTTTCTAAATAGTGATTTATTTTTTATATTTTATTTCAATGTTGGTGCAAAGGCAACTGTAATTTTGAACAATTATATGATCACAATATGTTTGATACATTTTACACAAAAAGACTAACATTATATTTATGTTTTCTGTAGCTACACAAAAAGTAAACATGTTGAAGTTTTAGTAGTTTTCTCTTGTCTTAATCAAAGATGAAGTGTTTGAAAACTTTAACAAAATGTTTATTTCTTTTTAGATGATTGTATCAATTTAGTTTAATTGTGTCTGTTGGCCACTTCACCGTAATCCTGTTTCTTAAATGTTGTTCTTACTTCTTCTTAAGTTTAACATCTAAAATAATCCAGATGTTGTTAGAAAAGTGTTTCAGTTAGAAAGATGACTTGGACCAAATACAGGATGTTTGGCTGTTAATAAGCTTACCACAAGCCCTGAAGGAGAACTGAAACTGTTGACCTCTGATTTTTATCAAGAGTTAAAAACACTGTTTGTGTGTTAGTTGTGGTTTAAGGCGTTTAACAGGGAGAAGACTCATTTATGCAGCTGAGGCGGCTGTCACTTTGGCACAATGCATCATGGGAAATGTAGTGCAGCGGCGCCAGATGGCGAACGGGCGCTCTCTTCTCTCTTTTTCCGTTTCAATTTTTTTACATTGCTTTAAAACCAACGCAATTTCATTTTAGAGAAAATTTTAATGACCCTTTCTTAACCTAAAATAAAATTGAAAAAGTGTTCAGAATTAAGCTTCCAGGCCGGATGACGGCTTTGATGAACAGCAAAACGTTTCAAGGAGGAAGATTTAAGTCCAGTTTCCATGACTCAACTTCAAGGCAACGCCTTCTGGATGAATCAGAAATTGTTGGAAAGTGAATTGTTGCATTCCTACTGCATGTGTTGTGCTAAATTTAATATATTAAATTTTTTACACACCACCAGGTTCAGTATAAGTCATGGTTTTACCTAATTATTGTTTATTAGCAAATTAGTAACATATATTGTTTGAATTTTTTTGTTTTGTTGTAACACACAAACCATAAATCAACAGAAAAAGAACAGGACTAAAAATTGAGCTTTGAATTGAGGTAGGAAAAGTGAATCCCAAAATCTAAGCGAACACTGTGGATCCATAAATAGTCTTTTTAAGTTTAGTACTTTTTGAGGTTTTTACTTCAGAATATGGTTGATGTCATATTTGGCATTTGAAAAAGTAATTTTAATAATGTTGTTACATGTTGCTGTTTAGCTTCATTTTCAAAGGTTATTTTTGGACTATCTATAATTACCTTAAAATGATAAGTCTTCTAACACCACTAACTTCTTATAATTGTATACATGTGACTTAAAAGAAAACTGATATGGGGGGGTTCTTTATCCGTGTTTTGTGGCTGTACCTGATGGTCTGTACCTGGTGGTCTGTACCTGGTGGTCTGTACCTGGTGGTCTGTACCTGATGGTCTGTACCAGATGGTCTGTACCTGATGGTCTGTACCTGGTGGTCTGTACATCAGTATCAACCATCAGACGTTTGACAGCTTTTTGGTTCAGTTTCCCTCCACTTTCAACCATTTCAACATTTTTATTTTGATAGAAGGGGACGGGATTATCCAAACCAAAATGACGGTTTTGGTTTGATGGTAAGGGCTGCTGGTAGGAAGTATCGTCTGCAGAAAGTATGAGTCATAGTATTGATCGCTGCACCCCCGCCCTACTTTCCTCTTCACCCCCAACTCCCTTTGCTCTCCCTCCATCTGTTTCCCTGCATTTGTCGGAGGAGAGGTGGCGTGCTGGGATGAGGGTTGCATACCAACAACAGCGTGACTCCTGGTTGGGAAGATTGTGTGTGAGGGCGGTGGGGATGGCGGTGGGGGGGTCTTGTCACGAGCATCCACGTCATCTCAGTGTGTGAAATCTATTTTTAGCAGCGCAAACACAGGGATTCCAGCTCAGTGATCACGGCTACGCCGGCTGGAGTGTGATCGGAGTTTTTTTTTAAAGACCTGTCTGCCTGCCTCTGCTGTCATCAGCAACACCCCCCCCCCGCTCCCTCCGCCCCCTCAGTCTGTCGAAGCGGAAAATATCTGCCACTTCCTCCTTTCCATACATCCACAAATAAACCATCTCTGCTGTGGAAATGTGGTTTCAGCAGTAAGACACGTCCAAAACAGGCAGCTTTGTGTAGTTTTTAAGGTCATTTTCTGACTTGTGGTTCTTTTGTGTTGCTTTGCAAGTGCATGATTGTTGTTTATTGGCTCTTGGATGTCTTTGAACTTATTACAACGTTATTAAGGTGTAGATTGTGTCTGTTTGTGATGAATAAGAATTAGGCCTGAACAATATAGAGCAAACTTAGCATATTTTTAAATTTTTTACACGATATCAAGCTGGGCAATACGCATGTCCCAAAAGACGACAAAAGTTGCACAAAATGGTTACCTTAAATGTGCTAAAACTATCTTATGGCAGTTTTATGAGTATTTAGCAAATCAAATAAATCTATTAGTGCATTTGACCAATCTGATTGAGCCCTTTTATGTTCGATGTTCGCCTCCTATGTAGACGAGGGTCATTTGGATTATAATTTTTAACTGTTGCTGTGAAATGGAATTTGTGTTTTTGGTTGTTTTGCTATTTGTTAATGTATCGCAAGTTATCGTCATCGCAATATTGATCACTAATATCACGATTTTACCTCTTATCATGCAGCCCAGATAAGAAGGATTCTGTAATCATAAATGATGGAGGAGAAGCAGCCAATAATATATCTGAAGGGATTCAAAAGCAAATGGTAACCCTTTAACATTGGAGTTGTCAGCGGAGACACCGAAATAACACTTTGACCTACTGGCTGACTCTTCAGCCGCTTCAGCTGGATCTGCTCGATACTGAAGCTGAAAAAAGCTTTGCCCCGATATGCAACACTTAAGTAAAACAATGTAACTTGAAGTCTTGCATTACTTTACTAATGTGAAGTACACACGGCCGAGCGTTGGTTATGTGTTTTAGGATTACTGTTTACGTATCACTTCCTGTAACCTTTCTGTTATTCTGCTCACTGATAACATTCATCAATTCGGCTGATTCCTCTGCAGGGGCTCACAGAAAGCTTGTATCCGGTTAGGAACACTTCCGTCACAGGTCTATATCTGCACGGCATTGCCAGTTGCTCTGTTATAATCGGGAATGGAAAGAAGGGTCACATGACAGCGGTGGGGGCGTGGTGAGGTTGCCCCTCTGGGCGGAAAGCTGCAGGGAGCACTCTGTCTAATTAACAGGCTGCGTTGTTCAGACGTGGCGTTTGGCGGTCATTAAATATTCAGCTGCTCGCATAATCAGAAGAGCAGGCCGCACAGGGATAGATGGATTTGTTACCTTCAGCTCCTCTACAGTTTTCTGCAGATGTTTTGTTTCCATAGAGGTTACAGTTAGATTTAGTGGATTCTGTTTACCATGAATGAATAATAATGACAATAATGAGAATAAACGTACTATCCGCTTGTATTTTCCATCAAAAACAAGGGGTTAAGCCTTGGTCACATGCACTTGTACAGGGGCTTGTCCCGTACGGGCGTTGTGGGTTGTCTGGGTATGTGGAGGCTCATGGAGAAGAGCAGAGTGAAGCATAGTTGTGTCTTCAGTTCTCTTGAGGCTCAAACAGCCGCCTCAAGGGCTGTGATGAAAATGGAACATACCATTGTTGTGTGTGTAGCAAGTCTATCGTGAAGAATAACGCTCGGGGTTGCTGGAGCCAATCCAGCTACTGATGGGCGAAGGCAGGATACCCACTGGGCAGGTCGCCGCTCGTCCCAGGGCCACACACTCACGTATATTCACACCTAAGAGACCATTTAGAATCATCACTTAACGTGTGAAGCATGTAGGAAGCCAGAGTGTCCGGAGAGATTCCACACATGCGTGAGGAGAACACGCCATATCCACAGAGAAAAGTCGCCTCTGGGATTCAAACCAGGGCCGTTGTGAGGCTGTTCAGCCTCTGACCAAAATCCCCAGAAGTCTGTTTTTCTCATGATAAGTAAGAACATTTTCCAAAATACGACTTTATAATAATTTAAGTAGCTAAAAGAATCTCTAAATTCAAACTTGCATCAGAAGTTTTCATCCTCAGGGTTATTTATGTTGGAAGAATTTAATATAAATGACTCTTAGTTTGTTTTTTTTATTCATCCTCTTGACAGAAAAACAAAAGACAGACCGGTAGCTTAAATCAATGGGAATCAAACTTTGCTGCTGCTGTGAATCAGCTGAGCTCAGAGGTTTGGAGTTGGGCCAAATGCTAGTGGTGGTGGTTGGAGGAGAGAACTTTTCTCCTGTATCTCTGCTCCCCAAGTAATTAAAAGTAGTGTCTTTCTGTGCTGGCTAATATATCACATCTTTACAACCTCCTCCATCTGATCTCTCCTCCTTTTTTTACCAATTTTTCTGATTATCTTTGATCTGTTATCGGTCCAACCTGTTGTCTCATGGGTCGCGTTCACGTCATTGTTTGTGGATGTATTTTAGACTAAAAGCTGACACTAAATTTCCTTTCTCTCACATTTAATGACAGGTTTATATTATCCTAACAAATGCAGGGTGCTGATCTCTCTGCTCTTTATCTTTGATATTGTGATTGTGTGCTGAGTACTGTGCATTTATTGTCTCCTTTGTTCACGCTTTCTATGCTACTTTGTGCTTTTGATCTTGTCTAGTCTGCCTCCTTGTTCATTAGATGCTTTTATTTCATCTTTAATTGAGCATCTGGACTTTGGCCAGAAACATGGTACATCCGGACCTTCAGGGGTAAACCTAGTTCAAGAGTTTTCACACAAAAAAACCCAAGAGAACTTCAACGTCAGCAGTTTGGCTTTCAGAGTTTATGTTCTGCAACCCCTTATAAAAGCATTTCCTTGGAGGTTTGGCTCTTTCTCTGAAGATGAATGAGGATGGATGTGAACCAAATACTGGCAAAAGTAACGATACAGCGTTGGATCAAGTAACAGATCAGCAGATCAGGGGTGCCAAACTCCAGGCTTAACTTGTTGGAGTCTTGATTGTTTTGAAATATTCATACGCTTCCTTCTACAGTTTCCCTGGATCTATGGGGGGTATGACAAAATCGATTCAGCGATATATCGCAATAGTTCATTTTTGGATATTTGTATCGATATAAAATGCTGTCAGGACGATATTTATTTAATTATTTATGAGCGTTCTTCAGCGTCTGACTCTTGTTTTCCACTTCAACCTCTGACCGCTAGTGGGCATCAGAGCACACAGAGTGTTTTTGAGCAGCTCTACACCACACAAAATAACTACAAGGTCTCAGCGAAGCAGCTTTTTTCATTATTATGATACATGAACGCGGATTGCGGTGCTTCGTGGCGGCTTAGATAAGAACGAGTGAAGCTCTGCAGCTGCACAGCGGCTAATGCACGGAGACAAAATGCTATCGGCAAAGCGGGCCAAAGTTCTGCAGAACCTCACAACAATAGATTCTAGTTCAGCGACTAGATGGATCAGTGATGTGTACTACGCTCTGAAAAAAGGCCGACATCGTGGCGATGAGCGTTAGAAAGAGGCTATGATGTAAACAAAGCATCTTAGCCACAGTAAAGCAACTTTCCTTCATCCTGTCATGCTGGCTCATCACACTTTATTGTTTCTAGAAATAATTAATGCTTTTTTCCAGGCTCCCAAACCGTTTAAAAGTACTGGAGAGGCTACATAAAGAAATGTTGAAAATAAACAGCACTTTATTTCCCCAATCATACGTTTAGAACTTTATTGGTTAAGGCACATTCATTCAATTTTTTTCTTTTACTGAAACATATTTTGTTGTGGAAATCAGACAGTATTGACTGTTCCCTTTAAAAACAAATATATTTAAATTTTCCAAAATAAAAGCACTATGAATTTTCTGGGTAAAAGGATACTTTTTAATCACAATATACGGCATATTAACATTCAGGTAGAGTTTTTTTCTAAGTCATACTCTAAAGGAAAATGTGTTTCAGTACAAAATCACCATATGTATCATATCGCGAGAGGCGTATCAGGATACGCATTGTATTGCCAGACTCTTGCCAATACACACCCCTACTTGGACCTGTTTGGTTCACCAGTGAGTACCTGAAAGGGTAGGGATGGGTGGAAAAGAAGGGCGACGCCCACCCTTAAAGACTGGAGTTTGACACTTATAGACTAGATGATAGGAGCTGGTTTGGAAAACGATAGATGGACGAGGAATCACTGTAGCCCTGAACAAAACAGGCTTCTTTTTTCTCCCATCAGTGGCTTTTATTTGAGGTTTGGTGGTACAGGTTGGAGCACAGAGAGAGAGCATCACACATTGAGCTGCTAAACCAGTGTAGCTTAATGGTAACCCACCGGTAACTTTAGTTTTTTTTTCTCTGCTTGATGACCCCATTTCTTTGGTAAAGAGCTCAGACATAATTCAGTCTCGCGCATTGGCAGGTGTTAAAACACACTGCTTCGTAAAATGTTGTGTTCTGGATTGAATCACAAACGCAGGACTTAAAACAGACCAGCTGCTTTGTGTGACACAGATGAGAGCGGGCTGTGGGTCTGTAGAAAGGCCTGAACAAAGGTTCAGATTACACTCTGCACTAACTGGTCTTTGCTATGCAGAGCACTCCTTTAAATCCTTCAGATGGCAGGTGCTCTGTTTGTTTGGCCTCCCTTTGTGTCGCTTTTGTAATTCTCCGATTTGTTGTTGTGTAGTGATGAAAGCCCAGATTTCCTCATGCAAAGACAGTTTCTGTCTGAAAAAAGCCACAGGGTGGACGAGTTAGATGGGGTGGCCTAGAACCTAGAACCTCTTAAATTGTAAAAATAAATTGCTGGATTCATATTTGTGAAGGAGGTAGACACAAAAAAAGTGGACCTGTGACAATCTTTCTGTCCTTCTGAAGCCTCTGCTCCTCTTGAAAGTACCAAAAACTAGAAAACGGCGTTTAGTTGTAAAGCACTTCAGTATCTTCTTAGGTTCGGAGCGTTTTTCATTCAGTCCCCTTCACTCATGGACACACACCTATAACCACCAGGAGGAATGTGGGGTTCAGTGTCTTGCCCAAGGACACTTCAACCCATGGACGGGCGGGCCGAGAACCAAAACTCCAATCTTCCAATCAGAGGTCAGCAGCTCTACCTTAAGGGGGTGGGTCCATCTTAAGGGGAGTGGCTCCATCGTAAGCGGGGGGGGGGGGGGGGGCACAGTTCTCTTGAGGCTTGTATGGCGGCCACCTCAAGGGACGTCATGAAAATGTAACGTACCATTGCTGTGCCTGTGGTAAGTGTGTGGTGAAACATTCATAAGGCTAATATAGGTCGCACACACTGACGTACGGGTGATGCTGTCATACGGAGCCCTAATGCCACACCCTAGTCATTGGTAAGGCGCACAGTCAGGCTGTATGCAAGGGAGGGCGGACTTATCAGGTGAACAGCAAAGGCTCCTGGTCCAGTCAACACCTACGTCACCTTTACTTGCCTTTGCGTGTCGTACAAGTGTCCATTTCGACCTGCTGCTTGCAGCATGTTCTTGGGAAAAAGATTACGTGAACATTGTCACTCTATGGGTTCACTGAGCGGTATTTCCTTCAAGCCACCAGCATGTATCAAAACATTTTTCACTTGCAGACAGCCCAAATCCACCCGTAAGGGCTGTTGGGAATATAGCTTGAAGTGAGTTTTACTGCCACATTAGGCCTGCACGATAAATCGCAAATCTATCGCAATGTCAAGCTGTGCAATGCACATATTGCAAAAGTTGGCGAAGAGTTCAATAAATGGTAACCTTAAATTTACCTAAACAATCTTATGGTATCTTGAACTATTTAACGAATCAAATAAACCCCTTAATGCATTTGACTAGTCGGAGAGACTCCTTCACATCATAGACCAATCAGAAGGAACCCTTTCACGTTCTTGACCAATCAGATGGAACCTGTTCCTCTCAAAGAGCCATTTGGATCAGTTTCCCACTGAGATGAAAGCACAGGGAGCCGTAACAGTAGGGGTTTTAGAAAAAATGGTTTTCCCGATATATTGTGATAGTTTATTTGGCAAAACTTGTATTGATTCAAAATACTGTCAGGATATTTAATTATTTATTTGAATTACTTTTATTCTTTGTGAACGTTATGTTCCCTTTGACATTTTGTCCATTTTCCACAACCTTGAAGAGACTTCTCCGTCTGTCAAAACAGATTCACTTTGATGCAGACTCGATTCTATTTTTTTTTCTTATTTAAATCCAGTAAACCAATAAATTATATTAATTTCATGGATGACAGCTATTTTTATTAGCAAGCAGCTGTTGCGGGGTCTGGAATCATAGGCGGTGAGTCTAAGCCCCGCCCCTGCCTCTCTGCCTGTTCATTGTTTTCCCCCGCATGCAACCCCCCCTCCAGCGTGTTCGACACAATCAGCACAACATTCGGTCATCGTAGCAGCAAGGTGACAGGATAGTAGGGGCGCCCTAACACAAACTCAACTAATTCATTGATCACTAGTAGGGCTGGGCCATACTGAATTATTTTGAATCGCGATATAGTTTTCTTCATATCAGGCGATAATATATATGACGATTAAATGCAAATAACTATATTGGTCAGATTTGAATATTCATAATAGAAATGTGTAATTGTCAACAGGTTGTGTAGACTTAAATATTGACCTCCTATCACACTTTAAACATAACAGATGAGCTGAAGGCATGCGATTTGGAGTTTTAAAAGCGAACATAAATAAAACACAACGTTAAACTGCTTGATTAGCTCCATTTAAAAGCCATGAATTCCACAAGTAAATTCTAACTTTTTCACCTTTTACAGAACAAACATAAAGTTGACAAACATTTTTTTATCAACATCCTGTGAGTAAGCTAGGAACTAAAAGCAAACTGTCCGAATGTCTTGTTGTAATTCAGAGTGTTGCTGCTGTGCAGGTCTGACTTATAAAATTATAGTTTATCTGAGATTGAACACGTCTGGTGGCTCTGCTTTAGGTGATTTAAAAAAAAATCAAAGGTTGGTGCTATTTTCAGTTTTAGCACGTTTTGCAGACTTAAATATAGTTTTGTGTAAAAACTGGATTTTTATGGTGAATTTTCTGCATTATTTAAATAAGAAACGTGTCGGCATAGAAGTCAGAAAGGCTTCCACAGACAGACTGCAGATCTTTGTGGGGAGGATCAGTATTTATGCTCCTGAAGAGAGACTTTTCCAGCTGGTGAGCCTTGACCAGCTTTGCCCAGGCGGCGATGCATTCACAGCAATCTGAGCAACGTCACGATCTGCCCCGACATTGTCGCTCTGCTCCCTGCATGCCCCCGCCCCACATCACCCTCACCCCCACCGTACTGAGCTTAAAATAGCCTGTAACCTCTCTGATTCCCCCGGCCCTCACGTCAAGCCTCTGCTCACGCATGTGCTGCATCTTTCCGTGTCAGATGAGAACTCAACAATGAAATCGTGTCTTCCAGGAGATCCAGACGTCTTCCATGCTGCCTTGCTCCTGTGGTTACGGGGATGAAATGGTTTTTGAACCATCATTTCTGCCTCCTGCTTTGCTGCTCTTCCACACGTTTTCTTTTCGAGATCCTGCATGTGTGATTCGCTTAGGCATCATCTCAGCTGTTTCCAGCTCACAGATGGAGGGAGGTGGAAAACGGTGCTGGAGTCGATCTACAGGTCAGTGGGAACACCTGGAGCTCTGCAGACCTTTTATTCCAAATTGCTCTTTATTTTTTTTACAGCTGAGCAACCACACTAATGATATATGAAATCATACAAGTAAGCTCTGTTCCATCTGCTCCTCATGTAGGGAAGGTGTAGCTGATCACAACAGCTGCTTCTTTTAGGGATTTCAAGGTTTTTAGTTAAAATAGAGCATAGGTCTTACAGTAAAAAAGTGGCAGGATTTTTAAAGATCCTTTATTATTTAAATTCATTCATTCATTCATTCTTCTTTTTTGTCCCTTTCGGGGTCACGGGCTGCTGGAGCCTATCCCGGCCGCCCCTGGGCGAAGGCGGGGGACAGGTCTCCAGTCTGTCGCAGGGCCACAAATCACACACCCATAGACACTCACACCTACGGACAATGTAGAGGAACCAATGAACCTATGAAGCATGTTTTTGGACGGTGGGAGGAAGCCAGAGAAAACCCACGCATGCACGGGGAGAACACGCTAACTCCACACAGAAAGGTCCCCCGTTGATGTTCTGGTTCTGGTTCAGACTTGAACTGCGGGTCTTCTTGCTGTGAGGCAAGAGCGCTAACCGCTGCGCCTTTTGTAAGTGGAACTGAAAACAGAAATTTTAAAATTGTTCAAAAAGTTAAGCACTTTGACAGCTAACTTAGATTTACATGGAGAAATCGAATGAAAAGTTCTAAAAAATTTAACTGGACAAAATTTCTAGTTTGAAATGACATGGAGAAATGTTGGAATTATTATTATTATTATTATTATTATTAATATTATTTTTAGAATTAGAATTGGTTTATTTTATGAAATCATAGCTAAAGAGGAAAGACAAAAAACAAGAATATTTCTATAAATGCAAGCAGTATTGTGTGGCCTTCAGGCACGCCCGAAAATTATAAACAGGTCTGTATTGTCAAGAGTAAATTTTGGTGTTTCCTTGGTGACGGGGTTTTTCTGTTAACCCCGCCTACATTCCTAATCTGTTCATATTGTAAATCCTGTTGTGTCGTTCAGCTTGAGGCAAAGAGCCAAGGATTCTTGTTTTACATTTTCACAATATTCTAGTAAAAAAATGTGCAAGCAACAGGGAAACGACGTACTAGACAATTCCATATCATATTTTCTGGTTGTAGATATGATTTATGGTTTATTTTGAAAAACCTGATTCGAGCTGATTTCATTTTGAAACAGTTTTTTCAAATTTCTATTCCCCCAAGTTCTTAGCACGTTCTTGTAGCATTTTTCTTTTGATGGAGGGCATACATAAGAGGATTGAAGATTAAAATGTGAAAAAGCGCGGGTTTGTTAAGCAGAAACTGCAATGGGCGGAGCCAAAGTCTCCCCGCTCAAACTCTACATCCTCCACGTGAAGCCAAGTACTTTACATGCTTCAGCATCTTCATTTCTCTCGTCCGAGCTTCCATCTGGCTCTAAACTGCACGGCTCCAATAATGCTCGCCGTTTTTTTTTTGCTACGCTAATGTTAGAAACAAGGCATGCTGGGATATAAACGTAGGGTTACTTCCCCCGCACATAACCCAGAGGCGAATTTCTGAGGGACTCCTGCCGCTGTGGAGAAAATATTTCTTTAAAAACGGCACAGGCTTTCAAAAGACCACTGGGAAGGCTTTTACAGTAGAAAACCTCTAGTTGGAGTGGAACTTTAATGGTTTAATTCAATCTGATTCGATTAACAACTTGTCTCAGACAGATCGATCCGATTTTTCCAAGTAGCCTATTAAATATGCTCCAGGAGGTAGGAGTGATTTATTTATTATTTTTTTTTTTAGGAACAGGTCAGACCCCCCCCCCCCCCCCCCAAAAAAAAAAGGTGTCCAGTGAGAATCTCAGAAATGGACTAATCCAACAACAGCACTTTGTGTTCATGCTGTTTTTCATTTCATGTTGCGCATCGGTTCAACATGATGATGAAAACAAAAGTGTCAGCAGAGCCGCCGGTTTGTGTCTGGATGAGCGTCAGGATGAGCATCAGCAGAGTCTGGTGGTGAGGACAGGTGCGTCTGACCAGATCACAATTGAACAGGCGCGGCGGCAGCAGATGTCCTTGTTACGAGGCGGACTGCGCTCGTGCCGATCTGGCGGCGAGCGTTCAGGGCGGAGCTCCCATCAACAAGTCCTGTCATGCTGACAGTGCTGCAGATCAAAAGGAGAGTCTGCCGCTGCACAAACCTTGAAGCCCCTTCTTCTTTCTGACATGGAACCAAATCCACGCAGGCCGTGTTCTGCAGTGGGAACGCGTCCAAATTGTAGGGAAAGTGAATCGTTGCATCTCTACTACGATACAGCTGTTCTATCTGAAGCAGAAAAGAGAAAGGGCTTTAAAGTGTTTAGATTCTCTGCTTCTGTACTCGATTCATATTTTAACTTTTATTTTATTGCAAATCATAAAAGTGTTTGACTGCATGGTTTATGGGGACATCCCTTAAAGTTCTGGATTCTGCATTCGCACAGTGCAGAGATAAACAGGATACACCTTTGACACTGTTTTTAAAATAAAACTTAAGGTATTAGTTTAATTAAAAAAACAAAACAACAACTGTGGAACAGTTATGAGAAGACAGTGGAGCTCCTTGTTTTCCAGACGATTTTGTAAAAGTGAGAGAAATTGAGAAAACGTGTCAAAAGCAGAGATTTTAGTTTATGTAGAACCTAAACGGCTTTTTCTAATGAGGCATCAACAGGTTGATGAGCCGGAAAGCAGACTTGCTCAGTGGGACACGAACGCGACAAACCCGAATTCTAAAAGTCTCCCAAATACGGAATCCCTACAGTTGGAAATGCAGCAAAGGAAAACACAAATTCCTCTCATAGTTTGTTTCTAACAAACCAAAGAGCTGAAATTGTCTCCATTAGTCCAGATAATGATTCACTACGGAATGAAATACGCATAAAGAGGAAGGACGCTCCTCATCATCAGCAGTACAGATCTGCATGACTCCGCTGTCAGCTTCCATGGCGAGGATTTGTGAGGATACGTCAGCTGTTTAATGCCCACCCAGGTCACATTTTCATTTGTTAAAAAAGGTTTTTTACAGCAGGCTTTCATCAATGAAAAATGAAAAGGATCAATTTATCAGCTTCTGGATGGAGAAGTACTTTGAATCTCCGGGAGGGGATTTATCGCTTTGAATTATAACTGGAGGAACAGATGGCGAAATATTTCACTGTTTGGCCGCAGCAAGAAAATATGAAGTCTGAAAACGTGTTAAATGTTAAAGGCCGTGTCGCACAGCCTCTACGTGCCTTTTATCGCATATTGCACGGATGAAAATGGTTCATATATGAACATACGTGAAAAAAAGTGAGAAAAGTTTAGGTGAAATTTTCACAGATGTCACGAATGAACCACGTTAAAACCACGGAAGAAGTACCAATAAATCACGCAAAGAACCCGTAAACTAACCTAGAACATGAACTGTCCGTGATTATAGTGCTGTTTATATGCAATTATGTCATTTGATGTGTGCGCCGTATATGCGATATTAAAGTTATACAGTCACATACGTGCAACGGTCGTGGAAAGACACAAATTTGTGTATGTTTCTAGCAAAAATCATGCACAATTGCATAAGATTTACATAATAATTGCATATAAAGTACATTGAATTTGTATGAACTGCGCAATTCTCAACCAACCAAAAATTTCAAACTCAAAACCGAATTTATGTAAAGACCCGCCGGGCAAAAACCCCAACGGACGCCTGAGCACAGATTTGTTTTCTTTTAAACTGTTGTAAAAGAAAAAAAAGTTGATTAATATGTGGCAAATAAATAAATAAATATTTTAAAAAAAATTAAAAAGATTTTTAAAAAAAGAGGCTTTTATAACCGCACTTGAATCCTTTTGCTTTAAGAATACATGTTAAAAAATGTAATAGTTCATAGTTCAAAGTTTAGTCATTTCTTTTCTCACAAAACCCCAAAAGATTTCTTTTTAGTGTGTCAAAAGTCAGATATGTGTACTCTTCCTCTAAAAAACAAACCAATTTGATATTGAAGTAATCTGCTTCTCCCTGGGATTAACATTTTCGGGCGGGAGCGTTAATTCTCTAAAATTAAATTCCAGCATATGTGCTGAATCTGGCTCAGTGTTACACAACAACGCTCACTAAAAAAGGCAATCAATCTGGTGGGCTGCACCGCCAGCCGAGCTGCATCCCAACAAACCCCACCAACCGGGCCTGAGCCTCGTGCGTCTCCATGGTAACAAAGCCTCATCGGTCTAAAGGAGGTGGAGACAGGCAGAAGGAGGAGAGCAGAGGACTTGGGGAGGCAGAAGGAGCGGGGACGAGTGGCAGAATTTCATGCTGCTCTTTGAAAAAGCAGAAGCAAACCCTCCTTTGGAGCGCTTGGTGGAGGGCTGGGGAGGGAGCAGGAGCAGGGGAGCTGAGGGTGGAGCGCCGCGATGTGGTGCAGGGCTGGCACTCTTTCCTGAACCGGGATCTGCCATGGGCCTGAGCGCAGCGGATCAGCTGGGAAGCTGCGAGGTAAACATTTGTCTCACACGTCCGCCCGAAGCGAAGCCGATCCGAGCTCCGTGGGGGGGGGGGGGGGGGGTATGGTTCGTGTGGATCAGTGTGAACATTTTACAAATGTGTCGTTGCAGCATCACTGCAGTTCTGTGGAGACAATGAGTTTGAAAAAAAACTTGATTTTTGGACGAGCTTCTGTAGAATAATGAAGGAAATCCTCATGGAGGATGGGAAACATCTTCAGGGTTCTGATGCGTTTTCACTTGTTGCAGATTCATGTGATGCCTTTGCCGTGCTGGCACATGTGTTGTGGTTAATAAACAGATGTGGGGCGGAGGGGGGGGGGTCACAGGACTCCATTAAATGCATTCTGATACATTTAAAAATCAGATTATAGCAGATTACACACATGCCGTACACACTGATACGCAGTTTTCTGTTTGGAAAAAAAAACTCTACAAAAACGCAGCGAAGGAGCAAATTATACTTAACTGTGAGAGGAAATGACTGTCCCTTTAAGTGTCTTTAACATTTTCACCAAAACAAGCCGTAAGGCTAAAATTATCGTCTGAATTTGCATCACTGTGGATTTATAGAGCTTTTCGGGGATTGAGGAAAAATTGTCCATGATTGTGTGAAAATTACAGGCAAATGCAAAAACTGCATTTTAAGACGGTGTATGAAGAAAAAATGTCTTATTTTCTGTTTTGAAGGAAAAATAAACTTGTCAGGGATATTTTTCGATAGCAAAATAATCTTTGTTTAAGAAAATACGTCTATTCTTGGTATAAGAATTCTTGGTAGGACCATTTTTATTACACCATTTATTTCTCTTTATTAAAAGATGCCAATAATGTAAATTATTTAAATAATTTCAAGGGTCTGTTTTTGCAGTGTAAGAGAAGAACCAACTGGAATTATGCGGCATGCTCATTGACGGACAAGGAAGACCTAAACTTTCTTTCATTCATGAACCTAAAAACTCCAAACACCGGACATTTAGAGAGCAGAGGTCATGTGACCATCGGCTTACGTTTCTTCAAATGTTACATTCTCATATCAACAGCTTTCTCTCATTATTTTTAAACACCTTTTTCATCATATTGTTACATTTTAGCAGTTTAAGTCCTGGGAAATCATTGCTAAAACCCCAATTAATCCTTACGATGCTGAAATAAGATCCCCCCCTCATCGAAATCTCTGCTGAGAGATCTCTTCCTGGTCTCTCCCAGCCACAAATGTACACCCACAAGTGGAGGATGAGTCATCATAACTGTTGAGAAATCCACAAGCAAATGTCAAAGCAGTGAAAAACCCAGACAGAGCTGGTTTGGTGTCACTAGTATCAGGAAGGAGCATGCTTTTCTGTTTTAGTCACATCCACCCGTACGGGGGGGAGTAACTGTTGCTAGGGGCGGGGCGGGGCGGGGGGGGGGGGGTAGAGAGGTTGTTACTTCGGTGGCCATCCTGAATTAAGATCATCGATCAACACGTTCAACCACCAGTTCTGCTATTTAGTCCAAAAATTTTTTTTAATTTTCTGGATGCATGAAAACGAAAATAATGTTGAGTTTCATCACCATCATTGATACCTTTTACTTAGAATTAGGTTAGAATCAACAAAACATTACAGATAAAAAGACAACGATTCAGAAAGAAAGGCTTGGTATTTATCACTCTAAACAAGTCACGCTCAGTTTTTCTGTCAACTTCAGAAGTAAACAGTACATAAAAGTTGGTTTGCATCATTTGACAACTCCTGAAAATGTTCCCCAGAGTTTTTCTATACTTAACATTTTCTGACTACAGTTCCAGCAGATGGACGACATAGAGATAGTAAATGAAGACACAGCAGCACCTCAATAACAACCAGAAAACACTCACTGTCCTTTCATCTTGTCAGAAGTCAAAACTCTGTCTCCCCCTCTGGTCACCAGCAGGAACATCTCCAGAGTACTGAATGCACTTCATCTCCCAGCAACCCCTGCGTGCCACACACCTGACTCTCAATCACTCAATCAATCACAGTCTAGTGGTTAAACACTGTTTGAACCTCACTCAGTGTGACGTATGCCTTCATTACCGAGGGGTGAATTTGGACCTGGTCTCCTGACCCTGTTCTGACTGATGGCCTGCCCCGACTCTCGCCTGGTTCCTGACTACCCCTGTCTCTCCTCTGATGATCTCATGCCTGTTTTTGACCCTGATTTAGCTTTGTGGACTTTTAGCGGAGCTAATAAACCTGCTGCATTTGGAACCACCCGTTCCAACCAGCCTGTTCTTGTGACACATCTAAACTGAAACGTGTTTCCAACAGACATGTTTTACAAACGGACGACTGTTTTCATCTTAAGAGGAAACGGATAACAAGATTTTTGTTATATTCCTAAATTCCTAAGGTTTAATTATTGGAATGTATTTATTATCTTTTATGTATCTAAATCGTGGAGCTGGTTTAGCTCGTGCTTGTTTGCGGCGCCTTCCGTCCGTGAAACCTGGGTTCGAATCCGGGCTGCTCCCTGTTCCCTTCTCTACTTCTGTGCCGGTCCCAAGCCCGGTTGCTTTGAGAAGGTTGCGTCAGGAAGGGCATCCGGCGTAAAACATTGCCAAGTAAACCATGCGACTTGTTCGCTGTGGCGACCCCCGATGGGGAAAAAGCCGAAAGAGAAAGAAGATGTACGTGTTTCTTTCAGAGCTTATTTCATTAAAATAAAATGTAGTCATTTTTTAATTTTTCATCTATGAACAACACTCCATAGCTTTACTTTGAAATTCACCAACACTTTACTTTGAAGATTGATTTGACAGTAGCAAACTTTTGGTTTGTTTAAATTTAGGTCCTTAAAATCCAAAATTATTCTCCATTTTAGAGTGATAATGACATTGCCTGAATTGTATTTTTACTATACTCGCGAATTAGCTATCTCGGACGTTGCTAATATTCATACTCGTTTTTTGGGGAAAACGTAGCACTTCTCTGAGTATTTGGATACAGGTCTTGCAGTTAGTTCCCTTGAGGCTTGTACAGCCACCTCAAGGGACATGATGAAAATGGAACGTACCATTGTCGTGCGAAGTGTTTGTAAGGCTAATGGAAGTTGCACATACTTATAGAAAATGCTGTCATACGGTGCCCTTATTAGGTGAACAGCCCCAACAGGGTTAGGGTTTGAAGGGGCTAAAAAAAGAAAAGAAGATGGTCTTATTGTATTTTGACCCGCTCAAGAAGATGAAAGGTTTTATATGCTGCATTATTTTTTGCAGGAACACATAAATAGCTTTGCTTACACACATCCACACAACACAACAGTAATAGTGTTGAAAGTGGGAGAGAAAAATGTTGGCTTTGTAGCTGCGTCCATTCCTGGCGTTTTTAGCTCATCCTAAAGAAATGATGATGAAAACACCAGAGGTGGTTTAGAATTTTTCTCCCCATCTTGGTGATGTGTGGACGCCAGCAGCGAGTGTGTTGTTCCCTCTCTAGGAGCTTTTCTTTGCTCACTCTTTGTGAGGTTGTGCATTAGAAATTGTGAAAAAAAACACATCAGAACGATGGAGGGGTTCAGGCAACTCCTCGTTTGAATTTGTCAGTTTGTGAAAAATGGAAAGCGAAACCAAACATGCTGTCTTCGTGATCAGGCTTCGGCGTCTAATGTTTCTGTTTACATCCTGGATGACACAACACTATCGCATTGTCAATGCACCATACTGTAGAACAATCGTATAGCTTCTTGATACTTGGTATGCTTGCTGATCTGCATCTGTTTAAATATATTGGAGTGTTTGTTGGCCTCCAGGGACCTTTCTACGCCATCAGCTGTTTTATTCATTTTGCTCAACTCACCTTTTATTCTTCTGGTTCTGTTGGACATTCCAGGATGCTTTAAAATGAGATCTTATATTTTAGACACAATTCCATTTTTTTGCACTTTGTACGGTTAGTCTAGGAATATTTGCACTTGTTTACATTATGTTTTGGCAAATCTCCGGTCTACTTGACTTTTAAAGTTAATTTAGTATACAATCTTTGTAAGTTGCATTGCAATAGCTTTTTGAGTTAATTTTGCTAATATGAGCATAAAGCTAATAAGCTAAACTGGTTAATTCTAGGCATTTTCATGTTTTGTATTTTTGCCAAATTTGTTATTTGGTCTTATCCTTAGCCTTAAGCTAGCTTGTGTAGTAAATTATGCTAATAGTAGACTTTTGCTAGGTTAATTTTGACATTTCCAGGCTAAATTAGCACTTAGGTTTATTGTTTGCTTTCAGCAAGATTTTATAGATTATTTAGCCCATTTTGTACATATTGCCAAAAGCTAGCTCTTTCAGATAACTTTCTCAGGCTTTTTTTCCAATTCCTTCACTTCTCGCGACTTTAAACACAATATAGTGTTTGCCATTTTTTTTATTAAGTTTGTTGATAAAACACAGCTGCAGCGCTATCAGAAAACATTAATTGCAACACATCTGTCTATTCACAGTCTTCCCACATCATCTTTGGACCTGCAAAGTCTTTTCTCCCGGATAACTGACACAGAGAAGCCCTCGATTCCGGTCTTGACACGGATAACACATAGCCTTCACGCTGATGCTGGGAAGACGCTAAGATAGTCGGTCTCCTCCCATGAGTTTCACCTTCACCTTCCTGTGAAACAAACTCGGACACAGACGCTTCTGCATGCATGATTACATTACCTATATAGATAGGTAGTGCATAAAAGCAAATATGAGATAACTTGTATACATTTTTCCAACAGCCGGTGTCCAAATTACATTCATGGTACTGAATGACGTTATAGTCTTTGGGGGTTTGGGGAGTAGGGACAGAATTTGGACATACCTCAATGGACATCTTTTTTTAGTTCATTTTGCTAATACTACACTTTTGCTAGCTTGTTTGGTTAATGTTGAGATTTCTGGCGCCAACCGTCCACCAGAGGCAAGGTGGAGTTCCATGTCTTGCCCAAGGACACTTCGACACATGGGCGGGCAAGTCGGGAATCAAACCTGCAACCTTCCGATTAGAGGTCGACCACCCTACCGCTGCACCATGGCACTTGTTAGCTTTAAGCTAAGTCATACAGTTAATTTTTCAAATTTTAGAATTAAGCTAGCTCATTAAACTAACTTTGTAATTTCTATTGCTTTCAAGCTATTTTTTTTAAATCAACTTTATTGCACATCATGCCATTTTACAAGGATGTACTTTTAGGTATGCATTAAAAAACAAAACTGCAAATATCAAATACATATATGTAACAAACAGAAGAACTAGAATAGAAATAGAAATAAGCCAGGGGGTTAAACTCTATGAAAAAATGCTGAATCCATAACATACAGACAATGTTCTGATTGCTTTTTGATTCTCTGAATTTTGAATACTTTTGATATATTTATTTAATTCAGAAAGGAATACAGTGCAACAGGGTTTTCTATCAGAAAATTTACATTTATGAACATGAAATTTGGCCAAAATGAGTAAAAAATTTAAAAGTAAACCAGAATCCTTTTGCATATTTTTTTTATATTAGACCCAACAAGGCATCTTTCCAGAATAAGACAAAACAAGAATCAATTTTATCAATTATAAAATCACACATCTTCTGCCAAAACACCTTCACTTTGGAACAATACCAGAAAAGATGGATAACTGTTCCAGGGGAATTACAACCAAAACTACCTTTTAAGCTAATTTTGGACATGGCGTTACTGTTAGCTATAAGCTTGCTAATATTAGCCCGTTGAACCAAATCTTTGTATTAACTATATCGTTGGTTCTTTTTTTTTTTTTTTTTTAAATATTTAATTTTTGTTTTCAAGTGTACAAAATCAAACAAGCAAAACAAACAGTTCAGGTGCTCTTTAGTTTAGAGCATTACAAAACAGAATGTAAAAATACAAGAAAATGAACAATTGGCAGTTACATTCTATTCAATATTTATTCACAGGCCGTCCAAATAGGACATAAAGAGAAGAAAGAAAAATGCAGTCTCAATACCGAGCTAAATAATTTTAACTTTCTGTAAGTGATTTAGAAATGGTGTCCAGAGTTTATTGTGAACCTTAACTGAGGCAGTCCTGACATGGCGAATTTTTCCCATGTGGGTGAGGGATAGCGTGTCAGTGAGCCACACTTTAAAGTATGGAGAAGCCGTAGATTTCCTCTCTCGCAAAATTTGTCTTTTTGCAGTCATCAACCCAAGTTCTAGTGGCTGCTGCATTACAGTCGGGATAGCTCTAGTACGTACGCAGCCAAAAATGGCGAGCTCTGCATCGGGTGGAATATAGCAACCATACCAGTCAAATATTCTGTTCCAAAAGCCAGCCAATGAGGGACAAGACCAAAAAGCATGAGCCGATGTGCCTTCAGATATTTTACATTTATCACAAATGGAAGTAATTGAAGGATATATTTTGTGCAACTGTACTTTGAAGTTGTGGAGCCGATGGATGATTTTAAATTGTATGAGTTGGTGTTTGCTGTTAACAGAGCAAGAGTGGTTTATTTTGGATAAACACTTTTCCCACATTGATTCTGATATTTCTTTGCCCAACTCCTCGCTCCAAGCATCTTTCATTTTTGTTGATGCCACCCTGGTGCTGCCATCAAATAAATGCACTATTCTAGAAACCAAATGTCTGGAGCCAGGGGGACTCTGTCATAAATGTCATAAAGATCATGTCCAGCTGGAAGATCTTGAAATAGTTTAATTTTGGACTGCAAGTAATGTCTAATTTGTAAGTACCTATAAAAGTGTGAATTGGTAATGTTAAAGTTTTACATCGTTTTTAAGCTAATTTGGGCCTAAGACGTTATAGTTTTGTTTATTTTTTTCATCTTCTGCTATAACAAAAAGTTTAGCAAATCAGCCAGAATGCTTCAATAGACAAACCGGGACCAGAGCTTCCGGCCTACAGTAAAATAAACTCTAAACTGGTTATTTCTAGAAGCGATTTCTAGATCACCTTTTTGATTTATTTTGGTTTTCTTTGAGATGTCAGTTTTCGGCCCTCATCTAAACTGTAACTAACCTGAAAGACTAGAAAGCTCTCATGAAGTCTTCTGTCACACTTTCACATCCTAACCTTTATGGTTCGTCTGCAGCCGCTGCGCCATGTGCAGCCCAATCATTCACAGATGGGCACACACTCTTTACTAAACATCAGCTCCACTTCCCATCTCAGATTTCCATCCCAACATCCCAGTCACATGACGAACGCACATAAGTGTGCGTTCTGGTCTGAGCAGCAGCAGGTGGAGGGATCAGGCAACAGCTACTCAAAGTGATGATGCTACAGGGAGAACTGGATGTTTAATGATCATTAGACAAGCCATTCATCTTCATTTTCTCTTTGTTACAGATGGATGGAGAGGAGGGAAACATAGGGGGAGCGTTGATGCTGTGCAATTTAAACAACGCTGTCAAAGTCTTATAATTGGAGGAAGAATAAATGAACTAAAAGTGGAAAACACAGCAGGTTTATTTCTACTTATAATTCTTTATTGAAAAAGACAAATTAAAAGCAAACAGACAAAAACTACAATCAGAACAGGAAAATATCCAACATTTTATACAAAACAAAAGAGCTAAAAAATTGCTGTGTCCAGGACTGGAAAATTGTCGAAATAAAAAGTTTGTCCAGCAAAATCAGGAAGACTGTTAAATATGCTGCTTTACACAGAAGGCGTTTGTTCATTCTCCACATAATATCATTTATTCAGTGCTAAAATATTTATCTTAAATGTTTACCTAACTCTTTAACTCCTCAGAAAAGCGTGAACACGCATCATACAGTTCCACCGTAGTTCTTACTCCGTGAATATGATCTGTCTGCTTCTTGTTGAGTATCACAGAAGCAGAAAAGGCTTCTCCACAGCATCCACATCTCCTCCACTGCGTCATCTTTGGTGCTGAGGTCACTGATTTGCATTCTGTGTTGACTTTGCTGCATGTTTGGCGTGGCAGAGCTGGGATTTAGGTTGCACGTGGATTTCAGCACTGTGGCTGGGTCACTGGATTACCTTGTAATAGATCCATTGGAGCACACACGGGATGTGTTCACCCATATCTGAGTGTGTGTGTGTGTGGGGGGGGTTAATCCTTTAGACAAGCACACTAATTCTTCCCTTGGACTGTCAGTGTAGCTAAAAGGACGTGTTTTTCTGATACATTAACTCCCTTAAAGACTCCTTTGTTTTTCTGTCTCAGGCGAGGAGGACGACGATGAGCGCTTTCATTTTCGCCGCTGGGGTAGCATAGCCGAGTGAGAGGAGCGTCCCGCCCTCTTCCTTTCCCCCTGGACACGGAGACCCGCAGAGTGGGCTCAACTGGAGCACAGACATGCTGATCAAGGAGTATCGAATCCCCATGCCCATGAGCGTGGAGGAGTACCGCATCGCTCAGCTCTACATGATCCAGGTAAGCGGTCTCCTCCAGAGTTTTCGGTTCTGCCATGTTCACTTCACAAAGATCTACATTTTCATGGAGATATTCACTTATTATGGTGCAAATCTAATATCCCTGTGTTCCACCTCTGGATGCCAGAATTATTCAACTTTAAGAATGTATCAGAAATAAATAAATAAGGGCGAGATTTTTATTTTTTATTTTTAAATTAAAGTTCCCAATGAGTTCTGGACCATAAATCTGACATTTGTAACCATGGAGGAAGAACGTAACAAAGCAGACGTGTAGAAAATGTACTGGCCCACTAACATCATACAGATCAATTCTAAACACGGAAGTGGGCCAAAACATGAGAGGCAAGCGTGCCAGAGCCCGATGAGAAATGATGATGATGCATTTACTTCCCAAACCAAATCTACGGAAAAGATTTGATTATTCCCAGCATGTTTATCTTAGTATTGATCTGAAGCCACTTAATTCAAAACGTTAACAAAGCAAAATAAAAAGATTCCTCTGCAGGATAAGCAAGTCAGTCACAGCAGTTTTTTTGGGTGCACAAAGCAGCGACTGTCACCTGGTGTGTTCGAGCTGAACGAAGTATCAACAGAAAATCTGTCTGTTCAAAAAGCTCCTGTTTGTTTGTTTGTTTGTTTGTTTTTTTGTTTGTTTTTCTTGCATAAAGCTGAAGTTTTATGGCCACAGCTTTATAAAACATCTCCCTGTTTTAACCTGAAACACACCAGAACGTTTAAGAGGAACTGAGCAGCTGATCACAGCGTTCACTCGTCCATCCGGCTCCCCTGGAAACGGATTTCGAACCCAAATCTTAAGCAAATGGAGCTTTAGCTCCAGCTCACTTTTTTTATTCTGCCTTTTCTGTTTGTGAACACTTCCTGTAAACAGCCTCTTAATGTTGCATCCCACAAAAATTCATGTCAAGGAGGTTTTTTCAGAGCATCAATGATATTGAGCATTAATTATTGTTGCTTCAAAAACACAAAAGGGCAGATAACATTTAAATGTTAAACGAAAGTAAAGTTAATCTAAATTTTAACGTTTTTCTAAACGATTCCTTTAGAAATTTGTAACTTTTTCATCTGAAATCTGCAGATTTTTTCAACAAAAAAAGCCTTTCATTTGAAAATTTAAATCTTTTTCATTGCAAAATTGACCACTTTTTCATCATTTGCAGTTTTTTTTAAAATAAAAAGCATGCAGCATTTATATGAGAAAACGTATTTCATCTAAATAAAAAATGGCAATCTTTGCTTTAGCACTGTAGTTGTGTTGTAAAAATGGCTTGTTGGTGATTTTTAAACCCTCTTATCGCTGTAATGGATATCTGAGTTGGAAAATGGCTCTTTTTCCCCCTGGAAACTGAATATTTAGACCCAGAGTGGTTCAGGATGTTTGTACAGGACTCATGATGGTAGGAAACGCTTGGGTTTGTGGTTCAGTGGTTTGTTTCTGAAAGAGGTCAGAGGTTCAGGGTGTCATCTTGTACCACAGAATGTGATCTTTGAGGAAACATGGCAGAGTTTCTCTGTTCATCTCAACAGATGGTGCTCCATATGCCTCGGCTTTATGTTTCCTTTCATAACTTTGTGTTAATACATTCAGAGATGATTCAAATGTCAATTCGATTGTCTCTGTGCTTTTGACAGCTTTGCATTTGAGTCATGAATAAAAGAAAATTAAACAAAACCTGAAATTTAACTTTGAGTAGTTTACAGTAAACACAGTCAGTATCAATTTTGTAAATGGACCATAAAATAATAAGAAAAATTTCTTAAAGGTTTAGTTTGTGCATCGTAGAATATTACATAAACCCACACAGCTGGACCCCCCCCTTCCCCTCATCCTCTCTCTCCTAGCATCACAGCTGGGTGCTGGTCGCCATAGTAACAGGTGACAGCCGTGCAGCTGCAGCCATCATTTTGTGGAAGAGAGCGGCGGTGAGCTCGCCTGTCAGGACGGAGGTGTGAGCGTTTGAAATTTCAGGCACAGATTCGAACGCAACGTCCGGAAAACGTTGCACCTTGATTGCAGCCGACTTCTCTGAAAGTAAAATCTATTTTCTTCTCGATCGCCCAATTTGTCTTGTTACCGTGTTGGATTCAATCAAGGCGTTTGTCGTGTACGGAGCAAACAGGACGTCGCATTATGGCTGAATTAGGATTAGATGACGCGTTCATGCTTTGGAAAGAAAACAAACAGACTTTGTGTTTAGTCATTCAGAGCCTGAAACCTCCTGATCTATCGGTAGATCAGTGTTTTTCAACCAGTGTGTGTGCTGCGGGAGATGGTCAGGTGTACTGTGGGCATTTTATTTCTTTGAGTTTATTTGATTCTATTAAATACATTTTGATAAGAATGACCGTACTGCAATTTAGCCGCAGCTTCTGCTCCGTTTTCAGAAAAGTCCCGCCCCTTTAACTGTCTCCACCAATCATTCTTGGAAGCTTAATCACACGTCATCAGTCTGACCAATCAGAAGTGGTTACAGTCTTCACTTCCTTGTTCCGAGCTAAAGCTCGTTGTCTTTAGCGGTGTAGCTTTCCACAGAAAGAGCCTCTGGATTATTTTAGATGTTAAACTTAAGAAGAAGTAAGAACAACATTTAAGAAACAGGAATAAGGTGAAGTGGCCAACAGACACAATTAAACTAAATTGAAAAAATCTAATCATCTAAAAAGAAATAAAACATCTTTGTTAAAGTTTTCAAAGACTTCATCTTTGATTAAGACAAGAGAAAAACTACTAAAACTTCAACATGTTCACTTTTTGTGTATCTACAGAAAACATAAATATAATGTTAGTGTTTTTGTGTAAAATGTATCAAACATATTGTGATCATATAATTGTTCAGAAATTACAGTTACCTTTGCACCAACATTGAAATGAAAATATAAAAAAATAAATCACTATTTAGAAAGAATATATTTGTTTTTTGTGAGGTTACATAAAATTGCATGTTAATAAACTGAAGGAAAAAACAACTACCAGGGTAAAGTGTCAAATAATTAATTGAAAATGATTTTTGAAAACTAACTTAACTTTTATTACAATTTTTACAAAAAACAGCTGCAACTTCCAGCTTTTTCTGCCACAATTATCACAAAAATGCCTGTGAGATTGTGGAGGGACTGAACATCAATACAGACTAGAGAGTTTCTCCTTTTTTCATTTTTGGATGCTGGTGTGCCGCGGGATTTTTGTCAAGGAGAAAGTGTGCCGTGGCTCAGAAAAGGTTGAAAAACACTGATCTAGATAATTAGCTGTTTGGCTGTTATGTGGAACTCTGTTCTAGATCAGGGATGTTCAAATGATGACCTCATCCAGGCCAATAGCAACTTTTGATTGATCCCGGGGCTCAAGCACTTGAATCGCTGCTAATAAAACATTTATAATGCGCTTTTTAAAAACCAGTACAGAATTCCCCTTCACATGTTTCGTCCTTGAATGCAGCACATCGGGCGACTTACTTCAGCCAGTTTTTTTTCTTTCTGCAGTTTTTTTTATTTTCCAAAATTCATAATATGTAGAAGAGGGATACCAATTCTTTTGAGCCCTTTCAAAATAAAAAAGTGGCACCTACATTAACTGTGAGCTTCTGTGCCATGGTTCTGCTGGGATATTCAAAAGTATTCTTCAGGAGACCAGAAAAACTCCTAAATCACGTCAAACTCGAGGCCCTGGTCCGGCCGTATTTGATGTGGGTTCATGAGAGCATAAAAGTTTTAATTTCTAGAAGAAAAATATAATAATATAATATATAATATAAAAATAAAAATTGGTGTGTATTTTCATATCTTGCGAGAATCGAACTTGAAATATCGGATTGGGCAACTATACATTAGGACTTAAACACTGTCAATATAACCTAACCTGACAAAATCAAATTAAAAGGATTTATACAGGTGTATCGAAATGTTTGCTTGTTAAAGTAACAAGCAAACATATGTTTTTTATGCAACTGTAATTGTCATTTTAAAAAGTTATAATAAATAAATAGCCGAGAGGCCTGCACAATTAATCTCAAATTTATCGTTATCATGATTTCAAGCTGTGCAATAATCCATATCGCAAAAGTCGCAAAAAATGGTAAACGTTAAAGGTGCTAAAACAATCTTATGGCAACTTGAACTATTTAATGAATTGAATAAATCCCATTATCCATTTGACCAATCAGATGGAGCCCTTCAGGTTCTTGACCAATCGGAACGAGCTTTTATGCTAGATGTTCCCCTCCTAATTAGACGAGGGTCATTTGGAGCATAATTTAAGGTATTTTGACTCTTATTTAAATTAAACTTTTGCAATAAAATGGAAATGTTTTTGTTGTTTTTGCTATTTGTTCATTTATCGCAAGTTATATCGTCATCGCAATACTGATCACTAATATCGCATATCGCGAGTTTTCCTCATATCGTGCAGCTCTAATAATGAATAATTTAACATAACAGAGTAGTTCCATGTAATTTTAAATACATTTACCGTAATTTCTGAATTATAAGATGCTACTTTTGTCACACGCCTCCTTCTGGGCAAAAACGAGCAGTGAGAGGTGAACTTTCCCTGGGAAATGATGAAATGATGGACCTAACATGACAGAAAGATGAAAGCAAAGAATTCCTCTGCTGGTGTTTGGAGGCTGTGAGCTGCAGCTTAACTTCACAGCAGTAATTTCCCCTCGCTGCAGTCTGCTGCTACCATGATCGATTCTGCTGTTTCACCGAGAGGCTTTATGATGTTGTGAGATGTTTGTTTAGATCTAATGTTACCCATTAAAGCACAGACATCAGAGCAGCCAGACGAGGACAGATTAATCATCACCCGGCAGTCGAGAGGCAATTCCTCGCTCCACAAATTTAGTTTATAGCTCTCTTTACCCCAGCTGTCATCGTACCCCAGACGGGTACATCCTGTCTGGGAAATGATGACCGTCCTCATCCCGTTTCACGACCTTCGTGGAGACCATGAAGACTCAATTCAAAATCACCAACAATTCCTGATGGGAGAGCATAGCATACAAGCATATTGGAAGAGGTTGTATTTGAAATGTTCGGTTGCAGATTTCACTTCTCACTCTGAGATTATTAATGCTAATGATAATACTAACAATAATGCTAAAACGAACATTACTGTGTCTACGCTAACTTCCAACCCTCTTAGTAACACGTAAAAAAACACAGTCTGACACCACTATTGGTTAGCCCAGTTGGCGTATTCACAGTAACATCCAACTTTGTTTGCAATAGCACAACTAGAATTGATCCATATATAAAGCTGTGTTCACACTGAACACAGTTCAGCACGTCAAATATGCGTCACATGCCTCAAATTCACTGCTGGATGCGTGTCCAAAATGTTTTCATCAACGAGATTCTCTAGAGGCATGTGGGAGGAGCTACCACCAAAAGTTTTTTTAGCCTCATCGCTACATGGAAGCATCAACTATAGATCTCATTAACAATGTATGGAAGACGTGGATGATGTTTAGAGATATCAGGTTTTTTTATTTTGATGAGTTCTACAGAAGCGTTCAGAGATTCTCCCAGTACGGTGAAGTTCTACTGCAGGAGCTGCGTCTGAATGACGGTTGCTGTCAGCGGTACTTCCGTCTCCCTCCGACCCAGTTTGATGACTTGCTGTTTAGCAGGAGTCCATAGAGGGAAAAAACAAAAAGAATACACCCGCTGATCACGTCATCGACACGTCACGTGTCAAAGCTGAGCCCCCATTGGTTGACGTGACGCGCTTTCTTAGCCAGAGTTTGAACTCTCTGCATGCCCTGATGCGGCGCATCGATGCGATTCCAACGCGCCGCTGATCCAAAACGAACTGCGTACAACGCTCAAATTTTGCTGCAGGACCTCTGATCACTTAACTGTCATGATACGTATGACGTGGCAGACCCAGGTGCTGGAACCCGGAAGAAAACTCAGGCTAAATAGTAGTTCCAAGATATTTAATATTTTCAGAGGCGTAGAATAGTTCATAGGCAGGAACGAAGACGTCAGTCTTCATGCCGATACTGCGTGGCGAAGGAATTGGATCCGAAACGGGGCGAGTGGGTTCCGATTCCGAAGAGGTTCTTGGCTGGAGTCTTAATAAACAGGATTGCATGAAACAGGAAAGTGGCATGGCGGGACAGGATCAGGACAGATCGAACTGCTTGCGTGGAGGCTGGAACAGGTGGATAATTGTGATGATTAAAACCTGAGAGTGAAGCGACAAGGCGAGGTAAGTACGAAGACAAGACTTGAATCATAGACTTAGTTTAGATGACCAGACATAAGCACCGATTAGGAGCAACGAGCTGGCGATGAATTGTGGGGCTGGATCTCCTTAAGAAGTCTGGAGCATGATGAGGTGAGCGTCCACAGCTGGTTCCAATTAGCAGAGCAGAGAGGGGAGGGGGAGAGTAGACTGCCAGAGGCACCATGACATTAACATTGAAACTGGACACGCGAATCGAGTTCGGTGTGAACGCAACCTAAAGTGCGTGCACTGATGTTTTTTATTTTACTTGATATAATAAGTTAGACACGATAAACAATCATAAAACAATAAAGTTCTCAAAAAAGGAGCCGGTAGAAGGAAACGGATTAATTCCCTCCTCCAATCAAGATTAGCAGAAGAACAAGTTGACATAGATGGAACTAAAATGTCCAGCAGATTATGTTGCAGCAAATTTGATGGAAGTTTTGGTTTGAGTTTCTTTTTTGCTTGTGATCATGAAGTGATCCTAAGAGGAAATCCAGCTGTCTGCACTGAAGATCGCTGTGGTTATTCATAAAAGACCATCTCCACTCTTTTCCCAGAAGGGACACAGACAGGACGAGCATTATTTAATGCCTTTAGCCCCTCTCTTAAATTACATTACCTGCTCAATTACAGCAATTTTCCAGCTGTTTGCCTCCTCTGACCTTCATTACTGATACCACTTCCCTAAAGTCTTCAGCGGAGAGAGTCTGAGCTCTCATTCTTGACCCCAAACACCTCACTGCCGCTCTTAATAATAATCTAAGTGGTTTGTATTCATCTGGAGCCATTCTTCATCCAACTGTAGCCCACACCTTAATAGGAGGAACGAAATAACTTCACTCATCTGTTGGGAAAAGGAGGGAGTGTGGGTTTTTGCTCTGATTTAATGGCGGCAGATAAAATATGGAGCGTTATATTTCACCATGTGATGACTCGCACAAAGCGCTGACCTGTTATATAATCACTGAATGCTGCCTGCTCCATCATCAGTCCTGAACGTTCAATAATCTGATTACTCACAGGGTTCAGATTGACCTCGATTGCACCATCAGTTTGATCAGAAAAACATTAGGAAGCATGAAAATACAAACCGAAAACAACTTTATTGTTCAGTGTTCCCTCATTTATCGGGAGCAGGAGTTAAGTTTTTAAGAAAACCCGCCAAGGAGTCATTTGATTTTTAAAAACAATTCTAGATGTTCTAAGGCAGTAAAACTTCACTTCACACTTTAAACATGTTTCTCAGACAGACACAGACATTTTCAGGCTTTTCTCACTCTTCGATTTAAGAGAAATAAGTTAAATCTGTTTCATAAATTCCTGCAGCTGCAACAAATCAATGGTGGATTATTCATGGATTATTTCAATCCAATCCTGCTGTGATTAATCTCGCTGAAAAAAGACAGGGCAGTTTGTGAAGACAACATTTTTCCTTTTCACTTCCAAGTACCAAGTTCTGATAATTATTTTATGTTGCGAACCTCACTAAAAGAAAAAATGGTAGTATTATATCAAGTAGAGTACTTTTTTTTTTGTTTTCCCGTGCAGACCCTCCTGCTGCACTATGACACTTCTTTTTTTTTTACTATGGAGTATTGTTAATGGTTTTAATAAAAGGCTCCTTTATAATTAACGTGACTCCCTTTGCCGGTCCATTAAATGTGGCTTTAGTTGTATAGAAAGCAGTTTAGATACATTTGTGAGAACAGAAATTCTGAATTTATCTGTGAAGAAATGGAAATGTCAGAGTTTTCTCTTGAAAAAATGCAGTTTAAGAGCAAAATAAATCACAAGTAGGAACAATACTCTTCTTCACCATCATCACTGCACTACAGCTGAAATAAAAACTACTGTACTTCAGCGGGAAGTGAGGGAGTAATGACCTGTAGTAAATAAACTTGAGCTGCTATACAGGAGTGTTTTCAGCCGGTGGAGGGTAATGTCTAAAAAAAGATGAGCGATACGAAAAATTTAGGATTTTATGGTGAAATTGGTAAAATGTAAATCGGAAAAGTTTAAATCCTTAGTCACATGAAACCAAACAGGGGTTGACCCGTACAGGTTCTGTGGGTTTTGGGTTGTAGAGAGGAGCGGCTGCGTCTTAAGGGGAGCACAGGTGTGTCTTGCAAATGGAACCTACCACTGTTGTGCGTGTGGAAAGTGTATTGTGACGGGTTTGTAAGGATAATGGCAGTTAAACACTTTTGTTGCTGTCGTACGGTGCCCTGACTCTAGTCATTAGTAGGAAGCGATTGCTGACCGGGCGGAAATGCCGCACGCACGGGGTGTGCACGTGATCCGAAAGCGCCCGTAGGATGTGCACACAAACGAACCTAATTTCCTCATTTCTAACAGTCAGGCAGCAGCAAGGGCTGCACTTATCACGTGGACAGCACTAATGGGATTCTTATGCAGCCTGCAGGATTTAGGGGGTTAAAAAAAGGGAAAATTTGTACGACAGCCCTGGGTTTCACCTACTTCACCCAGATGTAAAACCTGTCGCTTGCAGCCTTTTTGCATTACGGGCTTCACAAGTCAAGACCTCCTGCATTTGCCCAGAGACAGCTTTATCCACCTGTTGGATGAAAATGGTTCAAAATGAGAAACAAGAGGAAATTTAACCCTAAACAGTAAAGCTAACACCATAAAAGTTGTAGAAATTGTAAAGCTGATGAGGAAATTTAGATGGATCCAAATCCAGAATGTAACCAGAAGGAGCTCCATTTGCAGAAGAAAATGCAGGGTTGAATGCTATATTGCTGAATGAAAATGAAACTTAAAGGTCATAATTGGCAACAAAATAAAATAAATAAAGAAAAAAATCACCTGTAGAAGAGGCACCGGCCTCGGCAGAGTTGTTCAAAACAACACAAAGGAGGAAGACGTTATTGGATTTAGGGATTTAAAGTGATACAAATAGTTCAGTTGGCATGTTATTTATGACTTTATGCTACTGTCTGGTTCTGCTGTTCCTCACCGGGTTCTTCTGGTTTCATCGCATGTTAGCATGTATCGCTGCATGTGCTGCAGCTCAGTGCTGCTACACAGATGGTCACAGTCTGAAGGAGAGCCTCTTAAGGAGATGTAGGTTGTTTATAAACTGATGCTGTAATCCCTGACTCCCTCTGTGAAGCTACAGGACAGGATCCACGGCTGCAACCATCTGCTGCTGCCTGTTGGAGGAAGTCGCACGCTGGGCCGAAAGGGAAACCAGCACTTTGACCTCCTACGCCACAATAATTCAACTCCTGGGGGAGGTTAAATTATTTTAGTTTATAAAACAAGTAAAGTGAAGGAGGATTATGAGTTATCCAGGTCTACTTATTTAGTAAAACAATTACTTGTATAAAATGTAGATCCTTTTTTCTATAATCTAAAAAGATATGGACACGAGATTCACTGGCATTATGAAAGGCTGTGTTAATCAAAGACACTACACTAAAGTGGTGCAAATCATTTAATCTCTTACTCAAACACCAGCATGTAGGCCTCAGTCACAACTGTCCTTACGGGTCGATACCAAGGATACCTGTACAGGAATTGCAGGTTGGCCACAAGATATCAAATGTAGACCGCTTGGTGAGCCTGTAGAGCAAAAATGTCCATACACATATTATCTACAGGCATGCTGCAGAAGACAGGTTGTAGCAAACACTCAAACAACATGCAAGGGTGAAGTAGGTAATATGCAGGCGTGTGGTACAGATTCTTTCCTTTTTTTTTAACCCCTCTAAATCGTGCAGACTGCACTAGTAGCCCATTAGTGCTGTTCATGTGATAAGTGGCTTACATGTAGCCTGACTGAAATGATATATAGCAACTTAAGTAAGGAGCCAGTACTGAAACCTCACTAACGACTAGAGTGTGGCGTAAGGACACCGTACAACAGCATCACCTTTACATATGTTTCTGCAGCTTCCATTACCCTAATAAATACTTCACGATACACCTACCACACGCACGACAATGGTTCGTTCCATTTTCATGACGTCCCTTAAGGTGGGGCCTCAACGAGGGACGAGCCTCAAAAAAACTCCAAGACACTCCTGCACTCTCCTTAACATACGACCGCTCCTCTCTATGACCCTCCACGGGTCCAGACAACCCAAAAACACACAACGTACGGTTTCTATGTTCAAATCCTTTTTGCTTTACGTGGATTTTGTAATTTTCGTGATCTCCTTTTGAACATTATCAGCTTCATCTGAAAATATTCTTTGATCTTCAGCGATGTTGAGAGAACATTATTGACCATCTTTAAATCTAAATAAATCCAAATATATGTAATAATCCACAGACCAGAGAGCAAAGTTGATTCAGTTTAAACAAGTACTAGGTGAGTTTTTGAGTATGTGGTGGGAGTGAAATGTTCCCTGATATGCACAGTAAGAAAGAAGAATTGGGTAAACAATCTGGTCCTTGCAGTCCGAATCCATGATGTAACAAAATGAAACCTGAAACCTAGAAAAACAAGACAATCTTAAGGACGATGACAAAAGCATAGGCATGGTAGCAACTAAAGCTTAAAAAAAGAGTTTTTCAGAAGTACCAGGCTGAGTACAATTCTGTGGAGTAAAGCTTTCCGGAAAGATGCTGATTTTCTTCTACCAAAGCCAGTTTTCATTGCTACTCATCACTTGTCTCCACGGTATCCTCTCGTCAGCTCTGAGATGTGATGACCAGCACAGACGATGAGAGGCAGAAGTGCTTTGTCAGAGAAAGACTTCGAAGCAGGAAACCAACTTGGCTTTTCAATTAATTCGTTTTTGTCTTTTTTTATCAAGCAGTTAAAAAAAGTTTCACTAGTTTCTGATCCACTTTAAAACTAGAGTCTGTACAGTCAGGACTCCTCAGAGGGAAACCGTTTGCTCACTCATGTGGAACAATGGAAAATTGACAGAGATGAATGGCATGAGACCTCCATTAATATTTAGAGGGAACTTTCTAAAAATACATAGAATGTGCAGTTGAGAAGAGTCTAGCTCTTGAAATAGTTATGGGATTTTTCTACATTAAATCTTTAATTAAGTGCTTTGGAACAGCTCTGATTTAAGGAATTGAGAGAAAAGCAGAAACAGTGAAATATGACTCAAAGGCTTTTCATTTTTACTTTTGAAATTAGTCGTTTAGCTCACACTTTCATCCGAAGCAACGTACAAATGTTGTACAAAATACTAAGTCAAACAACACATTTGAAGGTAGGGTCTGTAAGAAATAAAATGCAAGAACTACCACAGTAGATATGTGAGCGGGAGTCCAACAGGCCCCTCTACTTTTAGGTTCTGGAATCACAGAAGTATCCAGCAGTGAGGTACACACTTGTTTCCAACTCTTCAGTTGTTGTAATATCAAAAGTTAAGATTTTAGAATTAAAAACACAATTACAAAAAAAAAAAAAAAGGGGGCTGCACGGTGGCGCAGTGGTTAGCGCTCTTGCCTCACAGCAAGAAGGCCCCTGGTTCAAGTCCCGGCTGGGGGACATGAAAAACACAACATCAATGGGGACCTTTCTGTGTGGAGTTTGCATGTTCTCCCCGTGCATGCGTGGGTTCTCTCCGGGGTCTCCGGCTTCCTCTCCACCGTCCAAAAACATGCTTCATAGGTTGATTGGTCACTCTAAATTGTCCATAGGTGTGAGTGTGAGAGTGAATGGATGTGTGATTGAGGATATTCTACCCTGCGACAGACTGGCGACCAGTCCAGGACATCCCCTGCCTACGCCCAAGTAGCCAGGATAGGCTCCGGCAACCCCGTGACCCCGAAAGGGAATAAACGGTTAAGAAGATGAGTCTTAAGATGAAAACAGTAAAAATCAGATAAAAAATGCTTTACATTTCTTAAAAAAATGGGCGGAAACTGCAGTAGGCCAAAATAAAATGAAAGGGTTCGAGAGTGCGCTCCTCCTCTTCCTCGTAGCGGCTCGCGCTGGCAGCTGCACTTCCTGGTCCTCCAGGTTGTCTCGGGAAACAAGCGTGCAGGAGACTCACTGTTGTGTCCATATGCTGACGCTTTTAGGTTGCTTTACTTTGCTCAACCAAGCGCTGGTATTAGTCTCCTGCTGCGTCCACTGAGCTCCTGGTCAGCTGGAAAACCTCCTGCCAGCAGTACGCCTCATCCCTGGGCATGCATGGCTGGATGCTCCGCTGTCCCTTCCCGGGCGTGAGCTTCCAGATCGCCAGTCCCGTCTCACTGCATGACCGGGCTGTTGCCCGACCCTCCGTCTCCAAGTCCGCTCCCCCTCGCGTTCTGCGCCCCAAGTCCCAAATTCTGTCTTTTATGCTGAGCAGGTGTGATATAGCACAGCTGAGTGTCATCATGTCCTCAGTCTGTTAAGTCCCAACTCAGTTCAGAAACAACTTAAAAAAATAAAACACAGCAACCAAGCATGCACAAACAGGAAGAAAAGCATAATACCAAACAAGTCCAAAGCATTTCAATAAAACACAATGAGTTGCATGGCTAAACATTTTACTGGACAAATAGACTTTTTATTTCAAGATTCAAAATCAACTTTATTAATCCCCAAAGGGAAATTTAGTTGTAGAAGTTGTAGCAGCCCCACAGAATGAGATAAGAGATAAAATAAATACAAGACACAAAATATACAGGGAAGAAAAGAAAGATATACAGGCGAAAACTGTAGAACTCTCCAAAATGTTATGTACTGTACACACACGTCTACCAGAGGAGTTGTAGAGTCTAATGGCGGATGGCAGGAATGACTTCCTGTACTGTTCCTTAGCACAGCGGGGGCGAATGAGTCTACTGCTAAAGCTGCTTCTCAGTTTGTCCACCTCTTTGTTGAGAGGATGGGAGGGATCGTCCATGATGGTCGGCTGTTCGGCCAGCAGTCTGTCCCCCACCACCTCCTCTAGATTGGCAAGCTTGAAGCCAACAACAGACCCTGCTTTTTTATGAGTTTATCCAGTTGTTGGCGTCCTTTGCTTTGATGCCAGCTCCCCAGGACATTATAGCAAAGAAGATGCTGCTCGCCACGACAGACTGGTAGAACATGTGGAGCATCCTGCTGCAAACACTGAAGGACCTGAGTCTCCTCAGGAAGTAAAGTCTGCTCATGCCCTTCTTGTAGACCACCTCAGTGTCAGTTATTATTGTGGAATTACTGAGCTGAAAGTCTAGCTGAGAGTAAGGCAGGGACCACCAGTAGCCCTTCCTTAGCACAAGATGCCAATGCAAAATGGGACCAATGGACTCCTTTAAGCCTCGTTTCCACTGAGCGGTACGGTCCGCTACGGTCCAGTTTAGGCAATTAAGGTGAGCATTTCCAATCAAAGTTGGACTGGTACGCTGCATGTGGGGTGAAGCTAACAACAACAAGATAGATAGAATGTAGATACAAAGCATTTAATGTTGTTTAAGAGCAGATTCCAGGCGGGGAAGAGGAATACAGCTACTTTCTTGGCGCTTTGTTTTGTCGTAATGATCTTTAGTCAGTCAACTGCTTTCAACAGTAGTTCCACCCCAACCAGCCTGTTCCATTTTTCTGTGGAACTACAACCAATGGGGGCACAAAAATGGTACAATTCGGCTGACTTAACGGGACCATTTTATAATGGAGACACTCAAAATGCTGGACCGCTCAGTTGAAATGTGGCTTAAGTGAGTCCAAGGGTTGTAGCTCTTTCTCACATGATCACACGTCTATCTCAAATCTTAAAAAAGAAAAAGATCGAAATTGATCCAAACTAACTTGTTTTTTTAAATACTTTTATTTTCTCTTCCATTATCTTAAACCTCACAAAAGTTTTAGTTTCCTTGATCCTTTGCAAAAGTTTTTGTTTTTGTTTTTTATGTGTTCATTTAAGATGACAGTAGAAAATTGGACTTGAATATCAGGACTTTAAGCTTTAGCCCCAACTGCCCACACGGATGGATGCATGCTGTCTGGTGGCGAAAAATGGTCAAACCTGTACGACGGTGGCAGGGGGCCCACAGGAAATATTGAGGATGTAGACCTTTCTGTGAACCTGTAGAGTGAAAATGTAGTCTTTATTTATTTTTTTTTCTACGTGAGCTGCGTGTGACAGGTCGTAGCGAACACTTGTATAACATTCTTCTGAGATTCTCAACATCCCTTTCAGAAAAAGAGCCGTGAGGAGAGCTGTGGCGAGGGCAGCGGCGTGGAGATCTTGGAGAATAAGCCTTACGAAGACGGGCCGGGGGGCTCCGGTCAGTATACCCACAAGGTGTACCACATCGGCAAACACATCCCATCCTGGTTCTGTGCCATTCTGCCCCAGGCGGCACTTCGAGTGGAGGAGGAGTCCTGGAACGCCTACCCCTACACACGGACGCGGTGAGGGAGCTCCACCCACAACAACTCATCTGATGTTTGTAAACAACTCTTTTAAAAACAGTTAACAGCAAACAAAACAAATTTCACCCAGAAAGAATCATCAAAATGAAACCACTGATGGAGCTGTTATGATCATTTTTCATTTCTTTAAATCATCAGTTCAGTAGAGGAATCAGAATTTATGGTCTGAGAATTTTCTGTTTGTACCCAGTCGGTCATGACACGGGTTAACAACGACTGCTACCGGTACCGTAGACCCACAGAAAACTGTTGGAAACTGGACTACGGTTGGTGGACGAAGGAAATTAGGAAGTTCTGTCTGTAGGAAAAGAAGAAAGGAAAGGCAGGAGTAAAGGACTGAAGCAGCGTTCACACCAAATGCAATTCGCACGTCAGAAGTGGCCAGTTTCAAGGTCAATGGTACAGACGTGATCTGAGGTCCTGCGGCGCTAATGTCTGACAGCGGCGCCATTGAGTCAGAGTTTAAAAATCTGAGCTCTTGTGAAGTCGCTGTGTTACGTCAACCAATCAGGGACTCAACTTTGGACATGTGATGTTTTCATTATTTCAGTCAGCAGGTAGAATACACATCCCATATGCTGGAGGGGTGCAATAGTTCTTCTCTTGAACTTCCATCCATTTTCTTAGACACAACAGCGGGACTAGAATTACAGTACCGGGACAGTCTCTGAATGGTCTCATGAACTCAAACGTGGAGATGCGATCAGTGGCAGTGTTCGTGTAGAGCCCTTCAAAATAAATAAACCTGATCCCTAAACATCCTCCACAGACACGGCTCCATGCAGCGATTGGTTGGTAGCTCCTCCCACACACGGCCAGGGCAACAAGTTGAACCCATTTTTGGACAGGCGTCGATCAGAAAGAGCGGTGGCCAACGGGAATTTGTTCGTTCGGTGTGGACGTAACCTCAAGCCGCCTTCGTATCAAACGCTACTCGCTCAGCAGGGGCGTCCAGCTTCTGAGTCAATGTACGCAATCAGAAGTCCACAGCGCCAGGTTTCCAGAATTGAAATATCCGACCTTTGGTGAAGAATTTGCAGGGACTCAGCTTCAGTAGGCACATGTTAATGATGTGATCAGTGGGTGGAGTCTAAAACCACACGCAGGATAATCTGAACGTTGACGTTTCTTTCTGTCTGAACCTTTTGACATGTTTCTTATTTGCACCAAGGAAATAACAAAAGGTTCCTCTAATTTTATTCCTATTTGTTTCCTTCTTTGATCAATGTGGGACAGCGAGTCGTCAAACTGGGTCAGAGGGAGATGGACGTAACGGCTATCGTTCAGTCATACAGGATCTGATCCAAAAAGACAGGATTTATGTGGCTGCTATGGACTTTTCAGCTATATCCTCTTGACTATTGGAGAAAAAAGTTGTCCAGTCAAAAATTGTTTAAATCCACCAAAAACTACGATTCCCCTGTACATCTGGGATCATTGGAAAGCCCAACGTCTTCTATACCAAACGGATTCAGCAGTATGCAGTGGTTGTAGGTATGGAGGTTCAGAAATCCTCTCTACAGAGGACACATTTGCATTGCTGGTAGTCAGAAGGTTAAGGATTCAAAAAATGACTTCACTTCCACCCCATTTTTGATTAGAACTATAACCTCATTGAACTCCACCTGTTTTTGGTGTCAAACTGTGGCTTTTGGCTACATCCAACCCAAGTTTGGAGCTTTAGTTCCAGATTATTTTTCCTCTCTAATAATAAAATGTTCCCCTTTTGTGCTGCAGGTATACCTGTCCCTTCGTGGAGAAATTCTCAATAGACATTGAAACGTATTATAAACCGGACACTGGGAATCAAGCAGATGTCTTCAATCTGTCCTCTATTGATAAAAGACAAAGGGTGGTCGGTAAGTTATTCTCCTGTTGTGTCACATGATCTTCATCCTGACTTCAACTCGGATCTCTTCATGAGCATAAGAGGTGAGATTCCCGAGCCTCTGGATGCTAAAATGCACCAGCAAGCAAAAAAGTTAGGCGTTTTCTCCCAACAGACTCAGACTATGGGACTGAATTCATGAAAAAATGAGCACATTAAGCCATGGTCACCCACACGGGGGTGGGACCCGTGGGGTTTCTGTGGGTTTTTGGGTTGTCCGGGTCCGTCGTAGAGAGGAGCCGCTGCATCTTTAGGAAGCACAGGTGTGTTACAGTTTCCTTGAGGCTCGTACGATCGCCTCAAGAGATGTCATGAAAATGAAACGTACCATTGTCATGCGTGTGGTAAGTGTACTGTGAAGCAGCACTAAGGCACTCATTGTGCAGTGTGCAGGATTTTGGGGGAGTTGAAAAAGGAAAAATCTGTACGACACGCCTTCGTCTAACCTACCTTACCATTACTTACCTCGCACTTACACTGGTCTGTCTGCCTTGCATCTCTGCTGCGTTGCGTGAGGAGTCTGTCTGAAGACGGCCGTTAGTTTACATCGTCTCCGCTGCATCTCCGGTCCAACCTCCTCCCCTCATGGCTCCCGGAGGAGTAATTTGTCCTGCTATCCCTGCATCATCCAAACTTTAGTTCAGGCCCCATGCCCTCTCCTTCCTCACACGCGAGGAAAGGACACGGTGTTACCCGCGGTGTTGACGTGCGTAATCAAGTGAGCACGTCACCGCAAATATGAAATAACATTCTATAAGGTTCTATTTAGAAAGTACAAGGAAGTTTTATTCTGAAACCGAACCCGTTTTCTGTTTTTCTGGCTTTTTACAGCAAAATTGAAGGACTGAAAATAGAACTCCTGCGTCAAGCTTGCATTGAAGGGGTCAATGTAAAAATTCCAATTGACTAATGACCGTTCTGTCTTTTTGTGCCATTGCAAAGGAGACGCACCAGTGGAAATTTGTGGCTACTGGTTGTGTAAATGTTTGCTATAATCTGTCGTCGTAGAAAAAAATGAACATTTTCTTTATACGGGTTCACCAAGCGGTCTACGCCCTTGATTTGCGTCCTGATATTATTCGACCGTCTTTTGCCCGCAGACGCCTCGTATCCACCTGTAAGGCCAGCTGGGACTAAAGCCTAAAGCTCCGTCTTTACCTGTTCTTCCTCCCCCCGCAGACCCCATAGACATCGTCAAAGACTACATTCCTCCTCACGAGTACCTGGTGGAGGAGGACCCCAAACTGTACCAGTCGGTTAAAACCAAGCGGGGTCCTCTGTCGGAGGACTGGATTGAGGACATCAACCAGAACCCCAGTCAGACTGCAGTCATGTGTGCCTACAAGCTCTGCAAAGTGGAGTTCAGATATTGGGGCATGCAGTCCAAGATTGAACGTTTCATACATGATGTTGGTGAGTACGAGTCATTGCATCTCAATGAATGTTTCTCTTTTGTGACTTTTAATGGTGTTTCAAGTCCAACTGTAGTTTTTTCTATTGTAAAATCCCTCCCAACTATCCTTTTATTTATCAGAATAAAAAAACCTGGGTTGCTTTTTAATCTCATTAGAAAGTCGCCTCTGAGTTGCTGATGGGCCTGTTGGCTTGGAAGTTAGCCTGTGTTAAAATCCCAGCATTTCTTTCGTTACGCTCTCTCCTGTTAGCTTACAGCTCCTCTCAAAAACAAAACAAAACAAATAAAAAAGGCGAAATCAGAGCTACCCAGCCAGACAGGTTTGAGCCAGACGAGGAAAAAGGAAGACGTTCATGATCGGTTTGTCAGCAACTGGATGCTTCAGAATTGGAGCAGAGAAGGGAGACTTTCGTCACAAACCCGAGGTTTTTCACACTGCAGGTTTTTATCTGATCCAACACGATTTGAACACAGAAATACACAAAAACATAATTTTAATCTTAAATTCTTAAGTATGTCCTCTATCACAAGGAAAATACTACTAGAACACGTTAACACTTGTTCTATCCTAGGCACTTTAACATTGGGAGTTGGGTCATCTAGACCCACTAGACAGTGCTCTGAACCTTTTTTCTTCGATGATTTGTGATCTTCACTGGTGTCCATGGATTACATGAAATCTTTCCACCTTTGTCATAGTAGGGAGAACACGTCAATGTAAGGGGGGGGGGGGTCATCTAAGATAGCACAAGGGTTAAAAACGCTAAAAGAAGCATGATTTTCATTGGTATGGGTCTTTAAACCATTTCCAAAGGTTTCTCCCGTTTTATTTATCACACAATTTTATCTGCAAATTACCTTAAAATACCGGATGACAAAAGAAGGCAGTGAAAAGATCTAAAACAAAAACACATACAGTCCTCTGAAGACGTTAAAGAAAAGATGAAACAAAAGAGTCACAATGTGGAACAGAGAACCGTCCTAAGAGGGAGATGACTCCAAGAAGAACTCATTGAAAGGTCGGGCCTCATGTGACTGAGAGTTCATAATCTCTTCTGGAAAAAACATGGAACTGTGAAGATTCAAGGAGAAAAACTCTGCTGAGGAACAAGAAGATAAAAAAACATCTGGAATATCCCCAAAACCTTCTGACAAACGTTCTGATCAAAACGAGGAAGAAGGTTCTGCAAGGATTGAGTTCTAATAGATCTGGACTCATACTAACAGAAAAAAACTGTCAGACATGGTGGAGGAAGTGTGATGGTGTGGGTCTGCTTTGCAGCTGCATGATCAAAAATGAATTGAGCCTTAAAGTGTTAAAACAGTGGGCTTTTTACTCCCAGGAAACTTAGATTTAGGATTTTGGTTTTCTTGTGTACCATAAAAGGGGGCGGGGTTTAGATTTTTAACATAATACGAGGTGGGTTTCAACAGACTTTCTTGGTTTCTTAGTGAAAATAACAAAACGAAAAATCTATTTAATAATCTACTGGTTATTTTTAGGCGACAAATAAGCTAAAAAAAAAAGGAAAAGAATCACAAATAATTTTAAAAGAAGCATTGGTTTTATTTTTACTAAGCTTTATAACTAATAAATCACAGCAATAGTTTTTAACAGTGTGTCAGTGTTTTCTTTCCATTTTTTTTACCGTAACACTGAGATGAGATTAAAGGAAATCATCCTAAAACGTTAGAGAACAAGCATCAGAAGATTGATGGATAGGGGGGGGGGTGAAAACTCCCAGCAAACGTGTAGTGAACGTGTTGAACGGAAGGGAAAGGTGAGCAGGTAAAAAGCTAAAGCTTAGCAGGTGCAGCAGGTTTCAGGGAGAGGCGCCTGGCTCCAGCAGATAACGGCGCCGTGGATTCATTTCCTGCCAACGTGTGGCCATTTGTTCTTCATCGCTGTGACTTCAGGCAGCCTGTGCCCTCCAAACCCTCGCAGCAGCAACTTTCAGCCTAATGAAGCTGCAGCTGTTCGTGGGTCTCTAACACATCCTCAGGCCCAAAGTGGGCTATCCTCCCACTGAGGGTCACTTTGACCCTTCCAAAAGCAGAAATGTCCCCTGTGCTTGTCAGGAAAAACTCCCCTCAACTTAAATCTGCTTTAATTTAACATCCTAACTGCTGCTGGACTGTTAACTCCACAGCTTTGATTGGATGTGTAAAAAGATGCTGTTTTGTTTGTCTTGTTCTTGTCTGTTTGTTTTCTTTTGATCAATTTTAAGGTTTTAAAAATGTTCGTTTTTGATTGAAGCAAAAATAAAATGACTTTTTTACAGCTCATTATGATCTTTATAGAATCTATTTAATGATGTTTTACAGAAATTATCATTGAAATCATACAGGTTAAATAATAAACATTTTCTGCAAAAAAAATGTGTATCTTGGCTAAAATTGAATAAGTTAAGAAAAAGGTAAACGGGTAGTTATGGGGGGGGGGGGGGGTAAATGTTGGAAATGTTTCTAAAAACAGCACAAAAACTCAGCTCAGATAAATTTGAAATGACTTGAAGAAAATGTAATTTTTATCTTAAACTTTAACTTTTGATAAATAAAAAATCAAAAAAGGGGTAAACATTGGGAAGTAAAGCAAAAAAGCCCTAAAGGCAGAAAATAGTCTATAAAGGAAAAAGATTTTTAAAGTACCGGTAGATAATATATTCTAAATATTATAAACACAGAATAAATTATTAAAAAATAATATTATATGAAGATGAAAATAAGTGAAAGAGCTGAACATCTGTTTTTAGGATCTTTGTGGCTCATGAAAAAACATGTTTCTGCATATTTTTGACTCTTGAATTTTGTTTCCATGAACGCAAACATGCAAAGCAAAATAATAAAAAAAAAGCATAAAACTATAAAAGTGAAACTTAAAGGAGTTGTATGTTTTTGTTTATCAGAGAAAATTTGGATTTTGTGTCCAAAAATGTGCAAAGGAAGAGATCAGAAAAGAGAACAATCGACTGTATATGAGAACTGGACTGAGTGACTCCTCCCCCCCGGCGTTCCAAACAGGAAGTACCCGCAAAATCTCATAGACTGCTATGGAGGAATAAACAGCTGTTACTCAGTCATTCTATTGGTCAGAAGAACCTTTCTTGATCTGATCCTTTTTTAAAATCTTAATAAAACTCAATTTATTTTGCAGTTCAAGTTATCAACTAACAAATCAGATGCCTCATTAAAAGTAGGCGGAGCTTGCTGGACCCACGTCCAACGTTCAAAACGTTTGAAAGATGCACCACTTTCAAGTCTTAAGTCCTTATTGGTTGCCATAGAAACACTGACTCAGACCGGTCGGTTACTGTGGAGGTCTGGCTCCAACATGGCGGCGTCCATATCACAAATAAATGACGGCAGAATTGACTTCATTTGGTTGAAGCTGAAATTGACAGTCAGTGAGTCAGTTCAGTTCTATTGAACTATTGAAAATAGTCGTTTCTGATTCCCTTTCTTTGAAAAAAAATGGATGTTTAAAGTGTGTCTAAAGATTCCGTCTAAACCCGGATCAGATTGCTTTTATCCTAACAGAGAGATCATTTTGAAGGCGTGCAGTGAACCCCTCCCTCTCTGTGCAGGCCTGCGTAAGGTGATGGTTCGAGCCCACAGGCAGGCGTGGTGCTGGCAGGACGAGTGGTACGGTCTGACCATCGAAGACATCCGGCAGCTGGAGCTGGAGACCCAGCTGGCTTTGGCCAAGAAGATGGCCCAGTACAGCCACAGCGAGGAGGGGGCGGGGGAGACCAACGGCCCCTCCGGGGGGCAGGACCCTGAGCAAGGGTCCGGGGTTTCAGGACCGTCTGCAGAGACAGAGGGAGAACGAGCGAAGCTCGGAGACTCACTGGAGACTCGAGGGGAGCTCACCAAGCAGTGGTCCACGTCGTCCAGGTCTTCCAACAGGTCATCAAAGAGAGGAGGTGAGGTTCCGCTCTTCTTCTCTGATTTAAGCGGACTTTAAAAGTGATGAATGTTTTCATTTTTGTTTGTTTTTTTTTTTTGGTTGTTTCTGCAGCCAGTCCGTCTCACCAGAGCATTTCAGAGTGGAGGATGCAGAGCATCGCCCGGGACTCTGATGACAGCACAGATGATGAGTTCTTTGATGCTCACGGTAAAATACCCACAATGCAGCACAAACTCCTTCAGTCATTGTGAGTGTTTGATGTACCCGTATTTTCCGGACTATAAGTCGCCCTTTTTTTCATAGTTTGGCTAGGGGTGCGACTTATACTCCACAGCGACTTATATTAGAAATAAATTGAAATAAATACATTGTTAACCCTTCTGTTATGTTCATTTGTGAGGAACAGAGATGATGTTCCTGGGTCAATTTGATGGATGAGGTATGTTAAGTGTTAAGAGTATGTTAAGTGACTCAGAGAATCAGCAAACTTTTTTTTACAGTAAGATCTTGAAGGCTAAGAACATAATATTCTATTTTCCAATGATTTCATAGATTCAGAAATGCAATAAAAATGACAACTGTTTCTACAAATAAAGGGTGAAACAGAATAAATAAATAGGTTTGAGAAAGAATTACTGTGAAATTATGAGATAAACAGTCTGCTATGATTGTGTCATATGAGGTTGTGAAAGTTATTAGTTCTTGGTCTCAGATTTTGTCAAATAAATTTCCCGTCAGAATGCGACTTATAGTCCAGTGCGACTTATCTGTGTTTTTTTCTACTTTATAATGCATTTTTGGGCTGGTGCGACTTATACTCAGGAGCGACTTATAGTCCGGAAAATACGGTATACATTTTAATGAGAAAGTCTTTGTTTTGCTTTTAAGTTTTTAATTTTAATTTCTTCTCCAGAAGGAGGAGTGTGTTTTCTCACATGCTACCTTCCATATGAAGATCATTTTCTGGGTTTTGTTCTGACACACGCATACATCTCTACATACTTGTTTACAAGTTTTTTCCGAATATTACACGATTCACACTGATTAACACGGCCCTGAAAAGGACTATTTAGGATAACCATTGGTCAAATATCTGGATTTTTTGTTTAGTTAGACATTTCAAATAAATATTGCATATTTTATTCCAAATAAAAGACCCACTCTGTCATCTTTTTCGGATGATTGCATTGAAAATTGCATTTCTGAATATTTCTTTACATCGAGTATCAAGGGCAGACGACCAAAAGGTTGTAAAAGCGCGTTTTTTTGTGGCGCTGGGTGGGCCACAAGCTCCTCTCTCTGCTCCACTCTGACTAGATCCATGTACGTCACGGCTCCTCGTCTTCCGTTTGTCCCTACATTTGGGCTGATTGCCATTCTGCACTTTCTCTCAGAGGCCCTTTCTGACAACGAGGACATCTTCTCAAAGGAGATCACCAAGTGGAGCTCCAACGATCTCATGGACAAAATAGAAACAATGGAGGTGGATGACGCTCCAGGTCAGTTCAGTTCTGTAAATGTTTCAAAGATGAAGGTGCTTCAGTAAAGTCTGTCAGCGTTCATTTAACCTGTATCAAGGTCACACGGCGCTCACTAACGCGCATTCGGTTTGCCACTTCCAATGAGAAGTCCATGTTAGCACACGTAAATGTGCGTTTCGTGCTTCCTTATTCAAAACTCTCGCATTCACACGTAGCTACGCAAGTTTTTACGACAGTTTCCAGCATCTACATGCAAAACGCCCAGGCTGAACTTTGACCTGGCAGTGACGTATGGATATATCTAGCGAACCCAGACCCGGCCACGAGCCTGACGACGTCTGCGTTTTATTTTTCCAAATAAAGATCAACCAAGAGCGGCGTCCGTAGTTATGTGGTCGCTGTATCGGTTTGTTGTGGTGAAGAGAGAGCTGAGCAAAAAAAGCAAAGCCCTCAATTTAACGGTTGATCTCCGTTCCAATTCTCACCTGTGGTCATGAGCTATGGGTCCAAAGAACGAGGTCCCGAATACAAGCGGCTGAAATGAGCTTCCTCCATAGGGGGTGCTCCCTTAGAGATGGGGGGAGGAGCTCGGTCACCCACTGAGAGCTCGGAGTAGAACCGCTTCTCCTCCACATCCAGAGGAGCCAGTCTGGGTGGCTCGGGCATCTAGTCCGGATGCTTCCTGGATGCCTCCCTGGAGAGGTGTTCCGGGCATGTCCCACTGGGCGGAGGCCCCGGGGAATACCCAGGACACGCTTGGATTAGCACTGCTTTGACATTGCGCACCAAGCCTCCTCCGACTGTAGGTGACGGAGATGCTTTAGTCAACAGTAGAAGAAGAAGATAGCCCTCCCTGCTTTCCCAGTGTGAACACCATGGGCTAACCGCACGTTCTTGAACACACCCAGCTTTTATTCACACGGGGGGTTGACCTGTGCGGTTTCGGAGTAGTCCAGGCCCGTGGACGGTCGTACAGAAGAGCGGTTGGATCTTAAGGGGAGGGCTATATTTTTAGAGGAGAACATTGATACAGGGTCTAAGGAGATTTTTTTTCTGTTTAATGCCAGTGCCTGTTTTTTGATTTCACAGGGATATATCAGGAGTCGGCAGAGGAGACGCAGATGGAGGTAAAGTTTTCCACCGTTTCTATCCATGTGTTTTAAGGTCAAACCCAGGAGAGGATCTCCTCTTATGACCTTCCAGTCTGCTCATATTTTGTGGTAGTCCAATCAGAAACTGGATTATTTTTCTTTTAATAACCTTTAATCCAAGAGAAAACACCTTTTCTGGACATGTACAATAATTCAAATACTAATTTTAACTTAATTATTTCAGAAATTCTAAAATAAGAGCTCATATACTTATAAATACATTTTACTATCAGAAGAATGATAAAATGGTAAATGGCGTATACTTGTATAAGTGCTTTTTGGATCAGAAAATATTTTTTGTGTTATAAGAAACAAAATTTGAACATTTTGACTCTATAGACTTCATTTGAATTCATTACAGAATTCCTACAAAGTAAAAGACAAGGAGTTAAACCTGTTGGAGCTTTCTAGTGTTTTCTAAGAAAAGTTGAGTCAAGTTTTTATTTCGAGGTTTTGTAATTGTGATCCGACCCCCGCCCACACTTTTGTCTCGATTATTCAGGAAAAGTCATGTTTGTTTGTAGGTTTTATTTTAAACTCAGACGTTTAGAAGCTCCTTTCTTCTTCCCTGAGCTGTTAGCAATGCTAACTCCCAGCACACTATAGGTCATTTATTTAAGGTGGTGTATAAATATCAAGTGACACACATTTTTATTGTTTATGAATACTTTTGGTACCTCCCCTCCTCAAAAAAAACAAAAAAAAATTAAAAAACCTAGAGCCCCTTCGCATGGTTACGCTTCATTCTATGGTGTTATGTTGGAAGGGAACATGCTATTGCGGTTTCTTTGATCTTTTCCATCTGCCCTTGTTTTTTCTCATTCCTGTTTGGTTCTTATCTGAATGCAGGACTGCTCCTCCCAGCAGTGTCCTCAGCCGTCCAAAACCCACGTCCTCATCCTGGTCCTGCACGGTGGAAACATACTGGACGCGGGCTCTGGTACACAAATGACTCCAACCTTTATTTTCCAGCCATATTATTGTCATTTTATAGGATTCGTATCCTCAAAAAGCAGCTAAGGTGTTGAAAATGATAGTAAAAGACGATAAAGTGTTTGTTCCTCCAGCTCTGAACCTCCAGACGTGTAAATTTCAGGTAGCAGTTTCGCCTCACTCTAGCTGCGGTTACGTGTGCAAAATATCTTTGATCGGATCAAAGACTGAATCAGAGACAAAGAATCAGAATTGAAATGTGTACATGGGCCCAGAAAAACTATCCGATTGTAACAAATCTCTACTAGTATCTAATCTAGTATCTAGTAACTAATCCCTACTGCTAAAAACATCAAGTCACAAAGAAAAGCAGTTTCACTTAAATAACACACTTTAGAATCCAAAAAAAGAAGATCAAAACAAAGTAATCTGACATTCACAAATCACAGATGTAGAGAGGGGATATTACTCTACTCTACTACGCCACACTTTTGGTCGGAACAAATCATCACGACAGCCGCAGAACTCTCTAAAATTCCGGGAATGATCATAGAAGAAGAAATATCGGGTTCCGTTATAAACAAACAAAGCTGCAGCATAGAGAAAGATGTTCTTCTAAACATTATTGTTATGATTATTATTAAGTGCTTTATTCGATCATATATTTTTTTCAATACGTGCTTTTTTTTTTTTATTGGCGGAACGGAGCCAAAAGAAGGGATAGGCTTAGGCTAATACATGCCAACAACAACATTTAGCCATAGGTGTAGTTAAAATCCATGAGGTCAAAGCTGCAATCTGCATCTTGACTGAACATGGAATATGTGGGAATAACATCAACCTTCATTTTTTTCTGGACACGATTGGAAACATGAATTCACATGATTGTTTACAGGGTTTCTCAGGACTGTGCGGCCTTTCTGCATTCAAAAGGCGCCTCCGTCTGCTCACACACCGTCCCAGAGCCGCTCCTCTGCTCGGAGTTCTGGTTCTCTTGAGTCCTGCAGCTCGCTCACGCAGAGCGGGCGGACGGACTGCGGTCCCAAGCCTCCTCCGGAGCGACACCGTAACAAAGCCCCCTCCCCCGCCCGCAAACACGAAGCTACGAGTCCGACTGCTCTGCTCAGAGACCAGCGTCCCAAATGGCGTGTTTACATGACGCATTTTTGTTCTGATCAGGCATTTTCCGCAATTACTCTTGTCCATGTAACCGCAGCTAATGAGAATCTGTAAATTCTCTAAATTGCCCCTAGATGTGTACGTTAACGTAACAGACTGGTGACCTGTTACCCAACAGGATCTCGGTTGGCTCTAGCAACCCAGCGGGTTCTGAGGATGGATTGATCGATAGGTAATGGATGGACATCTCCACCCACCTGAAACGTCTTCCCCTTTGTGTGTTTGCCTGCAGGTGAACAGAGCAGCAAGCAGGCAGACGTGAACACTCTCAGTGGGGCTTTTGAGACCGTGATGAGAGTCCATTATCCCGCAGCGCTGGGCCGCATCGCCATCAGGATGGTCCCTTGTCCCGCTGTGTGCGTCGAAGCCTTCTCACTCGTCTCCAAGTGAGTTGGCAGCCTTTCGCGAACGCTTTTTTTCATCCTGCTGTGCAGACCTAACGCCACGCTTCTCTGATCTGCAGCTTGAGCCCCTACAGCTACGATGAGGGCTGTCTGTCCAGCAGCCAGGACCACATCCCGCTGGCCGCTCTGCCTCTCCTGGCTACTTCTGCTCCACAGTACCAGGACGCCGTGGCGACCGTCATCCTACGAGCCAACCAGGTGTACAGTGACTTCGTCAAGTCTGCAGAAGGAACATCTTTCAATGGCCAGGTAAGTTTTGTGAAGCGTTAGATGTTCTCGGATCTACAGATGCATGCCCGTGTCATTTTTTGTTTTTCTGTTTTGTGCGTCTGTCATAATCAAGGTGTGTGTTATTGGGGACTGTTGTGGAGGCATTCTGGGATTTGACGCCCTGTGTAGCAGCTCCGTGACGGTGTCAGAGAGTCCAAACAGCAGCAGGCGGGGCAGCACCATCAGCGTTCAGGTACCAGACCGTCAAACCAACCTGAGAAAAATCAAAGGTTTCATCATTTTCTGCTGATGGCGCAAAAAGGCCACAAGAAAAATGTGTGCAAAAGTATTTGCTTTATACCAAACTATGTAAAGAAAGCGTATTACATGGAAAAGAAAAATGAATAATGCTTAAAATAGTCATTAAACTTTAAATAAAATGTAGACGGCTAAAAAAGAAGCTTCTTTTTTGTTTTGGTCGCAGTAAATCCTGTAATTTCTTCAAACACCTTTTCCTAGACCACTAAAAAAACAATCCAGAAAAATACTAAAATATTTAGAATTATTTTTACTTGTTTAACTATACACATAAAAGTTAATGATCTTAAATGAAAGTGCAAAGAAGCTTAAAAATGCCAACCTACTTCTGATCATTTAAATCTAAGTTCAACAACAAATTATTTAGAAAAAGTAAATCTGACTCTGAACAACAAAGAAGTGCTTTATTGTGAAAGCAGAAAATTGGGAGAAATTTTCTGTACATTTTTCTTTTATTTTGACATATTTGGGACCTATTTAATGCAATCAAAACAAAACTAAAAACTAGCCAGCCCTCCTTAAAAAAAAACCTTTTGGACACCACTACAGCTTCAAATGCCCCTACAAGTGAAGCAGGGAAGCAATTCAGATTTGGCCAAGGGACTCCGATAAGTCAGAAAACTTGATTCACTTTGGTGAGTAATTGATTAGAACTTGAGTCAGGAAAAGAAATCGAGTTTATCATCGTTAGAACGGGAGACACGGCTCAGAGGAGATTGATTGATGAAGAACACGATGCACTGTTTGAAAAGAGAAAGCATACAAAATTCCACTTTAAAAAAATCCACTAGACTGCAAAAGGTGATCTGTGATAAAGCAAGGAACGACTGGATAGACATGTACATAAATATACATTTTGTGATTACTCTGAGTCATAAACAGACAGATTTGCTCGTGTACATGCCAGACAAGACGGGTTGTTTTTGTTCTCAGGACACAGATCTTCTCTCGCCCGGCATCGTCATAAACAGCATCTCGCCGTCACTCGAAGGAAGTCGCCATCTCAGCCGCAGCAACATCGACATCCCCCGCTGTTTAGGGCCAGACGACCCCAAAACCCAACTCCCACGCAAGCGCAGCGACTTGTCCACGTACGAGCTGGACACCATCAAGCACCACCAGGCCTTCCTCTCCAGGTGAGACGCAGGGACGGACGCAGGCGTCTGCGACCGGCTCACTTTACAGAAATCTGACTACTTCCTGTTTGAGCAGTCTTCACTCCAGCGTCATCCACGGGGAACCCGGATCGCGGCGCTCCAGCAACAGCACCATGTTGGAAGGAGGCTCCCTGGGAAAGTTCGACTTTGAGGTGACGGACTTCTTCCTGTTCGGCTCTCCTCTGGGTCTGGTGCTGGCACTGAGGAAGACTGTGGTGCCCTCTTTAGATGGTGAGAGACCTGCTATGCTTTTGCTGATGGTGGTGAGGTGGCTTTCTGCGGGACTGGCTGTTCCCGGCAGCTACATGTCAGTGACTTCCGAGGGGTCAGAGGTCACTGACATGCTAATTACTGTAGTGTTTGCTGTTTTGCTGTTATATATGAGAAACAGGGATTGTTTTTTTTGGCTCTGAGTCAATTTTCGGAGTACCAAGTCCCAATCCAATACACATAAAAAAAGAACAAATGTAATAAAGAGATCCATGTTTTTATTTTCTTTTAACCTTCTTTTATCATTGAACTTCGGTGGCCCTGAAGTGAAAACCACAAACAACAAATCAGTCGACACAAAAACATACTAAAGATTAATCAAAACGAAAAACACTAAAGCAAAAATGAAAACATGACATTTTAGAAATCAAAACAAAATTCCAGAAGCTAAAAACACATTTACTAAAAAATGAAGCAAAATAAAAATGAAACGCTTTGGAAATGTCAATGAAATCTTAAAAAATGACACAAAAGCAGAACCCAGAAACGGTAAGTACTATGGGGCATCACTGATTAGATGATGACATCACTTCATGTTAAATAACTTCCTGCTGAAAAGGTGAACAAACATCCTCCTCCAATCAGTGATGTCCTATCATACCTACCTTTTCTAGTTTCTTCCTTTGTTTCATTTTTTTACATTTCAGATTTTAAGAATCTATAGGGTCATCAGTCCAGAGGAATGGAGAATGTGGAGAAGAAGCGAGTGCAGGCAGGTTGGAATGGGGGGAGAAAAGTAAGTCTCCGCTCAAATGAAAGGAAAGAGCAGCCATGTTGTTCAGCTGAGAGACAGCGGTTCTGAGGAAAAGACAGGAAGCAGAGCTGCAGGTAGCAGAGATGAAGATGCTGAGGTTCTCTTTGGGAGGGACCAGGATGGATCAGGCATGAAGACATCAGAGGGACGGCCCATGTTGGAGGTTTTGGAGATAAAAGTCAGAATGAGATGGTTCAGACATGTCCAGAGGAGAGACGGTGGAAGGAAGCCGAGTCTAGAGCTGCCAGAGGTCCAGAGGAAGACCGAGGAGGAGGAGGAGGATTCTGGATGACATGAAGGTAGCTGCTGTTGGAGGAGAGGATGCAGAGGACAGGGTTAGATGGAGGAAGCTGATTGGCTGTGAGGGAAAAGGTTAAAGGAAAAGAAGATTTTGATTTCTGGAAATTACTTTTTTTTACCAAAATGTTTTTGTTTGTATTTTTATATCTTTTGCTGCACGTGATACCGAAGTGCCCGTAGGATGTGCACACAAACTACTCTCTGATTGACTAGTTCCTTCATTTCCAACAGTCAGGCTGCAGCAATTTAGAACTCCTTGAGCAGTCCGCAGGATTTGGAGGAGTTGAAAAACAGAAAAAAAATCGACTTTCACAGCTCATTTTCCTATCCTGAAGTAAGACGACTGGATCTGTGAGGCTCCGCCTTTTTCCCCTTGTGGGTGCCGCCCATTTCGTGACATCATCCTAGACCTGGCCTCGGCAGCGCGTCTGCGTTTCTCCCACAAAAACAAACAAAATCCCAACTTTTGCAAAGATGGATGTGCATAGTGTGCATAGAAAATGAAATCCGATCACCGTTTGCTCCGTAGAGAAAGTGTGCGTGTGGGGGGAGGGGCTGGCAGCGCTTTGTGATGTCAGGATGTGGATTGGGAGGGGCTGGTGCTCAGAGCACAGGTTTTTTTAGAGGAACGCTCAGAAATACGTGAACGGATCAAAATACCACTCTGGGGTTTTTTAATGAGGAAATGTTATAATACACTACATGATATAGACCCTTTAAATTGGGGTAATGTGTATCAACATCTGTCGTCTAATGGCAGGTAACAACAAAAGACAAGTACACACACTGCAAACAAACAAAAGTAAAAGCCCATGCAACATACAACAGCACAGAGGAGACATGAGCATAAAACTTTAACGATTGCATTAAAAAACTAAAACTAAAATACTATTGAATTGATGCACCTGAAGGATCACTGTGAATAAAATGAAGATGTCTGGTGTGTTTTTGCTTTAAAACTGCCTCAGATCCTCTATAATTTTCCAGTATTTCAGTAAGTGCAGTCCTGCCTTTATGTTTTTGTTTCTGCCTCAGTGTCGGCTCTCCGGCCAGCCTGTCAGCAGGTTTATAACTTGTTCCATCCGGCCGACCCGTCCGCGTCCCGCCTGGAGCCTCTGCTGGACAAAAGGTTTTACCTGCTGCCTCCCTTCAGCATCCCCCGGTACCAGCGCTTCCCCCTGGGAGACGGTCACTCGGCGCTCCTGGGTGAGGCCTCGTGCCCAAGCTGGCGTGGGAGAGCAACACAAACCGCTCGACTGCCGCAACTTTCTCTGTTTTTGCAGTGGAGACGGTGCAGAGTAACCCTCAGCTTCTGACGGAGTCTGGCAGCACGGCATCCCACCGCTGCCAGGAGACCACCGTCAGTGAGACCTCCATCGCTGTCCCCGTCCTCAACTGGCAAACATCACATCTCCACGCTGAGAGTGCGACCAGATGCTTTCCTCACTTTATTCTGATCTATTGGGTTTACTCATAGCTTTCAAACCTTTTCCTCTAAGCAGCCTTTTCTGAAGTGGTTTAAGCATCACTTCTCCTGACCTGCTGAAAGGAAAATCCTTCTTTGGTCTTTTTCTGCTTTAAAATAACCGCTCTTTCCTTTTGAAGAGGGGGGAACTTCAGCTTATTCCTTTGGTTTGACGTTTAATCCACGACTTTAAAATCTAAAGTCTGATATTCTCATCACTTTATTTGGGTTTGTCAATTTTAAAACAGAAACATAAACCTCATTATTTTAGGGAAATGTTGTGCTTCGTTAAATTAATTATAGTTATATTTCGGATTATTATGAGGTATTTTATGTCCCTTCAAATTAAAATGATTTTTCCATTCAGAAAATACATCTGTTGTTAAAATACATTTAATTATAAACAAATTAAGTGTAAAGTTTCTTTCATGACTTTTTTAATAGTAGAGGTTTTTGTATAAAAAAAAGGAAAATCTTTTACATTGAGAGATCAGCCGAAGAACATAAGGCGTTGATGTTGAGAAAACAGGTGTTCCAAATGTACGGTGGCCCTGAAGTGCAAATGACGCAAAGATCACAGCAACAATCCAAAAATCTAAACAAAAAATTAAAAAAGAAACATCATTACATTTCAGAAATTTCATTTAGAATTATAAAACATAAAGAAAACAATTTGGAAAACAGTATGTTTGATGTCATCATCCAGATTTTCTCTGACAGGATATTTCTTTAAGCTTCTGGCCACGCCCACTGCAAACGGTCTGTGATTGATCAGTTAAGTCTTTACTGGAATTCAGACTAAACACCCGTCTGCGTTCCCTCTTCTTCAAAGCTTAAATTATACCGTTACTCGTTTCTCATTTTGTTTTTTTTTGTTTTTTAATTTCATTTTGATTTCTTAGAATAACTTTTGTTCACCAAAACCCCTTTTTAATTTTAAATTCAAAGTGTAATTTTTGCTCAAAATTGTTGTGATCTTTAACATGATTTGTGATTTGGACTTCAGGGCCACCGTACAAATCTCCATCGTCTGTCTCTGCAGCTGAAACGTCTCACATCTCCGTCGACGGTCCGAGTCCGTCTTCCGCATCTCCTGGCTTTCCTCACCTTCGCTGCACCCGCAGATCCAGCGAGGCCAGCATCGCCAGCCAGGTGTCGGGTCAAGCCGACTCCTACACGGCCTCCAACATCGCCACCAGTAAGCCGCTGACCTCTGACCCCTCTAACTGCTGATCCAAGTTCTGTCGTGTTGTGTGTTGACCTTCTCGCTTGAAAACGTTCCCCCAGCAAACAAATGTGAGGCGAGGTGCGGCAAAAGGCCCAACCTGCTGTCGCAGCTGCCTCTGCCCTACAATAAGTTCGTCCGTCGGAGCTCAACCACGCGCATCCACGTCCGGCGCGTGTTCCCGAGACCCAGCAGCGCGGAATCGGAGCACAGCTCAGACCTGAGCTCCGAAATGACCTCTGACATGACCTCAGAGCTCACCGATATCACCTCTGACTTCACAAGCGTCGCTTCCACAGCCCCCTCCCCCAGGGTGCTCGTAAGCGTAGAGCAAGGTACTCTGGGAGCTGTAGTAGGAAAACACGAGGAAGAGATTTTTTTAGGACGTGTCCTTGCTTCCTGTCGTCCATCCTTCCATACGACTTCTTCTCTCCCGGTCATCTTCAGTAGTGCAGATTCCGCAGATCCAAACCTCCCTAGTGCAACCACTTTCCTTTTAAGACCCACTCTGAAGAAACAGTGTTTCTGGTGTTTTTAACGTGACCTTGTAGCATTTTTCTTATGTTGTTGAACATAAGTAAGGGTTGATGGCTGACGAAGTGTGCGTTATCACTTTTTAACGCAAGCCATGGAAGCCTAAACCGTCCGACGCGAAGTGCGTTAAAAAGTAATAACGCACACTTCGAAGGCCATTAACCTTATACCATGGTCACTTACAAAAGCAATACATATTTACCAGATTTTAGTCCGTAATTCTTGTTTTTTTTTCCGATTTGGATCGTTTTTCTCACAAAAAGCGGACTATTTGTTACGTGATGCGGAGAAAGTTCTCTTACCGCTTGTTTTTGTCCAGATGATGAAGCTAAAGGTTGTTTTAAAGAAGCCGGCGCAGTGATACAAAACATTTGCTAGGTGACTGGAACTTCTTTTTCACCGTGTGGTTATCAGGTTTTAACGCACACCCAGCAGCCAATCAGAATCGAGTATTCACCTGGACCATTGTATAAGTAGATATAATGAAGGTTGAAATTGCATTTCTGCGTTTGTTTGTTATTTATTTCAAATAGCGGTGAAATCTGGAGCGACAAAAACGTGCCCTTTGAAAAAGATCTTATTTGTGATGTAGAAAATGTGCGGGGCGGAGCCACAAACTCCCTCCCCTCAGGGACGGCGAGGGTAAGGGGGCGGCGTTGTATGGAGTTAATTCAGTCTCAATAATCTGAAATGCAAACAAACTTTCACAAATACACACGCTCTGATTCACAACTATATTTTTATGCAAACATGTCATATAAATTCACAAATCCACACGAAGTGTTTCACAAATGCACACAAACCGTTTAACAAACATAATATTGAGTGTAATATAAAGTCACAGATCATACAAATTCCAGAATGTGTTTTTACGAAACGCCTCTCATTATTGAATCTCTCTGTATTCGTGAGAGAAATGCGTGTGGTGATAATATTGAGACTCTTCTAAATCAGGGTGTTTGTGCGCATTTCTGATTATTGAGACTGAATTAACTCCATAGGGTGGCTCCACACCAAGCTCCGCCCAGAACTCAAGAATGCCGCTCTGTAGAAACTATGTTCCAGAAAACAACCCAGGTTTTTAGATTTTGGCTAAAAACGGCATCATCATAATTAAAAGACTGCTTTGAAAAGAGATCGGATTTGTAAAGAAATGTTCTCTCCTGCAGTCGCATGTCGTTGGTGGGGCGTTAAGAGGATGGACTACGCTCTGTACTGTCCGGACGCCCTGACGGCGTTTCCCACCGTGGCGCTGCCTCACCTCTTCCACGCCTCCTACTGGGAGTCCACAGACGTCGTGTCCTTCCTGCTCAGACAGGTTTGTAGAAGCTGCCCAAAGCAGGCAAAGTGTTTTTTTTTTATATTCATTTTGATTTGATTACAGACAGTTTTTGTAAAGAAAAGAATGTTTGTAGTGTACATCTGACTGGGCAATTACTGAAATAATGCTGTATTTTGGCTTGAAGTGTGGTTCAAAATCCTAAATATTATTTGTCCCTGTTGTCAATATTTTCCTTCTTTTCAAGTTATTAGTCATTTATAGTTTATGCCACTATTTTTTTCAACCACTTATTATTTTAAATGTGTTAATCAATTACATTTTAGTAGAGGTTGGCTTTGATTGATGCGATCAAATATACAATTATTATAGAAAAAAAATTAAAAGTTAGATTTTAGATATTGCTCAGAAATTGTCATGATTGACGATGTCAAATCTTTGATACCAGACTTTTCTTTTTCTTACTTTATTTGCCTTTTTATTTAAACATCCGTTCCCTCTTTCAACAAATAATTTTCAAGTTTACTCATTTATGTAAAAAATGGTTACAGTTTCCATTAGATAAATATTACTATTCCTTAATGTTTTTGAGTATTTGTTTTCACATATTTGAAATCATAACTATGTTTTTGATGTTGATTTGGTGTTAAAAAACAAAATAAAATCAAGGATATTTTTACAGCTCAGAATGCATGTTGGGATTTAGTAACAGTAGCGTTCTTCATAATGACGCTAAACAGATGAAACCTTTTCATCTATTTTCAAAGCGTTTCCAGTGGTCTTTAAATTATGATTATGCCGTTTTTGTTTTTTTTACCAAACTCAAAAAAAAAATGGTGATCAATGTCGGAGTCGATCCAGATTCCAGCTCAGATGAGGAAAACAACGTTCATGGATCTATTTGTCTGACAGTGGATGCATCAGAAATGGAGCGGAGCAGCGAGGTGGTGATCCGCCCAGCGTATTTTCTACGTCACAAATACGATCTTTTTCAAACAGCATTTTTTCATCTGCTCCCGATTCACAACAGTTAGAATAAAGAAATACTCAGAAGCTCAAATCTGAGCTTAATTTTCTTTATATATGTCCTCCATCGTGATGAAAATGCCACAAGAACATGTGAAAAAAACAAAAGCAAAACACAATTTTCACCAGAGTTTAAGGAAAAATATGAAGTTGGTTTATAACCAGAAATCAAAAGGGAATGTTAAACACCACATTTTAATGCAGATAACTCAACACATTTCTGGTATTTAATTTTATTTATTTGAACTTAAACTATAAAAAGGCAGATATTTAAACAGTGATCTAGAGTTGACCGTTATCCGATCTTGACTGATGCAGGTGATGAGACATGAAAACTCCAGCATTTTGGAGCTGGACGGTAAAGAAGTGTCTGAATTCACTCCCTCCAAACCTCGGGAAAAGTGGCTTCGTAAGAGAACGCACGTCAAAATACGGGTGAGAAGGGACGTATTGTCCTGTAATGTTCAAACGACGCTCTGAACCGCAGCTCGGGTATGATTTCCTGTTGTCTTCTGTTAAGAACGTCACAGCCAACCACCGTGTGAACGACGCCGTGTTCACAGAGGACGGCGCTCAGGCTGTGATGGGACGTTTCATGTACGGACCTCTGGACATGGTGACCCTTACCGGGGAGAAGGTAGGATAGCATAAAAATAAGCCGATACTTTCTGTGAAAACACAAAAAAACGTGGATACAGTAAGAAATGGAGCTAAAAAAGTATGAATCAAGAAAAATGTCTTTTGGTATCATATTCTGTCCAAAGATGACGTTAAATTTACCATTTTTTTCTAGAGTATAAGTCTCTCTGGAGTATAAGTCGCACTTTTAAAATTATAAACAAATTCTCCAAGCCCGGCGTAACCAACACGATTTATGCGTCAAATTCGCATCCGTTTCCTCTTTTGATGTGCGTCAATTTTAATGTTAAATGCTTGTCCTAAATTACATTCAAAAACTAGACACTCCCATTGCGTGTGGAGAAGCTACATGGAGGCTTTGACTGTATATCTCATATATAATGCACGGAAAATAAAGATAATGTGGAGAGATTAAGACTTTATTTTAAAGAGCTCTACAAAAGCGTCGACTATCACGTCTCCACGTCTAGGTTCATGAGATCATTCCGTCTTTTTTTTTTCTCACAGCGATCGTTACCTTCTATACTGCAGGAGCTGCACCTGAATGACGGCGTACTTGGCTGCTTTTCCGTCTCTAAGGCCGCATTTACACTGCATGGTTCAAGTGACCCAATTCCGATTTTTTCCTCTCATGGCACAGATCGGATATGACCAGTGAACGTGTAAGCAGGACAAAAGCGCATGGATTCCGATTTTCTCAGATCGGATTCAGGCCTCATTCATATGTGGAAATAAATCGGATACATGCATTTTTAGTGTGCCATGTAAGCAGACAAATCGGATATTCCCCAGTAAATGCGAGTCGTACGTCAGTGACGTCAACTCAGACACCACCAACTGAGATCACATGACTTATTCAGGTTCTTTTGTGCGCTGGTTTTGCTGTTCGAGGACAGCTGGAGCCCCATCAGTGTGTTACCTTTCAGCCTCAGGCTTCAGACCGTAGTCGGAAACCGCTGTTATTTCCAGTCCGGTCCCGGTCGGGACGCAAACAGTAACTAATCAAGCGGGACACCGTTGCTCTGGAACAGGCTAGAAGCCCTTTATTTCTTTCCGTGGATCAAACTGTACAGCACGTCTGCAAACACTTCCTCATTCAAAATTCAGAGAGAGCACATAAGACGGCCGAGCAGCCCTCCTTTATCCTCTCCCGCGCATCCCCTCAGGAGCGCCCTTACGTTGCTGTGTTGCCTCCATGACAACCACAGTCAAACACAAAAAGAAACAACACAAAAAAAAGGGGGGGGGGAATTGCCATGCTAAACGTTTGCCGTTTGGACCAACATGCATCTTCTAAATGTGCTTTTATTACTGTTGTGATTATTGTTAAGGGCCTGCACGCACATAATTTTTTAAATCCGTGCTCAGTGCTCAGGTAAGCGGAAGGCGGAAATGCTGCTACGTTGCGTAGTCCTCATAACGTCCACGTTTGATAGTTTCAGCATTGTATAGTGTAAATGCAAAAATTGGATAAGGGTCGCTTTTAAAAGATGATGTAAGTGGGTCGTCAAAACAATCGGATATAGTCAGAAAATCGGATTTGGGCATTTAGACCTGCAGTGTAAAGGCGGCTTAAGTGACTCCTTCTTCTCTTTCTCCTTCTTCTATGTTGCTGTCAGCAGCAAATACTAATACATGCACCTACAGTGCCCTCTAGTGGTTGTTAGTAAGAAACAAAGACTATAGGGCAACTGGTGGGAAAGTAATAAAATAATATATTAATCTATTTATGTTTAAATATCACAAATAAGTTACCCCAGGCCCATCTTTGGAAAAAAACGCGACTTACCGTAATTCCCGGACTATAAGCCAAAGGCAGCCGCCGTGTACGTATTTTTCGGACTCAGTGCATGGTTTGAATTCTCTATCCAACTCCAAGCAACAAGGTATTTATTTTTCAACACACCTCTAAGCAGCCAAACAGCATCACCAACAGGTTTGGAAAAGCCGGTCAGCTGCGTGACGGAGAGAACAGCGCATGCTCAGGAGGGAATTTACCTCAGAGTCACAGTGACACTAGCCTATCTATTAGCAGCTCCGTAATATACGAGATGATCTTTTAAACGAACGTTTATTATTGTTTTGTTATGATTATTATGAAGTGCCTGTTCGCTCATCATTTTATTTTTAATCTGTGTGCACATGATCCACATGATCGTTTTTACAGTTTCTAAGAACTGAGCGGAATTTTGCATTGAAAAGCTCACAGCCTCCGTGTGAGCTGGAGACATGTTCTCCTGCTGCTCGATCACATTGAGCTGCGGGGCCGATGGCAGTCTGATGGCTCCCACACGTAACAACTCATCCGCCCCTCATCCACAAAACGTTCAGTATTAAGTCCGATTGCTCTGCACAGACACGATTTTCTCCGTCCACCGGCGCAACGGGGACGAAGCGCTCCTCCTTGGCCAGAGGTGTTGGAGAAGATAGGAAGGGGAGACAAAGAGCGCGCTTGGCGAGCGCGGAGTGCAGAGGCGTCCGCGAAGCAACAGTGTTTGTTGTGGAAGGAAACTTCTGACGAACGCGCCGCGCTGAGGCGCTGGTATCGCGCTGAGGCACGCGCTTTTCAGTCGGCACTGCTTTATTTTACTGGTGTTTTTTTAACCAGCCCTGTTACTCCCATAACACTGCCGCGACACAAGCGGAAGGAGAGCTGTTCCCGTTCACCCCTCCATCCACTGCTGCTACTTGCTCATTCTTAAACACGTACAACAGTGTGGCGAGCCGGGCGTTGGCCCCGCCTCTAGCTCCTAAGACTCATGATCGCGGATGTAAATTTCCTCATCATAACTGAGGGATGTAATGTTGATTATATGGTTACTGTTTGAATTTTATGTATGATACCTAGATTGTCAATAAGTAAAAAAAAAAACCACAAAAAAAATAAAATCAAAAAAACCATTACTGAGGAACTTGTGAACATGCTATTTGGCAGATGTGGGTGTACACAAATACATGATCCTGAGGCAAGGCTGACTCCTCTCACAGTGTGCTAATGAATCACACTGGCTCTGAGTGTCAGGACGTGCTTTGTCAGAATGACCATGTTGCCTAATACATGCGACGTCTACTGTAATGCGTCTTGTGTATGTATAAAAGTAGTTAAACACGTGAAAACGGGTAGGTGCGGCTTGTAATCAGGTGTGCTCCATAGGCCGGAATTTACAGTATACTCTGGAAAATTTGGTAGTTAAATTCATTCTAATTCATTTATAAACGGTGAAATATACCAACTTTACATTCTCTGTGTCCAAAAAAACTACAAACTGAAGTCTTTTATAACTATCTAAAAAAATCAATCTACTTGTTGGTGTTTGTTATCTGAAATGTTTCTTAAATTTAAAAAAAATATGTTTGACTTTTCAATCCGTCTGGCCAAATGTATCTGCCACCTGACCACATTTATGGAGATTTCTCACCGTTTTAGAGGCTGAATAAGGAAATCTCTGTTTTTTGTCCTTTTCCTGCAGATTGACATCCACATCATGACCCAGCCCCCCTCTGGGGAGTGGGTATTCTTCCACACGGAGCTCACTAGCAGCAGCGGCCGCGTCTCCTATGTAATCCCTGAGAGTAAGAGGCTGGGTATCGGAGTCTATCCGGTCAAAATGGTGGTCAGGTGTGGAGAATTGAAATCCCTCTGCTTAAGGACGTGGTCACATGCACCAGTACCGATCAACCCCCCCACCACCAATGCTGCAGGTTTTTGGGGTTGTCCGTAGACGGGCTGCATCTTAAGGGGAGCGCAGATGTGTCCTGCAGTCCCCTTAAGAAAGTGTTTTTCAACCTTTTTTGAGCCAAGTTACACTTTCCCCTAGACAAAAATCCAGACTCTATAGTCTGTACTGATGTACAGTCCCTCCAAGATCTCACAAGATTTTTTTGTAATACTTAAGGCAGAAAAAAGCAGGATAGTTGCTGCTGTTTTTCATATATGTGATAGTGTTCATTAATAACGTTCAACTAAATTAGTTTGTCCAGGTAGTTGTTTTTCCTACTTCCTTATTACCAAACAATTGTATGTAATCTCACAAAAACCACATGAGAACAATAATATGTTCTTTTTCAACAGTGATTTATTTTTAAATATGTTATATAATCACAACATTCGTGCTCAATTTTACACAATAAAGACCAACATTTCATGCATGTTTGGGTTCAATTGTAAATACACGTGGAGGCCTTAAATGCGCATATATGTGCGTTTACCAAGGCGTTTCAGTGGAAGTGGTCGCTTGAAGCCGCGTAACTGAGTCCAATGTGAGCGCAACTTCAGAGTGGATACTGCTAAAAATGTTTGGAGCACGCAGATAGTACATGTTTTCCCGCTGGCATGCTGCAGGCGACGGGTCGTAGTGAACATATACAACACATAAGGAGGAGTAAGGGGAAAGTAGGGGAGACGCAGATCCTACGCCCCTAGATCCTACTCAAGGAGACCGTTAGTGCTGTTCACGTGATACGTGCACGCTCCTTCCTGCAGCCTGACTTTAAGAAATGAGGAAATACAAGTTCAGCATTTGTGCGCCAGTGCTTGTATCTGACTTATAACTAATGTGTGGCATAAGTGTGCTCAACGTCCGTTATCCTTACTAAAACTTCACGATACACATGACACACGCACAAAAATGGTATATTCCATTTTTATGACGTCCCTTAAGGTGGCCATACGAGCTTAGGGGAACTGCGAGATGCTCCTGTGCCCCCCTTAAGATGCAGCCGCTCTTCTAAGACCCTCCACGAACCCGGACGACCCAAAAACCCGCAGCACCCGTTTGAGTCGATCCCGTACGGGTGCGGGTGACTTTTTTCTTCTTCTGTTGTCGTATTCGTTCTGACCTCCTTCTTCGCACTTCCACAGGGGGGACCACACGTTTGCAGACAGCTATCTCACCGTTGTGCCAAAAGGAACAGAGTTTGTCGTCTTCAGTATTGACGGCTCTTTCGCCGCCAGCGTGTCAATCATGGGGAGCGACCCAAAAGTCCGAGCCGGAGCGGTGGACGTGGTCAGGTAAAGACAGCTGAAACACAGGAGTCCGACCTGCAGCTGGAAACAGTTTTTCACTCTGGGCTCTAACTCAGGTACTGGCAGGACTTGGGTTACCTGATCGTTTACATCACGGGACGTCCCGACATGCAGAAGCAGCGGGTGGTGGCCTGGCTCTCCCAGCACAACTTCCCTCACGGGGTTGTGTCCTTCTGCGACGGGTTGGTCCACGACCCCCTCAGACACAAGGCCAACTTTCTGAAATCCCTCATCAGTGAGGTGAGGCTGGAATCCGGAGCGGCGCTCCAACAGAACTCTGTGATTGGGTGAAAACTGACCTGGCTGTGTCGCATTAGGCCCACATGAGGATCTGCGCAGCCTACGGCTCCAGCAAGGACATCTCTGTCTACACCTCCATCGGCCTGCCCCCCTCCCAGATCTACATCGTGGGACGGCCCACAAAGAAGATGCAGCATCAGTGTCAGGTCAGACATGCTAAAAAAAAAAAAAGTTCTGCAGAAAATTCTGAGTCTGTGGAGAGAAAATGTTTGATTTCCGCACACGTTAGCATGTAGTTTATCTGTCGGTTTACATGCAAACCATCTCCCAGTTCCTAAACTTCAAGAACGTGTTTGTTGGATTTATTTCCTCCTCCTTTTCTCTGTAGTGTCAGGACTTTAGCAGGAAAACACACAGAAGTCCTAAAAAACTTTACTCGTTCAATCAAAGCAGCTAGCATGATTTTAGCTGCTAAGTGGACCAACACGAGTTGTTTCCAGTTTTAGGAAGAGGGTTGAAATGCTGGAGTTATTTTTAATTGACTTCCTCTGGATTTAAAATGTTTGTGAAGTTGGTCAAATCCCGTTTGTTCCAGTTCATTCCAGACGGCTACGCTAACCACCTAGCCCAGCTGGAGTACAACCAGAGGTCTCGGCCCGCCAAGCCCGGGAGCGCCCGCATGGTCCTCCGCAAAGGCAGCTTCGCTTTGGGTGCAGGCGGAGGAGACTTCCTGCGAAAACGCAACCACATCTTTCGCACCATCACCTCTCAGCAACCCGGGGGGACGGGCTCCGGCCCCGCCAACCAGCCGGGCCGGACTGAGCGCACGCTGAGCCAGTGCGAAGGCGAGCGGGAACGAGGGATCGCGGCGGCAACCCAAAGGAGCATGAGTATCGCAGCGGGGTGCTGGGGTCGAAGCGGGAGCACCAAGGAGGCCAGTGGAGAGATACTGGGCTCCAAATGAGACTCAGCCTGAAGGGCTTTGAACTGCGGACCAGATGCAGGAGGGGGACCCGGATCTGCAGGAGGACTAACCAGACCAAGTCTGTTTTAGAGAACAAAACATCTGTGTAGCATGACGACAATTTTACAGTAATACTTTTATAGGATGCATTACTATAGTATTTAAAAGTGGAGAGAATCGAATTATTGTCAGCCTTAAAATGTATTTAGTGTAAAGGAATCCCCACCTTCACCTCTGTGAACACCGTCCATCCATCTGCAGTCATGAGCTCAGGACAAACCACCGACTCGCAGCCAGAAAAAGTCCAGGAGGTCAAAAGGTCGGTTCATCCAACTTAACAAAACGGAGGTCAAAGGAAAAATGGGGCAGATACAATGAGGACGTCATGAAACAAACAAAACAGGTCTAATGCTTGGGATGTTTTTTGTGTTTCAACTGAAATTGTAAAAGAGAATGTTTAGAATTTATAAGTCTATAAAATGTAAAAGACAAAAATCCAAAAGAGATTTAGTTTCTAAAGACATTTTAAACAGATTTCCCCATTTCTTTTACCTAACGATTGTTTTTGTTTATTTGGGTTTATATTTAAATCCCTAAACAGATGTCTTCTACAATTTACACAATCTATAAGTAAAAATAATCAGGTCAGATATAAACGTCTCACTCTGATCCTCTTTAGAGCCATTTTCCAACCGTTTGTTTCATTATCATGCTGCTGTTTTTAGCCAAGATGTAAAATCCTGGCTTGTTTTCTGGGACATAGTTTCTGCAGAGCGGCAGGAGTTCATTTGGACTTGTGAGTGAGACTGTTTGCACTGAGTAGGCCCACCCCTACTTCCCATCATCCATCTGTTTACACGTTCTCTTACTAGCTTACAGCCACTCACAAGTCCAAAGTAACATTAGGGATGAAACAAAAATGGCGAGCAATATCGGAGCTATCCAGCCGTACAGTTTGGATCCAGATTCCAGCTCAGACGAGGAAAACAAAGCATGATTCGTCTGCAAGTGGATGCATCGGAATGGAGCAGAGCAGGGAGCTTGTGGCGCTGCCCAGTGTACTTTTTATGTCACAAATAGGATCTTTTTAAACAGCATTTTATCGTCTGCTCCTGATTCAAAGCGATTTAAATTTTAAAAATAAATACACAGAAATGCAATTTTGTTCTTAATTTTCTTGATATTTTCAGAAAGATGTCTGTGTTAAGAGACCATAAAAACACAATTTTCAGTGGAGTCAAACATTAACAATGCACTTTAAAATCTCAGTAGGAACTTCATTATGTGTTGTTGTTTTTTAACCTACAGTGAATCGATAGAATCTTCAATAATCCCAAAGGACGTTTATGGCAGGTCAGCTGCTTGGATTTAACAAAACGGACTCATCAAATATAACTGTAGAAAAATAAAATTAAAATCACAATCAAAAAAATGATTATGTAATCAGGAGTGCTGCAGCAAAATCATGTTTATTTTTGAGTCAAGTCTTTCGGTGGATCACAATCCCAACAAACAATAATCCAACAAGGTTGAAATTAGGGATAAAAGCAGATAAACTGAGGCACAAAGCCTCCCTGCTCACATCTCTGTTCGGCTGCATTCAACAGATAAAACATGAATGTTTCTCCAACATCACTGACCTCTAACCAGGTCTTTGTGGGTTTTCTCCAAATCCAAAGAAACCTTTAAAACATAACTTGGATGAACCGTTCGTTTAACCCAGTGACCGTTATCTACCAATCAGAGAAGACAGCCACAGAAAAAAAAAGGATTTGGATTCTGCTGGCCTGGAGGGCCGAAGTTCTCATTCCAGCCCGTCTGGGACTCTCCTGTTATTTACTTTCATGTCGGCCTTTTGGCCGTTTGCAGCCTTAATATCCAACAAGACAGAATGAAAAAGCAGAAAAACAGGGCATGCACCGTTGAAGCAACAACTGTACAGTCCACAGCAACAATCCCTTTATATGTTAATCTGCTTGCAATACCTCTGATCCACCTGTTGGTGGCGCCCCGTTTTATCTAATGTGCTGCTGCTGGGACGCGCTCGTATTCCCGGATTTTTGGGACTCGCTGCATGCAGAAACTGGAGCACCAGATGAGCCGAAGCCCAAACCACTCCGCTGAAAATGTTGCAAAGACTGCGTTTGTCCTATTAAAGCTGAATGTGTGTGGGGGTGGGGGGGGTGGGGGGGTCGGTGCCTCTTTTTCACGTCATAATATAGCTGCTTATGTTTCCTAAACTGTATATTTTCATGCAAAGGAATGTAGGAAAACTACTCCCCTCATCTCTGATCCAAAAATACAACTTGCACAAAACATGAGGCCACCCTCACTGGTGGAAGGCTGTGGCCGCTGTTGTTCAGGTCTAAGAACAACAAGGTGTTTGGCTTTTTTTGTTTTTTTAAAGCCAGTTTTGTGTTGTTGTTGTTGTTGTTTATGGACCATAACGTTAGCACTTCTCAGTGTTCTTTCAGTTCAGGTGACTGAGGAGGAAATCCACATGTGTAGACCTTGTGACATGTTCCCCAATGAGGTGCAGGTGCAGAACACTAGAACTAGTCTGAACCACTTTGCGCTCTTCAGCTCTTCAGTTCTACGTGAAGCTTGAAGAGCTCTATTCGTAGAGTTTCCATTTAGTGTGAGCGGATTTGTTGTGTATCTTGTCTAGGGCCGGATCTTTCAAGTGTGGAGTGATTGTTGCAGATAGTTCCCATTTTGCGTCTCAAACGTTTGGTTCCAGAAGCTTTGGTTGATCAAAGCTGGATCGCCACCAAATTCTGTTGTCCGGTCTTTCGTTTGATGAGAACGCCTTGGGTTCTAGACTTTGGAAAGACAAGAACATATACAGCCCTGCGAGTGTTTACGTTGGGCTTCACCAGTTTTCAGCTCCGTGGTCGTCCCCTTTTGAAAAGCCCTCTGTATTCTAAAAAAAAATGTGCAGAACCACCACATCTGTCAGAATGATAGAACACACTATAGCTGATCATCTCTGACATCTGATGGCCAAAGGTTTCAGCCATAGTTGGTTTGCAACTCCCAAGGCGACAACTGACAGTTGGATGTGACAGATCAAAGTGAAAGTTCTGTTTGGTCCACCAATGAGTCGACAATTTCACCTAACAAGCAGTTATTCTTTGATAAGATGAAGTGGCAATTAGTCATATGGACTCAGACATGTGGTCAAGACTCCTCATGGACCCCTACCTGCTAAGGGTTACCAATGACCAGTCAGGATGGGAGCCCACTGCAGACCCAAACCCTAGCCCAAACAACACCTCAAGGGGCGGAGATTCAAGCCCAGGGGGGACCTGAACATCTTTGATTGGGTGTATCTTCAACCAAATGGTCTTAAGTGAACAGTTTTTTTTTTTCAGAATTGGGGGTAAAAGATCTGTCTTGTTTTAAAGAGGGACTGCTTGTGTTTGAGGATGCTGAACTTTCAAACTAAACGGGAAAAAAGGATTTTTTTTATTTGCAGTGTATAAAACACTAAAAATTAACCACGGATTGGTGTTGTGGTGGTTTGCGCTATCACTCAACATTCTGATGGTTCTGGTTCTGATCCCATTGGTTCCCTTTTTGTTTGGAGTTTGCACAAGTCTCTCCCATTGACTGTATCTGACAACTGGACCGAGTGAGTGTGATGTCATCTACAGAATATGGTTCACTCCCGTCTCCCAACTAAATCAAGTCAATTCAGCCGCCATGTTTTTGCGACTTCGGACACCGCCATGTTGGAACCAGAAATCGTCAGTGAGCAGCGATTGGTCCAAGTGAGTCCAAGTCAACATGTCTTGGTGTTTGGAATGCTTGGAAGGAGGAGTCACTCAGTCCAGTTCTCTTATATGCAGTAAAAGCCCTCCCTGTGTGTGCAAACCATATGTCCATCATATGTTAATTGGTGACTCTAAATGGTCTGTTGGGTGTGTCTGTGGCCCTGTGATACCTGTCTACAGTTAACCCCGCCCTGAACCTGAATTCTCTGGGAAAGATTCCTGCTAAGGAGATTGTGGGGAGAAGGAATTGGATGAAAATTTATGGACAAAAAAAAGCATTTTTTTTCTCCTCCATTCTTACTCTGGAAACATAAAGGAAGTCAACCTTTTTTCTTTTTAATATGGAAATCCATGAATCCTTTTTCTAAAATCTGTGCTCAGACTGAGATGTTCATTTTTAAAACCAAAATAGGTTTTTTTTGTTGGTGGTTTCAATCCACCGCAGCAGCCAAATCCTTCTCTAATGCTGTAGGTAATCAACTGTGTGACCTCATTATTGTTTGCACTAGAACACAGTGGACTTATGCCATGATTTCCATCCATTGTGGTTTTGGTAGAACACCCCATGTAGCATAGTTTTTCATGTTTTCAGGGTAAACTGACTGATTTATGTTTTATTCTCATAAATGATATCAGTTCTCTAATTGTGCCAAACTGTTAATACAGATGAGGAATGTTCTGGTTCTGATACTGTGAGCCTCATAAACCCCGTTCTCTAACCTTCTGTCATAGTTCTACATGTAGAGTTCCCACAATGCTTTGCTGTTCAACACGTTTCTGTTCAAAAGGAATAACTCCAAAACGGTTTATTTACTTTTCTGTAGTTTAATGAAATTGTTTTGAATAAGTACATGGATTTGAAGAAAATATTTCAGGTCTAAAAAGAAAGTATTTTCAGTTAGTATGTTTTAGTTTTTCTGCAGTAACAACAATGCCAAATCAGAACTATATATTTCCATGAATGTACAGTCTTTGATGTTGATTTTGGAAACGACCACACTGACAAAAATGAGTCGTGTCTCTGCGGTAACCTTTCTCAAAGGTGGTGGTGATGATGATGATGATGATGATGAAGGACTTTCAAGCTTTAAACTGTCGGATGGAGAACATGGAGGAGCCCAAAGCAGGAAAAGCTTCAAATGGTCCAGAAAAACGTCTGAAAGCTCGCATTTGGTTCATAAATCGGGTTTGAAAACCTTCTAAAGAGCACCCAACCCTTTACTGTAGAGCGAAGAACACCGTGTGGATCCCAGAGGACAAACGCATGTTTTCCTCCAGACTTTTGAATGTCCATCCACAAATCTGAGACTGTTCAGTAGCTGTGGATTTGTCACCACACTGTACATACTCTAAAGCTGTATACGTAGGATTTAAAGGGTTAAAAGTTATTTATTTACACAAACATTGTGTTATTCTGAAAATTTCAGATGAAATATATGTGAGATATGTAGCATTTCATTAGTCAATGTGGCTGCCATGAAGGCAGTTAAACATTCATAAAAGTCCCAGCAGGGGTTCCATCAATCACACCCCAAACTACAGACCAGTTCCATCAATCAAACCACAAACTACAGACCAGTTCCATCAATCAAACCACAAACTACAGACCAGTACCGTCAATCACACCACAAACTACAGACCAGTTCCATCAATCACACCACAAACTACAGACCAGTTCCATCAATCACACACAAACTACAGACCAGTTCCATTCACCAAAGTCCCGAACAGTTCCATCAATCACACCACAAACTACAGACCAGTTCCATCAATCAAACCAGACCAGTTCCATCAATCACACCACAAACTACAGACCAGTTCCATCAATCAAGCCACAAACTATAGACCAGTTCCATCAATCAAACTACAGACCAGTTCCATCAATCAAACTACAGACCAGTACCATCAATCACACCACAAACTACAGACCAGTTCCATCAATCAAACCACAAACTACAGACCAGTTCCATCAATCACACACAAACTACAAACCAGTTCCATTCACCAAACTCCAGACCAATTCCATTCACCACACCTCAAACTACAGGTGGGTTCCATCCACTTTGCATTTATACTCCAGCTCTGTTGATCTCTGTTGGATCTTTACAACAGGCAACTGCTAAACATTTTATAGGACTTCCTGAAACATATTTTTCAATCTGGACTATTTTACAAACCTTTGAAATAACTTGATATTGTTCGTTAAGTCATCTGCATGAAAGCTCCGAGCTCACTTAGCAAATAATAAACCATCTGTTGCATGTCGTCTGTCAAACTGGAATTGCTTAAGCTCCATACTTTACAATAAAGCACTTATGTTGTCCACTGTTTTCTCCTTATAGAATAAAATGTATGTATGGTTAAAATGTCTTTACATTTATTGTGTCCTAAATAATCAGAACAGGAGCAAAGGATTATTTTGTAAACAAGATATTTTTTCATTTTCCTTTTGATTCAGCTAAATCAAAGCAGTTCAGAAAAATAAGGGGTCAGAATTCACACGGTTAAGATCCTCTACCTTCATTCCTGAAACTGTTTCACTTTAATCAGATTAACCATTTAACTCTTTTCTCGGATTTTGATTTTATTTTTTAATATTTAGTGTTCATAACATTTTTAAAATGTATTTAAAAAATAATTTACAGCATTATGGAGATATGGGGTCACTTTACATTTAATTCTTGTTTTTATTAATTAATCTGACCTTTTTGTTTGACATCAGGGTGACCCCGTCCCCTGAAAGGCCACATGTTGACATCCTCAGAGAAACAACAACCACCACACTAAGTATTCTTTCTTTATTTGGCAGATGTAAAACATTTTCATGAATGTGGCTTGGATACCTCATCAAACTTTATTCGTTCACTATCAACACAAAAAGACTTTTTTTTTTTTTTTCTGTTCTGGACACTCGACAGGACCTTTACCTCCCTAGCAAAGAGCAGGAAAAAGTCCTCTGAATATTGCACATAACTGCAACGACTGTTTATAAAACCAGTGAAAATGAAGGAATCCTTTTAAAAAAATTCATTTAAAGTTTTTGTTTTTTTACATTTCCTTTTTGTTTTGAAGCACTTGTGACTGAACACGCAAAACCATGTAGATGCAGGATGGAAAGAGCGACGGCGGTCGGTCGGCTCTTTGGTATCACAGGGGGATGATGGGAAATCAAGCGGACGGACAGTGAAGTTGTAAAATCCCAGCAGCTTTGAATGCAGCCGAATCAGGAAACCTGGCCTCTTCTATAGCGCCCGTGGCCTTTTGGGCGTTATCTGTTTGCTGGCTTGTTCCTCTTCCTGGAGCGTGCAGCGGAAAGATTTGACTTTATCTGGAAAACAGAAAATCCGGTTTCAGGAACCTCGCTAGGAGGTGAACTTCCTTCAACATGTCTTCCCAATTCACTCACTACTTGGTGCACTGTCTGGGGCATTCACCATTTTGTCGGGATGTCCGACTCTACAATTCCAGTGGAAATTTCCCAAAAGTCTCTGCGGAAAACCCGTGTGCACCGATGCTCAGTAGATCGTTGAATACAGACCACAATGCATTGCATTTGAACGATTTGTCATTTGGAAAAAATGTACCGGAATGTAAATGATTTTTTTTAATAAATCATCCCTGTTTCCATCATCAAAACACAGTGGATCGTCAATAAGCTTTGTAAAATCTTCATATTTGTTACGACTTTACTTCAAAAAATAAATTACATCATATTTTCTGAGGAAGCACTTCCGTAACTTCATGGACCCATTTCCCTTCAAAGCTACTGAGCCCAGGAACTGACATAAATAAAATAATAAATATTTCATTCCCACAAAATAATATTTTGTTCTCTCGAAATAATTAATTCGTGCGAACAAAATAATTATTCACGTGATTAGTCATACATAAACACGGATGTTAGCGATACTTGGATTTACAGCAGATACATTCACATTTCTGTCTGTGTGTGCCTCATTACATTGCATGGAAGAAACGGAGGATGTTTAGAGATCAGATTTATTATTTTGAAAAGCTCTATAAAAGCATCGGTAATCATGTCGCCATGTCTGCGTTCATTCATATCCTGGTACGCTCCCACTAAAGCCGTTTTCCGCCACTACTTCCATGTCTCTGTGACCCACATTTGTTTAAGAGGAGGAAAATAAAAACAAGATAAAATGAGGCAAATATTATAATATTTAGGATGCCCAAGCTTGCTGCGTCCCCATACCGCAGCGATTCTCCGGACATAGCTTGCTCGAGCTATGTCCGGCATTCATGCCGGCATTCGGGCAGCTGGCTGGCCGGTAGACGCCCAGCCAACAGATTTTGTGGTTTAGGGTCGAATTGGAAAAATAATATTCAGGACTTGCATTTATTAACATAGTCGTTAGCAGTCGCTTAACATCTGGAGGCTACATGCTAACTATCCCATCATGCATCACACATATTCCATAATGCCTCTCGACCAATCAACGTGTCCCTGTAACTGTGGTGCATTCAAAGACAACAGGATAAATGTACATCAGAATATTATTCCATTCCCACGCATTAATTAGTCCATGGGAACGAAATATTATTTTGTGGGAACGCTTTATTTATTTATTTTACCCGTGTCAGATCCCGGGCTCCGTACAAAGCAGTTTTAGTCGGCAAAAACTGTTCCACCTTGCGTTCTTAAAATAAGCAGGTCAAAACTGCAAAGTAGAACTCCTCACTACACACTTTATCCACTTTTCTCAGAACATTTTCACACTCTTTCCCTCTCATTTAAACTTTGAAGGCTCATAGAAAAATATGTCCAGGTTTACAGAATTAAAAACAGGATCTGATTGCGATTGAGGATTTATGTAGATTTAGTCAACTGAACGTTTTCTGTACGGGAGACACATTTATTGACAATGTTATTGTATTGACAATGTTATTGACAACAGCCAATTAGGACGCAGTTTAAAGACTAAAACATACACTGAAATACGAATATGTGACGGCAAGAATGCAAAAGGTGAACAACAATAGAGCGGGGCAACACTGTATTACTGATGAATGCATTCATGTCAGTCTCTCCTTTATTTAGTTTAAATCAAAAAGTCTATAAACAATTTCTTATACTAAACAAAACAATACATTGAATTTAACTGAGCTACAAATTGACTGGAATCAGATTTGGTTCTTTGTAGTTTGGCTCCACACATTACATAAAGGTAAATATCTATTGAAGAGGCCTTCAGGAGCCACGCTTTTCCAGTCCTCCATGACTGGCTTGCTGCTGATTGGCTGACTCAAATGATTCCACATCCTGATTGACTGAACACACCTGATTTAGGGTGTCAGCATCAAGAAGTGCAGCTGGAAACCAGGGAGGGTTGAGGCCCCTGAGAACCTGGTCTACGCCACTGACTGTGTCTGAGAACTGGGCCGAGTGAGAAAATGATTCACTTCCAGTTTCAACCACATGTACTCGATCCAGTCGCCATTTTTTCACAATGCAGACTCTGCCATGTTGAAGCCAGACGTTGGTCCGAGTCGGGCTGAGTCATCGTTATTACGGCAACCGCTGTCACTAATCAGGAATTAGCTTGTTGAAAACCCACACCTGACTAACAAAATCTGTCAAATGTTTTTAACGTGGGGGCCAGCAGGCTCCACCTACTTTTATTAAGGGATCTGATTGATCAGTTGATTACTTGAATTAGAGTAAAAAATATCATGAAAAAAATAGGAATATCAAGAACATACACACAACAAAAAAAGGTATCAGAGCCAGAATGGTTATTCAGACCAACAGAATGGTTAACGGCTCATTGTTTCAAGAGGAAGTCTGGGATTTTGGCTTCTTTGAGCCAGATGATACTTTGAGGTTGGAATGCCAGCAGGGAGGAGTCACTCAGTCCAGTTTTTATATACAGTCTATAAAGAATCTAACTTTGGGTCAGCATAAGTGTAAACTACATTTATTCAGGTGGGTTTCTACAGCTCAGCTGGCATAACGGGAGAGGAAAACAGATTTTTTCATTTAGGTTGATGTGTCTTGCCTCAACTCTTCAAAGCGTAATGTTGAGTTTTTATAATATGACATAAATGACTAAATATTCATGTGAGGGGCGGTTGTGACGCTTTTGCTTAGCGTTTGATCGGCATTCAGTCGGAGTTTACCTCTCAACTCGGTTAGAATGTCGATCTTCTGATCCAGAATCTGCTCCAGCTGAGTGGCGTAGGATTCCACGTCGTAGTCGACCTCCTCCGTCATTTCTAAAAGCACCTTCTCGTCTTCCAGCCAGCGGATGGACTCCTGGAGGCAATGACATCCAGCTCTTTCACACTGACCTCTAGAGGCCAAATCTGTTGCTGCAGCGCTCTGAAAAATAACGTTTTCCCAAAGATTCTACAAAATAATCTGCATTAAAAACGTCTAGACTAATAAAACCGAAGAGGAAGGTTCTGTTACATCAGAAGTCAAACTAAAAGTAATAAGATCCCAGCAACACTCGGACACGGTGGAGGTAGTGTGATGGTATGAGGCGTTTTTTGCAGCTCCAGGACCTGGGCGACTTAATTTAAGCATAAGAAGAAGCAAAAGTTGTAAGCTCTTCCGAAGAAACCTAAAACTGCGAACACACCGCGCATGGGACCCACGTTCAAGAACGGACTGATAGCATACCGTGTTCCCACGGGTCTGTCACCACCCGACACTCTACAGCATTTACTGACGGTTGGAAGAGGTTTGGTGCAAGGTGTCAAAGCTCCATTCCGATGTATGAAACTTGGGGTATGTCTAAATTCCCACCCTAACCCCTACATAGCGCACTATATAGAGCGTTCGCCATTTTCTAGTGCTGTCCGGATCTATAATTTCAAAATCCAGTGCCCTGGAAATTTCCCACAAGTCTCTGCGAAAAATCAGTGTGCATAGACGCTCACTAGATCTGCGAATATAGACCACAATGCATAGCGTCTGACCATTTTTTTTAACCAAAAAATGTACTTAAATGTAATTTTTTGATTAACCATCAATGTTTTTATCTTCAAAAGACAGAGGACTCATAAATAATCGTCTCACAATGCTCGTAGCAATTAGATTTTAACTTTTTCAAATCGATGATGTCATATCCGCTGTTAAAAAAAAAAAGTACTGAGCGTGGAGTTTGAATTGCTTTTAAAATTCACAGCACTACATAGTAGCACTTTTTAGTAGTTAGGGCGGGAATTCAGACACAACCTTGGTGTCATAAAATTCCAGCTGAGCACAAACCGCTATTCATGATCCATTTTTAAGCGATTTGCACTTCCGTAATTAAAAATGATGCCATCCATCCGTCGCTACCCAATCCGAGTCCCTGACTGTTTAAAGTTTAACTGGTTTAAGTTGCAGCGCGCGTTTAAAACTGGCTTAAAAACGACAATCACGAACATGGAGGCCCGAACGCGCACTTACATAGACTTTGTAGCCTAGAGCCCGCGTTTACGAGCCCAATGTGAACGCAGCGAAAGGGAGAAGGAAAGCTTTGGGTTGTTTTGCCAGAAAATGATCCAAACACAAAAACGTGAATGAACTTATAATGAAGTTTGTGTTCCCGCTCTGAAACTGGCGTCCACGGAGGAAAAGCCTCTGCTACGTCTGAACGACAACAATTCTGCCGATAGGAGTAGAGGAAGGTTCCTCCTGTTTTCACGGGCACTCTGACGGATAAACCGATGAAAGTTTCCCAGTTTTACAGGCTTTGGCACCTGGAAGACGGCTCTGTGGTCCTCCAGCACCTGCTCCTCCATCTCCACCAGCTGGGACACGGCTTCATGGAAGTTGAAGAGCTGTGGGGAAACTTCTTCCTCCTGAAACAAAGGAGGTTGAACCTGAATTCCAACCTGATTTTTTTTAAACCGTCTGAAACAGTTTAACCTGTTTAACCCTTGTGCTATCTAGATTAACCCTTGTGCTATCTAGATAGCACAAGGGTTAAACAGGTTAAACTGTTTCAGACGGTTTAAAAAAAAACGTCTTCTGCTATCTAGATAGCACAAGGTTTAAGGAAACTATTACAAACATTAACGACATCTTTGGAGGTTTTAATGTTCCCCCTCTGGTGAAGCTCCGCCTCCTCCTCATCAAACAGGACTAGCGAGCCTTACGTTCTGTTCGCAGAGCAGCTTCAGGTCGTCTCTCTGCGGTGAGCTGCCCACGCCCCACTGGGCCTCCAGAACCTCCAGCTGGGTGATGTGCCCCCCCTGGTGGAAGTCCAGCACCGCCGCAGGATCCATGGAGAGCTCGTTCATCCTGATGGAGACGCATCAGTGTGAGCGCCAACGTACGAGGAGGTGCAAAGCTGAAGGATGCAGGAAAAACCCGTCCAACCCTGCTGCTCTGGAGACACTCCAACGGACAGATTATAATTTCAGATCACTGCAATCATCCGGGTCATGCCAGAGGTTTGAAAAAAAGTATCTATTTTTCAGCTTTCTCCTTTAAATCAGTTTTTTTTTAGGCTGATAAAGACTTTTCTGGATTATCTCCAACCGTCTGGATCTGCATGCACAGAGCTGGAACGCTGTGGTTTCAAACCCTCCTGAGCCTCAGATGTTGAAAATGACAGGTAAAAGCCCACGGACCAGAGACAGACCATAATAACACTGGGCAGATGTGGTTTTCTGAGATGCATGAACCCAACACTTCCAGCGACGATCCCATAAGACATATTTTTCTGTCTGTCAGAGAAACTGAAGAGTCAAAGTGCGAGAAAAGTTTCTTTAAGCGTCAGAAATGGAAGGAAACTCCAACAGGAGGAGGAGAATATTTCTATTATACTCATGGATACAACACTCTTCTTGTGTATAAATTATTCATATATACTGTAGACAAATTAAAGTGTGCATACATTTCATTTGGACCCTCAGCAACTATTTCTGGTATTTTTCCAACTTCAGTTTTGTGCTGAATAGTTATAAATACACTGGGAAAAATGATCTGCAATTTATTTTAGGGTCAAATTATTTTCAACATTTCTACATTATTTTTCCAATTACTCCCATCTTATTTTAAAAAAACAAACCATGTTTGGCCGTACTTTTTGAGTCTCTGCGCCGAACCTTCACCACAAAAAGCTCTACGATCTGTAGGAAAAGTCTTCCTTATTTTCCGTTAGTTTAATGAGTCTCTGAATGGAGAAAGAGTCTCTAGTCTGTTCTGTTCTCTAAGGCAAAGCAGCTTTCAGCTCACGTCTGCCCCCTGCTGGCGAGGCTCGCCTCATCGGCAGCCTTTTCTCCGCCCTTACAGCGGCATTCTGGCCGCATGTCAAAATTGAGTTCTGCAGTCAGACGAGGCGGCAAGCGCCTGGAGCCTCACCGAGTTTCCGGCCCCTGACAGATCTACAACACTCAAATTCTGCTTAACCTCACAAACTGTGGAAACATGAAAACATGGAGGAGGAAGTGTGATGGTATGGGATGGAGTCTTCCTGAAAAAACAGCTACCGCAGTTCTGCTAGAACCTCCGGAGAACAACAAACGTCCAGATCTGAACGCCACTGATCTGATTTGAGAGGAACTGGACAGAAGACTGAAGGAGAAGAAACCTTCAAGTCCCAAAGAATATTTAAACTGTTCAGCTGTTAAAGAAACATTATTTTACCAACCACTTTTCTTTTTCTTCCACGTCGTTTAATTTTATTAAAAGTTGATGTAGATTTAACGATCCGGTTCATTTGATCAGAACTGGAAAATGCATTTAGAAACGGGTCGGCTTCGGTTTAAATTAGAGAGTTCTGTTGATCGAAAAATGATGATGATGGACAACAGAAGCAAAGATTGAGTGAACAGACCGGAGGAAGATGTCGCCCCGAAATGAAAGATCGGTCCGCACTTGTGGAATGAAACAAAAAGCACAGAATCGGCTAACATGAGGACGGGAAAACAGGGATTGGGCTCTTGAAGGAAGCAGCTGGAGGTCGTGATTAGGGAGTCGGAGAGAGTCGTGGATCTGCCTCCCACCGGCTTCTGGGAGAAGGATGTCGAGGGGGCTTATTCCTAACTCCTTCACTCTGCAGAAACACACAGAGAGTGAAGATGCTTCAAAGGGGTCTATGTCAGGGGGTCTCAAAGTGGCGGGTCTGCTAATGGTGGCCCGCAGGAAGAATCCTAATTGATGGTTATTAAACCAGCTGTAAATTGCTTGGAAAAATACTGTTTCATGGTTTCTGGTGACATCTGCAGGGGAGAAAAAGGTAATTACACCCAGGTGTTAACGGTACAGTGTATTCATTTCACCACTAGAGGGCAGACAACATTTTTTATGTCACTGCCTCTGCAAAAGGAAGGAGCGTGACGACGGCAGAATCAGAGCGGGATTCGGAGAGAGAGCCAGAGCAGGTTCCTTTGAGGAAAAACGTTGCGTGGGCGAGGAGAAAATATTTTCTCAGTTGCGGACAACTCTACTTTGTCGCACTCTCATGGATAAAGTCATGTGCCTTGTTTGCAGTCAGGTCAACGTAATGCTCAAAAAATTCAATGTAAATCGTCATTATGTTACAAATCATAAAAAACTATGATGAATAATGAAGCGAGAGCTTAAACAATGTTTCCAATAACTACAAGGAGGCTGTGTTGCCCAGCAGATGTTTATAAAATGGATAAATCCAGTAGTTGTGACAGAAGCTAGAAGCCACGTTGGCTTTTGGGTGTCCAGTGTAGCAGGAATTTAAGGACGGGGGTTCGAAAAACAATATTTAAGGAAAGTAGCTGACATGTTTGTCCGAGCAAATATGTTCATCAAATGACAAGCAATTATTACAGAACTTTTTCTGTTTATCCATCTTTTTTCACCAAAATTGGCCCCTCAGTCTAATGTCAGTCTCTAATCTGGGTTCTCCGCTAAAAAAAAACTTTGAGAACCCCTGGTCTACAGTAAAACAAAGTGAGATTTCCTTTGGTGTTTTCAACAGAATGCACAACTTTTTTCTTTTACTGACAATCACATTGTACTTAACATACATGAAAAAGGATCTGGAATGACTTTCAAACTGTATATAAATAGATCTAAAAGCAGTTATTGAATATTGACATAACTGTAAACCATAAGCTTCCCAGTGATCTATTAGGAATAATCATGTATTATCAAAAATGAAATATACCGGAAAACAGTCAATTACTGGACAGAGACTGCAAACATTAGCTTCAAAATCTGTCAGGAACAAGTTTACCTTTAAAGTGTTTCTGAAAAACAGAAGAATAGCGTAGATTTTTAATATTCGACCGATAAACTAAACTATGCAAATATTGTCTGACACCGATACTGACACGAGATGTCGCCCATCCCTAGGCCGTCACGACCTGTCGACTGCAGTATGTCCGTAGAAAATTATGTGCATGAATGTTTTCGCCCTTGGGGGTCATAGATCGGTCTACGACTTGCCATATACGGGTTTGTGTATTTTTTTTTGCCCACAGACTGCCGCGTCCTTCCGCAAAATATAAAGTCGGTTCCCTCATCCAGCTGCTAATTATGCTCAAAAGGTTGAAACTTAAATATTTCTAATTATTTTGGGTATAAATTTATTCTTAACCTGGGACTCGATGAGTTGTTCTTCAAAACCAGCTTTAGTGGTCGCTTTTGAGAACAGCGACGCTTGGTACTTCCTGGTTACGGGCCATGATGGAATCCGTCGGCATGATGGCTTCTTCTTTACCTGCTGTTGGCGATTTCCGAGCGCAGTTCAGGGTAAATATAGAGAACGCCATTCCAGGGCGCAGACGGTTGCAATCTGTTGACAGGATGCAGTTTGTTCAGCGGAGACTTCATGTCAAGTTTTTCCTTTTTTTGTGTGTGGATCGTTTCTTCTTAATACAATAACGCTCTGGAGTTTTCTCCTATAAACGAGTCCCAAGAGCACCTGAGTTAATCCCATGTGGGTCGAATCCAGTGGGGTTTGTTTCTGCCCAGGGCCTTGATGCACTCCTGCAGAAAGAGAAAAAGTGTTTTTTGGGCCAACCCTTCCAAAAGGGCAAATGTTTTCAAAAGCCTTTAAATGGTGTTTTCCTCTTAAATGCAAAATTAACATTGTCTGTAACAGAAAATTCTAGTCATTTTTGTGCCTTGCTCCAACATGATTGTGTTTTCTGACCTTCATAGTTTATGGCCAAAATTATTAAAACACAAATAGCAGGAAAGAAAGCTCATATTTGAAACATAAACATTCTAGCAAAATATATTTGAATAGGTTTTTAAATTTTAACATGACTGTAGAATGTTTGAAGATCGTTTGTAAACCCAACCCCGCGGCCTGAAATGGACCTTCAGCGCCAGCAGGCTCTTGTTGATTTTCGCCTTCAGACGAAGCCCGTCGGTCGGGCGCTTGGACGTGTCGCTCTCCTCGCTCCCCGCCAGGTCGGCGAGGGAAAACTGGCAGCATCTTCCGCCGGTGATGATTCTGGAAAATCCATGCGGCTCCGGTGATTCCAGTGGGCGCACGACGCCTGACCAGGAGTCCTGAGGGGACGTAGCACAGCCTGTGAGCCAAGACTCGCCACCTCTACATCTCCACAAGGGTGAGCCCCACCTGCAGCTGTTTCCATCTCAATGAGTTTGAGGATCGCCCTCCGCACTCCTGACCTCCTGCAGCCCCACCACCTGCACACCTGCTAAGCTTCGGCCTTCCAGGACGCGTAGAGCTGGCTTTTGTGGTTGAGCAGGTCGAACACCTGCAGGCGAAGGGAAGAGTCTGTGCAGGGCTAACGGAGTCACAAGGGCCCAGTCGAAGCCAGCATCTAAAGCGTGCAGACACCAACCTTTCCGCTGTAGATCTCTAAAGAACGCGGTAAAAACCTGGAGGTCTGTGTTTTTATAAAACCGGCTTTTCAGCATGAGGAAGACGCCTTGGCTGCAGAGAGACGAGAAAGCGCAAGGACTTCAGCCGGTTTGAGCAGAAATGAACACGCTTAAACAAACCCTCACCTGACAGCGATAGATGCCTTGGAGAAGTCCTGTCTTTCCAGAAAAATTCCTCCCATCGCCTGAAGGGGACTCCAGGAACAGCATGCCATAAACGCCAACCTCTGCTGGCGCTGACTGCACAACACTCACGTGAGTTTTTCCACTTCCTGTCTGCCCGGTGAATACGGGCAGGTCGCCATCCCCTCTCAAAATGGTCTCCACCAACGGCTGAGCCGTGAACCTGCAGCAGAGCGTCTGTCAGCGCCTCTGTGAGGCGGCGGCTGAAGGAGGCGGGAGGAGATACCTGTAAACCATTTCGTTGGTGGAGTTCGCCGGCCATGAGTTGCCGAAGGTCTGGTTCTCCAGGTAGCGTGGTCAGGGTCGATCTTCTGCTTGGGTCAAGGGACCATGACCCTTGGTTTTTCTGGGAATGGTGATCACGCCCGAGATCCTTTCACTGAGATTTCTGAAGAGAGAAGCTTGTTCATCTTCATGTTAGCTTCTCCTTCAGCTTCACACTTTTAAAATAGTGGGTATGAAAAATTAGCTTTATATATCGCTTTTATATTTCATTTACATATTTGTATCGATATAAAATGCTATCAGTACGATATTTATTTAATTATTTATGAGCGTCCCGAAGCGGCTGACTCTTGTTTTCCACTTCAACCTCCGACCACTAGTTGGCAGCAGAGTTACTACAGAGATCTCCTCTGAGCAGCTCTCCTACTCCACACAAACAACTATACAAGATCTCAGTGAAGCAGCTTTTTTCATTGTCTTAAGACATGAACTCCTTAGTTTTTACCTGGGATGGATAATTTAACCAAAAGTCCCTTGTTAATTTCTTGGATCTTTTAATCTAAGTTTTCACAAAATTTAAAAAGAAAAAAATTGAAATTTCGATATTTCTGTCAGGTATTTAGGTAGTTGCCGAAGTAAAAAAAATTGTTTTAAAATGTAATTTTTTAAATTTGTAATCTCGCTTGCTATTCACTTTGCTGATCCTGATTTAAACCATTGGACTGCACATGAAAACTGGACTGAGTGATTCTCCCTGGCATTCCAGACAGAAGCCAAAATCCCAAGAAACCTCAACATGCTACTCGGGTCATTCTATTGGTCAGAATAACCATTTATGTTCTTAATAATCCGAATATTTTCACATTTTTTCTGACCAACCGACCAATCAGGAAACCACTGTGCGGGGTGGGGGCCTAGTGGCCTCGGCCTATAGAAACATTGGATCAATCCCCGACTAATCACTGCCTGCTTGTGAAGTTTTGTTCAGCTATTAAGGTAGTTCAGATTCCCCAGAGACTGAATTGACTCCATTGCTGGGAGCTGGAATCAACCATTTCTATGGATGACGCCCCTCAAAAAGTCCAGGTCTTGTATACAGCCTATGATTTGTTCAGCAGAAGTGGTTGAAACTGCGTGAAGTTTTCATCAAGCTTCACTTTTTTCACATCTTCGTTCTGAAGCAGACATTGTTATTTCCAAACTGCTGCCTCTATAAACAAATGTAAAACAAATGAAGCTCTTTTTTTCTTTTTTTGACAGATGCATCTTTGCGCTTCTCAGAGCTTTTAACGGGAGAGAATGATGTCAGATGTTTAGATGTTCCATGAGAGATCTTGTGAGGATCCCTGCGGTTTGGTAGATGACTTCATTACAGAGATGAGTCTTCTGGAAGCTTCAGGTGATTGGAGGAATCTCTGTTTCCATGTGCACGAAGCTGTTTCCACTTTTTGTTTAGGGGGTCGTGCTCAACGCACACGCATATCCCAGCTCCCTCAATCTGAAACGATGAAGATGAGCTCATTTGTCACGCCCGATGCTGGCGGACCTGTGTTCATATCTAACACCGGCAGACATTAAAATGACATCGTTTCAAGTAGACGATTCTTTCTCCTTTGTTTGAACTTCCTCCAAACCTTGTCTTCGCCTCCTTTCAGTTCCCGCACGCCGAAACTCACCAGGTCATTCGAGGTCAAAGGTCTGTAGTCCAGACTGGCTCTGAAGTCTCGGATCATGCACATGATCTCAGAAGGTAAGTCTCACATCCACTTCCTGCAGGAGAAAAAAGAAAGAATGAGCGGATCTGCTGGATTTTGGAGTAGCGTTCGTGCGGACGGGTTCTGCTGGGTTTTGGGTCCGCTGGAGGGTCGGCGAAAGGAGCAGCTGCCCTTAAGAGGAGAGTAGGCGCCCACCTCAAGGGACGTCATGAAAATGGAACGTATCAATTGCGGGGCGTGTTGTAAAGTGTAACTAACACGGTTTGACTGCATTAAAAGCAATTATTGATCAACAAATTCTTGCATTATTTCATTGCTGTTAAAATAGTATTTTTAATTAAAAACAAATAATGAACTTACATTATCAAATATAAAGTTTTTAAAAGTTAGCAAAATGTTTCCCTGCCAAAAAATGAGATTTCATGGAAGGAAATGCAGCACCCTGATATACTAATTTTAATTATTTCCGCTTTGTTTTATTTTTCTGATCCTGAAGGAAGTTTTTGATGGAAAACTAATGATTCTGTTCACTACATCCGTCTGTCTCGTTGCGTCTCGTGACTTTAAGCTGCTGCTCAGGCCGCTATGTTAAAAAAACTACTGAAAACCAAAGAATAAAATGTTGTGGTCATCGCAGCTACCGACTTTGAATGTTTCACAACGCAGTGGATTTACATTTAATATTAAATAGAAAATATGCGCTTTTACTGACAGGTGCAACATTTTATTTTGCTTTTATTTATCCATAACATTCATATAAAAGTCGGTCGTGAGCTAAAGTTAGCGTCCGGTTGTTGGCATTCATTTTAACGCTTTCATCTTCATCACGCAGTTTAAGTTTAAACCAAAATGAAACATTGTGCAGAGAATGAAGATTCAGTCACATAAAGTTGTTTCAGATTTGTGTAAACATTTATGAATTGTCCAAAGCAGCTAAATTAGGCAGACATCTGTTAAAAAGCTTACACAAAAAATGTTCCTCTGTGTTAAAAAATACACAATGTATGAGGATTTATGTAAAAAACAAAATTAATTTTTTTCCCTGGAAAGATGGCCTGGGTTGAGTTCTTGCGTTATAATGGCGTTCTATTAAAAAAAACTCCAAATGCTTTGCTTTTATTGACTTTTTATTTATTTTTTTACAAGCCAGAATCAACAATAAACAATTTTTTTCTTTTTTTTGTGTGGCCTGTTTTCAGATATTTTAAAGTAAATTTTGCAGCAGCATTTTAAATTGCAAAATAAAAAAGATTTTCAGAGACAGGAAGCTTGTAACATGAACGGGAACCCGGGTCCATGAAAATATTAAACCGGTCCGGCAACCCGGAAAGGTTGGGTTCACAGCCCCAGAGACGTGATGATGCAGAAACCCCTGACCAAGTTAAATCACAACGGTTATTTACATGAAAGTTTAGATCATGCTTATGATGTAGGACCTCATAAATGTGTCAAATATGATCTTGAATGCTTATGTAAGGTTAATAACCTGCCTCTCTGGCTTCTCCCTCACCTGGAGCCTCTTCTCTCAGCCCTGCTGCTGCAGACGCCTTCTTCTCTTCGCTTTCCGTAGCTTCCACCTCCTTCACGCAGTTGGGACTTGAAGCTGAACAGAACCCACGTTAGTAAGGGGTCGGGTGAAAAGGCTTTTCTGTCCCAAGCATAGTGAGATCATTTACAGTATTTCAGATCTTTTGGTCGCCTGCAAGCAGAGCATCACAAACACAAGTGCTTTTAACAAAACTCAAGAGTTGAGATGCATTAAAGCAAACTTTAAAGATCAATGCCGGTGCAGAAGGAAACCACACCAATGGGGTCAACAGAAGCCTTTAACAGATTTTTTTAAATGTTCTTGGAGGAATCTGCAGCTCTCTGCAGACCGCTTTCTTGATCGTCCAGCTGCTGCTTCACATTTTTACTGTTGGTTTGTGATCATTAAGCTGCTTTTGGTCCAAGCTGGAAGCTGCAACTGGAGCACGAAGGCTGTGAAAGAGGCTTTGAGTCTGCGGCTCACAGCGTGGGGAGCATGAGGTCACTGCTGCAGCACAGACGTTGGACCTCCATCCACACCAGAAGCTGTTGCAGCCACGGGATGACCCTCCTGCTGCAGCTGCATGCGCAAAACTGTCCCTTCTTAGACCGGTACGCGCAAACCGTTTGCCAGACTGATTCTCGCGATACTGTTCTGCTATGGTTGCATGCGCGAAACTGTTCACAGACCGTATATTACCGTCCTGTTGCAGCTGCATGCTTATTACCGTCTTGCCGTGATTGCATGGCGCGATACCAGCCCTGCCATGGCCGTACGCGCAAACTGTTCTGCTGTGACTGCATGTGCATACTGTCCTGTTGCAGCTGCATGCGCATGCTGTTCTGCGACTGACCGTTTTGCAGCAGCTGCAGCTGCTGGTTGGCTCCAGGTGGAGGAGCGATGGAGGGGGGCGGGGGCTCCGTGGCCTGGCTGTGCTGGCTTGGACGGGCCCTGGTGGTTCCAACTGCTGCAGCTGAGAAAAACACACTTTTTTTTTTTAGTTCTTTCCAAGCATACATTTCTTCTTAAACTCACAGACTGAGTAAATTTAGATAAATCATCTGTTAACTACGACTGCACATGAACCAAATTAAAACATAAACTATAACGTCTGCAAGTATTAGGATGATGCTGTTTTTAGCCAAATTCTAAGAACCTATAGACATAGTTTCTGCAGAGCGGCAGGAGTTCATTAGAAATTCCCCTCTGAGTTGTGGGCGGGACCGTTGGTGGTGAGCAGCCGCTCAACCCTAACCTCCTGTACATCAGGTGAGCTTCCCCACCTGCCTCTGAAGTTGTTTCATCTGAGAAGAGTTTCAACTCACCTCTGTTCTCCCTGGGGGCGCTTTCGGGCTTCGGTATGGCAGTGGCCCGTTTGGACTGAAGGGGCAAAAAGAGCCAAATTTTACCGTCTGTCCGACCTTCACAGCACTTAAAACAATCATTGATATATAGTGAAGAAACGTGTTTTAACACGTTAACCATCGACTGTATCTGACACCTGGACCGAGCGAGTGTGACGTCATCATGATTTCAAATCAGTCGCCTTTTTTTTTCCTTCCTTTTTGCGATACGGACGTCGCTAGATTGACCCGAGTCGGTCTGGGTCAATGTTTCTATGGCAACCACTCTGGCCAATCAGGAATGAGTTTGTCGGAAGGCCACACCCCCTACCACTTGACAGCGAGCCCCACGAAATCTGTCAATTGGACGTTTCGAATTATGGTCTCAAGAAAGTGTTAAAGGTATCAGATCTGTGGGAATTTTGGCTTCCTGGAGCCACTTCCTGTTGAGGACGCCAAGGGGGAGGAGTCACTCAGTCCAGTTTTTCAGTCAATGAATGCAGATTGTGAGCCAACAGGTCTGGGGGGGGCTGTGGGCTAAGTTTGGGTAACAGCTGAGGAGGTGCTGGAGCTCCTGACCTTTGGGACTCTGCTGATCTTTGAGGCACTGGAGGGAGGAAGAGGAGGGTCTGGACTCTGTGGGACCTCCTCTTCTGGAGCTAAATCAGGATTGAGGGCGAAGACGCTTTCCAGGTCGATCTGGCAGGAAGGAGACACAACAGAGGATCAGGTTTACGCGTCCACGGCCACCGAAGGCGGAAAGCTGCTCGGAGCAGAACCGAACCGATCTGGATCTGCCGTATTAAAACTTTCAAGGCTGAAAAGACAGGCTCCGCCCACTGGCGCCTGCTGCTGCAGGTGGAGCAGCTGTACCTCCTTCCCTTTGGTGTCCCCGTTCTCGATCCACTCCACCGTCACGCTATCGTTGTCCTCGTGCAGGGAGGTGACCATGGCCTGGTGGATCCGTCCTGCAGGAGGATGGAGAAGCCGGGTCAGAACCGCAGGAGAACCTCAGGAGATGAGAGGATCCCGAAGGGCGTGGCTGCTGGGCATACTGAGACCCCCCCTAAGCCCCCACCCACACACCACCACCACCACCTGGTGAGATCCAGTCAGAGGATGGAGGCCCGGTTCGGTCACCCCGCCCAGACCCGCTGCAGCTGCAGAACCGGCAGGTGGACGGACCCGCCCCAGTCCGCGTGACCCACAGTACCGAGTCGGATGGGAAGCTCCGACTCGGTCCGACTCGGTCCTGTGTGAGGGTTCGGGAACCGGGGGGGGTTGACCCCCTCCTTCCTGCTAGCGAAAACTGCGGGGACGCTAGCTGCGCTCGGAACCAGCCGGATGCGGGCCGTGCCGTGCCGGTCCGGACACGTACCGTCACTCCGCTTGATCTCCACGTAAATGCCCACGAAAATCCTCCCGAAAAGCGCGGCCATCGCTGGGCGTGGGGCGCTCCCGGTTCGGTCCAGTCCGGTCCAGGCGCTGAGCCGCTGCGGAGGCTGAGGTCACTGTCAGGAGGAGAGGACTACTGCGCATGCGCCCGCCAGCATCCTCACTTAAAGTCCCATTTACCCCAGAACCGCTCTGACCGTTTAGCGGTCATGAAATGAAGGGATGGTGTTTAAAAAATGCTTTAGTTTCTCACATTTTTATGCAATCTTTATATTCTTTTATTTAAAATTCATGTACAGAAACTAAATTAGTGAGAATGTGTCTCTGTCCAATTATTAAGATAATACCCTTGGAGGTGTCTATTCTCAGAAATGAATGGACTTTGTAGAAGCAACCGTTATCTGCCTTGCTGTGTTCAGCCCTCCCGGTCGTACATGAAGTTCTGATCACTGACACCTCATTGTGGGTCGGTCCTTGGAGGACAGAAGGCAGAGTTCTGGAGCTGCCATGGGTCTGCCCCCTCTGCAGGAAAGTGGATCATGAAGGATTCTCTCAGCTGGAGAGCCTCCCTCTTGGCAGGATCCAGCGCAGCGGCTCGTCTTCAGTTACCACAGCCTCATGACGGCATGTTTCTGTCGTGCTTTGGACCCGATGAAGCTGTGCAGAACACGAGAACTTCACACTCTGCTCTGGACCTTATGTCAGGTGTCAAAACAGACCCCACTGTGCAGAGAGCATCCAGAGGGCATTCCACACAAGCAGCCGGGCTGGGGACAGGTTAGCATTATTAGCACTTTAAGTAACTTTTCTTTCTGAGACATTGCTGATAGCAATGCTAACAATTTTAACCGTATGCAGTCACATGCAGCTCACACAGCCTTACAAACAGAGAAGGAGGTGATAGATTTGCTTAGTGGCTGCTCAGAAAGTGAGGTCTGGTCAAAGGTGGATGGAGAGAACGGCGGTGGCGCCTAGATCCAGAAGGCAAGGGCGATTGTGGTGCATAGAGGTGGGCGGGTAGGGTTAGGGTCTGATTTGGCTTTAATTTATTCATTGTTCTTTTAGCCAAAATCTAAAAACCTGTGTTGTCTAGAACATAGTTTCTGCAGAGCGGCAGGAACTCATTAGAAAGTTTCCTCTGGAGTTGTGGGCGGGACCGTTTGCGTGGAGCAACTTTGTCCCGCTTCCCCTTCCTCTTCGCTGAGAGCTCTCTGTTTACAGTCTTTCCTGCTAGCTCATACCCGTCTCACCCCCCCCCCCAACCTAACAATGCAGGTGCAACAAAAACGGCGAGCAAATATTGAATCTGTTCAGTCGAGCAAAGATCTGCAGGTGGATGCATACCATCAGCATTTTTTCGTCTGCTCCTGATTCACAACAATTTGAACAAAGAAATACTCAGAAATATTCGAGTTATCTTTATATATGTCCTTCATCTGAAAAATGTTACATTATCATCAACCTTCCTCCACCGTGCTTAACACTTTGGTGGGGGGCCTGTTTGCCAACAGCTGCAGTTGGATTCCGACTTTCATCCTGCAAATTGATGGAGTTTCACCTTCCTGCAAAATAACTAAATACAAGCAAAGCAAATAACTAAAAATATTGGCTTTTTTAAAAGTTATTTTAATGTTTTGTTCACTGTTATTGCGGATTAAAGAACAGTTCTAAAGGTTTTAAAATCATCAAGTCTTCGGCACCTGGTTTGTTTGTTCTTCAATAAAATCTGCCTCCTGTGGATTTATTTATATATTTTTAAATAAAACCCTTGCAAGAATACATACCTTTTTATGGTTTATTACATTTTAACATAGTATTGATCGGTATGGGTTATTTCAGGTCCTACAGTTTGATTTGATGATAAAAACAGGGAAAACGTTGCAGTCTTCTCACTACAGATAAACGATTTCCTTTGACGTTTTTTCATCAAATCGCTCCAATATATTTGTAGGAGCTAAAGGCCTAGAAACTATTTAACTAAGTTCTAGCTCCTTTGATACACTGAGATGTGCGACGCCAGAGTTGATTGACGCGCCAAGCGGGCTGTCGTTTCCTAATACGACGAAGAAAAATGAGTCTTTCACTCCGATCAACTTTGCATTACTTTGCTTCTTTTATTTATTTGCACTACTGAACGGATTAGACTAGTATTTTTGCTTCACTTCCCGCACAAGCGGTCAAAAACCATTTCTCCATCTGGCTCATGCACACCTGTGAGTGGTCAGATCATCAACCAATTTATCATTGACAGCAAAACATGAAAAACAGCGACACCCACAGGACATGTTTCTCAATATGGCTCCTACAACATTTTTTCCTTTGCTTTATATTGTGTTTAACATATAATAAAAACAAACAAGTACCTTTCTTTTTAGAAGTAAACACGTATCTATTTTCTACTGATCAAACTGACAAGAATTAGGTTTAAAATGTAACTTGATTTACTTATTTAAGTCTTTTCATCATTGGGCTTCTGTAAGGAATTATTTTCTTAAGTAAACTGTTCCACATCTGTTCGTTTAATCACCACTAGATGGCGTCAGACACATGTAAAGGAATCAAGTATGAATGGTTTTTTTTTCGTGTACATCTTTGTCAGTGTTTATTTTAACTATTCTATTGGTTTCAACATTTATTTTAAGCTTTACTAGTGATTTATTTTCAAATGTGTAACGTTTCTTCCCTGATTAGTTCAGTGCTCTTAAAATGATGTAGATAAATAAAAGCCATTAAGTAATTTGATGACTTGACATTCTTGTTTTGTTTCTACATAAAGGAAGTTAAAAAATGCTTTCATGTATTTACTGATTGTTCTCAAATTCAAATCGTTACTCTGTTTATTTAATTTTGATTAGGACACGCCCCCGCCGAACCACCCATGTGCTCTTCCGCCACACAGGTGGCTTAATTAACCTCATTTGCTGCTGGTCACTGTTTTACGCTAAACTGCTGTCACAGTTCATTAAATTTAGAAAAAACTAAAAAGCTAAACCGCTCTTGGTAAGTAAACAGTTTTCTTAGATATAGTTTCGGAACTATTTCTTTTAGCGGAGCCACATTTTTAAGCTATTAGTTATCCTTACTTATTTGGCTCATCAGTTTATTTATTTTTTTAACAGTTCTAATTAAAAAAGATACATTTCTGGTAAAAATCTTGACTTGGTTGGTGTGTATAACTTATTTAATGTTTGTTATCCTTTAGTTTTGACATAAAGTAGTCCCCCCGTGGGTTTATTTTTCAGCATTTTTTAATGAAAAAAAAATCTACTTTTAAACTCATCTTTTAATATTTCCGCCGCTGTTGATGGTAAATATTTATTTGTTTGTTTTGAAGTTTGCTGGCATGACAGAGGACCCCTAAAACCAGGCATGACTCAGCAGAACCCAGAGGAGCACGAGGATGTCCTGCAGACACGTGAGCGCACCACACTTTACTGATGCAAAGCTATTATCAGTTCTTCACCTGAACTTTTCGTTTTATTCCACATCCCGACTTCACTGCACCAAACTCAGATTGATTAAGCCTCGTTACCATGGAGATGTATTCTGTGTTACTTGATTGGTACACCTATCCCTTCATCTTCAATCTTTTTTTTTTTAACTCTGGACAAAATCAGATTAAAGAAAAACAAACCTATGAAGATTAAACCTTTGATCTGATTCTGGTCCAGAGTAGACGGAGGTGATTTATCTTCTAGTTTATCTAAAAAAACTATCAAAAATGTGAGTTTTTCTGCAACCTTAAAGAGCCAATACCATGCAATATCAGCTTTCTGAACTTCTAAGTGTTTTATAATGTTCATTCCTCACAAAAAAACAACCTCAAAGTGCTATTTTGATCCGTTCATTTCTGAGTAGTCCTCTAATAACCTGCGCTCTGGGCACCAGCGCCGCCAAATCCACGGAAACGAGCAGGTTCTCAGATTGTGATGTCACAAAGTGAGGACCCGCCCCTTCCAGGAAGAGTCTGTGCTGCCAGCTCCGCCCCCATGCTAACGCACTTTCTATGTGGAGCTAGCGGTGATCGGCTGAACGCTTTTGTAAGACTATACACATCCATCTTTGTAAAATGTTTTTATGGGAGAGACGCTGCCGAGGCCGACTCTAGGATGACATCATGAAATGGGCGGCACCCTCAAGGAGAGAAAGGAGATCCAGTCATCTTACGTCTGGGTTGGAAAAGGAACTGTGTAAATAACTTGTGTGGATACAGTTTACTCTGCAAGGCTTAAGAATAGCAGGATATAGACCCTTTAAATAAAGAAAGATAAAAACCACAGTAGAGTGAGTCCTTAGTCACGTGCTCCCGTACACTCATAATATTTCAGTAAAAGATTTGTGTGCAGCGCCACTTTTGTGAGCTCACCTCGCTAACGGCGTTCAAAGTGATTTCAAAGTGATGCTCGAGGAATTGGGAGGCAATAGATGGAAATCCGTAAAAGGGAGTTTAAAGATTTTTTTTTTATTCTAGATGACCTCTTCCTAAAGCTAAACTTCCGTCTGTAAAACATCTTGAAGGTCGCTCAAAGAGAAGATTTCTTTTCCCATTTTGTGCGAAAATGTGTTTGGCACATTTAGGTCCTGTGTCCATACCATAATAATATCTTGACCCGTGTGTTATGAAAAGAGATTTGTGGACCTTTTTCTTCATTTTTCTCTCTCTGTGATGTCATCATTTGGGGGGGGGGGGGTCAAAACCATTATAGTGCAGAACTGCTGAGTCAGCGTTTGGACGAGAAGGAATCCTGGAGGAATGTAGACGCAGTCTGTCCATCTGCTCCCTGAGGCGTCGCCCGTCTGCATCTGTCGTCTCCCAGCATCCTCTCTGGCGGGCTGGAGGCCTTCCTGAACGCATGCAGCGCTGGAACGCTGAAAGCTGCATTTGTTTCCTCTGTGATGGGATGCAGATTCCTCTCGTTTCAGCGTCATCCTCCGACGGTTGCGCGTCGCAGCGAATGCGCAGCTGAGCCGGAAACGTCCTGATTGAACCCAGACCGTCCATGCGGGCCGGCGTGCGCCCACCCGGGGGATCATTTGCATTATTTTACGCATTAATATTCCACGCAGTGCAGTAACTGCAAGCAGGAGACGCGTTTGTGGGTCATGGATAATTCATGATCTGCACCGTCTCTGCACATGGGTTCCTTTTGAAGGGGGTTTGGGGGCTTTTCTTGCTCCTGCCCCTCGCTCTGTGAAGATGAGATCCACCACACAGCGGAGGCTTCATTCACACACACAATGACATGCGTTGCTCTGACGGCTTCAAGCTGGAGCAGAGGGATGATGGGTAACGTGCAGGCAGGGGTGGGGGGCACATTCGGTGCTCCTTTTGTCCAAATATACCTCATGAGGACTCAAAACAAAAGCCAGATTCAAGTTATGACGTGTAGAAAAACGTCCACATTTAGGCCGCATTTACACTGCAGGTCTTGATGCTCATATCCGATTTTCTGACTATATCCGATTTCTTTGACGACCCGCTTACATCATCTTTTAAAAGTGACCCGTATCTGATTTTTGCATTTACACTATACAATGCTGAAACAATCAAACGTAGACATTCTGAGGACTACGTAGCAGTATTTCCGCATTCCGCAGACCTCCTTAGGACTTTTGTGATTGCGGTTGTCATGGAGGCAAGGCGGCGACGGAAGGAGGCGTTGCCCTGGGCGCTCCTGACGGGATGCACGGGGGAGGAAAAAGGAGGCCTGGTCGGCCGTCTTATGTTCTCTCTCTGAGTTTTGAATGAGGAAGTGTTTGCAGACGTGTTGTACTAACAGTTTGATCAAAGTGTTGAACCTTTCCTGCGCGATGACTTCTCTTTTCTGACCGTAGTCAGAGACACACGGGAGATTTCCTCGGGGTTCTCTTTTCCGTTCTGAACCCTCAGCCTCCAGAGTGGTTTAAGAAAGACTCCAAAACTTTTGGGCGTGACACCTTATTTTTAATTTTTGGTTCTCCGACAGTCCCCCGCTCCGCGCTCACACCCCCCTCTCTCCTTACACACACAAGCAAGCACGCGCGCGCGCTCACACACACACGCGGTCCCCATCATACACGCCCCCCAAAGAAATAAACGGCTTCTAGCCTGTTCCATAGCAACGGTGTCCCGCTTCATTAGTTACCGTTTGCGTCCGGACCGGACATAACAGCGGTTTCCAACTACGGTCTGAAGCCTGAGGCTGAAAGGTAACACGCTGACAGCAAAATCAGCACAAAAGCAACTTAATAAGTCATGTGATCTCAGTTGGTGGTGTCCTGTGTTGACGTCACTGAGGTACGACTCGCATTTACTGGGGAATATCCGATTTGTCTGCTTACATGGCACATGCTAATGCACGTATCCGATTCGTTTCCGATTTATTTCCACATATGAGAGAGGCCTGTATCCGATCTGAGAAAAACGGAATCCATGCACTTTTGTCCTGCTTACACGTTCACCGATCATATCCGATCTGTGCCAAATGAGAGGAAAAAATCGGAATTGGGTCACTTGAACCATGCAGTGGAAAGGCGGCCATAGTTCCTCTCTGTCAATAACAAAAAAAACCTTCAATGGTCACGAAAATAACCACAAATTCACAAACTCTAATCAGAAAACCCTTTAGAATCACTTTATAGAACAAACTGATAAATGAGCACAAATATTTGTCGCCATTTCTGCAGATTTGCGATAGTAAATCTGCAGAAATGGCAACACGTCAATTTCAGAGAAAAACGCATTTATTGAAGAAAAAGGTTTTTTGCGCTTAGAGGAGGTGGTTTTTGAGGCGTTTTGAAATTGACATAATACGCAAAACTGCAATGGAAACCATTTTTTCTAACTAAACAAGTCACGTGACCAGCAGCTCTCACAGTAGCCGCGCACGGCTATTGTTGGGCGAGGGAGGGGTGCAGCCTTTGCCCAACGCCCCACGGGGCTGGAGCGATCACCTGGCTACGCCGGGCGGCCCCTGGGTGGGTGGCTGGACGGCAGACAGAGACCCGCTGCTGGACGGAGTTCTTTTAGGCTCGGTCCGATTCCAAGTCATTTGATTTTTAATAATATGCCGATACAGAGTTCCGATCTTTTAAACCATACACACACACACACACACAAAAAAAAAGAAGAAATGTAATAAACACATCCAAATTTTTCCTTATTTTTTATGATTTGACACTTCTGTGAAGTAAGTAGCTTCAACAATCAAGTAAAATTAGTGAAACTATCACTTAGGAAAAAAATGTAAAAGTAGGTAATAGTTAATCATTTGAGAAAGTCCATTACAAATGACTTTTTTTCCAAAATTGTTGTAAAGATTCATGACTAGAACAAATTAATAGTTTTAGTTTCCGCTGTTTTGGAGATTTTTTTTCTTTTTCACTTTTTCCCCAAACTTGCACTTTGCAGATGGTGCCTTAGCAGCCATCTCTGTCTAATTCTCATTAAAAAGCTAAACATATTTATATATACTTATTATGTTGTTTGCGGTAAAACAAACCAAAAGAGAAACTTGCTGTCAGTTTTAAAAGTTTCTTTTAATAGTTTTTGAGCCCTGATGTTTGTCTGAATCTGTGACTGTCTCTCTAACTCAAACCTGTGTCGCATTCTGCTGCACTTTATAGCACTAAGATGTGGTGATGCGTTTGTGGTCTGCAGACTTCTAGGGTATTTATCTGGAATAGTTCGCTTGGAATATACAGCGTTGATTTTAATAGTCAGAAAAAAAGAGAAATCCGATTCCTGATTGGGAAGCAACTTCCGATTCTAATAGAGTCCGAACTATGTGATCGGATGGGGATATCCGTAGTTTTTATTTTTAACTTTGATGTTTTGAAAATCTTTGCATTAGCTTGATGCACAGTGGTTTCTTCATCCTCTGCACACCAGGGGGCGCTGCAGAGGAGTGAATGTGGGTTGGACTGATGCATTCTGGGATTGTCGTAGCTCCAACTGCCTCTGATCAGACTTGGGGGGGGGGGGTCTTTGAGTACAAAGAGGGCGGTCACATGACCGTCCATTTTCCTGATTTCATTTTTTACGGGGAAGGCCAGCGCTGTGGGACGGCTTCAACCCTAATGGTTTCTGGCATCGATGGGGCCCTTAGTCCTGTTCATTGGAGCTGCAATGCCCCCCACCCCACCCAGATCTCCCGCTGAAGCCACTTAACGAAAGACGGGAGAATAAGATTCATTTTTGCATAAGCTCTGCTGTCTGAAGGATCCGGGCTGGAACGATGTCCCTGTGCTGCTCATGGAGCTGCGTCTCTACAGCAAACATGCTCTTCTGGGGGGTTACTGTTACTGCAGGGGGGGGGGGGATAAAGGCGCTTTACTTTGAAGTTTGCCCCATGTCGCCCAGAAATCCGGCCCTGGATGCTCCCTGTCCTCCGGATGCTCCCTGTCCTCCGCCTCCCCGCCGCCGTGTTTGCTCATTAGGCTTTTTATGGCCCATTCCTGACACCCAAACGCCATGTCTGACCCAGGAGAGGCGGGGCTCCAGAGGGGCGGGGCGGGGGAGCCCGTGTGCGTCTGAAATCAAAAAGTGCCCGTCTGACATGTTTGAAGACTCGGCTGCGGTTCTGTGTCGTGTTGTGAGCTGGACGTCGGCTGCTCCGCCGCTCCTCCGTCTGCTCCGACACGATGAATGACGACCAATTAATGTGCTCCTGCGTCTGCATGTTCACTCACCCGCATGAAGGGGTTTCCTTTAGTCCTAATGGAGCTCTGCTGCTCTGTTACTCTGCATTTAGATCTGATCTGATCATATCACACAGGAGACAAAGAAGAAATCATCTTTTAAAAGATGCTCGGGAATCAGTGGTTTTGGCCTCTATAATTGTTGTTTTTCAGTCTTTGTTGACTTATTTCCCAATAGATGTCTTTTCTTTTTTGACAAAATGAATGAAATAAAAAGACATAAATGTGTAGAAACGTTCAAAAGCAGCTTTTCCAAACCTTTTTTGCTCTGAAAGTTTTATAAACCCTATTTTTCCCACGATAAAACACACCGGATTGTTTGGCACATGAAGCAAAACACATCCGTCTGAGAATGTGGTCTGACTACACTTCCCAGAATGCCTAGAGGAGCCAAGAGGCAGGTGATTGGTCTGAGAGGTTGATGGGAAGTTTCACTAGTGAACTGTGTTCTTCATGACTATTTAAGAATTCCCTCCCTATTCCCCAACCCCTAAAAGACTAAATAGTGCTGGACTATGCAGTGCCCTGGAATTTAAAACCATTTCGGACACCATGAGCACTTTTTTATTTTTATTTAATTATTTTTAACGGCAAATATGATGTCACCCATTTCTGGTGACATCAATTCATCGTTTACCAGAGTAACTCTGTCTTAGAATGCCATCCATAGAAAATGGTTCAATCAAGTCAATTAAGTTTTTCGCGATACGGACGCCACATGTTGGAGCCAGAAGCCGTCAGTAATCAGTGATTGGTCAGTCAATCTAAGCCTGTTTCTATGGCAACTACTTTCACTAATCAGGAGTGAGCTTGTTGGAGGGCCACACCCCTACCACTTGAAAGCGGGCTAAACAAAATCTGTTAAACTTTTTGAATGTTGAACTGCGGAGCCCATGACCTGAGATGGGTTAAAAAAACACATTAAAATCGTTCCTATGTATCAGGATTTCGTTAACACTGAAAAGTATTTTGTTTCCACGAATTAATAATTTGTTTCCTCGATATAGTAATATTCAATTTTCTGTCTGTGTGTATCTTATTACAATGCATGGGACGAGTGGTTAGTGATCGGTTTTAGTTATTTCAAAAACCTCTACAAAAAAAATATCGGTAATCACGTCTCCATGTCTGGGCTCATGAGATCAGTCAGAGTCTGTCCCGGTACGTTATAATAATAATAATAATAATGGATTGGATTTATCTGCGCTTTTCAAGTCACTCAAAGCGCTTACATTGTGGCTGTCAGAGGCGTGGCTGCCCCTCTGACCATCACCAGGATCATTCATACACATTCACACACCAGTGGAGCCACACTGGAGGCAAGGAGGGTGAAGTGTCTTGCCCAAGGAAACAACGACAGTTGACTGGGGGGAGCAGGGATCGAACCGCCGACCCTTCGATCATTGGACGACCCGCTCAACCGCCTGAGCCACTGCCCCCACTTTGAGGTTCATTCAGTCCTCTCGCAAAAGCCGCTCTCTGCCGCCACTTTGGTGTCATCAGTTTGAGAGTGGAAAATAGAAACAAGAATCAAACTAGGAGATCTTTTTGTTATTGTCCTGATGAAGATGAGAAAGATATCATGAGTTTGAAGGCCAGAGCTGGCTGGATAATGCTTCCAACGTCTGCCGGCCAACCATCTGCCCGGCTTAGCGAGCTCCGCCTCCGAAGCTCTCTGCTCCGGCGGCGGATAGTGGCCCCTGTGAAATACAATCAATGTTTACAAACCTGGACTCACAAAGGTTTAAAAAAGCCGTTGGTGATTCTAATCAGTCTGTTTTTAAAGCATTTTGATTAAAAAAATAAAATAAAAAACTATTTCTTTACTTGTGAGTATCTGCCTCTTTAAAACATTCATTTTTTTAAGGTTTTAGGCTAAATTTGGTCATTTTAGTGACTTCAATCAAACCAGCTTTCCTCCCCCTCAGCTTGTCAACACCTGGAGAATTGGGTTTGCTGCGATGATGTTTGGTGTTTAACACGACGCCATCGATTCGTTCATGTCAGCTGCGGCGCTGAGTCCGTCCTGTCACCAGTTTCAAGATGGCGGCTCTTCGCGACAGGACGATGGAGGCATTATGGAGCCAATTCAGAGGCTGTCGGACCGCAGCAGAGCGACTAACAATTAATTTCCTCCTGCCATAGTGCTCAAGCCGCTGAACTGAGATGGCATTTTCTACCGTATTCAGCAGAAAAATGTAACAATTTCCTTTCATGATCCATGAAACTGGAGGAATTCAGAGTAAAGACCCTTTAAAACGTTTGGAAGTGTTTTATTTCCTGGTGAGTAAATGACAGAAGGAAAGAAAAAAGGTGGATGACACTCCTCGTGGTGAACAGCCGCTGGCGCCGTCGGGCTTGGCGTGAATTTATGTTGGATGATCCAGAATCCTGTTCATGCAGCCTGCCTCGTTTGCAGCGAGCCGCCTGCGAGCGGCGCTGTAGTCTGCTGTCATCTGTGCGTCTAAAGGCCGCCCCCCCCTCACAGACCGCTGCAGCATCTGCCAAATTCAAACAGCGGTCCAGACAGAATGAGCCCCTCTGTGCATTCATCTGTACTGCATTACTTTTAATAGCCTTTATCCGAGGAACTCGTCTTTCCTTCTAACAAATGCACTACTTTGATGTAAAAATGGTAAATTTGGTTGATTGCTTTTGTGAAAAAAAAAATCCTAGAACTATGCAGGGTTTGTAATGTTCTAGTTATTATTTCCAATTTTTATAGATCATAGAAACCTGTTTTTATTTATTTTCAAACATCTTAAGATCTTCTAATCACCAAAACAGGACAGGAGACAGAATTGTATTTTTATGAAGGAGCCTAAGCTTTGATTCCAGTTGTCACAATCTTTCTGAAATTATTGAAAAAACAAAGATGACATTACAGATATTCTGTGTGGCGTTCAGTCAGGATCTGATTAAAGTAAATGAAAATCCAGATTGTTCAGTTTTTTAAATTTGAAAATTTGATAACAGTAGTTTACTTGAAAAAAGTATACATTTCTAATTGAAAACCTAAAAGAAACTCCAACCCTAAAAGGTTTACTAAATGGAAAATGTTTTAGTTACAGCTGCTGTTTTCTTCTATTTTTGTTGTTTTTGTTTCTCCTCTTCTTTATTTGGGGGGGGGCGCTTTGAGCCTATTGGCTACCAGGACATGATTGACAGCCGGTGACGGGGATTATAGTGGCATCATATCTATTACATATTGGAGGAGAGATGACACAGGCGCTGTTCTGGAGCAGAAATTATATCACTATAGCCTCTATCACTTGATGTCAATCATCTCACGGTAGCCAATGAGCTCAAAGTCTCACCCCCCATGTAAAATTAAGCTCAACACAAAAAACGGTTTTAGGTTTATTTTACCTAAAATTATTACATTTATTACTTTCTGAGAACTTACCAGGCGGGACGCCTCTGATGCTGCACAGTGGCGATTTTTCCCATGGGCAATGTGGGTGGTCTTCCAGGGCGCAATCTTGTAAGGGGCGCAGAAGCGGCCAAAAAACCAAAACAAGTTTTTGCGCTAGAACGCTCCTACTATAGTGTCAACTTGCTGCTATAATGACGGCAAATCACCGTCCAGTGTTTTGCCCAGGGCGCCAAACTAGCCAGGACCGTCGCTGATGTTGCATTTACACCAAAAATTGCAAATTTCCTGATATTTCCTCTATTTGGCCGAGCCTTCATCACCTTTCCAAAGGTGTGAACTTCGTGTGGGAAGAGCTAACGCCAGTCTTTAACAGCCTGTATGCCCTTTTTCTACTTTAGAGAATAGGTTAGACACAGCTGGCAGGTGAGAAGATGGAGTGCATACTTCTAAAAAGTTGGATAAAGACTTTTTAGGGTGGGTTTCAATGACTCCAGCCTCCAGTGGTCTTTTGAGGAACTGCAACGTTTGTTACTTTGCTATAGTTTGTATTCAATTTGGTAAGTTTGGTCTGAATTATTTTAAAATTTGGTTTTAACCCAGCCCTCGCCGATGGGGTTACAACTAAATCAAATATAGATAAGGTTGTTTAAAGTCCCACTCCGATCATCTTCTGATATGTTTCCAAAGCGTTCCCAGTGGTCTTTCAATTATGATGATGCCCTTTTTAGTCCAAATCTAGAGACCTTCTGTTTTATAGGACATAATTTCTTCAGAGCAGCTGGAGTTCATCAGAACTTGTGTTGTGGGTAGGACTGTTTAAGGTGGAGCAACCCCGCCCCCTCTTTGCTGAGAGCTCTGTTTACTGTATCTCCCACTAGCTTACAGCCCCTTACACCCCCGATATTGGAGCTATCCAGTCGTTCAGTTTTGAGCCAAATGGCAATTGAGAAAAAACCAGGATGTTAACGGAGTCGCTTACAAGTGAATGTATCGGATACTTGGCCAGTTGTGTTTTTTACGTCACACCTGCGATTTTTTTCTAACAGCATTTTTTTCCCATCTACTCCTGATTCACAGAGAATAAAGAAATGCAATTTTGTACTGCAAATGCAATTTTGAGCTTATTTTTTTTTATATGTGCCCTCCATAATCAGAATAGAGCTACAATATGTTAAAAACACCATTTTTATTGGAGTGGGTCTTTTAAAAGAACCCGAAAACCAACACAGGGGTCCTCCAGCATCTTCCTCACTTTTGCTCAGAGGCACTCCAAAAAAAATGCTCTTTCAAAGACGCAGCCACGTTTTTGCGCAGATCCCTCCCTCGCTGCTCCGTCGGGAACCACCGTGAGATGTGACCTAATGTGGCGAGGAGATCAGCAGACCATGTAGGAGTCATCAGATCGCCCCCCTCCCCCACAAACCCATCCGAACAAAGGAGAGCTGAATGTGGGAGAGGTGATCAGAGGCAGGACCTGCAGCAGCTTCCTCTGAACGCTGCATTATGGGAAACTTTGTTTTGACTTAATGTGGGGCGACTGATGCTGTGATGAGCCAGTGGCATCACGCCTGTGAACATCAAAGGGGGGGGGGGCTTTTTGTCCTGAATTAATTTTTCAGAGAGGAGGAGGAGGATGTAGTGTTTTTGGTAAAGGAGTCTTAAAAAGTATCACCTGTGAATATTTCAGCTCAAGCTTTTTTCACAGAATGACGTTTTCTTAGTATCTATCGACATGATTTGGAGTCGTTTTGAAGACGCCATCCCAGGTCTTCTGTTTTGTTTTTTCTTCAGGATGGTGTCTGAGCAGCCCAGGAGGTCTTTGCACACCTCTGCAGACTCGCTCGGGGTGAGAAGGTGGTCCTTGTGTATTCTGCTCACGACTAGATGAGGGAGGTGGGGCGGCAGTGTTTGCCTGCTCCCCAGCCTGACCACCCCGGGTGTCAGGAAGGGGCAAATGCATCCCAGCCATGAAAACTGGCTTCAGTTAATATTTAATTCCAATCATGCTCGCATGAGATCCCTCTCGCCTGCTTTCTCCTCGCCAGGTGATGGAGTTTTAGGGTTTGGAGACGGCCTGGAAGCGGTGCTAGCTGTTGGGCTCGATTGGCCTCTGGGATTAGCTGGAACCGGGGTGATAATTGAACGGGGATGAGAGAACTCGATTGACTTGTTTTGTTCCTCCCTCTCCATATGGAGCGCCTCTCGGGCTGCCGTTGAATCTACTGGTTTGGGAGCGCTGCACTAATTGAATGTTTGTCGTTTTAGGTTAGAAGAATATTTTAAGTGTCGGACATAAGTATTTGATCCCTGACTGGCTGTCATCCTAATGATCGGTCCATTTCAGAGATGGAAAAGAAATCAACCAAAGAATTCATTTAATTTTATTTGCATTTCATTGAGTTAAAAAGTATTTGGACCCTGATTAGTACTGTGTTGCAAAACCACTATTAATAGCACAGAAGGAGAGGTTTCTTGGACTTCTGGTCCACTCTCCTTCATAAATGACTTCTAAATCATTCAGTTTCGGTGACTGTTGCTTAGCAACTTCAACTCTCTCCACAGGTTTTCTATAGGCTTTCAGGGACTGGCTGGGTCACCCCATGACCTTGATCAGCTACTTCTTCACCTTGGGTTGTCTTGGCTGTACATTTTGGGTCATGATTCTGTTGGAAAAACCATCCACCGCCCATTTAAGCCTCTTGTTGGAGGGACAGTACAAGGCTCCGCCCATAGCCCTGTGCAAAAAAACCCCAAGATGGTGTTCTTGGGGTCACTTGTGCCCCTTAAGCAGGGGGACTACTGCAAGATGTTTAACTATTGCGGTAAAACATATAACCAATGGTTTTCTTGGTGACTGTGGTTCCAGCTGAGATGATCAACTCATGATCATGGAAACTCCACCAGGTCAGATCTGGTTTGGAGTCCCAGGCCTATAGGTGGATTTATGGTCACGCTAATGCTGTTTATAATCTAGAACTATTAAGTCCAACATTTAGTCCCACGTATCATCTCAATGATGCTCATGGAGTTACGAAGCAATAGACTGAAATCTCCAGGAATTGAAATCTGTAGAAGGTACAAAAGGTACCAAGGGTGATTCAAGATGGGGACCTCTTCCCACGGTTAGCGTAGCTGCACATGCTTTTGAGGCTGTTTTGGGGCTCTATGTGCTACAATGTGCAGCCCCTGAATACACGTTGAATGTTAAACCAGTTCAACTTTGACCAATCAGAGACTTGGAATTGGTAGTGACCTACAAATGGAGTCTTTTTTGAATCACAAAGGTACCAACTGTTTGACAATTAAAGTAATAATTGCGGTTTGTGTCCGGCTGGAATTTTATGACACCGAGTCTTTCGTAGATTGGAATAGAGGTGTGAAAGAAGAAGTCTGAGATCTGCACCGTTTTGACTTTTCACATTAGACAAACCTATTCCAACTGTTGCTGCATAGCTCCACAGAATTAGGTCTCTGCGGGGAGGATTTTCTGCTTATATACGAGACAACGTTTACAAACGGCGAGTTTAGTTTTAGAAAAGAGGTTTGATTTCCTCAGCTGTGATTGGGTAAAAAAAAAAAAAAGATTAATCGGGATAAGGTGCAGAGTTTGCACAACTTTTGCTTCTTGAAAGTTCTTCATTTTTGTCATCGTCTTTTTAAAAAAAAATCCTGCTTGGAAAGCGCTGGTTCAAGGATTTCTGTCAGTTCCAAAGAGCGACGGTCACTCTAACCTTAACACTGGAGAGGTTTGAAGCCCCTCCACGACTGACGACCCCGCATCATTTCTATGAAGGTCATAATGTTCCAAAATGGAGGAAATTTGTAGATTTGATGTGAGAAAACCTGTAAAATCGAATGTGAGAAGGTGCGCACCTAAAACCTGCATCTGTGTGTAAAAATCTTCTGCTGTAAAGAACTAATGTACACATGTAAAATAACAATTTCTACAAATGTGTATATAACTGTTTCAACAAATAAAATCACAACTCACAAATTACCATCGCACGTTCTCACATTCGATTTTACAAGTCCTCACATCAAATCTACAAGTTCCTCCATTTTGGAACATTATTACCTTCATACATTTCCAACTGGCGTAGAAACGAAACCACCGCCATGACCAGCAATGATTACTGTAACTAATACTGCAGAGGTCCCCTCTGCCTGCAATATGAACCCTTCTGTCTAGACGGCCATTACCCGCCTGCTCCTAAAACAGCGGAATCAATACCATTGTAGAGTCATAATGGTCCAATTACTGTTTGTAGGTTTGTCAATGCCACGTCTCTGAGGACGCCTGCAAAGGCCACACATGCAGCAGTAATGCCACACACTCCTAATGCGATGTGTGGCTTTTTCGATTGGATTTTCCAAACTGTGACATTTGGGAGAAAAAAGGCTTCTGCGTGTCGTTCCTGTGATCTGCCACGAGGGCTCAGAACGAAAGAATAAACTTTCATTTTCCACACACTGATATGTTTATAGAAAAGGATAAATGTGGAGGCCGCAGCTCAATCCTCTCTAGATTTATTTAGCCGTCTCCCTCTTCAAGAGAACAGACTGTCTGTATGTTGTGTAGTAATCCGATTACAGCGGCAGGAATGCTCCGTCTGACATTTTTGTCCAACTCTGATACATGTGAGGGAGCTGGAACTGCTTTCATTTCTGCGGGGTTAAATAAGGTTTTGGTGACGGAAAATGATCCTTGTGTGTTGGTGGGGGGGGGGGGGGGGAAGAGGCTGGGCTTCTTGTTGGGACCACTAGTCAAAGGCATGGACACCATCACGGCTTTGATTACAGCGGAGGAGACCGTCCCCTTCAGGGTCGTCCTCTTCGTCACACTCATCAATTACCTGCAGCTGCCTCCCTGCTGCGGAGAGGGTTAACGTACAATTACAAACAAACACAATCACGCACGTCTGATGTCATTTGCATGACGTGCACAAGCGTCTCCTTCATGGCAATTCAAAGGATCTGATGTCACGTCGTTCTTGGTCCTCAGACAAAGAACTCCTTAATGCACTGAAAGTTCTGGTGTTTCTGGTCACCCAGTGACCCCAGTTATAAGTTGTTTGGTCCCACAATCATTTTCTTTTGCACAACTATTACATTGAAATGTTTCAGAATCACTTTTTTTCCGTTGACACTGGATTCATGTCATCCTGTAACTCTCCACGTGTGAGATGACTGAAGCCGTAACAACTTATCAGGACTGAGACTGAAAGAGCGCCGAAGTTCATGAAAATCCTGTCTGTCCATTTTCACTTGAATCTCTAAAATGCCTCACAGATCAGTAGAAAATGAGCAGCTGCTTTTCTTGAATGGTCTTGATTTTTTTTATTTGAGATGCATCCTCTTTTGTTATCAGCTCATCTGACTTTTTTTTTTCTTTTCAGCTTTGAAGACGACTTTCTTTGAGCTTTTCTGTTTTCTCTCCCCGGAGCTTCATTCTGGCCTCTGCATCCTGTTAGCGCTCTGAGGGCTTTAGGTGGACCTCTGTGAGGCTGGGGCGGCTCTCTGGAGGACAGGGGGGGGGTCGTCCAGATCTCATTTAGAGTAAAATCACTGAGGCAGCTTTTAAAAAAGACCATTTCTGTGTGTTCAGAATCGGCAGATACACCTGGAACCAACAGGACCGTGCAGCATAATCAAACCTGAGGATTTATATATGAGAAAATAATAAAATGATGTTTGTATTTGTTTATCTCTACACTTACATTTATTAGTCAGAACTCTGTGGTTCTGGGTATTTGTGGTTGCTCTTTGCCCTCCTGATGTCCTCGTGTGGGTTTGACCAACAGCAGGTTCTTCCGTTTGGGTTGAATGTTCTGAAAGTCCCGCTCCGATCATCTAATGATGTATTTTCAAAGCATTTCCAGTCATTTAGGATGATGTCGTCATTAGCTGAAAATAGGACATAGTTTCTGCAGAGCGGCAGGAGTTTATTAGAAATTCACCTCTGAGGTTTGGGTGGAACCGTCGACACAGAGCAAACCTACCGCCCCCTTCCCGTTGGTGAGAGCTCTCTGTTTACACACTGTAACATAACTATCCAGCCGTTTTGATCCAGATTCCAGCGCAGACGAGGAAAACAAAGTTACGTTACGTCACAGAGCGTGTTTTATTTCGATATTTCAGCAGAAACGTTCGTATCATCCAGTAAAATAACTTTTTTTTAGCAAATAAACAGATTAATGATGGAATCAGGATCTTTGTTTCAGCTGCATCGCATTGTTAGGAGATTCAGTTTTAGAAAGTAAGAACGGAGGAAAATGACTTTAAAGTGTGTAAAGGCAGACGCTGCTGCTCTGGAGTCTTTCATGTCCCTCTTCTTCACGCCGCGAGTCTCGTCTTCCTCCTGTCACCTTCCTCTCTGTCCTCCGGTGTGACGGGCTGACACCAAAGCCTCGTTTCATCCCCGCTGATCAAACCCAGGCCGCTCCCCTTCTCGGGGACAGAAACGTGAAGAGAGAACAGAGGGAACCGGGTTTTACGGCTGGAGAAACATGAGGGCAGAAAGAGAATGAGGAGCAGAGCATTTATGGCTCCTTCCAGACAGAGACGCAGTTGGACTGAAGATACGTTCCTAAAGAAGCAGTTGAGTTCTGACGGAGGCCCATATGAAGATGGGTTGAAGGTGATACAGGGCTGCCGCCATCAAAATATGCTGACTCATGCTTTACTGCTTTTATAACCACAACATTTAAGCATGTTGGTCTTTTTTCGATTTCTTTGGGGGGCATTTTTAAGGATTTTTGTTCAAATGTTGCAGCTTTAAAGGGTGTCCTGCTTTTCTTAAGCCTTTCAGAGTAAATTATTTCCATATACATGATAATATTTTAGCTTTGGAACACTAAAGAACTAATTTTTAAATGAAATATGAGTTATTTTCGAAGTTTCTTTTCCTACCGGGAAGTAAGACGACCTGATCTCTTAGGCTCCGCCTTTCGCTCCCTGTGGGCGCCGCCCATGTCATGACGTCATCCTAGAATCGGCCTCGGCAGCGTGTCTGCATTTCGCCCACGAAAACAAATAATATCCGAACTTTTACAAAGACGGATGTGCATATTGTTAACATAAAGGAAGAGGAATTAATATTATAATACACTTAAAAGCTCAAAAAGTTAATTTTGGACATAATAGGGCCTTTTAAAGCTTATGTTTTTCAAAAGCTCTCAGGTGAAATCCCCTCTTTTACTCTGACTTTTATTTGAAGTTTAAGGCGATATATTTGGAGATTTGTTGCAAAACCTTTAGTACTGAGATGGTATTACGTAAAAATACTGAGACTATCTGACACCAAAGCTTCGTCTTTACTGTTAAGTATATTAAAGTGTATTAAAATGTATTTTTATATACTCAATAGTATATTAAAAAGGAATACTCAGAAATACGTGAGCAGATTTGACATACTATATTAAAAAAAGTACATTTTAATAACAGAATATTAAAATGTATTTTAATAAATACTTAGTGTAATTTTAAGAATTAAACTCACTGGAAAAAATGTCATTTTCAAAACGAGTAAAAAATATGAAATACAAGACGGTTCTAAGTGAAATAATGTGCTAATGGAGCTGGCAGAGATTTTAACCCTTTAACACCGGAGATGTCGCCTATATGACAAACGCCCTTTAGCGTTCTGTCATACTTTCAGCCGTCTCCGTGATCAACGTGAATCTGCTGATTTACCAGAAAATCGGGTTTTCAGTTCTGCTTTGCAACAGTTTGACGACACAAATCAGACGACACAAATCAGCAGCAAATTAATTTGGGTTTGTCTTTAATTATTTTTAATTGGCAGACACTTAAACTCAACACGATCCCCATTAAAGAATCAGTGTCTGAACTAAAACAATGGTTGACGAAATAAAAAAAAACACAAAGACATAATGTTATTTCTGTCTCAGCTCTTTGTTAAACCAAAGCCTTTACTTCTGTGCAGCTGGGCATTCATTTAGAGCAAAAACAGGTCAGAATGAATGCTGTGAAACACCGACGTTGCCTTTCGTCTACTTTATTTTGTCATTTCTACTAGAACTAGTTTCCGTCAGCAAATCCAGTTTCTGATCTCCTCCACCTTGAGGTGAAGCTTGTGTTTTCACCATGAGAATTTCTCTGGGATTATATACTTCCATTACTGTCCAGTGAGGGGGTGACGCACAGAAAGGTCCACTTTGTTGCTAGGAAACAGCCGACTTTACATTGAATTGGTGCATTATCACTGGGGTCTTCTTTAACCAACCTTCCCGTTTCCTCAGCTTTCTCATTAAGCTAATGTTCTAAATTGAACCGCCGGATCAGATATTAGCATCGCCGGCTCTACCACGTCTCAAAACAGCGAGAAAGAAATCAGCAGAATAATGTGATAAATGACATTTATGCGCGGCTGCCTTCCCTCTTTCTGCGTCATTAAAGCGGTTTGCGAGAAGACAGCCTTTCAAGAACACACCTAATTGCCAGCGGTTGTTTGGTTTGCCGTGACATTTATGAAAAGTTTATGGACAGCTCTCCCTCCAGCTTGTGACATTTTGCGATACCTTGAAAGCAGAGAATGTGACAGGTTCTGTGCGTTACGGGCCACAGGCCGCGGAACGAAAACGCCATCAGCTCCTGGTCTCATTGGTCCCGATGAAGGTGTAGAGACGTTCAGAGGTTTCATTCTGCCTGGAAAGGTCAGAACTGTGATGTGTCCTGATGGGGCAGAGGCTTTGGATCAACTTTTTATTCCTCTTTGTTTGTAGAACTGTTAATAAAAAGTGCAACGAGAGACGCTGTGACTTATTTTAAAGCTCAAGGCCGGGTCACGCAACCACTACGTCCACTTTATTATTATCATTATTGCATTGATGCTTTATTGATGAAAATTGGTCAATATGCGTGGAAAAAGAGAAAAAAGTTGTGGCTCTCTACGTGAACCTTTCACAGCTGTGTCACGAATAAACCACGGAAAAAAAACACGTAAACCAACATAGAACATGAACCGTTTGTGATTATTACAATTACTTATTTTGAACGTGATATGTGCGGCGTATAAAAGTTATAACATTGGTGGTACATGCGTGACATGTCTGTTAGACATACAAATACAAATTTGTGTATGCATCTCGCAAACAATTGCGTAAGATTTATGTAATAATTGCGTATAAACTACGTAAAATACACATTTCCTGTGAAATTCTGAAAACAAGAGGAATTCAAGTAAAGAACCGTCGGCCGAAACCCCTGGACGGACATCTGCGCACATCAACGAATGACGAACGCAAGAAACACTTATGGACTACATATATTTGTGCGTCTGTCTTATATCATGGGTATATAACACATGTTTAACGAAAGACAGAGATTTCATACGTGGAAAATGCACGTTGTGGCTGTGTGAACCGGCCTTCAGCCTTCCATCAAAGCGCTGCACTTTTTAGATATTCCTTCCAGCTTTGAGCTTTTATTGTGAAATTTTGCTAATCATTAAATTGGTTGAAGCCTCACTGGGACTGAAATACAAGTTCTCCAGAATGACCTGGAAATCAGGCTGGGAGGGTAAACCTTGAGGAACAGGATTGGGCATCCTTAATCTGTCTACATTTTTCTGTGTGAGAGTCTCTGAAGACGGATGCTGCATCTAATGACTTCAATTGGCATAACAGTCACGGCGCATTAAGCCAATGGGATTGTGGGTACAGCAGATGGATTAGAGACTGATCTCCTGGAAACACAGAAAGCTCTGTGCTGACAAACTCTCATGCTGCCTTTATTTAACCCCACTAAAGACAAACCTCCCACTCACCTGAAACACTGCTGAGTATCCAGTAACCCTGCAGACGGTTAGTGGAGACCAGTCGAGGCCTGACGTCCGTCCTATAGCTTCTCTCTTCCACGTCTGGTCTGTAGTTGTAGGCCGTTTTTTCACCGCAGTCGCTCCGTTCTGCGTTATCATCACATTATATATTCAAGAACACCCGAGGTGTGATGGATGGTTGCTGCAGGATAGCGATCTTCACCGAGGTGCTTCGTCACACCTCTGGTTTCTGCCTGGAGATGAAACGGTGGTGATGCAAACAGACGTTCACAGGCGTGAACATGCAGCATCTAAATAGCGTCCTCCATTTGTTGTAGTTGGAAAGTATCTGATTTTATTGTTATACAATTGCAATAGATGCGGTCTATCCAACAATGTGATAAACCAAGCAGAGGGTACTGCTGAAACCTTACTGAATGTGAAACTAAACAGACTTCCACGTGTCTCTGGATGCACCAAGAAACATCTGTAAAATTTGTGCCTAGGCGCATTTTATCCCAAATTTTTAGACCATAAGGCGAATCGTATTTTTGGTCCATAAGGCACACTTAACCCTTGTGCGATCTTAGATGACCCCCCTCTTACATTGACGTGTTCTCCCTACCATGACAAAGGTGGATAAAGGTGGAAAGATTTCATGTAATCCACAGACACCAGTGAAGATCACAAATCATTGAAGAAAAAAGGTTCTGAGCACTGTCTAGTGGGTCTAGATGACCCAACTCCCAATGTTAACGTGCCTAGGATAGCACAAGGGTTATCACTATTTTGGATAATAAGGTGGACTGAAAACCGTATTTTTTGGACCTTACATTGCACTTATGTATAAATTCTAGTTGTTTACAAACCTTGAATCATTTTTTTGTGGTTCATGACGGTTAAAAATCTGTCCAGATGTTTTAGTTTGACTGGAAAACTGCAAAGCCGTATCTCTTGATGGCTTGTTAGTGCATTATGGGTACTGTAGTCAGATAAAATACAGGAAGAACACAGTTCACTTGAAATATTTCCCGTCAACCCCTCTGACCAATCACCTGCCACTTGACTCTTTTAAGGCATTCTGGGTAGTGTAGTCAGACCACACTGCAGCACTGTTTAGATTTATTTATTGCAACCTATGATCCAGGGGGCCTTGTGGTCAACAATAACACACTGGTACAGTAGGTGGCGATGTTTAGTCCTGTCACGTCAACATCGCCATCATGACACCATTTCGGTTTGGCGTCTAGTTACTTCCAGAAACAGCTGATCATCAAGTTTTAGTCACAATCTGTGTCAAACCTTTGGATCCAGGGTTTGTGTTGGACTGGAAATGCGGACATGGTGGGATCTGATTTATTTTGAAGAAGTTGATGAGCTAACTCTCAAACGTGTGGAAAATAACATGCATGTCTGTTGTCCATGTGCACAGAAGGAGGTCAGGAGGTCGTTCCTGTCAAAAAGTCATTTAATCAAAACAAAGTGTTGATTTAATAACAGGTTTAAAAAACAGTGATTTAGTTACATAAATAAATCAGTGTATCAAACCCTCGCCTCGTGTTGACGTGGTCATACAATCATTCACGGAACAGAATAAATAATAAAAAGGAGCATCATTAGTTTCTAGATGAAGGCGCTACGAACAGACGACACGGAACGAACAGATGAGCTTTTGAAGCCTAGAACACAGATCCAGTCCGCCTACTGAACCACAGACACTCCAAAGCTGTAATGCAAGTTTGTTGGCTTGGACAGTTCGGTAGATGCGACTCCCAATTTGGTTTCTTTAAAGCGTTAAGACAAGGCAAGGAAGGAAGGTCGTTCCTGGGGAGGAGCTCCGCCTCCACAGCGACTTTCTCAGACTTCTACAATCCTGAAGATGCCTCAGTGTTCAGGAGAAGAAAACCCACTTCCTGTCCGACTGATATGTTTTTTTTTCTGTCAAAACCCAAAAGGACTGCAGCTTCAAGTATTGTGCCTTACATAGAATATTCTGTCATAAATTAGTTAACATATATACATTTTCTCAATAATTGGACATATACTTTCATATGTACAGAGCAATAAAATGCTTTTGTTCTTTTTTTTTGTCTGCTTTTTCTTGTTTTGTTTAGAGAAATCCCTGAGAACGAACACCGACAGTTTCCACACAAGGCTTGAAGGCGGTCGCAAAATGAATCATCTGGAGTTTCTTCAGTGGATGAGCAGGAGGAGGAGGAGGAAGAAGAGGAGAGCTGGATCCTTTCAGGAAGAGGTTCTCGTCTCGTCGGATGGACTTTTGGTTTAAAGCCGTTTTTTCTCTTTGAGGCTGAGGACGCCGACACTCAGTGTACGACCATGAAAAGGGAAACACGGCGACATCCAACGGCCGCTATTATCCATCTTCAAACCATCTAACCGGGGACCAGACGCACACACTACCGTTAACTGAAGCAGCTTTGTCGACAGCAAGGTCGTACGTTTAGAAAGAAAACTGAAATGTAAACATGGTGAAGGTGCAGCTTAACCTTTTAACACTGGAGCTGTCGCCGGCGACGGCAAAATAACAAACGCTCTTCGACCGACCGAAACGCTTTAGCATTAGCTTCATTCAATATGTGACCATTTATGGTAGTGAAGCTGCTTTTCTCTGCATCAAAATAAGTTGGAATTGTGTTAATGGCATAAACATTTTAGTCCTGTAAAGTGCTGCATGTCGCCACAGAACTTGGTATTTCCAACGATAGAATTGGTTTGAATTATTTGTGGCAAAACTCTTTTTGACCTAGCAAAATTATTTTATGCAAATAATGTAATTCTGTTGCAGATATGCAACAATTTGCTTTAGTCTAAAGGGCAAAGCCATGTTTTCTCAGGGTCAACATCTGTTGGAATTGCGTAAACAATTTACCAATGTGAAGTGTTGCGTATCAACTCAAAACTGCTTTTCGCCACTTTGCAATCCGTTGGAATTCTCTTAATGGCGTTAACAGCGATGGAAAAATAAGACGCACTCTTTGAACGACCGTAACCCTTTGACTGTTAACAGGTTTCCTACAGATTTATGCTCCAACAAATGCGATGCTGGTAGCATATCGCTTCAAAGCTGCCTTTCAACGCCTGAAAATGACTTGGTTTACCTCAATTGCGTTTTACTCCTGTAGTGTCGCACATCGCCATAAAACAGCTTTTGTCCGCTTTAGAATCCCCATTAATTGGGTGAACAGTGATGCCAAAAAAAGACAGGCTCTTTGAACGGCTGTAACTCCGACATAATTCCTACAGATTTACGTTACAAGAATCGGTGCAAAGCTGTCTTTTCTATGCGTCAAAACGAGTCGTCTTATGTTGACTGCGTCAGAGTTACGGTATTTCAAAAGAACGCGAAAGCTCCGGTGTTAAAAGGTAAATAAGATCATTTTTCCTTCAGTTCCTGACAGCCTCTGGCCTCTTTAGAACTCATTGGTATTAGTATTTTATCACCTTATATTGCGGATTACATTTGTTTTGGTAACAAAAATGTTTTCATGGACTCCAGAGGATCTGATTGATTAGAATTTGTTCTTTTTCTTCCCCAAAATTCTCTAAAGCTGCAGCTCTTCAATGACCGTTGTAACTGGAAACAGATCAGGTGTTTTAATCTCTCAGATTAGCTGTAGTCTGGTTTGATGCGTCTGCTCCCCCAGTGCTGCAAACTGAAACCACGTTTTCATCTCTGAGCGCGCTCAGAGTCGTTTGGTTTGTTTTTGCCTTCAGGAAGTCTTTCTTCACATGTTTTAGGTGGATTCTAACTTCAAGTTGGAGGATTTCAAAAGAAAATAAAAGTTGGTCATGTGATCCGGTTTCATCCGAAGCGCTCTCGGACCAGCATCATCAGCTTCTTCTTGCCCTTGTAAATCTGCTTCAGGTTGTCTATGAACTGCGTGAACTGCATGTGTCCGTCGTGCGCCATCAGGAACGTCTCTCTGGCTTTGCTGAGGAACTCGATGAACTCGCTGTAGTGGCGCGGGCTGATGTGCGTCAGCCTGGAGTGCGTGGTGTTGATGTAGGCCCCGATGGTGGCGTCCAGTAGCTGCCTGAGTGGAGCCTTGTCCAGAGACATTAGCTTCCCAGACGTCCTGCGGCTGTGCAGCGTGACCATCCCCGGCGTCGTCAGCGTGCACCGCCGCAAAATGTCCGATAAAACGGTGGCGCACTTGACGCTCTTCACCACCAGGGGGATGACTGCCGCCAGCTCGTTTTTCCCCAGCGAGTGGCTGAGGGCGCACGCCCAGAGCACGTCGTTGATGGCGGGGTGCGTGTCCTGGTTGTAGCTGAGGTTCAGGTGCGTCATAGCTAACGTGGCTAGCTTGTACGCCCTGCTGGGAAAGCCGCGGTGCTCCATGTAATGTGCTATGGTGAACAGCTGTGTGCAGTTCATCTCCGTGGCAGCAGCGTCCAGCACGATCTGGTACGCCGTCTCAAAGGCAATCTGGTCCTTCTCGCAGAGCGTTAGCGCCGACAGAGCACAGTTTTGCGGGTCCTTCATGGCGCACTGCAGGGCGAGGGTCCGGGCGGAGTTGGCCAGGTTCTCCTGCTGATTGCAGTCCAGGTGCAGGCGCATGATGGTGCTGTTGGACATGACGGTGGTCGCCACGACGCTGGTCGCTTCGGTCGGGGTGAAGAGGGTAAACCAGTTCTGCATGATGCTGTCCAGGGCAAACACACCTGCGCGACACAAAGTAAAGCATAACTGAGCAGAAACACTCACGGAGATCCACAAGGCTCTGTTCTATTGCCCCTTCAGTTTAGCATCACAACTTTTTTGTTGGCTCGGATTAAATGATGGGAACGTTATTTCCTTTTGATATCAGATCCGTTTTTCATTTTCTCGGCCGAGGGAACATTCCTGTAATAAGTTCTTTGAGTTTAGAGCGATTTTTCATTGTGGTGTTCCACAAGGCTCAGTCATTGGTTTCCTAGGATTTCATGGGTATATACTGTGTTTACCTTTTTGATTATGTTAATGTTTTACACTTTGTAAAACAAATATTTTTATGTTATTGCTGCAGCGCAAAAAAGCCCAAAGTTACAGCAGAGTTTTTGTAAAAGTTACGATATTTTATGATTTTAATAGTTTTCTACTAAAGGCTGTAGGAATTTTTAAAAATGTATTCATCTCTGTGCATTGAAGTGGAATTTTATACAACCCCACAAATGAACTCAACTTTCAGTCATTGTTTGCGTTTGCTTTATGGTTTAACAAAATCTGAACGGTTTTCATTTGTGCTCCAGCACAACCGGACAAGAAGAACCAAACTGTCGACCTCCAGAATCTGTTGTAACTGAATCTTTACTTTACTGTGTCATATAGTTACAGTCGGACAATAAAAGATGCTGTCGCGGTAACCCTTTGTGCTATCCTAGGCACTTTACCATTGGGAGTTGGGTCATCTAGACCCACTAGACAGTGCGCTGAAGCTTTTTTCTTCAATGATTTGTGATCTTCAATGGTGTCCATGGATTACATGAAATCTTTCCACCTTTATCCACCTTTGTCATGGTAGGGAGAACACGTCAATGGAAGGGGGGGGTCATCTAAGATAGCACAAGGGTTAACCCGATGAATCTTGGGAGTTGAACAGACCCGCATCTTCAAGAACGGTTCTTTATAGCTCCAGGAAGTCGGCTACACCAATAAATAGTCTTTAGCTTTTTCCTTTTTAAGGACAGAGAATTTATCAGCTGTGTCGGCACAAGGAAGTGACGATATGAAGCACTTGATTGGTTACTGATGACTTTTATGGTAACTTGATTAGTGGAGACAGATTGATGTGTGTTGATGTGTTGAACTTTTTCAAATAAGAAAGGTGATTGGACACATTTGTGTGAATCAGTGCGATCGTGCGTAAAACCTCCATTGTTGATTGTGAGTCCATGTTAGTTCCCACGTTTATCCTGAGAGTTATGTTCCAAAAGTAACCCGTGAAGAAGGATTACTGATGTTTTGAGACATTTATGAGGTCGAAGTAGGATCAGATTGTAAATTTGTAATGTGTACTTTCCAGTTTAAAACATTGGTTTATCATTTTTTTAAAGCCTAATTTGACCCCATAAACACAAAGATTTTCACACTTTTCTCTCTGGTCTCAAGCCTTCATAAAAGAAAATAAGTCCTGCATTAAAACAGTAAAAAGAAAAAATACTGAAAATAATTCGCCAAAGGTGAACTGGAATACGGTATAAACAAATACTCTCATCAACTTACTGTTAAAGCTTTAAACTCCAACACGCCGGGCTTTCTTTGGTATTTCAGCCCCTAATTGGATTTTCTGCGTCTAATTCTGTGACATTAAATGAAATAGTTGTCCTCTCAATGAATCCATTCACGCGGCCGTGGCAGAAACAGGGACTCCTTGTTGCTCGCTGCTTTGACATGAAATCATCTGGGAGGAAGGTTACCCTCAGGGCCAAACTTCCTGCCCACGTCAGGCTCCGGGATTCCAGTCCCAACATAAAGACCCACTTAATCCAGCAGAAGGCCACAATCTCCCAGAATCCCTGGCCCTCAGTCCTCGCTGACAGCTCTCTCAAAGCTGCTTTTAGAATCCTGTGAAGTCGGATGTTCCTCAGGAGCTTCCCAGCCTTTTTCTGGGAATGTCTCTTTATCATTTTTAAAACAAAAACCAATTCTTTCATAGACTATTCCTGCATTTCTCCTTTCACCGCTGAAAAATACACTTTAGAGGTGCTGCTCAGTCTTTTCCTGTTGGGATCTTGTGCTTTAACTTTTCTGGGATTCAAATTCTGCTCCTGGTTATCTATAAAAACACTCAACAGTCTTGTTCTTAGTTTGTTTCTGTAATGCTACGCTCACACCGGGTATTAACACACCGGTCTGTCGCTGTGCGATGCAGCTGGAAGAGGCTCGGTGTTAAACATTGAAGCGGAAACGCTGCAAATCCCGTCAATCCTGCTCCAGGCCTTTTCTTACACAGCTCTATTCCAATAGAAAATTCCGGTACTAATTTCTCCATCATCAATTTTCTTTGAATCAAATAAGGAAAGGAATCCTATAAAGAAAAATGTTGCTGTAAGTTTTTGATTTCAATGACTGTTACTGTCGTTTTATCTATTTGTCTACCTAAACTCCTTTCTCTCTCCTCTGGATAAATACAGGTTAAATTATTTCATTCTACAAACGTTCTGTGGACGCACTTTTGGTACGGAGAGTCTAAAATCCAGATTTAAAGGTGTTTCCGCCGACCGAGGCCGGAGTGAACAGAACTTCAAACTCTGCGGGTCTTCAGGTTTAATCGGCTCGGAAGTCTGGATTTTATACGAACCAACTGAATTAGTGAATTCCCGATTATTCATTAGTTGTTTTAAGTCTTTTTGTTTTTTATTCCACATAAGTTGTTGGTCACCAAAATGTTTAATGGAACCAGCAGAGGAAGAACACGCCTGGTTCTCTACTTTAAACTTTCTTATTCAGGTTCTTCTAGAGCTCAGTGCTGCTTCTTTTTTTTCCTCTCCAAGCAAAACAAAAGTTCCTCTCAGCGTCTAAAGAACTGAGAACTCTTATAACGGAGGTTTTGGCCGTCAGTAGATCTTCTGTGTTTGAGCTCCAACTCACCCACTTCCGTGGCACAGGTGACGAGCCAGCGCACCATCTCCCTCCTCCTCCAGTTCATGGTGGACAGGGTCATTCTCATCACCTAAGGGACACGTCAGGTCAGCATGTGGTCTGAGCAGTGGCGCCCCCCCCTGCTGCTAGGTTATGTCTGCCGCTTACCTGGAGGCCCAGCTCCAGGGAGACTTTGAGCAGCGTGAGGTCCGGCAGGCTCTCCATGAGCGTGGCGATTTTGAAGGCATCTTGAGCCAATTTGAAGTTGTGGGAGGACGAGTGGATGTTCTTCTGGATGGACTCCAACACTATCTGGAGCTTACAGGTGTCACCTGGTGGCGACACAAACGAGCCGTCGTGTTTGGAAACGCAGCGTTCTTCAGCGTGGGGAAAGCTGCGGCCTCCTCCTGCCGGGAGGAGGGAGTACCTTTAGCGGCGGTGAGCATGGTGGAGGCCAGCTCGCACTGCTGGCTCTCAATGTGGCTCAGCGTGAACCAGCGAGGGTAGCGGTTCGGCACCACCGACACGATGTGGTGAGGTCGAGACAGGTCAGCAGGGGGCGCCGGGGACTCCAGAACGGGCAGCCTGCGGGGACAAAGGATGGAAAAGTCGCCCCTCAGTTCTCTGAACGTTTCCCGGAAAACGTCTGCCAACGTTTTTTGGTGAAAATGGGGGTTTTGGTGTTTTTAACCCAAAGAAAACTAAGATTAACATTTCGTCTCTGAGTGTTTCTTCTTTCTAATCGTTGTGAGTCCGGAGCAGGTGAAAAAATACGAGGTTGGAAAAAGATGGTAGAAAATACACTGGGCGGCCTCCCGGCAACAGAAGGGGAAGGGGGGCGGGGTTGCTCTCTGCCAACAGTGCCACCCACAACTCAGAGGTGAATGTCTAAAGGCCGTGTCACACGGTCTCTACGTACATTTTGTTGATATTTTGGTCTTTCGTGATCCATGCATGATATCGTCATACGTGTTTCTTGCGTCCGTCGAGGCTTTCAGACGACGGGTCATTACGTGAATTCGGTTTTGAGCAGCTAAATATTTTGGTTGGTTGACAATTACACAGTTTACATGAATTTTACCTCGTTTATACACAATCATTACATAAATCTTACCCATGTGTGGGTGATTTTTTTTTAAGATGCAGTGTCTTTCCCCGACTGTTCCATATTTGTCTAACAGACTTTTCAAGCATGAACCACCGATGTATAACTTTTATATGGCGTGTACGGCGCACAGATCACATTAAAATTATGTAATTGACACATAAATCGCTAATGAATTGCATAAAAGCGCAATGGTCATGCAAGTTTCATGTTCTACTGAGATTTACATGTTCTTAGCGTGGTTTATTCGTGAATATTTAACATAAATAACCACAATTTTTCGTACTTTTGTCTGCGTGTATTTACGGATGGCCAGTTTTTATCTGTGCGGTATGCGTGAAGTGGACGTAGTGTCACGGCCTTGACCGCTCTGCTGAAACTGTCCTAGACAGTGACCGTTTCTTCAGGACGTTCTCATTCTGTTCTTGGAGACACTGGATCACAGAACCGTTTGAGAAGCGTCCGCTGGACGCAGATGTTCTCTGGTGACTCACCTCATGGCCCTCAGTGCAATTCTGTACGCCAGCTCGGCGTCGTGAGGTAGCAGGGATGTGAAGAGATACTTGGCAAACGTGTGCATGGGGACGCTCTCCCTGTAGAGGATCTCCCCCAGACCGCTGTAAGGACCAGCTGGAAGAGACAGAGACACCCGTCAACCAGACCTGTTTTGGGGGTTCTGATGACCTTGGCTCTCTGGTTTCGACTAAATCTTAGCAAGTTCTGAGAAGTCTTGACGCTGCTGTCTGAAGCTCCAGAGGTTCGCTGGGAGTTTCTAAATCTAATCTTCATCGAGCTCTGAGTTTTCTACGAATACCTGAAACTCCGCCTCAAATCCATGTCAGGAACGGTCACATGATTTGTGGCGCCTGAATCGACTAAGTTTGTGTCCGAATTCCTTCACTACTCACTATAGAGAGCGTTCACCATTTTCTAGTGCTGTCTGAATCTACAGTTTCAAAATCCAGTGCCCTAGAAATTTCCCAGAAGTCTCTGCAAAAAACCAGTGTGCATCGATGCTCACTACTATCAGCGGATATAGACGCGTCGGAACAATTTTTGCCAAGAAAATGTATTTAAATGTATTTTTTTATCTTGGACTCATAAATAATCGCCTCAAAATGCTCAGATTTTGACTTCTAATCGATGACGTCATATCTGCACTTTATAAAGAATAAAGTAGTGAGCGTGGCGTCTGAATTACTTTTTATATTCAGGGCAGGACATAGTGCCGCACTATACAGTTTGGTCGGGGCCAGAGGTAAACCATTTTCTGTGGGTGACGTCTCGCTCGCTCACTCCAGTTCTCAGATACAGTCAAAGGTCCTACAATGGTCATACAAGAGCTGTAGCAGAGGAAAGCCGTCACCATGACAACGCATCACACCACGTCTCAAACGATTTAAATGTTGAAGAAAAAGAACAATTACAGCACTAATAACAGATTGAATATTTGTGTTGTGACACTGATAAAAACCTGACTATGCCTGATGAGCACGATGGATTCTGCTGATCATTTTCACCTCGTTGGGTTTATGTCACAAATACATGTTTGCACCTGAGGCCATTTCTGTGACTTCCTTTGGCTTCGTGTTCTAATGAAAGTGACGCTCGGGAACTCCTACTTACCCTCGAGCAGAAAGGTGGTTTGTTTCCGGAAGATTTGAACCAACGTTTCATCTAAATCCACTTCCTGGAGTTTGGCCAGCAGCTGCTCTTCGTTGCGGCACACCTTCTCCTGGGCGTAGAGGCCCTCCGGCATCACCCTCTGCTGGCCTAAGCCAATCAGAGCCGTTTCCACGGCCAACAGCACAAACGACTCGCCGTCCTCCGGGGGCCGCTGAGCCGGGGGATCCGGGTTCTCCGTCCTCCTGCACGAGCCAGCTGATCCTTTAGGAGGAGACGGATGATGAGAAATGATGGAAGTGTCCCCTCTGGGCCACAAGCGGAGAGGTATTGATAAATCTATTGATCGCAGTGTTCATGGGAGCGTTCCTGCTTTCACGGCGCCTTTCTCCCGAGGATGTTTTAACGGTTTAATGAGCTCTTTGCGGACCTCAGTTCATCCCAGGAGGTCTGCCACTCCCCGAAGGACCCGCTTCCACAAACGCTGATCAAAACAGCAGAGCCTTAATTGAAACCTTCATCCCGTCTGTCCCCACAGCAGCTGGAGCGCCGCCCGCTGCTCGCCGTTCCAGCAGCAGAACCGTCTGGCTTTGCTGCTGGAACGCTGCTCCGAAGCCCGTCAGTATCGGGATCAGCTTAAAGTGGATCAGAAACCGGATTAAGAATGTGCACGCTAGAAAGAAACTCATCAGCTGATCAAAGCTTGCGAATCCCCACAAAACTGGTTTTAGGGGAAGTTCAGAGACGACGTAACCATGGCAACGAACAGGCAAACCGCACCTGAAGGCGAGTCTGAAGGTCAAATAAAGGTCAATTTGGTCACGAAATGTCATTTTTAACTGACTCTGAAAAGGTCTCCTGTGCGTGAATGACCACTTCATTTCACCAGAAACCAGAACTATTTAGATTTTTGTTTTTTTACTTTTACATCACTTTAGGGACTCCAAAGAAAACCGTTGTAACCGTTGATGTGTTCTCCCTACCATGACAAAGGTGGATAAAGGTGGAAAGATTTCATGTAATTCATGGACACCAGTGAAGATCACAAATCATTGAAGAAAAAAGGTTCAGAGCACTGTCTAGTGGGTCTAGATCAGTGTTTTTCAACCAGTGTGCCGTGGGAAAGTGCCCTCATTCACTGATCCTAAAACATTTTCCATCTCCAGGATTTCAGCTCTGTGTTCATCCAAACAGGCCCTGATAAAACACTGAGAAGTTAGGAATATGAAAGATCTTAAAATACTTTTTTCTTTGTGTTTATTTGATTCTATTAAAGACATTTTGATAAGATAATCGGTACTGCGATTTAGCTGCAGCTTCAGCTGTTTTAGGAAAAGTCCCGCCCCTTTAACTGTTACACCAATCATTCTTGGAGGGTTAATCAAACGTCATCAGTCCGACCAATCAGAAGTGGTTAAAGTCTTCACTTCCTTGTCCCGATTTAGCTCAAAGTCTCTCAGTTCCAACAAAAATACCAGCTAAAGCTCGTCTTTAGCGGTGTAGCTTTCCACAGAATCCGGTGTCAGACTGTGGAACAAGTGAACAACACAATGAAGCCCAGAGACGCTACTCTATCTGGGGTCCGCGGATTTTCGGCACTACATCTCCCACGATGAAGTGACAGTGTCTTAGCGCACAATGAGTCTATCCTCTTAACGTCTTAAAACAACAACGAACACACATCGAACAGTTTTTGAATCTTCTAACTCAGAAGATCCGCGCCCCCCAAACTGGGGGGCGCGCCCCCTAGGGGGGGCGCGGAGGTATTGTAGGGGGGGGCGCGGTGGAGTTTTTTTTCCCATACTTTATTGACAAACAACATAATACAACAACAATGTGAATGTCTCAGGGGCAATTGAAATGTGTACATATTGCAGAAAAATATAGGAAATAAAACAAAGTATATAAATATATACACATACATATACAACATAAGACAAAAATAATTACTTCAAAAATCTTTGGGGTTTAATACATTTTAAATCTTTCAAAAATTAAATTAGTTCGAATAGCTTTTTGGTTTTGCAGATGTTTGATAATGGTACATTACTGATTGATTTCACTCAAAAACTGCTGGAATTTAGATTTGGAGTTTGACCATTTGGCTTTATGGATATGGAATTTTGCCAATAATAAAAACAATTGTGTAATGAAGATACAATTTTTGTCTACTTTGACATTAATGTAACCCAGAATAATGTCTTTATCTAAAAATGTAACAGTTTGTTTAGTTATATTTCCAATATAGTTTCCCACTTCAATCCAAACCTTATTTGTATGTCTGCAGTCCACAAACAGATGATAAATAGTTTCCTCCTGATTTCCACAGAATGAACAGAACAGGTCCATGTCCACAACAAATCTACTCAAAGTTTTTTTGGTAGGATATATACAATGCAATATTTTGAAGGACACCTCTTTTATTTTGTTATTTAGACCGTATTTATTGCTAATAGTCCAAGCATAAGTCCATTTTATGTCCACAAATTTGGATTCCCAATAAAACCTCCCAGCAGGTTGTGGTGTAAAAGATTTCTTATTTTTTTATTGGAAACTATATTAACACAAATATCTACATTGTCCAAAAAAATTGTCTGGGTTCTTAATTGACTTGTGTTATAAATCCCTTTAAACAGTTGAAGTAGACTGGTTGGAACGGCATCTAACACTATTGCATATTCTCTGGGTGGAACAGGAATATCGAATGTTAAAAGAAATTCTTCAGACGTCAGAAGATTTCCATGAGAATTGAAAAGTTGTCTGATTAAAACAATATCATTATCATACCATCTAGGAAAAAAAGTGATTTATTCTTGTATTGTACATTACTGTTATTCCAAATAAAACAAGTTGTTGGAGAAAAATTATGTTTATAAAGGAGTTTCCAGGCCAGCAGGGCTTCTTTGTAAAAGTTTGAAAGTTTTGTGGGTAATTCTTCTGTTTTATAATTATATTTTAGCAAGAATTTAATGCCTCCCATTGTGTCAAATATATATTTGGGAAATGCATTCCAGATATTGTCTTCCTCTTTCAATAAATTACTTAACCACTTTATTTTAGTTGAGTTGTTTAAAGTTTCAAAGGTTAATACATCCATGCCCCCATGTTTTCTGGTGTTACACAAAACATTTTTCCTAAAGTAATGACATTTTTTCCTCCAAATAAAATGAAATAATGTTTTGTTTAATAGGTTACAGATGTGTTTTGGCATTTCTAAAGACAGAGACACACAGACAGATCTAGAGATTCCTTCAGCTTTAGATAACAGAATTCTACCGTTCAGAGAAAGATTTCTCATTAACCACATGTTATAAGGCGCGGTGGAGTTTAGAAACAAAGGATTTGTATGTTTGTGTCAGTGTGGGGGGGCTCGAAAATATTCTAATCTTCAGAAAGGGGGGCCCTGCAGAAAAAGTTTGGGAACCACTGTTCTAACTTAACTTTTAATACATCTATTAGAAAAAAACAGCTGTAGCTTCCAGCTTTTTCTGCAACAATTATTACAAAAATGCATGTGAGATTGCAGAGGGGCTGTAGATCAATACAGACTATGAGCTTTTTTTTTTTGGATGCTGGTGTGCTGCGGGATTTTTGTCAACGTCAAAGTGTGCCGTGGCTCAAAAAAGGTTGAAAAAACACTGGTCTAGATGACCCAACTCCCAATGTAAAAGTGCCTAGGATAGCACAAGGGTTAAACTCAAAATATTGAACACTGGAATAAAAAACTATAAGTTTATTAGTAATAGTTTCTGTTTTTCATTTCTCTCCGTATTCATTTTTAGTCCTAAATTTACAATTTAGATTCAGAATGTCTGTTTTTTGTACGTGGGGGCGGGGCTTTGATATGATTGACATCGGGTGATGGGTTATGGTCACTTCTGTTATGGTGGCGTACATCAGAGGAGAGACGATCAGAAATGATGTCACCATGATGTCCCGGCGGCCAATAGGTCAGAAGCCCCGCCCCCCACGTAAAAGTACACTCAAGTCTGAAGATGAAAAGTCTAAATTAAAACAGTAAATTGAAGTTGAGGAAGATATAAAGTTGACATTCAAGTCAACTTCATCATCAAAAGAAGAAACAAACGTTCCTCAGAACTAAATGTTTCTAAAGTGAAAAGAAAAGCGTTTTTTTCTAATTAAAAATCGCAGTTTGAACTTTCTCAAACATGAATGACGTCATCGGTGGCGTTTGGTCATCTGGGTTCGATCCCGCCTGATGGCTGCACATCCAAACGGGTCATCTGGACTCCATGCATAGTTAAAGAGTCTTAATTGGAGCTTTTTTCTGCTGCATTTCTTATTCATGAGCTGTGATTGGAGGCTGACACATCTACTCTGATGGCGGGCCGTGGACCGGCTCCATCACGTGTGAACGTACCTGGTGGGTCGGGGGGACCCCGATCCTCTGCGCCCCTCCCGGACTCCATCAGGGTGCCGAACAGGGTGCCGATGGGGTCCAGCGGGTGGCCCACCCACCCCTCCAGGTTGGTGATGGAGGTCACTCCTCTGTTGAGCAGCTCTGCAGAAACAGGCCACACCTCCATGAATCAGAGTCTCACAGACACACTGTCAAAATAAAAACGTCCTCAAAGTTGATTCACTCTGACGCCGACCTAAAACCACCGGCAGCATTGTGGGCCGAGCCAGGAACGGAACCAAACCTCTAAATATATATATATACTCTCCTCTTCCCTTTTGTGTTTGAAGGATAAACTGATTAGAGGAAGAAGAAGGAACGGACCGTTTTTGTGGGTGCGGAAGAGCTCCAGCTGTTTCTGCTGCTGCCTGCGGAGCGTGTTGGCGATGGCGACGGCGAGCCTCAGGGCTTCCCGGGGGTACCCATGTGACCGCAGGGCGTCCACGCGGGCGCAGGCCGTTGGGACGTGCTCTGCATAGACACGGGCGCAGGTCAGGTCTGCGCGCTCTCGTACGCGCTGCCAACGCCGGTCTTTTTCGCTCAGATTAATCAGCCTCACCGTGCCACAGGGGCCACCATCCCGCATCCAACAGGGAGCTGTCAAGGTCGTCGTGGTAACAGTGGTTGGTGTAGTGGTCCGTGCTGAGGATGTGCTGCAGGTGGGGGTCCTGCCAGTGAAGGTCACAGGCCTCGATGGCTCGAGTGAACACGGTCCGGTGGGGTCGCATCAGCAAGTCTGAGAGGAACAGAAGGATTTGGGATTTATTCCCTTTCAGATCCCAAAGAAAACCCACAGAAGGATTTAGATTGGAATTTAGGCTGGAGTTGGCATCCAATTTTCTTTTTTTTTGGGTTCCAGTTCCCCTTTTTAAAAGGTAAAGTTTATCTTCATCCTCTGTAAAATATCTGAAGCTGCTTAAAACTTAATTTCCTCTCTGGATTTGTGTAGGAACCATTAAAAAAAATCTAGATTTTCCCTTAATAGGCGCTAAAGAAAAGTCAGACACACTCATCTGACTTTTAAAGTGCAACGACTAAATACACTCACAAAACGATGCTGCTAAAAAATGATTTTCTATAAAGGTGAATCCACCATTTGAACAACTTTATTAGCAGCATCTTAATTAGAGTGCCAGTTGCTAAATGTTCTGCATTACTATAATGGGCTGCACAGCAAGAAGGCCCACAGTTCAAGTCCTGGCTGGGGGACCTGAAACAGAACATCAATGGGGGACCTTTCTGTGTGGAGTTTGCGTGTTCTCCCCGTGCATGCATGGGTTTTCTCCGGGGTCTCCGGCTTCCTCCCACTGTCCAAAAAACATGCTTCATAGGTTAATTGGCAACTCTACATTGTCCCTAGGTGTGACTGTGCGAGTGCATGGGTGTGTGATTGTGATCCCTGCGACAGACTGGCGACCAGTCCAGGGTGTCCCCGCCTTCGCCCATAAGTGGCCGGGATAGGCTCCAGCAGCCCGTGACCCCGAAAGGGACAAAACGGAATAGAAAATGAATGAATAAATTATTATGGTCAAAATAAATCCATATTTGGAGTAAAGACTCCTGGTTTTTGTCTGATTTATTTTATTTTGAAATATTCTGTTTCCTCTCTGGATCTTTTCTGCCAAAAGAAACTTTCTAAATACGTTTCTTTTTTTGTTAACTTTGCTGGTTTGAATGTTTCAGTTTAGCCTTTGGTGAAGCCGCTTCAAGAAAGTAGCGGATGGATTTTAGTCACATGACCGAGCGGCTTGAGGTAAATCAAGAATGAGTCAGATTTGGTGGAGGGAATTCAGTAGTTTTTCAAAATAAAATTTCTCAGATTAAAAATGAAACAGCTAAATAGCTAAATAAATTAGTATTTTCATATCCGTTCAGAGGAACAGAGGAAGAAAAAGTTTTCTTGTAAGCTACAACATCTCAAAAAATATATTTTAAAAGAAATAATCAAAATAAGAGGGAAAAAAACAGGAAGAGAATCTCCTGATGTTTCCTTTAGTTCAATGTGGAAAAAGGCTTTAGGCACCGAGACCAGAGGAAGAAGAATGGAGGATGAGGAAGAGGAGGAGCAGACAGAAACAATGGGAGGACCCACGTCTGGCTCCAGGAACAGCGGGTGTCATCTCACCTGGGTTGCCCGCAGGGCCATGAGGCAGAGCGTTGGTCAGATTGGCCAGCTCGTTGCCGTGGTTACCGTCCTCCAGGGGACACACGTCCACGCCGTTCCACCGACGGAGTTGCCGCAGCCAGCAGCCCTTCTGCTCGGGTTTGCAGTGAGGATTCAGCACGATGCACATCCACAGAGCTCCTGCAAGGACGACAACAGAGACTCTAGATTCTTCTGCTTCACCTTCAAACGCCGGAAGTTCTACGTCAACGGATCCTTTTGTCTTTGTTTTTTTAAATGCAGAGCCGCCGCCAAACCGTCTATGTTCAAACCTGACGAGCTTCTCTGGATTTGTTCAAAACAAACAAACTTTCTGTTTTCTTTTATGCAACAAGTGATGTCATCAAAGTGAGGCTCAGAATGAGCGTAGAAACTGAACTTTTTAATGTCAGACACGACAAAAAGGTTGAAATGTGGAGGGTTTTTTTGGTGCTCAAGTTAAACGTTTGATGTTTTGGTTTTTTTTGGAATGAAAAAGGAAAAGCAGACTGACAGAAGTCCACATTAGAACCTGAATCTGCAGATCATCCAGGAGAGACCCGACTCCAAACCTTCGTCTGCTTTTAGCCAAATTCAGATAAATAAAAAGGACTTTAAATCTCCATCATCGATTTATATGTTTTTATACCATGGTCCGGGTGAATACTCGATTCTGATTGGCTGCTGGGTATGGATTAAAACCTGATAACCGCACGGTGAAAAAAGAAGTTCCGGTCACCTAGCTTAAATGTTTCGTATCACTGCGCCGGCTTCTTTAAAACAACCTTTTGCTTCATCATTTGGACAAAAACAAGCGGTAAGAGGAGAATTTTCTCTCTGAACTGATGCTTTATTCAACCCATCGGGACAATCAGGATATAAATATCGCCGAATCTTGACTGCAGCTGTGGTGCTATTTGTTACGCGATGCGGCTAACATGTAGTCCGCTTTTTGTGAGAAAAGCGATCCAAATCAGAAAAAAAAGAAGAATTAAGGACTAAAAACTGGTTAATACGTATTGCTTTTGTAAGTGACCATGTTATAAGCGGGTTAATGGCCTTCGAGGTGTGCATTATTACTTTTTAACGCACTTCGCCTTGCTTCTGCGAGGACGCGAAGCGTCGGACGGTTCAGGCTTCCACGGCGTGCGTTAAAAAGTAATAACGCACACTTCGTCGGCCATTAACCCTAACTTATGAGAGACAGCTTTTTGTTTTTGTGGGGACGAAACGCTGACATGCTGCCGAGGCCGACTCTAGGATGACGTCATGGAATGGGCGGAGCCTCAGAGATCCAGTAGTCTTATTTCCAGGTTGGAAAAGAACTCTGCAAAGTAACTAATATTCAATAAACAATTGTTTTTTAGTATGCCAATGGTAAAATATATATCTATGGATATAGTTTCCTCTGAAAGGCTTAAGAAAAGCATGATATAGACCCTTTAAGGCTTTATTTTGCTTCCGTATTGTGAAGAAACGATGGTATATTTTATAATCTTGGATTTTCTCATGACAAATGTGCTTTTCTGAAAGAGGGAATCATCTTTAACCAAATTTGGTCTTAGTGCCACTAAACGCATGACAGCTTTAATAACCACCATCCATGTGTTCATGGAAATCCCCAAAATAAAAGTCTCCACGTCTGGTCCGGCCCGGTTTACCTAGCTCGTCCCACAGCTGCCGGTATTTGTCCGTCATGGCGGTCCCCTGCTGCCTCCACAGCGCCAGCCGCGGGTCCCCCATGAACTGCTCGGTGATCAGCGTCAGCATCCGCGCCCCGTTGGAGTCCCTCATCTTCAGCATCTCCCTGACCTGCAGAGACAGACGGGTCGACTCGGACGTCAGAACACGGACACCGATCAGAACCTGGGGACCGTTTTTTTCCCAGATGTCAGAAATAAAAACGATTTCAAACACACTTAGGAGGAGAGAGATAAATATTTAGGTTTTTAATGACTCTGTTGATGACAAATTGAATTGATTTCGGGTTTTCCATTGGATTAAATATCATGTACATTTATCAAAATCAATAATTCACCATAGATTCAAAATCATTTCTGAACATAAAGGTCAGGTAGTTTTGCCTTGTTGGAATAATCTGGATTATCATCTAGATTATTTGGTCGGATGTTTTCCTTTCCTTCTCTGTGGAGCTTTTTAAAAAGTGACCTCTGACAGGAGTTTCCCCGAACAGAATTCAAACCAGTTACCTTGCAGAACAGCAGGTTGAGCTGCTTCCCCGAGCCGTGGTACCCCCCCTGGGACAGGAAGAGCTTGACCTGCTCCTGGACCTGCTCTTCGTCTAGATGCCAGCAGTTCTCATCGTCCACGCTGGCGCCCGCCGTCGGATCTGGAGCTCCTGCAGCAACAAACGCGAACTCATCAACTGTTTAGAGTTTATATTCATGTCCAGAACATTGACTTCCTTCAACACTGTTGTTAAATAGAACACACTTGGAGTAAAGACTCCTGGTTTTGGTTTGTTAAATGCAGCTTTTATTTTGAAATCAAAGGCTTTTCCATTTCCTCACTGGCTCCTTTCTGCTAAAACAAACTAAGATTTGTTTTAGTTCATTTGCTAGCTTGGGGGGTTTCAGTTTAACGGTCGGTGCAGGCGCTTCAAGAAAGCAGTGGGTGGATCTTAGTCACATGACCGAGCGACTAGACTGAGTCGGAATTGGTGGAGGGAATCCAGCCCCTCCTCCACTCACCGTGAACCTGGTTGATCTCGGAGTTCTGCGACAGAATCTCGTCGGCGAGCTTCTGCGCCGTCGGCAGCACCTCCGTGTGATGGACCGTGATCAGATACTGGACGAACTTCTGCAGCTGATCCCTGTTCATCTGGAACAGCGTCTCTGAGATGGGCAGGCGCAGTTTGACCTGCTCGGGCTTCCGTACTCGATACAGGGAGAGCGCCACCACATGGGCGCAGTAGAAAATGTCCTTGTTGCCGCAGCTGCACGTCACCGACGTGATCTTGCAGCGGTCGAAGCTGACGCTGACGTTGCACAGCAGCTCCGGCTCCGACGCCGTGGCGGCTTCCCGGACGGTGCCGCTCAGGTGGAAACCTGCGCCAGAAAAGAGAACGACTGTCAGTCATCGGGGAACAATGGCCGTCATGTTTCTGCAGTTTTATGTAAAGTTCAACCTCATCAGGTCACATCAGTAAATATTTGTGCGTTTCAGATGAATGCAGGGAAAACTTTACTTCGGTTCTATGCAGACGACAATCGACTTATTTATATATTAGACAATCAAGCTCTAACCAACATCGGTTGAGTGATTTATAATAAAAAGTCCAAGGAAACCTACTTCATCTCTGCATTCAGAGTATGGTTAGAGTTTACGACAACTGCTTTGAAGTCTGGGAAACAAAAATCTGGTGCATATAATAACCTGATGTATATTTTCAAATACACGAGAATTTTGTAAAATGAAGTTTATATTCAATCCTAGAGTGCAGCTGTGAGCTTCTGTCATTCATTGAAAATCTGACGAGAACATTAGAAGAATTTATGATATTTAAGTTTGAAGCTTTACAGGTTATTTTTTTTCCCTCTTTTGTTATTTTATATATTTATACGACTGTAACAGAAAAAAAGAAAAACATTTTAATGCGTGGAGTATTGGTTCATCCGTACAGTCTAATTGAAGTTCTTCAGGCTTTTCCGGTTTGTTTGTCATCCTGATGACATGGATGGGTTCTCTGCTCAGTGAACAGGTGTGACTCTGCTGTTGGGTAAAAACAGCCTGAAGGAACCCAGCAAGGATCGGGCAGAAAACCCCTTCCGTCCTAACGGGAACTGCCGCTGCAGACACTTCTGTAGGACATCTGCCCCTCAGCGGCGGGTGAAAGCGCAGACTTGAACACCTCGAGGGGTTCTCCTCCTAACGAGATGCTTTTCCTGAGCGCCTCCAGCTGAAACTCCGCCTCCCGTCCCACATCAGCAGGATTCGGATGAGTCAGCGAGGACGTCACGAGCGGTTCTTCTGATACGGTCGGTCAGAGAACAGATGGTTTCAGGAGCTCGGCCACAGATAAGCTAATCGTCCTCCTCGTGTCTGCACGCTCCCGCCTGTTCCTGCACAGCTTGTGTCTTCCGTCCGACGGGAACAGAACCTGAATCACAGGAGCGGTGCGGTGCCTCCTGCAGGGGAAGGAGCCGAGCTGCTGTGACAGATGATGTGCACCGCTTTGACAGCGTAAGAAAAGGGAAAAAGGCGTCAAAGTTCCGACCTTCAGTCTGATCCATCTGTGGTTTAGACTAAAGCCGTATAAAGTCCCACTTCAGTCGTCTTCTGATGTTTTTTCAAGGCGTTCCTAGCGGCAGGTTCATTACGATGATGCAGTTTTTAGCGAAAATTAGAAAACTTGTGCCGTTTTCTGGAACATAGTTTCTGCACAGCGGCAGGAGTTCATTCGAAATTCACTTCTGAGGTGTGGGAACCCCGCCCCTCATTGCTGAGAGCTCTCTGTTTACACACTCTCCCTCTAGCTTACAGCCCCTCACACCCCCCAACCTAAAAAAATGGAGCAACACTGGAGCCATCCAGCCATACAGTTCTGATCAAGATTCCAGGAAAACAAAGACGTTCTAATCGTCTGCAAAAATGCATCCGAATGGAGCGGAGCAGGGAGACTTTGACCCCGCCCATTTCCGTAGGTGCGTCACAAATACAATCTTTTTCAAGAAGCATTTTTTTGTGTCTGCTCCTGATTTACCACGATTTGCAATTTTAAGCTTCATTTTCTTTAAAAAATGTTGTCGATCATCAGAAAACTGAGTGTCAAAACAAACCAAAAACAGGATTTTCATTAAAGTGGGTCTTTACTCTCAACGTAAACAGGAAGTTGTGTTACGATGGCGTCTCACTCCTTCAATATTCGGCATAAACTCACACGGACATGATTATTCTAGATTCAATTTTAAATTTCCGTCCTGAAAACTATTTTGTTTAGTAATAATCTCCAGTAAAGTCGTGATTATGTGAAACGCTCATTAATTACAATTTTTACAGAATATTCTTTAGAGATGAGTGGATTTGTGGATTTTGGGAATCGGTTAAACTGTTTAAAGTCCAGCTGATCTTCTGATCCGTTTGGACCCGACGGTCTGTCCTTCGCTCCTGCAGACCGGCAGGTGACGTTTGAGTTTTACGGGAACTTTCTGTCCCTGGAAACTGCCTTTAAAGGAACGGGTTTTCTAGATTTTCATGAAGACTAAATAACTTTTATTTTGTCCACACTTCATAGTTCAAGGTTTTGAAATACGATCTAAGCTCTTAAATAGAAAGTTTTAGAACGTGAGAGCAGATCGTTGACCAACTTTTGAACCAAACCAAAGTTTCTGAGACTTCAACAGGTTATTTTAAAAATTGCAGCAGAAATAATTCCTGAGCAAAACTAAGAACTGATAGAATGGAAATCCCAAAAAAAGTGTCTGTAAAATCACAGACTTGTGTCTCACCACAACTTTAAGACACAAGAAGAAAAAACATCTGAAAATATATTGGTCACTTTTGCTTGCCGTACCAACTTGAAATATTCCTTTGACCTTTAATGTTAAGGGAACTTTGGAACATAAACTAAGTGCCGAGTTTGGACTTCTACCGGGTTCAGCAGAACCGCCGTGTGATCCAATCAGGTGAAGCCAGATCTGAGAAACCGGAAACGATCCAGAAACAGCTGCTGGTCACGCCTGGGTTTGTGTTTACCTTCTATGAACAAAACAAGAAAAAGTGTTTTCCCAAAACGGAAATGAAGGCCTGGAACCAGAAGAGACCGAAATGAAAAACCTCAGATTCCAACAGAATCTGCTCGTTTCCAGAGAATCTTCCCGTCACGAGCGAAGCTGCAGTCAGAATCACACAAACGTGAGACGCAGCTGAAGTGAAACTTTCCTCAAACGGCGTGTTTGTCTGCGTCAGCGCAGACGCCTGGAAGACCCACAAAGAGAGGCGGAGCTTGTCTGCAGAAAACCAAAGGAAAACGTTGAAGAAAGGAACCGATTCAGGAAAACACTACACAACCAGAAGATCCTAAATCCCATGAGCACACAAAACATGCCAACAGACAAACACATAAGAAAACATGCACGCATACACACAACTCCTGCATGAGTGCAAACACAAACAAAGAATCACACACAAAGAAAAAACAAGCACAAACACAACACTTGCACAAATGTACAGTTCACACAACACACCCACACACATACAAGTCACATGCAACACACAAAAATATACACAAACATACAACAGATGCAAATACACACCCAGAATTCACACAATGCACATACACACAAGAATACAAGCATCGTAAACGCACAAAACCCATGCACAAACATACACAACAACACACGTCAATGCACACAAACAACTACAAATATGAACAAACAACAACAAAAAATGTAAACACAAACAACACTTGCAAAGACAAAAATACACATGTAAACAGAACCACAAACATTCCTCACCAAAACACACAAGAATGTAGAAACACACACACACACACACACACACACACAGCCGCCTGGCTCACAGCTGACGTTCTGACGTAACACAAACAGGCGCCGCGTGAGGGGAGGAGGGGCAGGAGGGGGAGGCTCTGCAAAAACAAAAGTTGGCCCTCAGCTGAACGTGAGCGTGCACGTGCACATGCACGGAAGAGTGCGTCAGCTTGGCGGCGAGCCAAAGCCCTGAGCTCAGCATTCTGTAACGGGCTTCCTCTCTCCGCTGCCAGCTTGCATAATGCAGGTCTGCGGCGCCGTAGCAACCAAACTTAACTCCTTCACCGCCAGCGCCACCCTCCATCGCCAACACCGCCCTCCGCCGCCAGCGCCACCCAGCGCCACCCAGCACCACCCAGCACCGCCCTCCACCCGTCTGAGACTCTTCATCCCTGCAGGATGAAGGCAAGTTACATGTTTGGAGGTTTTCATAGACAAACTTTCTTTGTCCGATCCGCCCAACGCCCGGACTGAACCGAACAGTCATTTTACCATCAACTACAGCCTCATGTTTCCATGGCAACCTGCCAAACTTTGAACACCAGAATATTCTAAAAGGGTCTTCAAAAAACTAAGAAACTTTGCAGCGTTGTGTTAATGGTTTTCAAACCCTCAGGACTCAGATTTATGTTGCATTTACTTGATATTTTATGACGTTAGGCGATCCCTGACTCCAATCTGGACGCCGTCTTCTCGCCAGAGACGGGAAATGGAAGGAAGAACTTTTCATTTGTTCATCGAAGCGCCTGACTTTTGCTCAGTTAAATCCACGACTGAGTTCCGCTTCCAGTCACTAAACTAGAAGCGTTTCCTCAGACGTTTGAGCCGATATCCTTCCAGCCGTCTGCCTCGGATCACGGCGTTCAGAGGAGGCGGGGTCACCGGTTTAAAGGCCGGCGTGAAGATTAGGCGACGGTCGCAGCGAGAGGTTCTGGTCAGAAAAGAGAAGCTGATCTCGGGTCTGCAGAGACGCAGAGCTTCCTCTCAGAGGTAAACAACCAATCAATGAGCGCGGCCGACCGATCGCCAAACTCCTCCCATCCCGTACTCCTGGAAAACGTCTTAGTTTGTCACGTTCCTGCCCGTTTTCAAAACTGTTCAGAGTTCCAGTTCAGTGTCAGCCACACCAGCCAATGAAAACGCAGGAAAAGCTTCTTTTTTTTCCTTGGACAGGAAAATCAGGAATGCTGTCGACATTCCTAGTCGGCCGGCATGCTGCAGAAATACTGCACGGCTGCAGGAACGCTCTGAGACAGGAAGTCTCTGTGAAGAAGACGTCAGGCCGCTGGTGAAGCCGCCGTTTCACTTGCGGCGAGGAGCTGCAGTCTGCGTGCTGGGAGGAGGCCTCCGGAGAGACCCGGAGCCCACGGAGGCCTTTGAGGAGCCGCGGGACGCTCTTTGGCATCAGAGGCGGCTGGCTCATGGATCCATGACAAACGGCTGACAAAGCACTCCGAGAGGATGCAGCTGATGCCGCCTGCGTTGCCATGGGTTACCAAGAGGCAACATAGAGACGTGGAGCTTTAACCTGATGGCTTCCTCTCCCAAAGTGACACAGACAGGTGATCGTTGGAGGGTCGAATCCTTGAAATACTCTGTGAGCGCTAAAGCCAGAGTCCTAACTGACCGTACGAGTGAATACGAGGTGTCTGCAGGCCAAAAAGAAAAAAGCCGCCCGAAGGTGACCCGCAGGAACGGTCAATGTCATAGAACCCGTAGAGAGAAAATGTTCCGTCAATTCTACAACACATAAGGGCGAAGGCCGTGTCGCACAGCCGCGGCGTACATTTGTTGTACGGATGACAACTGGTCATACGTGGAAAAAGTCAGAAACGTTGTGTACAATTTTTACGTATGAACCGCATTAAAACCACAGAAGAAGTACAAATAAACCACGCAAACAACACGTAAATCTACGGAGAACGTGAGCGAATGTTGCGCTGCTTTTATGCGATTCATTGGTGGTTCGTGCATCTATTAAAAATCAGGGAAAGACGCAAATTTGCGTATGAATCTCACAAAAAAAAAAAATCACACTCAATTGCCAAAGATTTACGTAATAATTGCGTATAAACTACATAAAATTACGTACAAGCTGCGTATTTCTCAACCGACCAAAGCTCAAAACCGAATTCACGTAAAGACCCGGCGGCCGATTAGCGCTGGTCACGTGATCCGTGCGCGCTCCTCACTGCTGCCTTACTGTCAAAGCATCCCACATGCACTACATATCACATGCACACGCCTGCGTGCCAACAACTCACCATGAGATTCAGCATGTTTGCCACTTTCCTTATTATGAAAACGAGTTGTAGCAAAATAACAAGATTAAAATGCTAATTATTGGTTTGATATTTATCGCTATTGTAACTGACCGTGGATAATGACCATGGAAGATGCGGCGAACGGTTCAGGCTTCAGCGCCATCCCTTCCATTCTGATGATGGACACATCGTAGGACATTTACCATGGTTACCTACTGCAGAAATGATTATTAAATCCATTATTAGTACTTTAATCTTGAACCACTGATATTCTGTGCGACGAGTTGTCATGGTAACAGCTAACGAGCCTGAACCTGCTGCTTGAGGACTAACCAGCAGAGGAAAGTGGTTTGTGTTCATTTCCTGTCATAAGGCAAAAATTTAAAAAAGTTGGTTCCAGCCTGGTTCTCACGATGGAACGGAGCTCGACCCATCCCTATAGCATCACGCTCTTATACTGAAGGGCAAAGCCGGTCTGCTTCAGTCTATACGTCTGGTTATGGTTATGAAATTGGAGTTCTGGTACTCTGTCGTCACAGTAATTTCACCGGAAACGACTTCAATCCGTCAAACGTTCTGCAGCTGAAACCAGGATTACAAACTACTCTAAAGGCGTGTTTATTTTTAGGATTTCCTCGGCTCCTTCAGCACAAACACCAAAGCCGGCTGATGATAGATGGAGCCCAGAGTCCGATCTTTAAATAAATCAGACAGTTCACTTCTGGCTGGGATAAATGCAGCTCCTCCGTGGAGGATCACGCACGCCAGGCCTGCAGTCTCTGCGGCACCTTTGATGGCCGCCATTCTCCGCTTGGAGGAAAAACAACGGTCATCGGAGGTTTGAGGAGAAGCTTCTGGAGGGAGAAGAGGATTTCTGCTTCCATGTTTTTCTCCATTTAAGAGCATTTGTTTGAGTGCTGCCTGCTCCCAACGTGCTCGGTAAAAGTCATTTGTTTAGCCTCCGAGGACCATCAGCTCGCCGGCCGGAGCTTCTCCTCTCCAAATGCATTTGTTTCCACTCCGGAGATGCAGCGAGCCTCGGCAGAGATCCTCGCAGAGCTGCTGCTAATGAGCTCAGCAATCCATAAAGACGTGGAATCAAAGAAAAGCTCTTTAGGTTTGTTGTTCAGACTTCTTTTTCCATATCCGGCCCTCAAAAACAACTATGAATATTTTAAACCGAGGAAGATCGTCGACAACGGGAGAATCATCCGTGAGACGGAGTAAAAACTGAAAATGAAACGCCAGAAAATTCATTTCTTAAGTTCAACATGATGAAGGACCGAAGAACCAGACTGGTTTTGCAGTTCTTCGTTTTTTCCACGACATTCTGCCCCCACTAACCACGAGAAGCACACACCTGGTGAAACTGAATTTGTGACGTCATCAATAAACCCGATGACATCACATAAAATCCAAAAACGTGAATGTGGCTCATACTTTTTTTCCTAAATCCACAAAAAAAAAAAAAAAAGAGAGACACGACACGAGTGGGGGATATCCAAAGGAAGTTTTAGAATTATTATGGGATGGCCACAGGACGTGCAGCTTGGCAGTCATTTTGTGGCAAAGTGGGAAATTTGGGCGATTTTCACTCAATAAAAAAAACTTTTGTTTAAGTAATCATTATACATCCCACCAGGTTACGTCAACAACCACAACTGTAGTTTCATTGACCTTTGACCTCTTAAAGAGGCAGACAACTTGAACCCCCCCCCCAAAAAAAACAAAACATAAATCCCCTTCTCAAAATGTAAACGTCTAGAGATTTTGATCTTTCGCTTCTAACTCCTCGATCATTGTTGGGGAAACTTCTTGGGGAAAAAATACTTTAAATAAAGTTTGTGGAATTTCAAAGCATGAGCGTGGCGGGCTCGCAAAAGTGGCGCTCCCCTGTTGCTCGTATATTTTGCTACCAGACGATTGCAAAAGCTGAATGCATGAATGGTTGGCTCCAGACGGTATGACACACGGTGTGGACACATTAGGGACGTGGGCGTGGGTAACCAAAAACCTACACCGCCAAAGAAATCCAAGAATTTACTTTTGCCGATTCAAAAAGTGCCACAGGCCTGTATTTTTTACCCCAGACGACCAAAACTTAAATTGGTTGCTATGGCGATAAAACCAACAGAAAAAAAGGCCTATTTTGTGAAAAATTCTTCCTGAATTTGTCACACGGAGTTTAGACCTGGGTGGAAGAGGGAGCAGGGCTGGGGGTGGGAAGACCCCCCCCCCTTCAGCACCTTGCTGCTAAAACAGGATCTCGCCTTATCATGGCGCCCCATCTCCCATCTCGCCCCTCATCCCAGCCCTAATTCTGTTTGGGGAAAACAGACTCCAAAGTTGTGGGTGGGAGTGTGGGGAACCGCCGGACAGTCGGAGTGGACCTCCAACCGTCCTCCAGCCTCCCCTTACCTCTGCAGAACGTCCTGCTGGGTGGTCACATGACCCGCGGCGTCGGCTCTGCTCGGTCCAGCAGAAGAGACTTTCAGAAACCCTCCATGTGTCTGAAACGGGTTTACTGAAGGACCGGGACGGGCTGGCGTATCAGAAAAAATAAAACTGATGGAAAAGTATCGGTTTTATCTCTTCAGAATTTAAATAATAGAAATGTAAAGCAAAACAACCGACAGGAAGTTCCTATTTGTGCTCATGGAGCCTCAACAAACAGACAGTTCCAGCGATTTAGCTGAATTTAAACGTTCTCGACCCAAATAAGCACCAGAGTAAAGAAACGAGCAGGAGCAGTCCAGAGCAGAGGCGTCCTCTTCCAGGAACGCTCGGGTCTCTGGACCGGTTCCTGTTTTAGACCCGCCTGAACCACAGGTGCTGGATGAGGACCAGTCAGGGGCTGCATCTGGGGCTGTTGGGAACCTGCTGCATGTATGTCATGAGAACCCCCCCACACACACAAACACACTTCTCAGATGCACAGCTAGCGGGGTTTTAAACTGCATCGCTCTCCAGCACCTGTACTGAGATTACTCATCATTAACAGATAAAAACCATGAGTCAGCCTGAAGCTGAACGCCAAGCGTTCGCCGCCACTGCAGGAGCACGGAGCTGTCTGGAGCTCTGGTTCAAAGAAAATCAGCGGCGCCATTTTTACCGTCAGTTCAAACGGATTCATCACCCTTCAGTGCAGCAGAATCACAAGAAACCAGAAGAAGAGGCGGTTCACAGATTCATGAAAAGCCAAAGTCGTCGATGTTTCTCCACCCGATGACGTGACGCCGCACGTGTTTACATAACACACCGTCTCGGAAGGAGACACGCTCCTGCTCCAGTTCCGTGATCAAAAACAACAACAAAAAGATCTCCTTAAGTTTAGCTTAGTCTAAGTAAGCATCACCGCCTTTCAGTGAGTCATTTACCTTTCATGTGACACAAATATCAGAACCAAAACACACGTTTGTGTAAACGCCCCCTAGAAGGGAAACGCCTTTAACTACACTACAGGCGGCGTTAAACGGCTCTCCCCTCTTAAAGGCAAAAAAACAGCCTCAATAAAGAAGACAGCCCATAGCAACCATTTACTTTTTTCCATATCTGGGGTGGATAAGTATATGTACCAATTTACAAGTCTCTACATCAAAGCACATTTTTCAAATTTCCATGGCAACCTATTGTTTATCCTCGTAATGATGACATGATAGAATTCTGCTCCACACAGACGGGCTCAGCTTGGAGTAATCGTCAACTTTGTGAGAAATTTTGACGACAAATACAAAATGTGGAGTTTTGGAAATAAGATGGTAAATGGAAGGTAGATTTTGACTTAATTAAAGATTAACATATGTAACAATAAAACAATAATAATCTCAACGAGCTGCTCTGCTAAAAGCATTGTTTAATGTATTTTTGTGATTTCTATACGCTCATGTTTCCTTACTTTCGAAGCAGAACTTTCACAAATTTCACTTTACAAAAGTAAATAGAAATAGAAAAATTATTTCCCATCAATATTGCAGAACAACCAATTTCTCCAGTGTTGAAGCAGAAAAACATTTACTACAAACGACGCCTGAAATATCTGTGTTGTCTTGGAGAATACAGCTTCAATCGTAGAGTAAGGTGGGAAAACGCCGGTTTCGGGGCGAGCCCTTCCTCCTCGCCGTTCAGCATGGCGGCGCCGTCGTAGTGCTGAGTCAGACGAGCCCGTGGGCCGGAGCGCAGGATGGGTACGGGCCTGCAGCGGCTGTTGGACCAGGAGAACGGGATCATTTGCTTTGTTTTTTTATTGCTACTGAAAGGTGGAGCATGCAAAGAGGAGGGATAATGACCTGAAACCAGACGGGCCATCCCTGCCGGTTTAGGTTGTGCGATTGTGTGAATTTGGCTACACAAACACTGACGAGTCCTTCCTCTGCGTCAACAAGCCAGGGCATATGTGCTGCACACAAGCCGAGGGTTAACCTGGCAGAGCAGGTTCTGATCTGGATCTGAAGGAACGGTTCACCGCAAACAGTCCTAATTTTAACTTCCATCAGAGCCTCAACCTAAAAAGATAACATCCAGAAAGCGACATTTTCCCTCCTGAGAGGGTTTGTGGAGGGGAGCATCCGTCTGCGTTTAGCACGTTGCAGCTAGCTGCTCTGATGGACGACACCTTCGCCTCCCCATCGCTCACAGCTCCTGAGGAGCCTCTGAAGGACGTGGGAGGCTCCCAGCTGCTTTGTCTGTTGTCAACCAGGCTGCTCTGTTTGCACAAGGGGGCCCCCTCTGTGTGGGGACCGGCCTGCAGGGGCCCCGCGGCTCCCGGAGGGCAGGCCTGCAACAGGCTTTGACTTGCAGCGTGGCTGATAAAACTCCCCCGACACGAGCGAGGAAAGACACGGCTGCAGGTTTGGAGCGCCGGGAGGAAGGCAGACGCGTTGCCAAATCCTTTTACAGCAAACCGGGAAAAATGTTTTCTCCTGAGATCGGACGACAGCACAGTCTGAGCGGACGTCTTTAACCAGGACTCGGCATCCACGCTGCCTGCTGTACCAGCTCAGTGGCCTTGTGGTAGAGTGTCCGCCCTGTGACTGGAAGGTCGGGTGTTCAAATCCATACCAAAGACTCTAAAGATGGGACCCAATGCCTCCCTGCTTGACACTTAGCATTAAGGGGTTGGATGGGGGGGTATTATCCACCAAATGGTTCCCGAGCTCGGCTGTGTCTGCAGCTCATCGATCCCCCAGGGGAGGGGTCAAATGCGGAAAACAAATGTCACACACCTGAAACCAGGTATTCTGTTTTACAGCAGAACAATCCCTCCATCCATCCCTCCATCCATCCTGTTGAATCTCTTTTGGAGTCAGGGGGTTGCTGGAGCCTATCCCAGCCACTGATGGGCAAAGGCGGGGCAAAACACACATTCACATCTAGGGGCTATTTAGAGACGCCAATTAGCCCATGAAGCATGTTTTAGGCACCCGGAGTAAATCCCACATGAACAAGAGAACAAGAGAACTCCACACAGAAAGAACCCAGCATCAAGAACCAGCGTCCCACCTGAGTTTGGGACACCAACCCTCCTCCAGTGGGACTCGGACGTGTGTAAAGAAGCGTCTTTATTACGTGTTTTATTACATGTTTTAAAGAACTACTGTGATGAAAATCATGTTTTTCGCTTGTTCTTGTGTCCTTTTCTTCATAATGGAGGACATATATAAAGAAAGCTCAAAATTGAATTTCTGTTGATTTTATTGAAATCATTGCGAATCGGGAGCAGACGAAAAAAATGTTTGGAAAAGATCGTATTTGTGACAAATAAAACTGCAATGGGCGTGGCCACAAGTTTCCTGCTCTGCTCCATTCTGATGCATCCACTGTCAGACACATAGATCCACGAACATCTTTGTTTTCCTCGTCTGAACTGGAATCGGGATCTGAACCGTACGGCTGGATAGCTACGATATTGCTCGCCCTTTTTGTTGCACCGCTAATGTTAGCTTGGTTGTAAGGGGCTGTAAGCTAGCAGGAGAGCGTGTAAGAGATGGAGGGTGGGGCTACTCCTCGCCAACAGTCCTGCCCAAAACTCAAAGGTGAATTTCTAATGAACCCCTGCTGCTCTGCAGAAACTATGTCCTAGAAAAGTCATCATTATAATTAACAGACCACCAAGAACGCATTGAAAAGAGATCAAAAGATGACTTTAAGAGATGCAAACACTGAGATGCATCACTTCCGACCATTAAGGTATTTCATAATCAAACTATTTAACCACGTGTGACCTTTCGTTTTTAAACCCTCTGGCATTGATCCCACAGGCGTGCCGTTACGCAACACGCAGTTATCAACAATCTGTCGGCACGTTCCAGCAAACACGTCATCACCCTCTGAAATTAAACCAACCGAAACACCGTTTTCTGTTCCACGAGAAACAAGAAATGCGACACAAATGACGCCGTTTATGTTGCCGTGGGGGTTTTACCTGCAGAACAGAAGCTTCTGTCCAAACCAGACGCTCCTCTAAAGTCGGATTTGTGCAACGTGACGTCCGACACGCCACAATCCTTCTGGATGTCAGAAGATGCAGGTCCAGAACCAGACCAACCAGACTTTAGGGCCAAATGGGCTCCAGAACCGACTGAACGATCCCCATCTCTAACTTCTCCCTTTATTGAACGTTCTCCTCACGTTTGCTGTTGCAGGAACTTTTTTGAAAGCCTTCAGAAATGACAGGACTGAACCAACGAGATCCACAAGAGCTTCATGGAGGTGAAAGTCCCTGAAACTCTCTAGCCTAGTCTTCAGAAGTGAGGAGGAACCAACATCTGCTCCTCCTTCAGGCAGTGAAGAGTGGGAAGGAGGTGCATGCCAAAACTCCACAGAAAGGAGTGTTTTCTAGCGCCTATTGCTCCATATGATGAACCCGTCCGTCATTAGCGGGTCGATTACCATCAGTGCTGAACTACACGGACGGGACGGACGGGCGTGTTGGGAAACGACAACGCGAGCCGAGCAGGATTTATAGAGCTATTTGAGGGCAGACGGCGGAAACACCAGCCGCTCCCCTCCTCCATCCGCCGCTTCCCCCCTCCAGCAAGTTGAAGGTTAATGACGAGGAGGTGCAGCAGAAGAATACAGATGTGTGAGATGGCATTCAGCAGCCGGGGCCGCAGAGAAAGAGGCTTTTTGTCAAAGGAAGACGTCCAACTATTTCACCCCAACGGTCACTCCACCTCAGATTCTGGTCCGCTTTGACCAGAGCTTTAATGGCCCGAAGTTCAAAGGTCATCAGTTCGGGTGGATCCAGGTCTATTCCATGTAAAAATCATTTGGCGTTTAGCTCTGGCCTGCTCCAATGAGCGCCCAATCACGCCCCAATAAACATTGATCTTGCAGCAGAAGCATATCGAGACGCCATTAACGCCGGCCAACGAGCTAAAAGGCAGAGCGAGGTCGTCCCTCTGGGGGCTCAAGGTTCTGCATCATTCAGCAGCCGCGTTCATCGATTGGTCCTGCAGATGAGGGACGGTCGTCAGTGGAGGTTCAAGTCCGAGGCCTCGAGTAAAAGCGCTTAGCTGGAACTTTAGAGGGCGCCGCGGCGATCACTCTCAGTAATCTGCTCCGTTCAGAAGGTTTGGTTGTAGAAACATCAAACCAGAATCAACTTGGCAAAAAATAAAAGGTTTGATGACAATAAAAAAAAGGAGAATTTTGAATTATGAACCAAATAAACCTGAAAGTTTGAGCACAAAACAACAAAAACAGTGAGAAGGTATCCAGTAACAAATGAGAGTCGATTAAAATCCCTGAATCTTTAGTAGAGATGACAGAGAGGCCAGCACAATAAAAGGTAAATTTATGTTTATTACTCGTATAATACCTTGAAGTATTTAATTGGTTAAACTTTATGACATTGACTAGTTTGATGTGTGTTAAGATTTGTTTTTTCTTCCTTTTCTTGCATAAATCTTCAAATGAATCGGGGAAACTTTCAGCAGACCAGCACGCCATAACCATTCCAGTGTCAGGAGGTGCTGGCCGGTGGTTTGACCCACTGAGGCAGATGGGAGCCAATCAGTGGGGATCAGCGACGGACTCCAGTGTCCAGGGAACAACCTTGACCTCCTGTAAAGTCCAAGCTGCTTAAATGTGACCCACTAACGGAGCGAGACGGGAAACAAACACATGACAGCAGCTGAAAAAGGTTCAAATAAGCATGTTCTGAGCGTGGAACCGCCAAAGCCTGTACTTCAGCCCACACCTATAATTGACCTCAATTGACAAAACGCTGTTTTTAAAGAGACAACCACATGTTTGGAGGGGGCGGAGCCTGGTCGACTGGAGAAGGGTGGAGCTCCCAAAGAGAGATGGGATCTTTTGGGGGACACAAACGCTCAGCGTGGACCTTAGAAGACTTTTGTTAGGACAAATGAAACAGGTTGGGAATTTGTTAGTATTTACTTCACAAAACATCTTTAAAAGTTTAACACCTTAACTTTCTTTAAACCCAAATGTCTTCTTCTCTGGGGGAAAAAAGAAGATTTGATCCATTCTAGAACTGGAATCTTCCAGATTCTAGTAGGTTTTATCTGCCTTTTATTTGTATTCGTCTGTGTACATTAATTACATATTGTGCTGTGTGCACTTTGAAGGGTCTCATTATATTTTGTTTAAGAACTTTTGAGAAATTACTCAAATCCTATTTCTGTGTCATCTAAAAAAGGAAATAAATGTGATTGTTGTTAGGATGAAGGCTCCCGTTGGACCCCATCGGACAAACTCTTGAGTTTGAACAACTGAAACCTGTGGGGAGCAACTTCAATTAAGCACATTTAATGTATGATTTAATGATAAGAGAAGATTGAGTGTAATGTAGAATAGCTGCCCTGCATTATTCAGATACTAGAGCTCAGTCAGGGTCAACAGTGAGGACATACCGCCTAGTTCATCAGTCCCTGGGAGGCTTTAACCATCGACTGTGCATGGGAACTGGACTGGGTGACCCCTCCCCCTTAGTGTTACAAACAGGAAGTACCAAAAGTAGCCAAAATCCCGTAGACTTTAATAGAGGACTAAACAGCTGTGACTTAGTCATTCTATTGGTCAGAAGAACCTTTCTTGCTCCAGTACCCTTTTTTTTTAAACGTTCTTGATAAAACTCTTTTTGATAGATTTAATTTAAACCAATTTCAAGTGGTAGGGGGTGTGGCCTTCTAACAAGCTCACTCCTGATTGGCCTGGGTAGTTGCCATACAAACAGTGATTCAGGCCATTGGCTTTATAATATAACTTGATGACTTGCGTGTGATGTCACCCACAGAAAATGTCAAATTGAAGTCAATTCAGTCGCCATTTTTCCGCGTTCTGTTCGTCACCATGTTTGAACCAGACGTCCTCAGTAATGAGGGCCATGTTCCTTCCATTGAAACCAGGCTGGGAAGAATCTGTCAATCAAACGCTTTGAACATTCAACACACTTGTTCAGTTCAATTTGCGCTAAAAAATAAAAAAACATGAAAAAACTTTGCATTAGCAAAATGTTAATAAAAAGGTAGGAGAGCAAGAAGGCTCCACCTACTTTTATTGAGGTGTCAGGTCAATTTATACGTTGAATAACTTGAACTACAGAAAAACATAATAAAAAAAAATAAAAAGGAGCATGTTAAAAAAAAAAATGGTACCCGAACAAGAATGGTTCTTCTGACCAATAGAATGACTGACCAACAGCTGTTTATTTCTCTATAGAAGTCTGTGGGATTTTTGCTTTTTGGGACCCGCAGGTACTTCCTGTATGGAACATAAGGGGGGGGAGGGGTGGCTCAGTCCAGTTCTCATTTACTGTAAATGTTTCAGACCAACTTGGACCACTCACAGCTTACTAAGGACGTCTGACTTCAACATGGCGGCGTCCATATCTTGAAAATCTTGCAACGACTAAATTTTGTTGGCGCCAGAAGTAAATGGTTTTCTACTGGTGACATCTCACTCGCTCACTCCAGTTCTCAGATACAGTCGATGGTTTTAACACACAGCGGTCGTCCTTCCACCATTGAAAACTCCACTTTCAGGAAGCAACTCACTGTTCAGGGTTACATCCTGTCCTCCAAAAAGTCGCCAAATATCCTCAAACGGGTTTCTCCTTTTTTATTTTCTTTCACTTAAAATGGTTTAAAATATATAATTGTCTTTAAAACCCAACATTTTATCACTTCCATCTGAGCATTTAAGCAGTTTATTTTTTACAAGGAATGCTGGGAAATTTATTCACCAGAATAAAAGGACATTATTAAAAATAATAATAATTCAAAAAAAAGCTAAATAAGTTAAAGTTTCATTTTTACATTTTAGAGCTTCATAAAGAGCATTATGGATCTGCACTTCCTCTATGGTTACCGTGGTTACAAACCTGTAGGAGGAGGGGGCTTTAGCAGAGGAAGGAGTTGAAGACATTGATACGATAAAAAACAGTTGTTTTTTTTAAAACAATAGAGCCCCAAGCGCAGGTTTCTGAACCTGCAGCCGCTCGGCTGATGTCAGACGGTCCTCGCCTCCTCCTGTGGCGTTTCAGCTCGAAGCTGCTGCTCCTCTAAGCAGGATGTGTCTCTGCTGCTGTGACCCTGTGATGAATTAGACAAAACCCCTTTCATGTTGGTTCTCGGAAAGAAACCGGCGTCTCAGAGAAGTCGTCTGCAAGCTCGGATGAAACATTTCTGCATTTCGTTTAGGACGTACATTTCACAGCAGAGTCTCTGAAAACCCACGACTTTAAAAGATCAGACTAGTCCGACACGCTATGAACCCTGGGTAAGTTTCAGAAACAACCAAAATTGGAGATCCTTCTCCATTATTGACTAAATCTACTGAACACCCCCAATGCCTTTTAGATCATCGACAATGTTTCCTTCCCTTTAATTAAATCAAGTCAAGAAAGAATAAATGTTTAAATCTGACGCCGCTTAGCATCTGGACGGCGTGCGGACGACTGCCAGCCGGGTATAAAGCCGCCCTCACGGCCTCAGGGGCCGGCCTGTTGGCCACTGCGGAGGGAAACACAGGTAGCGGTCTCCGATTAACAGTGGGGGGTTTGTTGCGGGGGTCCGCAGCTCCTGCGTGCCAGTTCATTTCCTCAAGGTCTGCTGCGCGAAACACCCCCCCCCCCTCCTCCGGTGCGGCCCACACGTGGGGGAGATTACATCTTTTATTTATCACTTCTGGGCTCTGTTTTTCCAGCAGATTCCAGGCCCAAATGCAATCAGCCAAGAAAGCCTCCCTGTGTGAGAGCGTGGACTCGTGTTATTCCTCGTTTACAGATACCCGCTTCCCTGTGGGCGCACCTCCTCCTGGAAACACATAGGCCCCCGTTTCAGCCGGTGGAGGAGGTGCGCCGACAAATACACAAAGAACCCTTCAGCTTTTGTGGGAGGACTCCAAGAGTTCTGATTGTATTACAATTTAAATTAAGCATGGAGTGTACAGCCTTAGACGCCCCGAAGGCTACGGGTGTTTGGGTTGTCCGGGTACATAGAGGGTCGTAGAGAAGGACCGGCCGCATCTTAAGGGAAACGCATGTGTGTGTTGCAGGCTTGAGGCTCGTACAGCCACCTTAAGGGGTTGGAACATACAGGTGTCGCGTGTGTGTGATAAATAGTTCCTGAAGTACTTGCAGTGTTTCGTTCACACCGTCCTCGGCGATGCGCGTTCAATCGACTACTTTCGATGAAAAGTCTACATAAACACATATTTATGTGCATTTCAGGAATTCTGTGTTCAAAACTCTCGTGTTCACGAGTCGCTTTGCACATTTTAAGACAGTTTTTGGACCCCGCGCACCAAACACGCGGCAATAAAACCTTTTAACAAAAGTTAAACCGGGTAGAACTTTGACTGTTCAGGGACTTGAATTTTCAAAACACTAAAGTACCAACCGTTTGGAACAGTTGCGTCCAGATTTCTATGACACCAAGTCTTCCATGTATCGGAACAGAGCTGTGACATAAAAAGATCTGCCAGATTTGCACCTCTTTGACATTTCAGGTAGCCACAGTCCAGTGTAGACACCGTATGTCACATGCCCAGTGTGGACATCGCATACGACTAATTGATTATGTACGGGTGATGCTGGGTCAAATGCGGAGAACAAATTTCACACAACCTAGGTGTGTGACACATAATGGGACTTTAATTTTAACTTAGTCGTTAGTAAGTAAGGTGCAAGTCCTGGCTCCTCACGGATTCTGCACAAATGCGACACACACAGGATATGTAGGTGATACATAAGTGGCCGTAGGGCGTCCATACAAACTACACTCTGATTGTCCAATTTTGTCATTGCCAACAGTCAAAGGGTACGTACTTATCACTTGAACAGCACTACCGGACCCCTTGCGCAGTGGTCCATGGTCGGTAGATTGAGGAATAAGTCGAACGATACACCTGCGTCTCACCTACCCACAGTGTACCTGTAGAAAACATTGACATTATGTCTCTACAGCCCCCCCCCCTGAGTGGTCTACGATCCCTAAGTTGCCTGTGTACCCTGTAAAGACCATTCTTCACCCACAGACATCCACCCGTTAGCGCAGTTGGGACTAAGGCCTAATGGGATTACAGCCCTGTGTGCGGAGGTGTCCTGAGCCTGATGATCTCACGTGTGACAGCCTGCAGGGTCAAAGGCCCGACGGCGCCACAACAACAACAGGCTGTAAACCCCCAAGTCCACCTGAGCCGCCTCTCAACGCACAAACACAGGCGATTGCAGGTGTGTGCTGCAATTCCACCCACTCCTGCTTCAAAGGTCAACAACCCCCGAGGTTTTGTTCTGCCTTTCAGGAAGAAGAAAAAACAAAAAAAAAGAAGTCTGACTCCTGCTTCCCCGCATGGAAACCTGAAGCAGCAGCTCTCCCTGTTTGATCAGAGTCAACAAAGCCACAATGCATCGCTAATCATCGTTCAACAGTGAATCCACGGCACCACTCACAACTACTCATTCAAATGTAATGCATGGCAGTTAGGACCCAGCCCAGAGCACTTCCCCTATTACTCAACCGGCTGTGGAGTCATCTGGAGCTGCTCTACAGCCACGGGGGCTTTAAACAGAAGCTCTGGAGGAGGAGGCGCGTTTTGGTCAGAACCTCCCCTGACTGCTGAGAAACTGGAAAACACTGAAACTTTCAGCCGCTGGCTGGAACGGCAGTGGGTTCCTCCTCCACCCTGTTCCATCTTCACCCACAACTAACCGGGTCACACGCTCCCCACTCACGTAAATACCCCCCCCCCCCCTCTCTCGGAGCTCCTTTGTTAGTCCGGCTCCTTTCCGTCAGCCTGGTTCCGCGTGGACAGACACTCACCCACTTGGAGGACGTTGTCCACGCAGCCGCTCTCCAGCAGCGCGACGCCTTTCCGGAACGGCAGCCGCGTGTCGTCGCCGCTCTCCCCGCCGCTCCCGGTCTCCTCCCCGCCGGTGCCGAACGACGAATACATGCAGATTTCCCGTTCGCTCCTCGGGAAAGACCAGTACACGATCCGCCTCTGGACGGGCTCCGGGATCCGCTCGAAGCGCTCCTCCACCCGCTGATACGGCCACTTCTCCGCCACTCTCCGCGCCGCGATGTCCAGCAGAGACTCCGGGCCGCGGCGCCGGCTCGGGTCGCCCTGCGAGGCGGCGGCGCCGTCGCAGGGGCCCCCGGCGGCGCGCTGGCCTGCCCGGCACGTCGCTCCGAAGCCCGATCGGCAGCAGAGCCGCTTAGCTGGGGGGCCGCGCTCCGCCATGATCCTCCGCTCTGACGGCCACGGAGGAAGTCAGCGCAGCATATGAACGGCAGCGGAAGGCGAGGAGGTTAGCCGCGGCTCGGTTGTTGGCCGGGTATGACCGAACCATCCTTTTATGGGAACATGGGGGCGGGGCTTCCTCAAGCCTGTCAAACCCCTTTGTTGACAAATTAAGAGAAGGCGGGGTCTGCGCGTCTGGCCCCCGCAGTCAAAACCGATTTGGGGATTCGATACCCGCACGGACGCTCCTCCTTTGTCCGCCTCGCTTCGCTTTGAAACGCGCCTCGCCGGGATGAGGAGGGGCTTCCAGGCGACAGCAGTACCGGTGGGACGGAGGGACGGCGCTTTGTCTGCCGGATAAGAGGAGGATGAGTGCGGGAGCCTGTGGGCGGTTATCGGCCTGTCAACACTCGAGCCTCGTGGTATGGGGGGGAGGGAGAAATAAGGTAGCCCCGCCCCTTGTGACGTTTTTACGCTCTGCTGGAATTTGAAGTGTTTCAATAAAATGAGATATATGGAAGGCCGAAGGGGCAAAAATATATGGAAAGCTGTTGATGGCAAATTAAAAAAAATAAATGTATGCAAGTATTTTTCACCCAATTTTTAAAGTAACATGCAATTCTCAAATGACAATTCAATTTTCAGTTTGATTATATATATATATATGAATATGCCTTTTGTCATTTAGAATTAAATGTGAAAAATTATAATTTAATATGACAGCTGTAAACACAAAATATAAAATAAAAAAGTCAACTGCCATGAAAAAATATCGACGGCTGTTAATGCCAAATTTAGAAAAAAATTTATGCAAGTAATTGTCACCCTCAAAGTAACACACAGTTTTCAATGGACAGTTCAATTTGTACTTTGACCATACATATGAAAATGCATTTTGCAATTAAGAATTAAATGTGAAAAATTATAATTCCATCTGACAGCTTTAAAAATAAAATATGAAATAAAAAACAAATTCAATTGCCTTTTAAATTTTCAATGGGTTTTCCATGCCACACTTTAAATAAAAGTACAATTTGGTCGAATCTCTAACAAAGGTGAACACGGTTTATTTAACCAGATTAGGTTCAAAGTTAAAAACTAAAATCAGCAGTTCTACAGATAATAAATATTTATCACAAAAAAGTTTAGGTTCTTTAGCCACTATAAAGAGCATTGACAAAATATTGCATGCAAGAACTGATATTTTATTAATGGTTGTTAAAGATAGGTTTTTAATTGAAGGCATGTAAAGGTGGTTTCTCCATCTCAAATAATACAATAAGGCAGCATTACCAACAGTGATGTGTATCGCTAAAAAAAGTCAGATCCAAACATTTGTTATGTTCACTTAAAAACAATTTTCAGTTTGACAACAGCTGTTTTCATACTGATTTACTATTTGCAAAGGCTTCAAATTCCTGGAAAACATTTAGAGGTGGATTCATTCTAAAGATACGTGCAATTTTTAAAATTGGAAGAACTAAATGTTAAATCCTAAAAATGAACAGTTTCAACTTTTTATTTACAGGACCTCAATAAAGATCAGACGGTTTGGTCTTTTCTCATTCTTTTTTTCCAAGAAAATCCTAAACTTAGAAGATACATTTTCTGAGGAAGTCAAATAAAAATAACAATTTAGGCTAAATAAAGTACGACCAAAATATAAATGAGCTAAATAAATATCATCATCCAAAACGATATAAATATTGTTTCGGATGATCTCGGTTGAACAAGAAGCAAGAAAATAACATTTTCTATGAAACAAAATCTTTTCTTTTGTAGAAATGAAATAAAAGTGGGTTCCAATAAACTTAGACATTTGAATTGCAGATGGTTTGTTGTGAATCAAATAATCCTTTGGTGATAACAAAGAGACCATGACATGTTAGTTAACGACGGGGTGTGAGAACCAACCGCCCTGACATCAGACAGTTGCAGCATTTGAGCCCCCTACACTGCAGGATGATCTTCCTGCAGGAAACACCACCTTTCAATGGTCTCTACACCTCAAACATGGAAAATGAATTCCTGTCCATTCCAATGTGGCCTTCGGTGGACTAACACCTTCATACGAGGAGGATGCAAACACACAAAGCATTACATGTTATGCATTTCTATGAAACGTTGGCCCGCTTTAGAGATTTGTGTCTTCCACACGGCGCAGGAAAGTCGTTCTGGTGGAAATGACAGTTGGACATTTTGGAACAGCTGCAGCGATCACAAAGCCTGGAAACTGGGGCTGCAGCACGCTTCAGCTTGTCCGTGTTTGCACTATTCAAATGATCTATTGGGCTTATTTGCACAGGTTTTTTTCATCCTAAATATCTATTTATCTCATACTTTATTGTTTCTATTCAAAGACGTAATATCCTCCTTTTAAACCCTACCCGGGGAGCATTTCAGACACAAATTTACACAGCTTTACGGAGCCTAAGCGCTCCGCCATTTGTCATCATAATGAGTTTATCCGTCATGAGTTACAGTACCACCTGCTTCAGGACAGCATTACCATCAGTCTCATTTCAGCACACATCGCGCCATGCTGGGTAAATGATTCGGGGCCCCCTGGATGAAAATCTCCACTATTGTCTCATTGTAACCTGCAGTCAGCACAGAAGAAGCAGAGTAATGAGTGAGCCTGTTCGCACAGCATGATGGGAGCAGTGGGTGGGCCGGGGAATGAAGACAGCAGCGCTCGCAGTTACTGCAGGAAAAGACCGTTTTGAGTTTGAACAACTGACTCAATGCTCCGTTTTCTGAGTTCGTTACCCTAAGCTGAAGTGAAGAAGCAGCAACCATGGAAATGTTGTAGAAGGCCCATCATGAGTGTGGAGGGATATTACTACACGTTAGTCAGAATATTATAGTGGACTGATTCAAAATAAATGTAAAAATTAATAATCCTTTAACACGTTCACTGAACTATTGTAACTCTCAGACCGTTTTTGCAATTCATGCACCGGATTCTGAAGTGGAGAAAAACCAGGTTTACGTGGCGTTTTAACACGTTCTTGTGGCATTTTTTTTTATGTGTTTCTTTATTGAAATTGCTGCAGATGCAAAAATTGCAGTTTGAAAAAGATCATTATTGTGATGTAGAAAACACGCTGGGCGGGGCTACAAGCTCCATTCTGATGCACCCGCAGTCAGACAAAAAGATCCATGAACGTCTTGGTTTTCCTCGTCTGAGCTGGAATCTGGATCAGAACTGTACTGCTGGATAGCTTCAGTATTGCTCGCCATTTGTGTTGCGAGACACCCCTAACCGGTGTTGGGGTGTCTCGGGCACCGTAAGCTAGCAGGAGTACGTGCAAATCCGACGGATGATGGGAAGTGGGGGTGGGCCAACTCAGTGCAAACAGCTCTACTCAGAGGTGAATTTAAAACAAACTCCTGCCGCTCTACAGAAACTATGTCCTAGAAAATGTCACAGGTTTTTTGATTTTGGTAAAAACAGAAATCATAATTAAAAGACCAACAGGAACTATTTTATAAATGGATCAGAAGATAATCGGAGTGGGACTTTAAAGGGGTTAAAGGGGAAATTCACTGGGCGGTCAGCAGTCTTTCAAGAGGGGTCATGGACTACCCTTAGCGGGGGGCTAAGACATTCAAGTTTTTTTTTTTTTTGAGAGAGAAAATCTAAACAACTCAATGACTCTGGCGTAGGGATCGGTACTGTTTTTTGCCACATTTTTATTAAAATTTTCAATGCAATAAAAATAAAATTTCAGAAACAATTTACATTTTACTCGAGTCAGCAATTACAAAAATTCCAACTTTTATCAACAGTTTTTATGTAAAGCTTTCTCTTATTCAGTCTTATTTTAACACCCCCCCTCCCCACCCCTAGAACAAGAGTGCCTCTCCTTGGTCATTGTTAAATGAAGGTCTGTTGTACCACCCGGAATTAACAAACAACATTCTCTTCTTAAGGATCCATATTCTTTACAAAATGTATGAAAGATTGCCATATTTTTACAAATTCTTCTACTTTGTCTTTTAAAATATATGTAATTCTTTGTAAAGGGACCCCTGACAGCATTTGTTGAAAACATTGGGTTATGCTTTGGCTGCAAGTGTTTTTCCAGTGTTTGGGAATACACATTTTTGCATGAATCAAGCTAAGACTTATAAACGCCCTCTCACCTTTGTTGTAGTTATGTATTTTTGGAAATATACCTAATAAAAAAAAAACTATGGCTCCAGTGGGATCTGCTTTAAATTAATTTTCTCTATTGTGACTTTCACTTCTTCCCAAACTGCTAGTATACATTTGCATTCCCAAGTACAGTGGAAGAATGTTCCTTAAATTTCCATACGTTTGTTACATTTATTTAAATCCGCTGGTGTTACATATGTACGCATCAACCATTTGTATTGTGTTAATTTTAGTCTTGAGTTAATTGACACCTTTTGAGTTGCAGCACGACTGGTACTGTTTTGATTGTATCCAGAACCGGTGTGTTTCAAATGGTTCTGGTGTCTAAATGTTGTTAAAACTGGTGTTGCAAAAATGAAAAAAAAAACGCATCTCATGTCGAAATAAACGCGTTTCACCGCTCTTTGCTGCCGCAATGGTCTGTTTTCGGATCGTTGTGCACATCCATCAAGTCGCCGAATTACAATCTTTTGCTGTGAAGGAAATCCAACTTATAAGTCGCTTTGCCTTTTCCATTTTAACTGAAGCTCCGCCCACGTCCACAGCCCCACCCATTTTTCTTGTCATGAGCCTGCCCACAATCGTTAAAAAGATAAAGTGATTTGCTAGAAATGCACAGCAAAACTGAATGGAGAACAAGTGACTGACATGTTTTTATAAGGTTTTATACCCTTTGGTAGCGGTAATTCCAGCGGCGTCGGTACCGGTACCAACTCGGCAGGGAGTTTCAGAACCCACCTCTACTCTGAAGAATGAACTGAGGTCACTCGATCTCATCTTTGGTTCTTCCTTTAGGTCATGTTGATGAATGCAGCAGCAGAAGCTGCTCAAAGTGTTGCCTGAACAGCTTTGCTTGTACATTCCTAACTCTGGTTGGTTCCTTAAACTCACCGCTGCTCAGTAGACAGCAGTCATGCAGAATGGATGTCAAACAGTCTGCAGCTTTTCCAGGCATGAAGACGCTTCAAGCAGCCCATTAAAGTGATTTCTATGCTGGAGTGTCTCTGCTCGGCTGAAAATGACCAGTCGGGGCGATAATGACACCGTGGCTCACTCCTGGGGATAATATCGTGCGCGCACACACATGCACACGCACACACACACGCCTGTATCATTCATGCTGGGCTCATTTGCATCCTCATCAGTATGCATGAAATTTCTAGCTGAACTTTAATACCCTAACTACTGCATAATGCACTTTAATGAGCATAAAAGTAAGCATGACAATTAAAACTCACATTAATCACTAAACGCTGAGGGGTGGGGGTGTGATGGAGGGAGAACTCCTGAGAGGAGAAACTGGGGTGAAAAATAAAGAAATGTGGTCGTGCTGGGAGAGGGTGATTGAAAGTGTGGGAAACTTAAAACCGTTTTTTCCTGTCCAGAACTTTTCATTTCTTTAAGAAGCGTCATTTCTTGGTTCGTCCCTTTGTTTCGCTTGGTCCCAGCGGCGTTTTTTCCTATGGGGAATGTGGGCCCAAAAAACAAAAAAACAAAAACAAAAAAAAAAAAGCTTTTTTCCTTGCAGTTTTTCTAGACTAAACTGCCCATTTCCACATAAAGTTAGTCAAATTTACGCTAGGACGCTCCTACTATTGTGTCAACTTGCTGCTATAATGACAATGATGGGGGGTGGGGGGTATGGGTCACCATCCAGTGCGCCAAACTAGTCAGGACCGCCTCTGCTTTGTCCTAAACTAAAAGAATCAATTTCCAAACCAGTTTCTTTCATTCGGTTGGAACAAACTGAATGTGAGGAAACACTGAAGCTGACAGAAGCAAACATGAGCTCATTTGAATCTCAGATCTTCACACCCTCCATGGCGAGGTGCAAATGCATTCTTTATCTTCTGGAGTCGGGTTTTTCTCTAGAACCGATGCCTGCCAGCTTGTTGGAGTCTTCTGATGAATTCTTTACATTTTTTTCTTTTCATCTGTTGGAGGTTTTTCCTTTTACTATCATTTATACTTTGGTTTCACCCTCCGTGTCCCATTTTAGAGTTCAAAATGTTAAATTCAATGCTAGAGTTTTTATTTACCATCCAACATTTTTTCTCGCTCCATTTTTATTAAAAATGAATACATAAACGTAAACATAAATTCACTTTTACAGTTTTTAATGTAAGAGAATAAAAAACATAATAAAACTTATTAACTTTTAATTTTAGCCGTGTTTTGTTTAAAATGAATTGTGATTAGACTAAAAATATTCAATTGTTTCTGTTCTTGCATCGTCTTCAGCTAAAAAACACAAAAGGCTCTACATTTTTAGAAGGTTGGATTGCCGTGTTTCTCAGACCATAAAGCATTTAAAGTCTTTTAGTTTCCTCAAAACTTAACAGTGCACCCTTTATATAAAAAATGATTGTGTTTACTGACCTGGAACCTTTTGCACATCGTACACGGCGCTCACAAATCTGTCCAAACGTTTTAGTACAACTTTAGCGACTTTGTAGCTTGATTGTTGGAGCATTGTGGGTAATGTAGTCAGGAGTCTGGTGGAGTGATACATACTGTACTTCAACATAATGAAGCGAAACAGAGAGAATATTGTTTTATTTTTCTTGTGTTACGAATGAACAATAATAATGATGGTCTCGCCGTAGAGACTGCTTATACAAATATTGTGTCCGAAGTCCCTCCCTAATCCCCAACTACTAAAAAAACTATACAATGCCGACTATATGTGGTGCCTTGGATTTTAAAAGCAATTCGAACACGATGCTCACTACTTTGTTTTATGTCACCGATTTCCTGAAGTAAAAACCTAATAAATAGGAACATTTTACAAAGATTATTATATGAATCCACAGTGTTCTTCTGATAAAAAAAAATCATTCAAATCCAATGCATTGTGGTCTATATTTGCCAATCTAGCGAGTGTTGATGCACTCTGGTATTTGTAGAGACTTCTGGGAAATTTCTAGGGCACTGGATTTTGAAAGTAGTGAAGGAATTCGGACACAAAGTTATGAAGAACATTACAGTTCATCAGAAAAACTTCCCATCAACCCTTCTAACCAATCGCCTGCCTCTAAAGCACGTGTCAAACTCAAGGCCCGCCATGTCATTTTATGTGGCCCACGAGAGCATAAAGGTTTTTAATTTCTTATAATAAAAATAAAAATTGGTGTGTATTTATTCATATCCAGATTGGGTAACCATACAATAGGACCTAAACACTGTCCATATAACCAAATTTAAAAGGATGCATGCTAGAGTAACAAGCAAACATATGTTTTTTTATGTGACTGTAATTGTCACTTTAAAAAGTTATAATAAATAAATAATGAGTAATTTAACATTAAGGAGTAATTACATTTATTTTTCATTACATTTAGTTTCATTAAGTCATATCTGGCCCTTTGACGACAACCACTATACTGATTTGGCCCTCGGTGAAAATGAGTTTGACACTCCTGCTTTAAAGCCTGATAGGCCTTCTGGGTAGTGTAGTCATACCAGGTTAGGACTGGCCTTTTAGCCAAAAACAAAAGTAAAAGTACCGTAGTCCTTAAGGCTTTTGAGGAAATGTAACATGAACAGCATTTAACTTCTGTAGTTGTTGTGGTCATAGTCACTCAAAACAAATCATCTTAAAGATTTGTGCAACGTACTCAAAGTTAAGCTTCAGCCAAGAACCAACTGAACTCCATCAACAGGATTTAGTTCAAACGATGCAACAGTTGATTTTAGCGAGTTCCACCGCAGAAGAAGCTGCACATCTGAAAGTGTTAGGAATCCATGCAGCGCGTCAACAAAAACCTTCAGAAGACGCTATTTTCTGCAAACAAAAATGACGCCCCGACACCACAGAAAACCATTACACACTCACCCCACGAACCAGAAAAAGGTAGCAATGACACAAGTTTCCCATTATTAGATCCACCTATTAGATATCAAGGCATCTCAGACACATGTTGCATTTATTACCTTGTTTTTTAACCCAACTCGCCCCATTTACCCCAACCGCCCTAAATCCTAAAATCCAGGGAGAACCCTTTTAGATTTGTGGGCTTCAGGCCGGCGAAAACCAAAACCACGGCGTCATCTTTCACGCTGGCGCTCTAAAAACTGCTGAGCTTGCTCTCACCCAGTCATTTGTGTCCTCCCCCCGGTAAGAAGACGACACATTTGCAAACACAATGAAAGGGTCTAGACACATTTGTGCACTCACAACATGAGTAAGGCAGGCGGTCGGTCGGTCTGGCGGGCGGGTGATCTCGTCACCATCTCCGCTGCAGAGCTGACACATTTCTTCCTGTGGTTGACCCTCTTTCCTTCTTTCAGCTGAACTGAGACTTTAGGGGGAAGAGAAACTACATTTGCATTTTTGCAGATTTGTTGTTACCTGGCTGAGGAGGGCCAGCAGGGACGCTGACACAATGGTCTGCTTTTGGTTATTTTTTTTTAAAGTCATTCTCACCCAGATAACCATCTTTGAATTTAAACAAACACATAAAGAAATTCACATATGCAAATTTTGGTAACAAATAACAAAACAAATGTTTTTTCAAAAACATGATTTTCCCCAATATTTGTTAATTAAACACCAACTTAAAAGTGCATTTATGGACTGCAGAGTGCAGCATCAAAAAGAGTTTCTATAATATTTATGCAGACCACAGACTAGATCAGAAGTGATGTCATCAAACCCTAATATGGGCAATGGGCGGGGGCAACAGACCTGACAATTGCTTAAGCCAGTCACCCTTCAAAGTCTACATTGTTTTTAGGTGCAGCTTAAATCTTAAAAATAAAATACTAAGATTGAAACTATTTTTTTTTTCAAATACAAAGTTCCTTCGTTAATCACAGGAGTTACATTCTAAAAATAACCCGTTAGACAAAATCTGTGAAGTAGACATTTTATGTTTTATAATTATGATCAATGTCTTAAGGCTGTAAAACTTCTCACTACAGACTTTCTATTCTTTTCTCAGATAGACGTGAACATTTTAACACTTTTGTCTCTAACCCTTCATACAAACATAAGTCCAGGGTTATAGAATGAATCAAATGTTTATGTAAATTTAACAAACTGAGGGTTTTTTTCTACAGGACACACAGCAGGGAGGAGATTAACTGCCTAATGGACAAGTTCTCCAGCCAGAATCGCAGAACACAGTGTGCCATTATAATTAAAATCTGGATTCTTATTTACTGAACTGCTAACCTAACAAGCCACCTAGTGGTTATCTGTGGAATTGCAATGTGTTTCCCCTTGCTGACCTAAAAATGGCACTGTGTATGTCTGATTAGACCATTGATTGAATTTGAGCGCCGGACTGGGTAACCCCTCCCACTGAGGCCAATTCCTTCACTACGCACTACATTGGACATTCGCCGTTTTGTAGGGTTCTCCAAACCTACAATTTCAAAACGCTGTGCCCTGGAATTTACCCAGATGTCTCTGCTGGAAACCAGTGTGCATCAGTGCTTACTAGATCGGTGGATATGACCCACAATGCATTGCGTTTGAACATTTTTTTGCACACAAAAAAAAGTATCTACATTATTTTTTAATTAATCGTCTTTATCATCAGAACACAATCATAAATAGTCACCGTAAAATGCTCGTTGAGAAATCGGTGATGTCAAATTTGCAGTTTAAAAACATACCAAAGAGAAATTGGACGTAGCCTATTTGTCAGATTAACCACTCCTGTTAACCCGTCTTTTTTAAACATGTTCTTGATAATCCTCTCTTTTTTTCTTCTGTAGTTCAAGTTATAAAGAGACCAATCAGATGCCTCAGTAAAAGTAGGAGGAGCCTGCTAGCCCACATTAAAAACGTTTGACAGATTCTGTGTAGCCCTCTTTCAAGTAGTGGGGGTGTGACCCTCCAACAACCTCCCTCCTGATTGGCCAGAGTGGTTGCCATAGAGATGCCGACCGGGACCGATCACTGCTTACCGATGTCTGGCTACAACATTGCGGCGTCCGTTTTGCGAATAAATGACAACTGAATCGACTTCATTTGGTTGGAGCCGGAAGTGAACCATTTTCAAATGATGACGTCACTCAGGCTGTGTCCACCCCCCCACCCCCCAAACCCCTAACTACTAGAAAACTATGTAGAGTTGACGTCGTTGATTACACGAAGTTAAAATCTAATTGCTATGAGCGTTTTGCAACGATTATTCACGAGTCTTCTTTCTTCTGAAAATAAAAACTTTCATGGTTTATTAAAAAAATACATTTAAATACATTATTTTCGTAAGAAATGCTCAAAAACAGTGCATTGTGGTCTATATTCGCCTATCTAGTGAGCATAGATACACACTGGTTTTTCACAGAGGCTTCTGGGAAATTTGCAGGGCCCTGGATTTTGGAATTGTAGATCCAGACAGCACTACAACATGGCAAACGCACTACATAGTGAGTAGTGAAGGAATTCGGAGTCAATAGTTCTGCTACATTAAACAGAGTGGATTATTGTTTGACATAAAATTAAGAGTTTATGTATGTACCTGTAATGATCAAAATGTAGACTATTAATATTTTTTAATTAAGTCATTTTAGTGCTTCATTGAATTTTTGCTTTACAAAATTCAAGATTGAAAGACTAAATGACTTAAGAAATTGGGAGAATATTATTTTAATAATCCAACTAAAAAACAAAAACAAGAAAAAGTACAGTTTTTCCTGGAAAATTTACATATATGAAGACATTTTAATACATTTTGACGTGAATAAAACCCAAGTGAAGCACATTTGAAGTGGTTTTATTGGCTGACTATTTGATTTTAACGCCTGGCTTCAGACTGACATTGATTAACATCCCGTTCTGTCACAACAGATTCACTCGTTGATTCGTTATATTTTTGCGACGAGCTGAAAATGTCAGCGAGCCGTCTAGACTTCATGTTTAAGCATAACTGTTAATAATTCATGCTACAGTGCCCATATAATAATATTAATATGATCATCATTTTTAAAATGAGACGTCCAAATATATAATTCATCAAGTGAAGCATGTTAATAAATGTTTTAATCTATGCTTTCAGGGGATTTGATGGGTTACAAAAATACAAAAAAATCAAAGTGAACCCTGTAATCCAGTGGATTGCAGATCACCCTGCAGCAACAATGATGAGAAACAATAATGCTTTTTGTGCGTTTATTTTAAATATATCCTCACAGATTATTGGTGCCGTTTTTACACTTTTTACTTTTTACAGAGTGCAGTTTTCAAAGGGATTACAGCGACAGGAAGTAGAATTCTTTCATGTGGAGTTACTTTCCATTGAACGGAAAAAAAACAAGCCGTGTTTAGTATTTAAGACAGGAAGTGATGTGCTTTTTGAGTTTTGTTATTTGGCAGATGAAAGGGAAAATCTGCAGAGAAAAACACAAACACTTCACAACCCAAATACAAAAAAAAAAGGGATTTTCATTTGAATTACTCAAAATCGACGTCTTTCAAATGAAAAAAAAACAATGCTTTCTATAGGGCGCTATGTATAGATAAATGCATACATTGAGACGTTTTACAGCTGATTCTGAATGGCAAAAATAAAGCCTGAAGTGGGTTGGCCATATTGACTAGAGTTAACTCCGCCCACCTAAACAGGCTGTGTCAAATGTGCCAATTGCTGGGACAGAAGTGTAAGTTATTTCCATTATGTAATAGATGATTTTTTTTAAAAGTAATCACATACCTTAAGCAGCCTGTATCATGTCCTATCAACGTTTTAAAGTTTTTAAAGTAAACTTTTCAAAGTGTTATGATACACTTTTCTCTGAAAGCTTAAAATTTCATCACAGGAGCCTTTGAAACCCTCAAAGTTCAAACATCCATTGAAAAGTAAGTGCAGTAAATTTACACGTTTCTTTACTTATAAATCTACCAGATTTTAAGTCGTAAATTTACAAGAAAAATAAAATCGTAAATGTATGACTTTAACCTCAATTTTTACTAGAAAAAAAATTAAAAAAAATTTTTTTTAAATCGTAAATTTACTAGTTTTTTTCTCGTGAATTGAAAGCTTTTAAGTCGAAAATGTACAAAAGATAAATTTATGACTTCAAATCTCGCAAATTCATGCGTTTTTTTCATAAATCAATGAGATTTTAAGTCGTAAATTTACAAGACAAACAAAATCGTAACTGTATGACTTTAAACCCAGATTTTCGTACATTTACTAGCTGTTTTCGTGAATTTACAACTTTAAATCTCGTAAATTTACGCGCTTTTTTCTCATAAATCTACGAGATTTTAAGTAATACATTTACAAGAAAAAAATTTGTACATTTACAAGTTTTTTCTCATGAATTTACAACTTTAAATCTTGTAAATTCATGCGTTAATGTATGACTTTTTCTCGTAAATTTACAAGAAAAAAAAATCGTGAATTCACGATTTGTTTCTCGTGAATATAAAACTTTAAATTTCGAATTCCCTTTTTTTTGTTGGCCCTCATTGTAGTTTGGGTTTGTGAAGGCTTTTTTAAAATAAATAAAAAGTTTTATCAGAATGCAGTGGATTCTTAATTAGTTTTCGAAAAATGTTTGTATTGATGAGGATTTTTACTTCTGTAAATGCGTGAAAAAAGGAAATTTGAACAACTCAGAATTAAATTAAAATCCAGGGGCGCTGGACAGTCTTGAGGGGTGAGGGAGTAGTATTCGGACACAGCCCTGAATAGAAACGCATCTATTCACTCCTGTTTTTAGGTGAAACGGGGCAGACAAGGAGACAGACGAGAAGAAAACTGTGACCCAGAACCTCTGGGCATGTCAGGGATTTAAATTAATTTGAGACTGGGAGACGTCTCTGAGCCCATCAGTTCCTCCTCACTCCTCGTCATTTACGTTCCTGTCAATTACACAAATGAGTTTTAAACTGTTATTAATCCTCCCCGAAAAGTTCCTCGCCTCACCGAGGACTTCTACCAAAGATAGCAAAGGCGTTTTTAGAGCGCCTGTCCCATCTGATCTGATCCGTCCGGGTTTGTGCTGATGAAATTGATCCCTTGGGTCGATGCAGCAACAGGCGTGATGGAGCGACGTTAAAAGGAATCAGGAAAACAAAAAAAAAACAGTTTCCCTGTTTGTTCTGCTTTTTAATAATCCAGCAAACAAGCCTCGGTGATGATGCGGAGCGGGAACGATCCACAGAGGAACGCTCATATTACAGACCAGATCCGTGCGGCTGTTTCATATCTTGTTGGCTGTTAAACATTAATATGGAGATGACATTTTTGTAAAAAAAAAAAAAATCCCAAATGGAAACCTCTGATACCTAAATCTATATTTCTTTTGACATACTGCAGAGCTGCAGGGGTAAAACATAAATGAATAAAAATCACAAACAACTGTTAAGTTCCTCCATCAAATCCCCAAACGTGATGAAACATAAAATGCAGGAGGAGATTTTGCCCTGAATATTAGAAATTATGTTGCAGTATTAAAAAAAAAAAAGCTCATTTCATCCTCCATGTGTTCTTAGCATCTGAAAAATAAATGAACGCCCAGCCAACCGCTGAATATTTCAGTGGGACCATTTTTCCAAATTTATACAGGCTTACCGATGCCCCCCCCCCCCCCCCCACAAAAAAAAAGATGGTATGAATTTTTTAAGTATTTTGAATAATTAAGTTGAAAGTGTTTGGAGGTCCTGATAAACTCATCTAAGACGGGAGCGAGAGGAGGAGAACATTAGAAATTTATTATTTCATCAGTGGCCATTTATTATTAACAGGCAGAGATCCCATTAGCATTCATAGACAAAGGGACTCCTGGGAGGACGATTCCAAGGTGATGTGATCAAAAGGAGGAAGCCCAGGAGGGAACGGAGGGCTTTTTTTTTTCTTCTCGGGGGTTTGATGGCAAAAACAGAACAAAACATTAACGAAAGTTTCTTTACCGTCACTCCTGATAGGAACAGCTGCTCCAAAATGCTGAACTCCTGTCAGACGTTATTCTGAAAAAGGGAGGAGGGTTGCATCTTAAATCTTGGTCTCATCGTGAGGCGTCCTGATTGAAGTTTTTGTGGCCCTCATCTGATTTGTTTGATTTCGAGAGTCTGCTGATATCCGATACTTTATAGCAGTGTTTTTCAAGCTTTTTTGAGCCACGGCACACTTTAACCTTGACAAAAAAAAAAAAAAAAACAATCACACGGCACGCTAGCATCCAAAAATAAAAAAAAGGAGAAACTCATAGTCTGTATTGATCTACAGTCCCTCCTTAATCTCACATGCATTTTTTGATAATTGTGGCAGAAAAAGCTGGAAGCTGCAGCTGTTTTTTCTATACGATGGAATAAAAGTTAAGTTAGAAGATTTAAAAACTTTTTGATGTGTGTTCGTCGTTGTTTTAAGGCAATAAGAGGAAAGACTCATTGTGCGCCGAGATGCTGTCACTTTAACCTAATGCATCATGGGAGATGTAGTCTGCAAACAGCCTGAGATCATTTCTCTGAGCTTCATTGTTTTGTTCACTTGTTCCACGGTCTGACACCGGATTCTGTGGAAAGCTACACCGCTAAAGACGAGCTTTAGCCGCTATTTTTGTTGGAACTGAAAGACTTTGAGCTAAATCGGGACAAGGAAGTGAAGACTTTAACCATTGGTCATGTGATTAAGCCTCCAAGAATGATTGGTGGAGACAGTTAAAGGGGAAGTTTTCAAAAGCAGCTGACGCTACGGCTAAATCGCGATACCGTCATTCTTATCAAAATGTCTTTAATAAAATCAAATAAACACAAAGAAAAAGGTTTTTATGATCTTTCATCTCCCTTACTACTCAGTGTTTTATCTAGGCCTGTTTGGATGAACAAAGAGCTGATATCCTGGAGATTGAAAATGTTTTTAGATCAGTTAATGAGGGCAATTTCCTACGGCACACTGGTTGAAAAACACTGCTTTATAGTACAGGGGTGTCAAACTTCAGAACGAAGCAGTGAAGTAGAGTCAATATTCATTGAAAAATTAACTGCAACTGTAATGTTGAACCTTTTCATATAGTGTCTTCTTACGTTATACTCTTTTGTTACAGCCACGACGTTAGCTCCACACAAGACAAACAGGTCTGTCTTTATATTCCTGAACAGATAATCTGCCTCGTCCCGTCTTAAAGCTCCTGTTGGCCATCTTCAGTTTGGCCATTTTTGGGGAGGGTGAAATGAGTGTGTCCGATGTGACTGGAGCACGGCTGCCAACGACTGTCAACAGAAAAAAGGAGCGCTTGCCTGCACGCCAACGACCTAGCAAAGCATTGTGGGATTTGCAGTATTAGCGGGACAGTATGTACCGCGGGCCAGCTCTAATGCACATTTGATAAGATCTCGCCGGCCAACTATAATTACACTCCGGGCCTGAGTTTGACACATGTGCTTTATTAAAACATTAAAAAAAAAAACTCAGATCCAGGTTTTTCCCCTACTTTCATTTTCTTCTGTCCTGGACTCCAAGGATCAGATTCTCTTCACAATTCTTCTGTCTTTGAGCAAAAACGTCAACACAAAATTTAACCACATTTGCTCGCACTTAGCACCCAGAAAATGACAACCCCCCATTCCCAATTTATAAATAGATAAATGATGAAATCACAGAGAGAACAACAGTAAAAAACACTTTTTAAAAAACTGAATGGAACCATAATCTCTTTTAAAAGGTTGTTTTTTTTTAAATACCAAACACACCTGTCAGGGATATCCAAAAAAGTTTCTTAATTATTATTCTGAAATTATCATGGGATGGCCACAGGACCTACGACTTGGCTGCCATTTTGTGGCATGTGAGAGGAAAAAAAACAACTTTTCTTTGAGCAATCTTCAAAAACCAGGTCAAGTCTTTAACCACAACTGAAGCCTCACTGACCTTTGACCTCAGGATGTTTTAAGCTAGAAAAAAACAAAACAAAACTTTAGGCTCAGCCACAAATTTAAACTCCTCCTCCTTGGGATTTTGATCTATCATCGCCTCATGACTCATCGAGCATCACTGGGAAGCTGCTTGGAACAAAACGTGGAAAATAAAGTTTGTTGAAATTGAATAACGAAAACATGGCGCCGTTGCAAAAAGATTATTTATGAAATAAAGATAGTATCAATTATGATATGCTGGGTTTGTGTTTCTGATCACAACAATGTTACTTTAAGACGCAAAAATATTTTTAACATAATGTAATTATATAATAAAGAAATAATTATTCATTCATTTAGCAGTTTTTCAATACTCTGGATCTCAAGTTCAATTTAACAAACTTAATGTTTTTTGGTCTCGTAAATAAAACTGCATACAGAATATGAAACTGGGAGAAAAACATAAGTCTGATCAGCATAAATATGTAAACAATGAGAAAACTACACTAAATACAAACAATCTTAAATGTAAACAGTAGCCAGTTTGATGGACGTGAGGGAGAGGAGCCCTAGTGAACAGAGACACCTAGCGGCAATTCGAAAAAATATTTTGCAATTTAATTCTTACTAGAATTTCAATAAATGTGAATATGCATATTATTCATTCCAAACTTACCGTTTCAGTCTCTACTTTTCTGCAGAATATCCGTTTATATTTCATTTTTTCATGACGTCAGTTTCTAATATTCTGCTTTTTTTGTACTCTGCCTATATAAACTATACAGGTGCAGCACTAAAGTAAAACATGATGCTCTGATTCAGGATAAATCTTTTTCAGTTTTGGCCTGATAAACTTGTTGCACGTGAGCTCGCGCCAGGTGTGGCTCGTTAGCCTCGTTCACGGCGTCGATCCAGGAAGGGTCGATCTTAAATCAGAAACTTCCAACAATCGAGCATTCTTCTCAGCCACAGAACATCAGCTCGCTATCGGAACATAAGAAGCAGAGAAACGTTGTGTTTTTACTGAATAAAGCCGAATGTCAGCTATGAGTAGAAATGTAAGGAAAGTAGTTCATGCCATCTGTCATTTCCAAGGGTCCCTGAACGCATTGTTACCGGAGCTTTCTCGAAGCTTGTCAATCACGTCTGTTGCTATGGCAATGACTCGTTTCCTCTTTTTTTAAGTTGAAAGTTTGCGCATACGACTTTTATGGAGCCTCGCTCTTTGTAACTTCCTAAATATATATATACCGTATATATATATTTTTTTTGCTTAAAATAAATTGTTCTTTTAAAATTTTAAATGAACTTTACTGTGATTAAAACTACAATTAAATGACAATATCAACCGTGTCTTTTTTTAAATTACAGGAGGATAAAACGTAAAAATGAAAATCAATAGACTTGTTTTATTAGCCTCTGCGTCAGACTTACCTGATAAAATAAATCAGTTTGGCCTTTAAAGTTTATTTGACAATTTTTCTGGAGGGTTAATTATGGGTGGTAGCAACTAACAACAACCAAAAGAAAAGAAAAAAAACCGCAATAAAATAACTACATTTTAGAAGAAAAAAAAACGCAGCCAAATGTGACCCCATGGCTTATCAAGGGTTAAATACTATCCTTCCTTACAATAAAGTGGAAACATTCTACGCCTCTTTTTCCGTAAACCGTGCCAAAAATTTGGGTTTGTGTGTCCGAAAATCAGAAATTTGTCAACTTTGCTGAAAAATTTCAATTTCCGGACCGCCATAGAAGTCGTTCCGAGAACTCCAACCACTGAGTAAATACACTGAAATATGTTTTCTTCAATGTTTGACTTAACATTTAAGAAGTCGCAAATGTTCATGTGTAAACTGACTAAGCTGTTCTGGTATAGATATTTCACTTCTTCCTTTATAATTATAATAAAAATGAAAATACTTTGATGATTTTGAAAAGTCAACCATGAATTCTCACCAGACAACCGCACAGATTTTTACTGCATGTTTTTCCACAGTCAGGCTCAAATATTACAAAATAAATCGTTTTAATATAATTTTCTCATTTTAACTTGGTTAAAACAGTTGTAAAAAACATGGAACGATCTTCAAAATAAACTCCTGATTGGTTCATGACGTCGCAGGAATGTGGATCAGAACACCAGAGGTTTGGGTTTTTCCCAGGGGAACTCTTCCCTCCCGAAGTGGCCGTAGCAGGCGGTGGCCTGGTAAATTGGCCGCTTCAGTCCAAGCTCTCTGTGAAAAACGACAGACGGAGATGCAGAAACGCGTCGTTGAACTCTGGGAGAGGAAAGTCAAAGGGTTTCGTACGTCACAATGACTCCAGGCCGAAGGTCAAAGTTGTCCTTCACGATCTGCAGAAGCTCATCTTCGTCCCTGGAGGATGTGCCGTAGTGGAAGACGGTGATGGACAGAGGGTGGCTTACCGCGATCGAGTAGGAGATCTGAAGGACATTAAAAAAAAAGGGACACTAGTATTCTTTTGGGGTTAAAGCTACATACACACCAGGCGCAAGAACGCGTGTTTAGTGTTCACACTGGACGAGCAGGGAGGGGCTTCTGCTTTTACTTTTTCTACTGTTAACGAGTGCCTGTCCGCCACCTACTGTTGAAAGAAGCTTGGTGCAAAATGTCGAAGCCGTGCGGATCTGACGCTTAGGGTAAGTAGTAGAAACGGTTCGTGGATATGTACAAATGTACTACCATCGTGTCAGGACAGTGGCCTCAAACGCAAACGTTGTCAGTAGGGATGGGCCGATATAATTATTCTGGCCAATACCGATAACCAATATTTCTCCTTCAACTGTTACTGATACCAATATTTCTCTTGCAACTGTGGCAGAGAGACAATATTTCTCCTACAACCGTTGCCGATACCAACATTTCTCCTGCAACGGTTGCCAATACCAACATTTCTCCTGAAACTGTTGCTGATACCAATATTTCTCCTGCAACCCTTGTGGATACCAATATTTCTCCTGCAACTGTGGCCGATAGCCGATATTTCTCCTGCAACCGTTGCCAATACCAATATTTCCCCTGCAACCGTTGCCAATACAAATATTTCTCCTGCAACGGTGGCAGAGAGACGATATTTCTCCTGCAACCGTTTCCGATACCAATATTTCTCCTGCAACTGTGGACAATAGCCGATATTTGCCGATACCGATACTTAAGTTTCTACAGTAATTCAAAGTTTAGATTTTCTTTTTGCTTCTTTTTTAGAAATGCACAACTTTTCTTCTACTGGACAATCACATCATACTTGACCTTTTAACATACAGCAAAGGATCTCACAGGAACAAGTATCACGTTCAAACCTTCATATAAATATATCTGAAAGCATTTATTGAATATTGGACATAACTGTAAACCACAAGCTCCGCATTGATTTATTAGGAACATCATGTATCTCTATCAGAAATAACTAATTTACCTGCAAACAGTCAATTACTGACAGGGACTGCAAACATTAGCTTCCAAATCTGTTAGGAACAAGTTTACATTTTAAAAATAAAGTGTTACTGAAAACAATCAGAAGAATATTGGTAGTTTTTTTAATGTTGGGCCAATACAAATAAACCTAAATAATGCAAATTTCAGCCAATACCCATACTGGCAGCGATATGTCGCCCATCCCAAAACACCCAAATATGCGATCAAAAGCAAACTGTAGAAAATTAGCTTTAGATTTTTGAGGACTTAAATGAGTTGTACATGCAGATCAGCACTAGAGGGCACTGTAGGACAAGGCAGAAGTATTTTCACCTGAACCAGGGCCCTCCTGCACAGTCCCGCCTTCACCAGAGACTTGGCCACCCAGCGGGCTGCGTAAGCCCCCGAACGGTCCACTTTGGAATAGTCTTTTCCAGAGAAAGCCCCGCCTCCATGCCCGCCCCATCCGCCGTACGTGTCCACAATGATTTTTCTTCCCGTGAGTCCCGCATCGCCCTTTTTGGGGTGAAATCGCCACAGTAAGCTCAACACTTGTGTCAGAAAAAACGAATCTCCATCCACGGTTGGTTACAAACCTGAGGGCCTCCAAGGAGGAACTTCCCACTAGGCAGCAAATGGTAGACGGTTTGATCGTCCAGATATTTGGCGGGAATTACGGCCTTCACCACTTTCTCCATCAGGTTGCGTCGGATCTCCTCCAGGCTGATGTCAGGGCTGTGCTGGACTGAGATGACCACCGTGTGGACACGCAGGGGCTCCATGGCCCCCGCATCGTCTCGATACTCCACAGTCACCTGAGGAGGAAATACATTTCAAACATCTTATTCTTTTCGATTAAAAGCAAAACTTTAGACATTAATGTTTGCTCTGAAACTCTGTAATGAGCCAAAGCAGCCACCTGTAATGAGCCACAGCAGCCACAGGGGGGCGGTAGAGCCCGCAGAATGCAGAGTCAGCATTCACTGACATCATAAGTGTGTCTGTTGTGCTACTTAAGAGGAGTAACTTGTATGTTGCAATTGTTCAATAAAAAAAATAAAAAATAAAATAAAAAAGAGGAGTAACACTATCAAATTTGGGATTTATCAAGATGCTTAGAAGGAGATTTTGGTTATAAATAGAGGTGTCAAATGACCACGTTAATTGTGATTAATTAGCCCCTTGTATCGTTTTCTATCGCGTTAATGTCGTGTTCTCAAATATAAATCTGATGTCCAGCTGTTTCATTGCATGAACGTTTTATCTGAACTGAAACCGCGTCTTGCATCGCTTTTGGTGTCCCTGTACGCAGTGTGTGCCTGTCACTGCTGTGATGTCATCAATGTGCGTCTGGAAACCCAAAACAAAGCCATAAGGCCACACCTTTGACCCATTATGGAAGGGATGAAGCTCGATGAAGTGTTTGTTATCATAAATTAATGATGGCGTCTGATGATTGCCTCCACAAAGTCCATTCATTTCTGATAATGCGCACCTCAAAGGGTAATATCCCGCTTAGACTATGGTCTCTTACAATAAATATTAAAGTAATTATTAATACTTAAATCTTGTTACTTCGTTTTTTTTTTTAAAAAGCAGGCAATTTTGAATGACTTAGGACAACATACAGTATATATTCTGGTATTAATAGGAAGTTCATGGTAATCGTTTTTTAGATTGCTCAGAAAAGTGTTCCTACTGTTTTCGCTTTGGTAAATTAGAGCACTTTTGTTTTATGTGTTCTTTGCCGGTGTAAAAAGATAGGTTGGAAGTCTGTTATAATAACACATTTCATCAAGTTTTGATCTTTTACCATCAAAAACTTAAATAAAAAAATATTAGCTTAGAACAAAAAAAACGGATTAATTAATCACAGGTCACAATCGATTACTTATCAAAAAACGAACTGCTTGATAGCCCTAGTTATAAAAGTATTCTATTATTGAAAGGCATTTCTACAAGGCAGCGGTAGATGCAGTTTATTTTTCTGGACTGTAAGCGTCTTGTTTATTTAGACTGTTTTACAGCTTTGTGTTAACAGATTTTGTCACATTGCTGCTTCTCAAATAAACTACTTTTTTTTTTAAACAGCCAGGAGCCTGCTGAAAAAATGAGGTGAGTGTATAAGGTCTGTATTTGAAACAAAAAAAAAAATAGTAAAAGGAGACGTCCTGAAAACAGCATGAATATATGTCCGAATTCTAACCCCCAACTACTAAAAAACTGTATAGTGCGGCACTATGTCATGCCCTGAATTTTAAAAGCAATTTGGACACCACGCTCACTACTTTTTTTTTTTAAACGCCGGTGTGGGCACCGGATGTTCTCGGGTTGCCGTATGTTCTCGGGGTCCTTCGGGGTCCTTCGACCAATGATGACGTCACACTATTTGATTGGCTGTAAGTTGCCACGACCAATGAGTTAACGTCGCTACGTTTTTTTTAAAACACTTTATTGACAATTGCGGTATCATACGTTAACAATGACATTAACGTTAACAACGAACAATAACAATGTAATCAATATTGCGTCGAAGATCAGTCACCATTGCCAAACATAACATATTAAAGTGTGGGTGACATGGCCTATTATTGTTACGGTTTCAGTTCCTTTGTGTTTTGTTCTTGGATTTCCTGTTTTATTTTGAAGTATTTCCTGTTTGGTTGTTGTTTCTAGTTTTACCTTGCCCCATCAGTCCTGAGTGTTTCCACCTGTGTCTTGTTGCCTTGTATGTATTTAAGTCCTGTCTTTCCCTTCCTCCTGTGCTGGTCCATATTGTATTCTTCCCTGGTTTTTGAGTCTTTCTAGTGTTTCGAGTTTTGCCTGCCTGTTGCAGTGGTTTTGTTTTGTAGTTTCGAGTTTTTTGTTATTAAACCCTATTCCCTGCATCCTCCTGCCTCCTCTCCTCTCTGCGCCTGGGTACTTCCCGTTCCCCCCGTAACATTATGGACCAGCCTTACCAGTACCCAGCAGAGGGGACCTGTCTCTGGTGGACCTCTGGCTCTTCCCAGGTCTACAGGGACTTCAAGGGGAGTCGCCTGGCCGTGAGGGGGGGTCGACCACGTCACCGCCGCCCTCACCGCAAGCCCTCCCCAAACTCCTGGATGGAGCTGGACATTCTCCAGCCACGGGCCTTCCTGGACCCTCTGGACCAGGACCTGTGGCTGTGGGAGGACCCTTACCTGGAGGAGGTGGGGGTCGAGCCCCAGTGGACTTTGGCGGGTCAGCTCCCAGCCTCCTTCTTCAATGGGAGTCGACTGACTGTAAGAGGGGGCCGCCGTCATCGCCGCCGCCCTTCTCGACGTCCCGCCCTGGTCTCGGAGGTGAACTTGGAGGCACCCCGTCCCGTTCCGGCTCCTAGGAGGGTCCCTGAGGCACCCCGTCCCGTTCCGGCTCCTAGGAGGGTCCCGGATGCACCCCATCCCGTTCCGGCTCCGATGACTGTGCTGGGCCCACCACGACCCGTTCCGGCTCCGAGGAGGTTGCTGGATGCAACTCCTCCAGTTCCGGCTCCTAGGAGGGTCCCGGTCGCACCTCGACCCGTTCCGGTTCCGAGGAGGTTGCTGGACGCAACTCCTCCAGTTCCGGCTCCGAGGAGGGTGTCGGATCGTCCACGACCGGTTCCGGCTCCGAGGAGGTCGCCGGACGCCACCCCTTCCGTTCCTGCCGCGGACCCCCAACCCGAGCCGCCTGCCGCGGACCCCCAACCCGAGCCGCCTGCCGCGGACCCCGAGCCCGAGCCGCCTGCCGCGGACCCTGACTCCGGGCCGCCTGCCGCGGACCCCGAGCCGCTGTCGCCCGCCGTGGACCCCGAGCCGCTGTCGCCCGCCGCGGACCCCGAGCCCCAGCCGCCCGCTGCGGATCCCAAGCCCGAGCCACCAGTTCCAGACTTTGAGCCCGAGCCGCCAGCCGTTTGCTGGTTAGTCTGTCGATGCCGGATGGCGCTGCCTCCCGGCCGCCCTCCGGATCCGCCTCGCCGGACAGGGCGGTGTCTGGGCCGTCCTCCGGACCCGCTTTGCCAGACTCCTGTTGGCCCTTGGATTGGCCTTTCGGGCCCCCTCCTCCTGGACTCTTGGAGGAACCTCGGTGCGGTTCCTTGAGGGGGGGGTTATGTTACGGTTTCAGTTCCTTTGTGTTTTGTTCTTGGATTTCCTGTTTTATTTTGAAGTATTTCCTGTTTGGTTGTTGTTTCTAGTTTTACCTTGCCCCATCAGTCCTGAGTGTTTCCACCTGTGTCTTGTTGCCTTGTATGTATTTAAGTCCTGTCTTTCCCTTCCTCCTGTGCTGGTCCATATTGTATTCTTCCCTGGTTTTTGAGTCTTTCTAGTGTTTCGAGTTTTGCCTGCCTGTTGCAGTGGTTTTGTTTTGTAGTTTCGAGTTTTTTGTTATTAAACCCTATTCCCTGCATCCTCCTGCCTCCTTTCCTCTCTGCGCCTGGGTACTTCCCGTTCCCCCCGTAACAATTTTAATAAGCCAAAATATAGTAAATAGTCTCTATTTCATGTTGCGATTGTTTTTAATATTTTTCGAAAAAGAATAAATAGCGAAAAACGCGATATAAACGAGGACGGCCGCCGGCTTCACGCATTCCGCCGACTTCGCGCCGCCATGTTTGTGACATAACGAAAGGCAGACAACATGGCTAGCACCGATAGCAAAGCACAGAGTGATGCTACCGTCTCTATTAGCGATTTATCATCAGATGAACAGAAAGATAAAGAGGAAAGTTGCGGAGATTATCATGATGATGTGTCACTTTTGCAACCTTATCGATTCGAACCCTTTTGCGAAAGTGAGGAGGATATAGCAGAAAGTAGTAGGTCTAGTGATGCCGATGACGATAGCCAGCATGAAGATTATATTATACATAGGGCCTAGGCCTATGTATAATATAGCATAGGGAAATTTTTATATTAATATATATACCGTATTTATATTAAACGTTAAACTCACTCTCTTTTATAAATAAATTTTTTAATAAACGTTAAACTCACTCTCTTTTGTGCCAGCTTTTCGGTCACAGATTTTCTCTTTTTGTACTGGCTGCTGCCAGTGCTGGTACTGGGCGTTTCTGTTTCGGACGTTCCCACTAGCGATCTCTTAAATGGTGGGGATTGCGTTCGGTTTCAATACTTTTTTATATCTGACATGCATTCCCATATCTTTCATGAGCTGTGGTGTTTCTTCAAAACAGTCTGCCTCAAAATGTTCGCTGCATAAAGTTGACGAAGCAGTTGGCACCCAATTCGCCCTCGTTCGCTGCACTTGTTTTGTCCATTGTTTCAGCAGCGTTTCTTGTTTTGGGAATTTTATACACAGATACACTTTCACTAGATGTATTGCTACATCCGGCTGCCACACAACGACTTGGCATGTTGATGATTAACAGATTTGAACACGAGAAAAACGAAGACTACCTGTTTTGTTTACATGCTGTCCGAAGCGGAACTGCAAAAGTCAATGCCTTTCGTGACGTCACAGGTCATATCGAGGTCTATTCCAGCCTGCGCTCTTAGCGGCAAATAAAAATCTCTGATTCCTTCGAAAGATGTCTATTATTCATATGCTTCGGATTTTTTTCGACGCTAACTATTGGTATCAATAGAATCAGCGTTTAAAAGGCTTTTTTATTTGACAAAGTTGTTCAAAGCATGGCATCCACACTTTAACATAGAAAATAAAGAATAGAGGGGAAAAAAGAAACAATGAACATAACACACAAAAAAATAAAAACATAAGTAAAATAAAATAAAGGAACATAGAAAAAATCTAAATAGTCTAATACTAGTTAAGTTAGGGGTACTCGTGAAGTTTGTATTTCTGAACAAAACTAAGCAATTTCAAGCCATTCTTCTTTTTCATATAATGAAGTATTGAAAGTAAAAACAGAGCTCTTTATTAAATGTTATAAAAAGTGGTTTGGTCTTCAAGACTTGACCTCACCAAGATGGCGGTGCTCTCCTCGTGATGTCTCCTCTAGTGATATAACTCATTGGAAGGACCCCGAAGGACCCCGAGAACATACGGCAACCCGAGAACATCCGGTACCCACACCGGATATGATGTCATTGATTTCGCGAAGTTAAAATCTTACTGCTATGAGCGTTTTGTGACAATTATTTATGAGTCCGCTCTCTTCTGAAGATAAAAACGTTGATGGTTTATCCAAAAAAAAATACATTAAATACATTTTCTTGGCAAAAATTGTTCCGACGCAATGCATTGTGGTCTATATTTACCGACCTAGAGAGCATATATACACACAGGTTTTTTACAGAGACTTCTGGGAAATTTCTAGGGCCCTGGATTTTAGAATTGTAGATTCGGACAGCACTTTATGGCGAACGCTCTCTATAGTGAGTAGGGAAGGAATTCGGATATAACCATAGTCTAAAACAGTGTGGAAGAAGATCTAGAGGTTTTCACCTGGGATTTGCAGTCTGGCAGTATCCAGGGACAGTCTCCGTTGCGCGACAGCTCCTTCATCTTGTGGTTGAGTTTGTGAGCCAGTAAAATGGTCAGGGGCATGCACTCCTCCGTCTCGTCTGTGGCGTAGCCAAACATCAAGCCCTGAAGATATAAATAGACACACCAGAGGAAAAGCCAGCGGTGGGAAAGTCAAATGGCGACGACCTCAAAGAAAGTTTAGGTTCCGAATGTGTTAGATTGTCTAAACTTAAGCTCTGGTGTCGTTGGAGTCCAATCGCCTATCCCAGCATCACAGACAGTTTCACAATACAGACATTATTAGAAAACAGCTGTTTCAGCTGGAAGGATGACTTTGACTTCAACTGTTGGATCTCTGCTTGCTACTAAAATCATTTGAATACATTGCAATTGTAAAAAATTCTAATAAATTTATGAATATTTCAAATAGATGTACGATATATACTAGGTGTATTAGGAAAAAATTGTTTTGGCGATATATCGCCAAGGTAATTTGATTGTTTTATATTTTCAAAAGTTGCTGTCAGGATGATATTTATTTTTAAATGTTTTTTTACTTTGTTTTTCTGTTGAAATACCTTAAATTAAAACAATCAGTCAATCGAGTGTTTTTGGTTCCACATCTTCATAGACAGATCATCAGATCTTAATCAAACTGGTTTAGTATGAACGTCAGGAGGATGTAAAAGTACGTTTGATTGGTTGGACTGATGAGGTTTATGATCAAGGGACTCTTGGTATGACTACAGTACCCAGAATGCCTAGAGAGGCCAAAAGGCAGAGGATTGGTCAGAGGGGTTGATGGGGTTGAACTCTTCTTTGGATTCTCTGCGTCCTGCATTTGTGTCCACGCCGCATCCTGACGGTGTGATCGCGAACTCCCGGCGTGAGTTTGTTTTATTTCATATTTTCCCTAAAAACTGTTCCAAAATGGTGGCATGTTTTTGATCGTTTCTGTGTCGCAACAACTCGTTTTGGTTCTCTGTCTGCTCTTGGCTCCACAGCTCCTCACCAGAACGTTTTCCTTTTTTTAAACTTGTGCATTTCTGGAGCTGGGAATTAAAGGGAATTTTCCCAACTCTTTATTATTATTATTACTGCGACAGACTGGCGACCTGTTCAGGGTCGTCCCCTGCTTTCGCCCATAAGTGGCTGGGATAGGCTCCAGCAGCAAACTGAAGAAGATGAATGAATTATTAATATTATTATTATTATTATTATTACTATTATTTTTAGTTTGGTTTGCTTTTTTTCCACAGACCAAACTCCTGGAAACGTCACAGAGTTCCTTCATTTTCATTTCGCTGATTGATTTGGTCTCTTTGGTCTGCGGGATACTCCACTTTCAAACCGTCGCTGAATCACACCAGGGTTCATTTGCAAGGGTTGGTTCCACAGCAGATGAACGATTTTAGAACCAGACCATGAAGGTTTTTCTGTGACAAAAGACTGATTTATCTAAAGTTTATCTTCCGTGATATTTTTTGAAACAAAGAGGTTTACAAAAGAGGACTGGACCTGATCTCCGGCCCCGATGTCCTCCTGCTTCCTGCCTTCAAAAACGCAGTCGGATATCTCCTGAGCCTGCGGCTCCAGGGCCACCAGCACGTTGCAGGTCTTGTAGTCGAACCCTGCAGAGACGTCCGGCTGAAATCAGCAGCCACTCTTTCAAGAGTCATGATCCATCAGAGGCCCACAGCAAACCTTTGCTGGAGCTGTCGTAGCCGATCTTCTTGATGGTGTTTCGAACCACAGCCTGGAGGTCCACTCTGGCTCTGGAGGTCACTTCTCCAACCAGTAAGATCATGCCGGTCTTTGCCACACACTCTGCACCCACAGACAGATTCAGAGACTTAACAGCAGGCTTCAGGGGAATCAGATCAAACACCATCATGACGTTTTATTCCTGCACTGTGTGGACGGTTCCGCTAGTTTTCAAGACACAAGAAAAACAAAAGAGAAGAAAAGTGTAGAATAAAATGTTTTTTTTTCTACTAACTTTCTGTGTGGCTCAAGAAAGCTAAAATCCCGAGCATTGTGTTGAAACATGAAAGCCCTCCTCGTCTTCTCTGTCAGAGGTTTTAGGCTGATCCACAGCTTCTCTGTTTGCACTTTAAACAGGAAGGAAGCTGATGAGGTTCAAAAGAGCTTCTCCGTTTTTGCAGACATTTCTGTGCTTGATTGACAGATGGACTCACTCTGCTGAAAAAGCTCATCGTTGAATAAAGAAGTCAAAGTGAAAAACAACTAAGTGAAATAAAAACAAAGCTACTTGGGAAAATATGGATTTTGACGTCTGAGCCATAGAATTGTAAAAATAGTCTACATGATTAAAAATGAATATTTTAAAATAGTGAACAGGTTTTTAAAGGAAAATAATATAATGCTAATTTAAAATCTGTGTGCCGGTTTATCACAATTTTATGATCCTTTTATATGTTTATGAGAGATGTGTTGGTTCATTGTGTGATTCCACACAAAATATTTTTTTAAAAACTACTAAATGATCATATAGTTCTCAATTTTTACTTAATTTTCATTAAAATGTAATTTTTCAAATAGACGTAATCAATTTTCCTTTATAAATTTATTTTTGATATTTGTCAGTTTAAATTACAACTGAGTATTAGGGCCACCAAGAATATATACAAGAGAATAAAATTATACATTTATGAAAAAAAGGCATAAAATTATTAGGTTAAAAAAATAATCAAAGGAAATTTAAAATTTAAAAAGTTGTAATTTTACAAGAAAACAGTCCTGCTTTTTTTTTTTTAAAGAAAGTTGTAATCTTATGAAAATAAAGTAAACAAAAAAACAGTTTGTTTGGTTGAATTTGCTAAAACAAAAAGTGAAATAAAAATGAAAATTAGGACTTTCAGAGGCATATTTTTTCAACTTGATTTTCCTAAATTTTCGCTTTTTTTATAATTGTACAACTTTTTCTCATAAATGTAGAAATTTATTCTTGTAAAATTTGGACTTTTTTGTAAATTTATGACATTTTTCTTTTTTTTTACTTTATCTAATAGGGATGAATAAAAAAAAACATAGATATTGATTTTTTTTACTTTTATACTACAATTATACTACTTTATATTTTATAAAATGCTGAAATTTAAATGTAAATGTATGACTTTATTCTCATAAATTGTTGATTTTTTTGTTGTAAGACTTTATTCTAGTAAACCTTTTACTTCTTTTCTGCAGAATTTACAATTTTATTCTCATAAAACTGAGACCTTTTCTTACAAATTTACCACTTTACCTACATAACTTGTTCAATATATATATATATTATATATATATATATATATATATGTTTTTAATAATTGTACGACTTTATTCTCATATATTTTTGTACTTTTTTTCATGGTGGCCCTATGAATCCATTGTTTTAAAATCATTTCAGTGACCGCTGGTGTCGTTGAATTTTATATTAAAGAGGCGTTTCGTTTGTTTTTGCCCACATCTGGACTCATAAATGCAGAACCACACGTTGTTTAGATGCTGTTTGTTTTTCTACGTATGTTTTCACATTATATTTGACTTTTACTTTACAAATGTGTTCATATTGACACTCAGTGGTGTAATTTGTTCCCGTTTGCAGGACGTTTAGCTGCTCTTCCTCAGTCCTACCAGGAGGAAGATGCAGCTGCTTCTGTTTGTTTCAAATGTTCCTCATCTTGGACTGTTCTCTCCTGGTCCTTTTGCTCAAAGGTCTAAGGTGGATTCTGCAGAATCATGCGTGCTGAGTTGGTCTGATCATCTTTAAGGAGGAGCTGAGAACATCTGGAGCTCAGGAGAACAGATCTGACACGGTGGATCACTTTGAGCTAAAGGTCGAGTGCTGGTAATTATTAATCATCCATGAACTTTGAGATGAACTGCAGACCTGAAAATGTGTGCAACTTCATACAAGTCCACTCCAAACAGAAAAGAAAGTCAAATCAGAATAACAAAAAACAAAAAGGTTGGACATCCGCTTGAAGTTTTGATATATTTTCAAGAGTTTGGTTAAAATCAGATTTTCAGAATAAAAAGCAGAGTTTTTATTCAAGCTTTTCTTAACTTTTATGGAAGCATTTCTGTAGCATAATTAAAAAAAAAAAAAGGCAAAACCAGAAATGTTTTTTCATTTTCTACTTAGACACCGCTTATTCTGTCACTTTATTAAAATGACAAAGAAAATGCTTTTGACATTTCATTTCCAAAAAGTTCTCTGGTAAATGTGTAGCAAAATTCATTTAGAAATGTCTAATTTGACGATTACAATGGATTAACAGAAATGCTCTTTCATTTTCAAAGTGTATCTGCATCAAATGACTCAAAATGCAAATGAAAAATCAATACTTAAAAATGCTTTTTCCTTTTCTACTTTAAAACCGCTTATTCTGTGTCGTAATTAAAACGAAAATGCAAAGAGGGGATTGCATTTTCATTGTTACATCCATCCTGCGAACATTGTCGCATAATTCAATTCCATTTAGCATTTCCAGAAGGGAGGCGGGGCGATGACGTCAGTGCTTTCTCTGTGTGTCCGGCTGCTAACAGACTCATGCTAGCAGCGGTGTAGCTTTGTGTTAGCGGCAGGGGAGACGGCTTTGTGATGGTTGTGAACTTCTGATGATTTACACAGCTTCTCAGGACTACGAAGCAGCACTTCTGCGGTCCTCCTTTGGACGCACGGCGGTTCGTTAAAACTTTCCCCGTGACTAGCTTTGTCGGCAGCCGCCTTCGCATAGCGGAGCGCGAAGCCCCGCGATCCGAAGCTCCAGATCGCCGAAGGCGGAAGTGCTGCTACGATCTGAGGAAGCATCATATGCGTTTGTGTTTGCAGTGGTGTCCAGAACAAAATAAAGGATGATGTAATTCCCACATATTTACATCCAAGATGCTCATCGCGGCAGTATTTTTATCATGAACCTGAAAAATAAAAGCAGAAACTCACCGCAGGCCACTTTAGAGTCTGGATCCTGACTCAGGTAGGCGTCCAGAACAGCATCGCTGATCTGATCACACATTTTATCTGTGAACATGGAGGAAACACGATGACAACATCCTCAGGTTCCCCTGAGCTCAGCTCTGTATCCCGCAGTCCTTCATGAATATTAGCTATTTTAATGGTCACGAGACAAATTCAAGCCTTCGGTGGGACTTCAATGTGTTTCTGAAACGTATCAAACACACCAAGAGGTCTGTCTGAAGCAGATGATTTAGATGTTCCGCCGTTCTTCCGTTGACCGTATCTACGCACTGGACCGAGCGAGCACAACGTCACACACAGAAAGCGATTTCCGCCCGCCTCCAACCCATGAAGTCGATTCTGTCGCCGTTTCTGTCGCCATACGTCACGAGAAAGCGGTGACCGAGTTGTTAACGTTTCCACGGCAACCACTCTCATTCATCAGGACCCCTAACCACTTGAAAGCACGAAATCTGTAAATGAGACATTTTGAACGTTGAACATGGCGGCCAGCCGGCTCCACCTACTTTGATCGGGGCATCTGATTGGTCAGTTTATAACTTGAACTACAGAGGGAAAACAGCATTAAAAATGAAGATTCAAAAAACTTATCAGAGAAAGAATGGTTATTCTGAGTAACAGCGGTTTATTTCTCTATAGAAGTCTATGGGATTTTGGTGGGTACTTCCTGTTTGGAACACCAGGTGGGAGGAGTCACTCAGTCCAGTCCTTTTATACAGTTGATGGTTGATTCCCTCACTACTTCCTAACCCCTGAAAGACTAAATAGACCAGGACGATCCAATGTCTGGGGTCTTAATGTAATTCGGACACATGCTAACTCCTTTTTTTGTAATCGCCAAACATGTCGCCACGCATTTGTTGAAGTGAAAACCAGATAAATAGGAACATTTGACAAAGATTATTTATGAATCCACAGTGTTCTGATGATACTGCAGCTGTTTAGAAAAAATAGATTCACATACTTTTTTTTTCTAATGACAAATCGTTCAAACGCAATGCATTGTGGTCCATATTTTCTAATCTTGTGAGCATCGATGCACACTGGTTTTTATGCAAACAGACTTCTGGGTAATTTCCAATTTGACTCGGAACCCCCGACAAAACGGAGATTGCTCGATAAGTAGGAATTTGGACAGAACCGATGTTTTTTTTCCCGTTGCTATGGTTACTAACCATCTCACGACAAATGTTCCCGTGTTTATCTGACTCAGCCGATGGTCGCCTTCGCTGATTCTGGATCAGCTGGACGCTCATTCCAGGTCTCGTATACGGACTATCATTGCGACGGCGTGAAGATGATTGGACCGAACAGGATTACGATGTTCTGGAATTAAATATCTTTAACAATTGTAAAAGATTTCACTTCAGTTTGATGTCCATCACCTTTTGAAACAAACCACAACTTATAAACAAACAGAATAAAAGGGTTAAATGCTTTAATTAAAAAAATGTTTTATTTTAAATCCTGAAGAGAAATTAGTGTTAAAATGAAAATAACTCAAATAAAAATGTGCAGCCAAATGTTTTTGAACATATCATTATAAGAAAAAATATACAATTATGCTTCTTTAATGACATTTATTTATATGTATATATGTATTTATCAAATATTCAAATGTTTTCAGGAATAACACTTTTTTTGCTTATGAAAGAGGCAACAAGGGTAGAAAAAAGGCTTCCAAAAAAAAGTTAAAAATAAATGCATCAAACTTATATTTTATTAATTTTTTTAAGGTTTATAAAAAAGTTGGACATTTTTCATTTTTGGTTTATTTTCTTCACTATATTTTTTACAAAAAAACACCCCAAGATATTCGACCACTAAAACAAAAAAAGTAAAAGTGTGAATTTTGATGATCAAGTTTTTTTTTTTTTTTTTACATGTACAGACATAACACCCCAAAAGGGTTTCGGAGTTTCAACTTAAAGAAGCGGTTCGGTACCGGAGTGTCCCTCTCCCACGGACTCGGACGTGAAGAGGAAAGTCTTCCCGCCGCGGGATCCGCCGCTGGCGTTCATCTTGGGCTCCACGGGGAACGTTAACGGCAATGCTGGCGAAGGGAACGAAATCCGCTTTTATGAGACGAAACCGCTTTAATGAGACAATGATTAACCCCAACTTCCGCTTAAACTTTTAACCCACGACGACCCTCCCGACATGAAGGGTTTTCTTACTGCAGCTGTCATGGCTGAACTTGTTAAAGCGAACAACCGCTAGATGTCGCTGTAGCATCGTGCTTTGTTTAGCGTCGATCATTACAGGATACTTGAAGCTCAGTACTGCCACCTACAGGACAGGAGTGCGGAAATCACGACGTAGATTGCAATATGAAAAAAATATTTCACACTTTTAATAAATAAGCAAATACCAGAGATCATTCAGACCGTGGATTTCTTCTCTAAAGCATCTGGTTTAAAACTAAATCTCAGCAAATGTGAATTATTACCAGTTCACCATTCTGATCAGTCAGTAATTCATAACATTCCTGTTAGGACTGTTGTGAAATATCTTGGTGTTCATAACAGCAAAGACAGCAAAACAATGGAGGAAATGAACTTATGGAAAACTTTAGAAAAATGTAAAGCCAATTTAAACATGTGGTCACAGCGAGACATTTCTATTCTGGGCAGAGTGTTTTTAACTAAATTAGAATGTTTATCCAGATTCATTCATCCAGCATATTCACTCCCAATTCCTAAATCTGCAAGGAAAGCAATAAACCAGGCCAATTTCAACTTCATCTGGAAAAACAAAACCCATTACATAAAAAAGGAACAATAATTCAGGATTACAGTGCAGGTGGACTTAAAGCCATAGACTTTGAAAGTTTGGATGGTATGATTAAAATAAATTGGCTTAGGTCTTTTCTGCAAAATGAAAGAAATATTTGGTTTCATATTCCTTCAAACATTTTCTCTCATCTAGGGGGCATTGAGTTGCTTCTAAAATGTGACTTTGATTACAGAAAACTTCCTATTAAACTTTCTACTTATCATCAGCAGGTGTTACTGTACTGGAAACTCATCTACAAACATAACTTTAGTCCACACAATACTCCCATATGGAACTGTCGGTATGTGTTATGTAGAAACAAATCTATATTTTACAAAAATTGGTTTGATAACGGCATTTGGTCATTACTACATATTATGAATGACAATGGAAACATTATCTCATTTGAAACTTTTCCCAGTAAGTTTAAATTAAATGATAGAAAACAATATAACAATGTGATCAAAGCAATCCCTCAGACTTTGATCCAAATGTCCTCCAGTATGGTTCAAAATGTTCAAGTTCAGCTTCCCTCTCTGTTGTTTGATGGTCGACCGGTTAATTCAAAACTTCCAAACTCATTTATACGATCCTTATTTGTTAGAGAATTGTTTCCAAGATCTGACAAAAATCCTTCTATGTCACAGCATTACACAAGAGAGGAAATATGCAAGTTAAGGTCTCAGTTCATTAAATATCCAATTTTCCCAAAATACAAAGAAATCCATTTTAAAATAATGAATGCAGTCTATCCGTGCAAAGAACTGTTACACATACGTTTTGGTTTTCCAGAAAATAACTGTTCTTTTTGTGATACAAATATTGTAACACTTGATCATTTGTTTTTTGAATGTATGTATGTTTACAGTTTTTGGGAGGATTTCTTTTTTTGGTGCTCTTCAAAGTTTCCCTTTCCTATTTCTATTCACTTACAAAAGCACATTATATTATTTGGAGTAGTTTCTGGTGATAATCTATTTGATTTGACATTCAATACCTTGTTAATATCTGGTAAATTTTTCATTCACAAGTGCAGATTCTTAAAAAACAAACCATTATTCAATACATTTTTTAAAGAAATCAGTTTATATTTTAAATCTCTAACATTGATGAAAAACAAAAATGCAATAAAACTGTGTATTTTCATTGAAGATCACAAGCTGTATCACAAGCCCTAGTATTGTAAACTACAATTCTATATATTTTGTTTTAGTTTTTTATTTTATTTTATTTTTCTCTCTCTTCTTTGTGTGTAGTTATTATGTGTATGTTTAAAGTTCAAATAAAAATAAATAAATAAAAAAAATAAAACTTTTAATAAATAAGTAAATATTTTGTTCCTCCCCCCAAAAAAATCTGTAAAAAGTTTTATTTCTGTCAGGGAAATAGAGAAACTGTTGAACATGCCTTGGTAACATATCCTTACTTTTCTATATTTTAGAATAATTCACAAACAAATCTCACAAGCATGTTGGGGGAAAATGTTACACTAACTAAACATAAAAATAGGATCCCCCCCCCCATGATCCAATCTTTCATTCTGGGAAAACACATCTATGTTATCCTAATTTAATGCAAATTTTTACATAAACAAGAGAAAGTGATTAGGAAAGGTCCCCATAATAAATCATGTTGAAGGAGCACACTTGCAAAAATATTTTTTCTCTTTAGACTATTTAGAACCTGCAAAAGTATTACTTCAAATGGCATATCCCTTTTTTGTTATTTTCTTTTATATTCCTTTATTGCTTTATATTATTTTGTGTCTTTCTTTATAAAATACTCTTGAACATGTTTTTTAGGAATAAAGTTGTGTAAGTTCTCATTGTAAGTGGTTCTATGTTTTTTGTACTAATGGTGTTTGCATTTTGTCTGAATATTGAATTGTCAATAAAGTTTTATGTAAATTAAATATAAACATATGTTCAGCAAAAAAGCAAAAAAAAAAAAAAAGATCAAATTTTAACAAATCAGGAGACACCGTTAAACAACGAATGAGCCCCAAAACCCCCAATGGACCACAAACAAAATATTTCAAAATTAATTAAAATTATTGTGGGAAATTTGGCGATTTTTCCATTTTCACACAATTTGGGAAAAGAAAACTTTTGTTCAAGTGACTTTCTCACGGAATGTCGAACACATGCCACCAGCTTAAGTCTACAAATACCGCCCAAGTTTTGTTGACCTTTGACCTTGAGAAGAGGCTGTCATCTTGAACCTTTACAAATGTAAACTCCTCTGATGGATTTCGATCGATCACCTCCTTACTCTTTGAGCATCATTGGGAAGCTATTCAGGGGGAAAAAGTTGTTTTTAGAAGTTGTGGATCTTCAAAGGTGTTAGCATGGTGAGCTAGCAAAAGTGGCGTTTCCTGTTGCTCACACAATTTTCGCTGAAAATGTTGAAAATATCATACATGAATTGTTGGCTCAGGCTGATCAAAACAATATGACATAGGATATTAACATATCAGGATTGTGGGCGTGGTTAATAAAAAACTTGCGTTGCCAAGGAAATAGAAAAATCTACTTATGCCGATTGCTCTAAAAATTATATAGACCTGTTCATCATCCCCAGGCGACCAAAACATAAAATGGTTGCTATGGAGATAAAACCCACTGAAAAGCCACTATTTTGAAAAGAAGTGATTTTTATTTATGAAGATAGGAAGGGTGAGGGGCGTGTAGCAGCCGAGGGCGGGGAATGTAGCCTGAGGGCCATACAACGCCGTTTGCATCTTTAATTTCTTTTTTACTTTCTGCACCATGCAAACTTCAATAATTCCTCTTCCTCTTGCTTTTTTACTTCCCTTTTCTCTTTGCCTCTGAACTAAAACGGAACATTTTCAACCCTTTCTCACCAAGTGGGAAAGAATATTTGAGAAAGTCAAGCAGTTTAGTTCTCTGTGACTGGTGAGGATTAAGTCAGAAGCTGCAGGTGAGTCAGCATTTTCCATGTGGAAACCAAACTTATACTACCAACAAAAATAGATATGATAATTAGTTCTGTGGATCTGCACAGCTTTGACCTTTGAGGAAAAGCTTTGCATAAATGTAAATGAGCGATGCTTGCTTGTTTATTCCTCAAAAGTCTTCGAACACATTCGATAGTTTCAAAATAAAACCCCAACTTTACATTTGCTGATCATAAATGACCACAAACTAAAAAGAAACCTAAAGATTTAACATAAATGGCAAACATTTTAAGGATTAAAGCAAAAATATCTTTAAAAAAAAAGCAAGAAAAATAACAAAAATATTAATAAAAACAAAAGTTTCCTCAACTTTTTAAATGTCCAAAGTTAAAAGATGCAACACAAATGTTCAATTGTAAAAACACTGTAAACTGTGATTAACATAGATAATTCAGGAAATCGTTTATTCCTCTTCTCTGATGAAATACATTTTAAAAAGTCAGTCAAAAGATAAAATTCCATCCGGAGTTTTGAAGAACATCCAAGTCAGTAGAGAGGTTGCAGCCTCTGGTTGCCATACAGCTGAATCAACACAGGATGAGGAAATGAAGTAGAGCAAAGCCCGTGACTTCACAGCTTTATTGCCTTGCAAATCTCCCTGTGTCGAAAACTCAGAGCGCTCTGCTCGGACGTGTCAGTCATCGAGCGCCGGCCTGGATCTGCTCTGACAGCTGATGGTATGTAGAACCAGCTCTGCCTCTCAGAGCTCAAACTCAAACTTCTCCTCCTGAACTCCTTCAGAGGCCTCCTGCTGTCGGCCTTCCTCTCATTGTGATGAGTTTGTCGCTTTCAGCAAAGCAGGAAGCGAAAGTGCAGCTCATTGTGAGCAGACGGAGTGGAGCGCTCAGAGTTGATGCTGCAGAGGAGCCAATGAGACTTTGATTGGGGCCACTGATAGTTAATGAGTTACTGAGCAAAGGTGCAGCCGCAGCAGACGTTTGTTTAGCTCCTGCGTGACTCATGCAGTGACAAGAGCCTGGACTTTAGCAGGAATAACATCCACTGTGAGGAATTGGTTTTTATTTGGACAAATGTGAGCTTTGTTGATTGGGACAAGGACACGGTGCTGCTATGGTGAGTAGAGATCCGTGTTTAAACAGTTTTTTCTTCCAAAATCAACCAAAGTCGATTTAGTTTTCCTTCAGATGTCCTTTTTGTCAAGATTTAGTTTGATGCGCCACCTCGCTGGCGACCTGACTGAGCTTTTTTCTGACTTCAACTCAGAAGCAGGAAGTCGTGGGCTGGGTGGAAATGTACTCTTCCCCCTTCATTTCCCAGTCAAACTTTTTAGTTAAATGACTGTTCGCCGGGCCTCGTCTCTTCCAGGCCCAACAGAACCCTCAGCCGCCCGCCTCGGGCTCGTCTGGAAAGCTGGACCAGGTGCAGAGCCAGGTGAACGAGGTGAAAGACATCCTGAAAGACAACATCGACAAAGTGCTGGAGAGAGGAGACAGGCTGAACGAGCTGATCGACAAGACCGACGACCTGCAGGCGTCCGTGAGTGGAGCGACACCGGTGACATTTAAACTAAGACGAGATCAAACATAAAACCACACACAAAAGTCTTGTTCTGACTTTCTTTGCCGGTTGAGACAGCCGTCAATCAAACCATTCACTCAGTAGGACACTTGGCTGTTTAATAGTGGAATTGAGGCTGATATAAAGCGGATGCAGCTCTCTTTGCCCTGAACATAAAGACCGGATCTACGACCGCAGGGTAACAAACTGAAATGGCTGTGCAGAGTGCGTGTGGCGTTTGTGGCCATCAGTAAACCTCTGCTATGAGTGAGTCCTATTCTAACGAATTAAAACAAGTTTAATAAAGAAAAATCTAAGATTTTAAAGCTTAAAACAACATGTTAGCAAACAAACACTAAATATTTCTAATGGTAAATGTGATGACTCACTTAGGAGGAGCGACCTAAATCACAGCCAGGAGCCACACGGCCTAAAGCTTAAGTTAACGGTTGTTGCACAACGGTTGCCTCATAACCAGCATTGGTGGAAAAACCAATGAGTACGCAGAAAATGTAGAACACAGGGGTGTGGGGTAGAAAATATAAGGAAGTAAAACAGAGGAAGAGGGAGAACGTACTGATAACGGTTTCAGAAATGAGCAGGGTCTGAATCGTTACAAGCAGAGACTGTGACCTAAAAACAACGCGGCTTGTGATCCTTTAACGTCTTTAAGCAGAAGCTCGGTGCCAACGACCGCACACAATGATCTTTACTGGGCCAACAACACTTTGACGTTTGAAATCAGTTACTTTTATGGCGGACTTCGCAGCGGTGCTATTGACCATATTGACTGTTTTTTTTAAATCTGCTACAACCAAAAACTTTGAATCTACACTGTAAAATAAAACATGTTGTTTTTACAGGAAAAAAACAGAATAAACAAACGTATAAAAAATACATTGATTATGTAAACAACTTTACAGTAAATATTACATAATTTAACATCTAAATTTACGTGAATAAACTTGATTTAAATTCTGATTAATTTTGTAAATTTGCTGGGTTAAACTGTGGTTTCACAGTCTTATTTTATGGAAAATACTAAATTTTAGGGTGAGTTTGACTAATAGTACGGGCAAAAATAACATTTGTTTCACATAATATGACTAAATTACAGCAACCTGATGTTACAGAGTCTTGGATGTGTTTTTAATAATACCATTTTAATTACTTTAATTCTTAGATGTATTGGCCTTTACAGAGTTAAACACAGCTAATAAACAGTATTATCTGTTATTTGTAAATCAGCTACTGTGGTAAAGTGTTGTTTTAGTTTGAATTTCCTTCTAACCTTTTCTTTAAGCCTATTTTCTTCCCATCATTTACATTAAAAATAGAGAACATGTTTAACAGATTAGTTTACCTTTAATAACACATTTTAGCAATGGTCTTAAATTTTTCAATTTAACTTGTTTCAGTTACTTTTAAACAAGATTTTGAAACACTGACATAAAAAAATCCACCATGATCGTCCATTTGGTACCTACTGCAATACTTCACCACTTATTTACAATAAAATCTGTTAAACTACTAAAACTACTTTTACAATTCAGTTTAAACTGCTGATGCTTTCACAGCAATGAATGAAGCATTTTTCCTAACCTTTGGCCAAAGATGGAATTCCAAGAGTTTAATTGAACCTTTTCTTCTTTCAACATGACTGTTATAATAATTAACAGCACACTGTTTACATCTTTTTTGTTCTTTCTTTAGTGAAAGTGGTCTTAAATCAACACAAAATAGGAAATATAATTCTGCTGCTGATTCTATGACTGCATGTGAGATTTTTTGGAGTAGAATAAGACTGTCCAACATAATATTTATTACCAGATTGGTTACAACAAAGAAATTAAGTACCAGTTACAAATGTACCGGTACTCACCTTTTGTGATGAAACCTACACAAAAGAAACGCGGTTCAAATGTTCACAGATCGAACAATAAAGATTGATGCGATATTTGCACATATTGCACGGATGAAGATTGGTCGTACATTTATACGTGTGAAAACTTGAGAAAGTTTTACGTGAAATTTTCTGATTCATCATGATTGAACCACGTAAAAACCATAGAAGTATAAATAAACCAGACAAAGAACACGTAAATCGACGTAGAACATGAACCGTGTGCGATTATTGTGCCGTTTCTATGCGATTCAGGAGCGATTCGAGTGTCAATGGCATAACATCAACGTAATATGTGTGCCGTGACATAAAAGTTAGACATCGGCGGTACATGCCGGAAGTCTGTCAGACTTTCGTGGAACGGTCGTGGAAAGACACAAATTTGCGTAAGCATCTCGCAAAAGTCACGGTGTAACGTTATGGCGTAAGATATAACCCCTGTGCTATATTATGGGGTCCAGATGACCCCACCCTTCCATTGACGTGTTCTCCCTACCATGACAAAGGTGGAAAGATTTCATGTAATCCATAGACACCAGTGAAGATCACAAATCATTGAAGAAAAAAGGTTCAGAGTACTGTCTAGTGGGTCTAGATGACCCAACTCCCAATGGTAACGTGGCTTTGAGGCACGTTGACATTGGGTCATCTGGAGCCCACAAGATAGCACAAGGGAGAAGTAATAATTGCATATAAACTATGTAAAATACGACTAAACTGCGTAATTCTCAACCAACCAAAACATTTGAAAAGACTGAATTCATGTAAAGACCCGTCGGCCGAAACCCTCGACGGACGTCCGACCACATTGACGAACGCAAGAAGCACTTCTGAATCACGTTTATCACGAAAGACGGAAATTTCATACGTGGAAAATGAGCAAACCACGTCAAGTGGCCGAGTGACCCGGCCTCTAGCAAATGACTGCTTCTCATCCGTCTCCTGCAGGCCGACTCCTTCCAGAGAACGTCCACGCGCGTCGCCCGCAAATACTGGTGGAAGAACATAAAGCTGATGATCATCATCGGCGTGGTTCTGCTCGTCGTCCTGATCCTCATCATCCTCGCCGCCACCAAGGTTATCTGAACCCACCGAGAAGCTGTGGGATGGAGAGATGACGGACGAGGCCGTCCTCACTGAAGTTCAATCTCAGAAGCTTTTTCTGACAAACACTCCACCATTTGACAAACTCTAGCAATGAAACACAAATCCAAAGTGTTTAGAACGTTTTTATTGATGTCTTTTTAATGTCCAATACACTGTGTATATATATATATAGAGAGAGAGAGTAAGTTCTTGACTGTCAACCTGTAATAACATGTAATATATGACAGACGATAAAATGAAGAAAAGAAAATCCTGAAACTTCGCAAAAAACAAATTTTTCTGTTTGATTTGTTGGAACCAACGATACACTTCAGTTCTGGACTAAACGAAGCCACTTTCTAGCAGCAGTTGAGGACCCAACAGGGAAAGGAGGAACAAATAAATGCTAAAAGCCATCTAAACAAATGCAGAACACTGAAATATGTATGTAAATATGGAGGGAACGTAAACGCTCTATCTCTACGTAATGACTGCTGCTGGATCATGGCTCTGGTCAACGCTCCTCCAGCGCTCTGCAGACGTTCATCACTCAAACCTGTCGAACGAAAAAGAAAAGAAACCCATCAGTCATGCGGGAAAAACAAACTCACTGAGAGAAATACTAAGAAATCTAGGAATCCCCTGTGTTTTTAGTGTCCAATATAAAAAACAAACAATTATTTTGACATTTTACATCTTAAAAAAAAAAAAAAAAAAAGCTAGAAGAAGTCTAAATGGAAGAAAGCTTCAGATTGGTCAAAAATACACATTAAAGAAAGCATTACATGCAAATGTCTGCAAATGTGGCGACACTTTGACTCATTTTTATCAAAGGTTGTAAGAAGAAAAATGTGTTACGGGAAAATTAACAAAAAGAGGAGTCTGTTCCATCGCTGTCAGTAATACAAAAACAGAACAATACAATTACACAACGTAAAAGCACTTTATCCCCCAACACAGTAGAGTCCGAATACGACCCAGCTTTAGCTGGTGGATTACGGGCTAAATAAAGAAAAACATTTTACATATGATTAGGAATGAATATATTAACATTAGGGAACTGGAAAATCCAGAGAAAGCTGTTCATATCCTTTAAAAAGCAAATAGTTAATCTTTCAGATTTAAAGTCATTACTTGTGGGGGAGTAAGGGCCTGTAAAAAATGACAATTACATGTGTAGATTTTACTTTTTTTTTACATTAAATAACACTTTCAAAGAAATTAAAAAATGGAAAGAAAGATGACAAAGCTGGACGTGTCCCCATATTGTTTAGTTTAGAAATGCGGATACAGGATGTTGTAAGACCATACCAAACGGCAGCATTCGAGAGCGTATGCTTCTCGTACCCGGTCCGCATTGAGCGGGCCCTGAGAGTATCTGGGAGTCAGCTCATGGCCTGCAAGGAAGCTCCGCTGGCAGGTACAAACAAGGTATGTCAGTGTTAGGAGACAACATACTTCCTTTTGTTTCCTTGCACATCCTTAACTTTGGCAGCCATTTTACTGTAGTAGCAGTACTTTACCTGTTAACTTTACAGTTAAAAAAAAGAAAAACACAAAGAAGAGGCAGCAGAAAGGCCCGCCGATAAAAAAAAAATCAATCGCCACAAGAGCGTAGCCTCTATGTTACCACTACTGTAAAGCACTTGAGGGTGCTGAGAGAAAGAAATTTACGTAAGAAAATTATACAAAACAATTACAAACACCAAAGTTAATGTAGCTAATTTTAGTTGAGCAGCAATAAAGTTGTTTCTACATACCTACTTGACGGTGAGGGTTTGCCTCTTTAATACGGTTTGTAACTGTTGGTGTGACCGCCACGCCGTGGCGACTTCCCATACCCGCCCGACTGATCTGAGAGGGGAAACGCCGGCGTTAGGGCATTTTTACGGAGGACCAAAGCGCAGGCAGGACTCCTCACTCACCGTTGTAATCACCATATCCGTAGTAGTTGTTGTATCCAGAATAATCGTAGCCTCCGTAGCCCTGATTACCGTAACCGTAGTTGCCGTAGTTTCCGTAGCCCGGGTTCCAGTAGTTACTATAACCCTGGTTCCAGTTCTGGCTCGGGCCTGCGGGTCACATGACTTACACCTTAAACACTCTCTTTCAACGCAGAAAAGAAAACGCTTCAACAACGTCTAGAAATGACAAAAACACTTTCAAATCTTTAAAGACTCTTTAGGTTTGCAAAGTTTTTAAGTCTCCAACACCAAAGTTGTTGCTGGCCACAGCAAATAACACACTCGATCAACTACAGTAACTCTTTGACCATCAACGTCATGACTGTGACTCTTAAAGATGTAAAGAAATTGAGTTAAAGCCGTAACTCTGACCGTTTATGGAGTTAACGTGATTATTTTACTAATGGTAATTAATTACGTTAATAGAGTTTGACTTCGACACTATTAACACAAGCCTGTTTACGCAATTAACGTAATTCTTTAAGATTAACGTTAAATTAACGTGATTATTTTATCAACGTAAAGAAATTATGTCAATAACGTAACCTTTAAACCGTTTCCGAAATTAACGCCATTCTTTTACTAACGTTAATACCTTACCTCTTGATCCGTTTACGAGATTAATGGCTTTACTAATGTAAAGGGGTTATGTTAAAACTGTAACTCTTACCGAAAATAAACGCAAGTCTTTAACTAAAACAAGGCAATGACGTAAATACCGTAACCGTTTCCGAAGCTAACGTGATTATTTTACAAAAGTAAGGGCATAACGTTAATACACTTAACTCTTTAACCATTTAAGAAATTAAGGTGATTATTTTACTAACGTAGGAATTACTTTAATACTGTAACTTGTTAACCATTTATGTAAATAATGTAATTTTCTGTTAGCGTTTACAAACTGCATTACTACTGTGGGTCTCTGACCGTTTATGGAGTTAATGTAAATCTTCTAATGTAAAGAAAATGCGTTAACACAGAAAGTCTTTGACATTTAACGTAATTCAGTTTTTAAATTTTTTAAGTGTTGCATATCACGGTAAAGCAGTTTTTCACATCTTCAGAATCCGTTGGAATTACGTTAACTACGTAAACAGTCGACAAGTGATGGTCATTTAAAGTCAACAGGCTCCGGCGTTAATGGTTAACAACTGGAATTAGCGTCTAATCTGGATTAAGACGGCTGTAAAATCTCACTCACCGCCTCCTCTTCCTCTGGACCTGGATGAGTATCCTCCTCTGCCCCCCCAATACTGCTGCTGCTGGTACTGCTCCTTCGACAGCGCCACCTTCACTTCGCACTGCGGCGGCCCATCATGCAATTCACTTCTTTTAGGGTTCATATACTTTGTTCTCGTCTAAAACTTCTGAACCACTTTGTTACAACAGCGACTCACAATCTATACATGAACTTTATTTTAATGCAGTCAGAAGATACTGTTTTGGCTTTAATAAACACGTAAAGTTTTAACATATTTTATTAAGTCTTCAGTCTGACAGTTCCTAAATGCAACAGCTAAATATTCTCAGATTTAAGCATTTTTGAATCCTTAACAGCCGTGTTCCAGAGCTCTGTCCGGGTCACGGTCTACACTTAGTCCTACCTTGCTGAGGCCGATGTTGTGGTACTTCTTCTCCATCACCTTCTTCACAGCCTCCTCTTCTTTGAATGTGATGAAGCAGAAGCCTCTCCGTTTGTTGGTTTTGTTCTCCATGGGGAGCTCGATCGACTCCACCTGTTGACCAAAACAAGAAGCTCATTTCTGAGGCCGACTGGACGACTCGGGTCGGCGAACAGCAGGAGGTCCACAGCAGGTCTGCAGGCGAGTGCAGGTGGGTTTAGTCACAGACGCACTGTGGTTCTTCCTCCATGATTCTTCCCACGTGTGTTTTCTCAGAGTTTGCTGAAGCAGCAGGTAAAAGGTTAAAGAAAGTGAAGAAATAGATTTTATTGTTCCCATGAGGCTCATGTTGCTGGTTTAGGCGATCATGTTGGCAGCTGATTTGCTGAAGTCTGTTAACCAGTAACAGTTTAATGACTTTGTGGTTAGACATCAGCCCCTGACTGACCTCATGAAGGCCTTTTTACTGGGCACTGTGGAATAACTAGCATGCAGCCTAAATGTGACACACTGGATGCGTTTGTGAAGCAGCAGATTCTAGAGGAATCGACAGGAATTCTGTCCTGCAGTTCAGTTTCTCTGTTCCTGAGTTTGTCTTTTATTTTACTGGCAGCCTAAACATTTGTCGCACTGACGCTTCACAGAGTCCTGCACCATAAGAGGTGAGACAGGAAACGCTTGTCCTCCTGTCAGAGCAAGTTTCAAAATAAAAGAGCAAAATTAATAAATAAACCTGAAAACCCCTGAGAGCGTTTTTCACAAAGGCACAGAAGCCGAGAGCGCAACATTTAATGATGAAAATTGAAGAAAAATACAGAAGAATTACAAAGTTTAGGGTCTGCAGTTATGTTTTAAGTCTCAAAATGGAGGCAAAACTTCTGAAAGTTCATAAATAAAAAGAGTAAATCAAGTGTGTCAAAGGATAAAAACTGTTTTAAGCTGAGTAAAAAACAACACTAACCTCTCCAAAGGCACCAAAGTACTCTCTAACTTTCTCCTCTGGGGTGTCTGGAGACAAACCACCAACGAAGACTTTCTTCACCGGCTCCTTGCTCTTCATGGCCTTGGCTTTTTTAGGGTCGATGACTTTTCCATTGAGTTTATGTTCCTTCTGTGACGCCACCTTCAGAACAGAAAGCAGCAAATACATGATTTAAAACTCACTAAATGACACAACAACAACAAAAAAATAAATCAAAGCTTTTTCATGAATGCAGAATGAACATTGTTTTTTATTTACATTTTACTCTAAACGTGTTTAATCCATCAGATGTAATAATTAGAAACAGAATATGGAGGAAAATGTTGAAGTGTGTCTCCACAGAAATCTGCTGCTCATAACATCAAACGTTAAGAAATATTTCAAAAGGCTGACGTCTTCACTCATGAGTCTGTCTAAAACCTTCTGAATTTATTTGATAAATAATATTATTGCATGAAGGAAATGCCTAAGCCTCCAAAATAAAAGACGAACTTGGAGCTGAAACAGTTAAATGTTAAACCGCTTCACTGATTTATTGTCAATTCAGTCTGATTCAAACAAATATCTATTTATTTCTAAAAAGTTGTGAAACAAACTTTTTTTAATGAGTTAATAAGTTAATCTGCACCTATCTGTTGATTTAAACCGAACAAAGGTGGACGTTTTATGAATAAATTTTTTAATGTTTGAAATTCTTGAAAGAAAGAAAAAAGCTGTTTTTTTAAAGTAAAAACAGAAAATGGTGCTTTAAAGAAAAGCTCCTTCATCTGAGAGACATTTGATTAGATCAGACTGTTTTTTTAACACCACCCCAGTAAACAGAATCGAACCTTTTCCACACTTTCGGCGTCTTTGAAGAGCACAAAGCCGAAGCCCCTGGAGCGTCCGGTCATGGGGTCCAGCTTTAATGTGCAGTCTACGACCTCCCCGAACTTTGCAAAGTAATCTTTAAGGTCTTTCTTCGTGGTGTCCCAGCTCAGGCCTCCAACAAACATCTTCCTGCCAGCAAAAAAACATTTGGAAGGAGATACATAAGTTTGGTGTGTGTTGTGACCCAAGTCCTAACTATAAGAATCTTTCCTCAGATTGCTGCTGGCATTTTCATTCATAAAATATAAAATGAGTGAAGAGTGTGATGAAAGAAGTGAAACAGAAAGAACTGCAGAAAGCTTCTCTGTTTTTACATGACCCTGAAGAACCACAAGTTAAATTGTACTCGTTTTTAATGTAAATTATGTTTTTCTTTTGTGTTTTTTTTTTATCCACAGTTAATTGCTGCTCCCCGAAACAAAGAAAGAAACTTTAAAATACACTTCAAAGACCCACTAATGACAAAGGTGTTTGGGGTGTTTTTAGTATCTTCTTGTAGCATTTTTCTGATGATGAGGGAAAATTAATGTTGTGTTTCTGGTTTTCTTCATTCAAATCGTTGTGAATCAGGAGCAGACGGAGAGTTTGGAAAAGATCGTATTTGTGATGTAAGAAAAAGAACACGCTGGGCGGGGCCACAACCTCCCTGCTCCGATCCATTCCAATCATCCACATCTGCAAGCTGTTTCCTCGTCTGAACTGGAATCTGGATCTGAATTTGTTGCCCCGCTAATGGTAGCTTGGGGTTGTGAGAAGACATAAGCTAGCAGGAGGGCTTGTAAATAGAACCTCTCAGTTAGAGGTGAGAAGAAGGGGCCAGGGTCTGTGCCAATGGTCCCGCCCACAACTAGGTGAATTTCTAACGAACTCCCGCCGCTCTTCAGAAACTAAGTCTTAGAAAAAGACACGATTTTTTTATTTATTTAGCTAAAACGGCATAATCCTAATCAAAATAAACGCTAATACATTTTTGGAACTCACCAACCGTTGCCGCAAATATAAAACAATTTGAAAATAACTACAACAAATGTGCGTCCATCATGTCAACAGTGCCGTGGATAATAATAACCGTGCAGGGGCTTTCCCGGTCATCCCGAGCTGTAGGTCCCTGAAGTCTCTCTGGGAGTATGTATATATATATGAAAGGCTCCCAGCGCGGATAAACTTACCCTTCATCTTCTTCATTTTTGCTGGCGTCGATCCTTGATCCCTCGGCCTCGTCCCCCATCAGGCCGCCATCCCCCTGAGCTGACATGGGGTCGTCATTGTTAGCCTCTCCATCCTCCTCCATCCTCATCATACTCGGGTCTTCGCTATTCATAATCCTCAGACATCTTCACTTTTTTTTCTAGAAAAGATCAAATGCTAGTTCTAATGAAATTATATTCGGAAAAAAATCAAAAGTAATTTTGAGCCAAAAAAAAATTCGATTTATTTTAAGCTAACAGCCAAGATGGTTGTTAGCTAACAGATAACAAAAGCCGCTGTTCAAAAAACAGAGACAGAGCTAGCTCAACTTATTCGAAGTTATCTCAAAATTCAAATAGATAAGAAAACGCCTTGATTTCTAAATATAATTTTCTTTCAGTTATAATAATTTTAAAGGATATTTTTCATCCGATATTTTAGTTTTCTTGGCAGCCGTTTCTTGTTTGTCTGCTTCTGCAGTCTAATTGAGCAGTTGGTGTAAACGCCACCTGCTGTGGAGGTGTAACACCAGAGACAGTTTGTAAATAATTGAATGTTAAAAAAAATTTAATAGGGACTTTATTCAAATGAAATGTTCTCTAATTAAAATAAAGATATTTTTTCTTTTAGTTTTGAGCATAATTTCCCAAGATCTAATTATCTTCATCTTAAAAAAGCACAGATACAGTTCTAAAATCTAAATATGAAGGGCTTTAGTATTGGATATTTTCTCTCCAAAATAATGAAATAGTTTAGAGAAACCAATCAACGAATCCATCCATCCATCCATCCATCCAATCCATCCATCCATCCATCCATCCATCCATCCATCCATCCATCCATCCATCCATCCATCCATCCATCCATCCATCCATCCATCCATACATACATACATACATACATACATACATACATACATACATACATACATACATACATACATACATACATACATTACATACATACATATAAGCACTTTTATAAATAAAGCAACAAAACATAGGTATTTTCACACCATGACCAACTCTATATTTGATTGTTTTGTTTAAAAATGCTAAGCAACAAAAACAAAAATAAAATTCTGAAATTGAAATGAAAGGAAAACTGCTCAGCAAACGAGCAACCAGAAGAAAAACTTTATCAAAATCAAAAATCATCTAACACGTACTCATGATGTAGGCGCATCAGGACACCATCAAAGAAGAAAAATAGACATATGTATGAAAATAAAGTCATACAGTTATTTAATAAAGTTAAAAGTTAAGAGCATTAATTTGTACAACATGAGAACAAAGTCATACAGTTATGAAGAAAATCTAATTTATAAGAAGGTTGTACAATTGTGAAAAAAAATGTCAACAATTTTCATACATAGTGATAAACAAATGCTTCAAAAAGTTGTAAAAAAATATCAGATTTAGCTTTTAAAATGTTCAAACAAAAAGTTGTTTACCTGATTTATCAAGAAACCTGTTTTTGTAACTGTATTTTTATGAATTTATAACTTTTATTTGAGAAGAGCATGAATTTTTCCCCCAAAATTACAAATTTTAAAACTTACTTTAAGGAATAGGATGGGTGTTGACTTAAAAAAAGTTGTTTTCAGAAAATTTAGATTTTTCTCTCTCTCTTAATTTTACGACTTAAATTTTAAGTGGCAAATATGACATCACCGATGACGTCACGAAGTAAAATACTTGGTTCATATAATTCTAAGCATTTTACGAAGACAATGTATGTGTTCTGTTGATTAAAAACATAAGTGGTTTATCAAAAATAAATGATAATACTTATTATTTCTTGCAAAAATTGTTCTAATGCAACGTATTGTGGTCTTTATTCTACGGTGGCCTTGAAGTGCAAACCATTCAACAAATCACTTGATACATAAACATTTTTAAGATCACAACAACAATTTAAAAAGCAGTACAGTTTAGAAAACAAAACGAAATTTCCAGAAACCAAAACTTAAAAACAAAAAGTGAAAAAAAAAACTTTAGAAAAGAAATTAATTTCCAGAAAAAGAAATATTCAAAAACGAAATACATTTCCAGAAAACAAAATTAATTCCCAGAAAACAAAATGAAATGTTAAAAAATGTTCTAAGAAACCAGTTTAAAAAAAACTTTCTGCTTCAGACGAAATATTAAAAAAAGAATTTGAACCTTCATTATTCTTTGGCTGCATTTTTGATTCAATATGTAAATGGGAATTACATGGATTATTATGGTACATTGTTGTGTGGACGATAAAATCTGGCATCGCTTCATTTAAAATACTTTTCAGTTCAAATGATTGACAAACATCATCATCAATCAAGCGTTGGCCCATAGTACCTGCCTCTTCCGGTTTGGAAATGTTTTCATTTTTAAGATTTCGTTTTGTTTTCTGAAATGTTTTTTTTAATTTTTTAATATTTCATTTTGTTTTCTGGAAATTAATTCTGTGTTCCGAAATGTTTTTCATTTTTCCATCATTTAATTTTGTTTTCTGAAATGTTTTTTATTTTTGAATATTTCATTTTGTGTTCTGGAAATTAATTTTGTTTTCTGAAATGTTTTCATTTTTTAATATTTCTTTTTTTCTGGAAATTGTTCCTTTTCTGAAAAGTTTTTTTTTTCATTTTTTTTTAAGTTTTGGTTTCTGAAATTTTGTTTTGTTTTCTAAAATGTGATTCTGCTTTTTAAATTGTGTTCTTAAAAATGTTTTAGTATTGAAAACCTAAGGTGCATCGATCTGTGAGTGATGCAAACTGGTTTTATACAAAGAACTACTAAATTTGTAGGGCACTTGATTTTGGAATTTAAATGTGAATATTGGGCCATTCGTTTCCGGGGCGATTCGGACAAAATGGCAAACGCACTATAGTGAGTAGTCGTCTTGTAATCGAATAGTTTGGTGCTGATCACCAATACATGGTTTCTGGTTTCCCCACTGAAATAGTTTACGACTCAACAGCGCCATCTCTCGGCACTTGGAGGCTAAACTAACGATGCTGAACATGTGAGCTAGTTGTTGCTGTAATGGTAGTCGAGCTCATGTCACGGACAGGTTGTGTCAAACTTAACTGTTTGGACTTCGATCGGTGTTGATTTTCTGTCTGGAGAAGCAGCGAGGATCGGACCGGACCGGACCGAATCGCCGGCTGGCTGGAATCCTGCGGTGCCGCCGCCCGCTGTCCTTTAAGCTAAGACCAGCTAACGTCACCAGCTGCTTTTTGTGATCAACAATGGCCTCTGTCTCCATCCCTGCGTGCATAGTGCTCTGCTGTTGGACATTGAAAGCACCACCACGCCGATCACATTCGTGAAGAGAGTAAATCTGTGGCTGGGTTCCTCCTGCACGAGACGTGAGAACTACGGCTATGCTAATGGCTGCCCAAACACAATAAAAACTACAGATTTTTTTACTATTATGTATTATCATCTTTCTATTTTATGTAAGGTCATGAAAGGTGCAGATTGTGTAATTTATTCAAACATTAGCTCATAAATTCGTAAAAATATTAAATAAAACAACGTGCTGCCTTCACGGCCTTTAGAGTATTTGTGATTCCGAGCTTTTCCTCTGTAGTCATTGAACCTGTTTACACGCAAGTCCGTTCTTGATGTGATTTCTTAAGATATCAGAATATTAAAGTGACCAAAAAAAAAATCATCGTACTGTACACTAATGAAATACCGCATTAATATTTGTAGTATATCTCCTCGAAAGCCAATCCTTTTAGGCATTTTTCTGTCCCTTTCTCTCACATTTCGTAGTTATACATCTGCGCATGTGTAAACGAACGTATGAACGGAAGTTACGTAAAACCGCAAAGTTTTTATTTATTCGTTTAGGTATTAATTGTTCTTCACTAAATTTAGTGTGGTAAAATAAATGTGTCAAAAAGTGGTTTAATTTGTGAAAATAAACAAATAAAGAAATATTAATAAAACATTTAAAACTAAATGTATCTCCAGAGTCCTCCCACAAAGTGTTCAGTGTATAAACTTAAATTTTGATCAACAGTAACAATCCTGCCAAAAATATTCTACTTGTATGCATTCAGAAAAACAGACAACATATATTGTTCTATGTTCATATCACAGAAAGTACAGTTGTTTTCCTGAAAACTAACAGCTCCTTGCAGGTACAGTTTATATTAATGATTTTTAAACGAGTTGACATAATTTGCATTTTGCAGCAACAGGAAATTTAACAAAGTGGGGCCTTAACTTGCTCACTTCCTCTTTTGTGTAAGTTTGTAACAAGATCTAACAAAAAAAAACTATAAATGAACTGGAGAATTTGGGATTACCGTGGTAACAGTTTGACCATTAATCAACAGAAAAAGGAAGCAGCAAAGATTAATTTTCTTTCCTTAATACAACGGTATTGTTTTCTAGGATTTAACTTAATCCTTATACAAAAAAAAGGTAAATTTTCCCACTGTTATCAATACTTTATTAATAATGAGCAATCTGACCAATTCTGTAAAATACACATTTGTTTTATACGAAATGTTCGGACAATTCCATAAGGGACTTAAGTGATCCTGGAGTATTGCTCCTTTTTTCCAGATGAACTTGACGTTTGGTTGGTTGATTACTTTTTCTGGTTTAGGTAGATGTTTTTTTTTTTGGATAGATGACTCGTCAGGCACATTCCATTTTACTGATAAAAACCTTAGGGCACAAAGGGAAATGTCGCCCTGCGACCACACGTTTAAGTTTAGTTGACACTTTTCTAAAGTTTTCCTCCGCTGTTTTGGAATCTTTGGAAACGTCATTTCAACCGCCGGTCCTTTAAGGCAAAAGGACGTTTGTGGATTCTTTCACAGACCCTGTCGACTGACAGACACATCAGCTGTAGACTGTCAGCGTTTTGGTTTTAAAGGAACAGGAAGTTTGAAGAGTAGCAGAATCCTTGAACCTTACTGCTTGGTGAATATTCTGTAAAATCAGATTTTGTTTTGTCATATTGACCAAGACCTTTAAAAAAAAAAAAAAGAATCATTTCAATCTTCAATTTGCATTTTATTTGGCGAGGTCATTTCTGGTTTTAAGATCTTTGTGGGTGTGATAACAACCTCAATGAGTCTGCATAAAGATCAAAAGCGATGCCTTTACTTGCATCAGTTTTTCCTAGTTTATATGACTCAATCTTTTGTTAAGGTTCTTTTTAAGTCTTATTTATCCCACTAAAGGGTTCAGACTTTTGATTTTTTAAAAGTTATTATAAAAAAATGTTTATTTAAAAAAAAAAACAGTTAAAAAAGCCAAAATTAGCCAAGGGCCAGTTTTCATCTGTTGTCCCCTGAACATGATGTAAAAAAAAAAAGCACAGACATAAACATGTTCAGCTTGTTGAAATGACCAGAGTTTAATGGGTTTAGATACTATAAATCCTTCACTCCATTGTTTTCCTGTTTCTTTCTTTATTCTAGTATCTTCCGCCATTTTGCCGCTTAACTTCTTCTACAATTTCTCAGCTATTTTAATCATTTAGCTATTCAAATGTTCAGCTTTTTCTGCTATGACTTTTGGTCCTTTAAATCCTTGAACACTTCAAGATATTCCGGGATTTTATTTTTGTTATTTTGCTGTTTTCACTTTATTTATGGTCAACTTTGACTATTTCATCTTTAATTATAAGTGTATTCCAATTATTAACCTTTAAGTTTCATGGACTCTTCAAATTCAGCTCCTTCTAGTTTCTAGTTGTGTTCAGGCGATGCAAACATATCGGTCTTCCGCCTCACAGCGTTACTCATTTTGCAAAATATGTCAACTTTTGATTTACCATCAAATGTTTTCCTCTTCAGGATATCTTGTTCCCACCATCAGAGAGCATCTGGAGGATTACCTGTCCACTCACTGGGAAGAGAAGGCAGTGCAAAGAAGATGTTCACCTCCTAAAAAAACAGGTGAATATCGTCTGAATCTCTTTACATCGACGTTATGTAACGGTAAACGGTGAAACGCCTGGTTGCGAATTGAAGAGGACAGCAGAGCAGAACCGGGCATGTCCGGTCCGCATTAAATCAGACCAAGCGGTTCCTACTTGAGACGAGAAAAGCCATCAAGAAGGTGGTAGAGGGCGTGCTGTGGCAGATAGCGGACAGGCGGCGCTCAAGCAGCTCAGGGTCACATGTGGGACTACGCTGGGAGAATCAAAGGCGGTAAATGCGTGACCTCTTTCATTCCACGGTTCAAATCCGCACAGGTGTTTAGCAGAGTTGACCTCTCATTCCTCCAAACAGGATCTATCCAGACGTAGTTCCTTCTATCAAGAAGTGGCGAGAACGCGGCTTGAAGGTCTACATTTACTCCTCTGGGTGTGGAGAAATAAAAACTGCTCTTCGTCACTCAGTGGAAGGAGATGTTTTAGAGGTGAGCCCGAGGTTTTTCTTTGAAACGATCTTTCATTTCCTCATAATTTAATGTAAAAAAATTTTTCCCAGTTATTCGACGGTCACTTCGACACCACGATAGGAGCTAAAGTAGAAGCTAAAAGCTACGAGAGATCGCAGAAAAGATCGGATGTCAGCCTGAAGAAATCACCTTCTTGACAGATGTGGCCAGAGGTGGGCTCGTCTACTGAAGCCGTTTGGAAAAAATATTCAGTTAATTCTGTGAAACTTTTACTTTATTTCGCAGCTGATCTAGAAAAGGATTTCCTGATCATTTCAAACTTTCTGATTAAGAAAACAACTTTGTGCTAAACTAGTTCCGTTCCTCATAAGTCTCAACAAATGGCCTTTCTATCTATCTATCTATCTATCTATCTATCTATCTATCTATCTATCTATCTATCTATCTATCTATCTATCTATCTATCTATCTATCCATCCATCCATCCATCCATCCATCCATCCATCCATCCATCCATCCATCCATCCATCCATCCATCCATCCACTTTAACTACCGTAACTCTTCAACTGTTTACGCCAGGGGTCCCCAAATCGGGGTCTTGGGGGCTCCTGGTTAACACGGTCAGTGCAAATCACCAGGAAACAGTCCGACTTACGGTATGTCAAAGAGCGTGTGCTGTCTGCGACGTCTCCGGTGTTAAAGGGTGAAGGCGATGTGCTGACTTACCGGCTGCTTTGTGATTGCAGAAGCCAAGGCGGCAGAAGAAGCCGGGTTCAACGTGCTGGTGGTGGTGAGGCCCGGAAACCTGGAGTTGACGGATGAGGAGAGCGCCCACTATAACCTCATCACTTCCTTTAGCCAACTTCAGCTGACGGGGCGGGCTTAACGGGGAGCGCAGTGACTTCCTCTCCCCGTCTGTGTCAAAAACCCCACTTTGGAGGTGCAGAAGTCGTCGTGCTAAACCCCTGCCTCTCAGACGTTCAGCTGCCTCTCGTATGTTCACAGCCTCATAGAAAAGTGGAAAGACACGAGACTCTGTAGATACAAGAACAATCAAGAAGACGGCACAAAATCTGTGAGGTTCCTGTTCCTCAAACTCCTGCCTGAACCTTGTATTTGACCTTCCATCCGGCGTGTGTCGTTACTTTGTAAACATTACCTGGGTGTACATTTAAAAAAGGTGTTTTCCTTTTATCCATGTTTTAGTAGAAGCACAGTGTAGAGGTGCTGGCGAAGGAAAACTCACTTCAGACCTGGACTCCCTCGTCAGAGAACCGCATTCATTCAAATGTCTTCAATGTTCGTCTGTAACGTGGATCACGGAAACAGAACCGATGCAGAACTTTGTACTGATCCAGAAACAAACTTCTAATAAATGCCTTGTCTTACACAGAAATGTGCCTCCTTTAGTGTTTTAAACTTTAATCAACTTAAATTAAACCAAACTGTTTGACATTTCCACTGAGTAGAAAAGTTTAACATCATCTGCATAGAAGATGATCCCACAACAGAAATGTGTTTAAAATCATAGTGGACAGATGGAGAGAAACCATAAAAATACATTAAAATGTTTCCATAAGTTAGACTCGGCTTCAATGGAGTCCAACACGCCTACAGTTGCTGCAGCTCTTGTCCTATCATAGACGTCCTGGACTCTTCCGGATGCTCCGCCTCGTCGGTGCAAACCGCGTCAAAGTGGCTGTGGCGAAAGTCGATGCCGAAAGTGCCGACGTAGATGAGGAAGGACATGACCAGAGCCCACTGACACTGAGCGGCTCGCACGAGGGAGAATGTGACGAAGACTACAGTGGGGAGTTAAGGGTTAAAAAGGGTGGAGAAGGTGGCGGACGGAGCAAACCAACCAAAGGTTTCCATGAGCAAAAAAAACTGCAGATAAACGGCAGGCGAGGGATTTATTAGAGCTTCTCAAAAGTCTTTGTAAATGCAACTAAATATGCGTTTTGGGCCGCCGCGTATAAAACTCTCATGTTCAAGCGTCGCTACGCAAATTTTAATGGCAGTTTTTGGGCTCTATGTACAGAACATGCCGTGAAGGAGAAATTATTAATTGCAATTTGTGCTCAGCTGGAATAAAATGATCCAGAGTCTTTCACATATCGGAATAGAGCTGAATGCGCCACACATGCCTGGTGTGTAGAACTGAACGTTGTCTCTCAGTTTCACACGTCAAGAAATGCTTATCAAAAGATTTACAACTTTTGTTTCTTAAAGGATACCGAACTTCAATATCAAGCAAAGAGTGATGAGTCCAGCCAACAGGAAACGGAGTGCGGCGACCTTCGTCCCCTCGCCCTTCAGGTTCACCCTCAGCGTGATGTAAGCTTGAAGCCAGCAGTACAGCGTGCCCATCCCGAACGTCATCAGGGTGCCGGAGTCATGAATCTTCATCAGAGCAAAGAGCTGCAAACATCAGTCAGTCAGTCAGAGAGCGGCGGCCACGGTGGGACGCCGTTCCCGTCAGGAGCCACGTTCACCTGGAAGTTCCCGACAATCGTCATTCCAAAGCAGGCGATGGAGAAGAACGCCAATCCAGCCATGTTCAGCCACGGTCTGCATAACCTGTTCTTCAGCTGCAGGTATCTGAGGAAGCCGATGACCGACCCTGAGAGAGGAGCCCAACAGCTACAGGTGATTTACATAAAGACCCCCTGTACTGAAGGATTACCCCACCCACAATAAGTTAGGGATACTGTTATTCACATGAGTGGTTTTCATATTTCTGTCTCAATTTGAATGAAATACCTAAAAGCTAACTTTGATATTGCTAATATTGAATGAGAAGAAAGAGATTTATTACCACCAAAATGAAGACAAAATAAAAAATAGCAGGTATTTCCAAAGACAGCTTGACAGCGACGTCTCCCGCTCAAATAGAATCAAACTTTATTTTCGCTAGACTCATGATGTTGTTCTGAGGCGTTCCACTCTTCCCCAAGGTCTACATGCAGTTCTGCCGGGTCACTTGCTTCAGCTGGTCCCAGACCTGCCACATGAGGGTACAGGTCAGGGGTCGTTGCTGGCCCTAACATATGAGGCCCTCCCACTTCCTGAAGTCCAGCTGTGACAATTCTGGCACCATGTGGTGGAATTGGGGGATGATGATGGTTCTATGATGTTTTTGAGGTGACTGGGCCGTCTACAATAGCCAAACCAATTTAGAGCTGCCAGGCTGTTGCACCTCCTCCACCAAAGCCAACCCTGGGTACCACGTTGACCTCGGCGCCTTCTCCATAAACGCTGACGACCATCCTCTCTGTGGAAGGTCATGCGACACTCATCAGTGAACAGGACGGTAGACCACTGCTGCATTGTCCAGGTCACATGGTCTGGTGCCGGTGGAGTCGCCTGCAACCCGGCTTTCAAGTCAAAGCGGTGGAGTCGGTTGTGAGTGGTTTGTCTGGAAACCCCAGTGTCCCTCACATAAACGGGCCTGCAGCTGTGTGGCGTTTGCCAAACCATGTCAGAGGTCAGTAGGTTCTGGTCATGGTTGTGGTCTGTCGCTGGCAGGGCTCCACTCCTGGGTCTGTCACAGACTCAAGTCGGCTGATGACACTTTGAGACAAGTTCACCTGCAACACCTGACTGCCTCCTACCAACCTGAATGCGCTGTGGCCACATCCTGTTCATGGCTGTTTGAACGATGAACTTGGAGAGACTTACTGGCAAAATCTTCTTTTTATCGCCACAGAATGTTGACATTGATGCCACACTAAAAAGGGTTTGCTTTTTTCTTAGAATTTTCTGGCTTTTGGCCCCAATAAGTAAAACACAGTGAGCCGATCACATGGAAAACACTAAATAAGGTGTGTCTGTCAACAATACAATCGTCTCCCTCTGCCTAAAATCTGTGTAGGTAAACTAGATCCACTCAGTTTTTCACCAAATCCCAGACTTATCGTGAATAGGGTAATAATATTTTTCTGCCTCTTTCTCAAAGAAAAAGAAAAAAAGAGTTTAGTGTAGTTTGTATCACTAGTCTCATTTTCAAATAATTAACTATACGGACGGATTTAGATGAATAAAAACAGGGTTCAGGTCACTTTTACAGCATCTGTACCTGCAAACGCTGCCAGGTTCATGGTCGCGCTGAAGAAACAGCTTCCTGGTGGAAAGTTGCCTGTGATACTGAGAGGAAAAACGTTTAAAGCTGCTGGCAAGAATGAATATGATGTGTTTCTACTGTGACAAGAGGATGAAGAGTACCTTATGAAGGGAGGATAAAGGGATGAATTTCTGTTGAAAAACAAACTCAAAAATTATTGAAGTCATTTTTTTTCCAACCGGCGCCACAAAATGATGTCAGTTACTCGTTTTAGGTTGTTATTCTTTTGTTATTAACCTCTTTTTCATTTTTTTTTTAACAAATGAGCGCAGTGGCATGCCTGCTACTCATTTTTGGACTGCTTTTCCACCATTTCTGGTTTTGAAACGTTCTTGTCGCTAGGCAACAAAACGCTGCAGGAGAAGTGACCGAAGATCGCAGGAGAGGCGAAGGAGACCGGGGTCCTTCAGAGTTTTGCAGGACTTCTGTCTGCTTCTAGGGTGTGAGCAGCTGAGGGGGCGGATGCACCGACAGGAACTGGTGCGGCGATCCGGCACTCTTCTGGGATGTACCCTAAGAGTCTGACTGGTGGGTTAGAGGAGGAAGCAACGGACGATGGCATCCTTGATGGAAAACCCTCACCGCCGTCTGCAGGAGTCCTTCTTCAGTCCGACTGAAACTCCCTCCCTGCAGGAAGGAGCGCCTTTGCAGATCTCTCCTCCTGTTTGCTACCAGACTCCACAACGTCTCAGACAACTGGACGTCCATCCATCCATCTCCTTCTGCTCATCCGGGGGAACAGGATGCCCCTGAGGGACGGGGACGATACATTTCCAAAAAGAAAATGACGTCTAGTACCAACTACAAATTTAAACTCCTTCTAGTGATTTCAATCAGTTATTATGGACCTGGCTTGTGGAAGCACCTCCCAGCATGCCTCAGGGCCGCAGAGACTGTTCATGTCTAGATTTTGATTGGCGGTTAGTGTGGCGAGCTTGCCAGGGTGGCGTCTCCCCCTGGCAATTTTTTTTATTTTTACCGGAGGCTGAGCAACACAACATGACACACTGTGGGTGTGGTCAACAAAAAGACCTCCGTTGCCAAGGAAAGTCAAATGTTTACTTTTGCCGATTCTTGTAAAAATGACATCGACCTCCTCGTTGGCCCCGGGCAACAAAAAAATAAGATGGTTGCTATGGAGATAACATCGCCTCAAAAGCCGCAATTTTGAAAATAAAAAAAACTCTTTTATGGCACGCAGCTTGGACCGGGGTGGAAGTGGTGAGTGAGGGGGCAGGCAGCACATAATGCAATTTTTATTCATATTCTGGGTGTATTTTTAGGATTTTTTGTAATCTATTAATTAATATTATTATTTTAATAATATTGTCATAGAATAGAATAGCGTTCTATTGTATTCAAAACGTGGATTTGTTATCTGGAGCAGGTAAGGAACAGTCATACCTGTGGACACCGAGAGGCGTCACAATCTCGTTATGAAGAGAAATGAAGTATCTGCAACAGAAGAGAAGAGGAAATGTCACGGAAGCTCACACAAAGTTGAAGAATCAGATGAAAGGAGATAACATCCACGTGTTTTTAACGTGTTCTTGTAGCCATTTTCTCACGATGGAGGGCATATCTAAAGAAAAATAAGCTTCAGACTGAGTGTTTCTTTATTCAACAAGGCAGAGGATGGAACGAAGGTGAGACAGAGTCCCACCTCAATAAGTTTCAGAATAAAAGCTTCTGGAATCTTCTAGTCAAAGGCGGACTTTACGTCACAGTGTTCTTCTGACTCTCATCTCTGTTCTGTCCTGCAGAAACGGTCCAAGATGCACCTCTGCGGCAGTCTTTTATTTATTTATTTTTTGTAAAGCTCTGGTGGACTCACACGGCCCAAAGCCCGCCGGCGGTGAAGATGGAGAAGGCCGGAGGTAGAAGAGCCCACAAACTGAAGTTCTGCATCTTCTACGGGTCTGAAAGCACAGAAGGAGAAACGTCCTCTGATGTGAACAGAATGGGTTTGAAAGTGGCATCTACTGCAGCTGAATAACAGAACCTTAGGTTTGAAGATTTATACCATCTCCAGTGTCTGTGAGCAAAAACACAAAAATAAGAACTTTGTTAAAAAATCAAATAAAGACAGAAACAACCCGGTTTGCCAGTTTTGATTCTGACTTTGCTGATTAAAAATTGCTTTGGGCCAGGTGGACATCCTTTCTGCAGGATTGGGATCAGTTTAGCGTTTTTTTACTTAAACGTGTTTTAGGGTGGGCAGTGCCTAGCCTGCCATCGTCCTCATAGCCTACAAAAATACAATAAACATGTGCATGCATGTATACATGTATGATTCTAATCATTTGAACCCTTTTTATCCTCAAAATCGTTGTATTTTGCGCCTTTCCTGTTCAAATACAGCGCAGGCTGTGAGGTGATGGAGCTCAGAGCTCGGCCTCACTGATGATGGTGCAATTCCACGGCAACTGGTCTGATCCCAGAGCCTTTGCTTTACTCGGCATGTGCTAATAATGTGATGCTTTATTAATGTTTCATACAATTTTTAATACATGTCCTCACTTTCCATTTAATAGGTCATTTATTGCAGTTGTTTATTTAGAGCGGGCAGGTTGTTGGTGATGTTAAAGTCCAGCTCCTTTCACCTCTTGATCCATTTTCCCAGTGGTCTTTCAGTCTGTAAAGATGCATCCGAATGGAGCGGAGCAGAGAGGTTGTAGCCCCGCCCACCGTGTTTTCTACGTCACAAATAAGATCTTTTTCCAGCAGCACATTTTCACCTGCTGCTCATTCACAGCGATTTGAAGAAAGAAATACTCAGAAAAGCAGATTTAAGCTTAAATTCTTCATACATGTCCGCCATCATCAGAAAAAGGCCACGAGTAAATGAACAAAACACCATTTTCATTAGAGTGAGTCTTTGATATAATTTTAAAATGAATCCTTTGTTTTATAAATGCATTTGTAAGTTTTTGGGAGGATTTTTACTGTTGATGTTTCCCCAAATTTCCCAGTTTATACACAATTAGAAAAACACTTTAATTTAATCTCAGGTGGTGAGGGGATTAATTTTGCTCACAATGTTTAATTAATACTTGGAAAATGTTACATTCACAAGAAGAGGTATTTATTTTAAAAAATCAAACCGGTCTAATCCTTTTCTTATGGATTTTTTGCTTTGGGTTTATGTTCATTCATAAAAAGTAAATGAGTGCTGTCATTTATATTTCCGATAACGATTCCAGTACAGTAAAAATGTGATTTGTCACAACTCTTTAAATCAGAATAAAAAAAGCTTTCATTAAAATACACATCGACTGTTGAAAAAACTCAAAAATTTCACGTAATTTAACGTAAATTTAGTTTCATTTTACCCGAAGTCCTCTGGGCTCGACGGTTTCCGTCCCCATAAAACACCTTCCTGCTTCTTAAATACTATTCGTTTTCTAAATTAAAATTCTTCGACTATTTCATGGCCGTCAGTTTGGTAACAGGATCTTTTTAATGTATTATAGGTTTAATAAAGCTTACATAGGTAGGTCGGAACTGTCTTCCGCAAGCCGCATTTATATATGGACTCCTGACGTCACGATCACGTGTAAGGCCGTGTGACCAATAACCGTTCTTCTTCCTCCCCTTCAAAGTTAAAGCATGCTGGGTTGTTTATTTTTTTGCCTTCTTTGTTTTTTAATCTAAAAAAAACAACAATTAGGTATTCCAATATGCTGTACACACCGGAATACCAGTATAATTATTATAAAGAACAACAAATGAGCAAAAGACATAAAAGATAAAACAGAACACAACAGAACCAGGACGTCAACATCTCTACCAATAGCAAACGTTTAAAGTGTTTTAATGTGATCAACAATTTAGCAACAAATATTTAAGATAGATATAGAATACATATATATATAGAATATATAGAAGAATAAACAAAAAAAAGGTTTAGAAACATCAAAATGAGCTCAAAGTTATTAAAAACTAAAAAGATAGTAAGATAACAAATATTAGGAAGCATCAAAAATATTTGAATCTGACAATCCAAAGCTGTGGTGGAGCTTGTAAACACACAAAAAAAGAGATTTTGGGTTTAAATCAGTTCAGAAGTGGATCTTTTAACCTTCATAAAGGACCACATTTTAGTGCAGACATTTTTGCCCTTAAACCTTTTTAATATCCATTCAGGGGAATTAAACTTGCAGATGTGATTCTTTTTGCCATCATCTTAAAAAAATTCCAAGACAATTCTCTTCTATATTTAATGTAGCTTTTAATATAGATTTAGTTGTAGATCTCAATTTCTAGCTCTAAATACAAATGTGTTGATAATCAATTCTTGATAATTGTTTTTCCCCCCAAACACTCATATTCATATTTTAATATTCGTTTCAAATTATTATTTTGAGCAAAAAGTACCCAACGTGTCATAATTGATACCATCTATATCTCACATCTCATTTTGTGGATTTTAAGGGTTTTAAAAATACATTTTAATTAGAAAAAAATTGATTTGTGTTATTTCTCCAATGTAGTGGGGCTTTCAAGTAAAATGCTTTTTACCTGTTTTTTTATACCATGATCTAATTTAGTTTAATTTGTTCTCATGAAAACCTTTTGTTGTGTGAAAAAAAATGCAATAAAAACACAACACTGTAAATAAATACTATTTATTGAAAATACTGCCCGTTTTCGATCTAAAACAAAGACTTATTTTCTTTTACGAACAGCGACGTGAGGCTGACCGCTCGTGCTGTCAGAACAGCTGGAATGAAAATCAGGTTCCCTCTGAGGTTCAGTAAATCACTAGATAATCACCTTCAGCGACTCGTTAGAGCGTGCACACCTTAGGATTCCAGAACAGCCCATTTTCATGTGATTACACGGATAAAAACAACAACAACAAAAAAGAGACGGGGTAAAACGCGGATGCGTTGGTCCAGAGTGTTAACCACGGCAACAGCAGTGGCGCACGTCCGTCTTCAAGAGCAGAACTTTAAATCCCTTTTTCTCTTTTCAAACGATCCATTTGCTTAATTCAAGCCATCCGCTATTAGCTTAAATCTAGCGAGACATAACAGCCAATCTATACGTTCATGATCGCTTGTTGTAATGCCCAAACGTGAAAAGCCGTCATTTAAGTTCATGTTTATTCTAAGTGTTGCATAAATTGTTTGCCAAAAGCATGCATTCATAAATTATTAAAAAAATCAATTGTCACCTTGATCTTTGTTGCTTTTCGTCTTTTAGTTTTAATTTCTAAAACCAAACGTGCAGTTTTTCTAGTGGTAAAGCGTAGTTTCTACAGCCCTTTGTTTGGCTCCGCCTTTCCTTTCCCCAGCGGGCCGGACTGACCATGGCTTGTGTTTCAGTTGCGTCATAAAAAAACCTAAATGGCACGAAAAGGAAGAGAACGTTTTTGCCGTTCGCCTCAGAATCCTTCGTCCTCTGCAATAAGAAAGCAGCTCTGTGATGAACAAGCGGAAGACCACCGACTTCTGACCGGCGGGGGTCGACCTCCGACCGCTCTCCGCCTCGTCACACGCCCAGCTTGTTGGCTTGCGTCAGGACCACTTTCAGGACGGGCATGAACGCCGACGTCTCGCTGAAGTTGCTGTGGCTGACGATGTGGGTGTGGATGTTGAGGCTCTCCGTGTAGGACCGAGCCTCGATGCTCCTGCTGATGTTGTGAAGTCCAGAGATGATGGCGGGAGAGAGCTGAGCAGCAGAACAGCAGCTGAGGTTAGTGGACAAGATTCTAATACTTAAAAAAACAATCAATAAATACATTTCTTGGAAAGACTCTTAAGAATTGGACGGGTGTTAAGAGGAAAGCTCTAGACTCTGCACAGGAGAAATGTGGAAGCACATCCTTAAAAATACAGACTGTTCTTCTTAAGCTACGTACACACTGAGCATGTGTGGAACTCGCTGAGTGGGCGTTTTTTTTTGGCGGCATACGGCGTTTTCACTGCGCTATTTGATGCTAGCGCATGTACCTACAGTTGGAAGAGCTTTGGTCCAAAGTGTTGAAAGGGTGCAAATCTGGTGAATCTCTCTCTCCAGGCTTTTTTTTTTTCACAGCTCTATTCCGATACACGAAAGACTTAGAGCAGTGGCGGTTCTACACTGAATTACTGCCTAGGCAAGACCCTCTGCGAGCTTCTATTGGCTGAGCGCAGCTGCAGGGGGCGCCGATTTGCTACAATACAAGTCCAAACAATACAACAGATAATAGAAAACCACGGAGGCGCACAGTTCTTTTCCCCAAGCTCTGAGCCGGCGCCCCCTTTGAATTGGCGCCCCGGGCAACTGCCCATACCTAAAAGTTCAACTATTTTAACTTTTAACGCACCTTCCGTGGCTGCGCGTTTTGTACGTGGATCCCGGGAACTGATGCAGCAACACTCGAGGTTTTTACATGGAAGACTGCGTGCGTTTGAAAAGACTTTTCATTGGAAGTGGTCGCTCAAACGTGTTTCCCAGCCCGGTGTGATCGTAGCATTATATGTAGATGACATTCATCTGTATCTTCAAGTCGAGATGACACTCCACTTAGTTACGTGATGAGTTTTCTGAGGCGCCTCACCGTCTGCTCCCTCAGTTTGTCGTAAAGTGCCTCCAAGCGTTTGTTGGCCTCGTCCAGCTTCCTCTTGGTTTGCTGTGATGAGACAAGAACCGGGTTAGAAAGAGTTCATGCGATGGCTAGTGAACCACTTGGTCCTGCAGACTCACGGGGTCAGCAGCGACGGCCAGACACTTCTGGATCAGACTCTCAAAGGTGGTCTTCAGGATGAGATGCTCCTCTGGGATGGGCTTTTTCAGGATCTTCTCTGCAGGGATGGACTGCAGCGGCTGAGGGACCGACACAAGGAGTCAGACCTTCATCACGGCGGACGCCTGCTGCAGAAACCGGGACTCGAAATACCTGAATCATGTCTCCTGTGGGGGCTCCTGGTGCTCCCTCCATGCTAGTGTTGGGCATTGCAGGGTTCACAGAGGGGGGGGTCAGCTGCTGTTGGTGCATGCCTGAAAAAGGGACCTGGGGACCTTGTGGGGCCACCGGGGGAATCTGCTGAGCCATCGGGTCAGTGCCGAGTGGGGCCATGATGGGGGCGGTGATGGGGGCAGGGGGGGTGTAGTTTTCTGGAAGCTGCTGCACAAAAACAAAGAGTGCTTTCAAAACCAGGGTGCCTACAGGGTTCCCATAGGACTTTTACAGGGTTTCCATAGGGCTCCTATATTATTTTCTAAAGGCTTCCTATAGGCTTCCAAAAAGGTTCCCATAGGTTCATCCAAGCTTCTTACATAGTTCTTAAAGGGTTTATAAACAGATTTTATATAGATCCTAAAGAGTTTCTATATAGTTTCTTTAAGGTTCTTACAGGGTTCCCATTATGTTATTACAGGGTTCCTATCGGATTCCTAAAGGGTTCCCATAGGATATTTACAGGATTCCTTTAGGCTTCCTATAGGAATTTTACAGGGTTCCGACAAGGTTCTTATAGGGCTCCTACTGAGTTCCAATAGGGTTCCTATATAGTCCCCATAGGCATCCAACAGGGTTCCCTTAGGTTCATACAGGTTTCCTATGGGGTTCCTACTGAGTTCCAATAGGGTTCTTATAGGGTTCTACATTTCAAATTTCAAAAGCTAATTAAGGCCCATGAAACTGAATTTCCAGCCCAAATCCCCAGAGGTGGAAAAAGTACTTATGGGTGCTCTAGTAAAACAACTATCACATTGTTAAAATGTAACTAAAAGAATTACAAAGTATTACAAGTAAACCAGAACATCAAACTTTAAAGCATCACGTTTGACAGCAGTTCCATAAAAGAAAGAGGGAGAAACCTTAGAGTGAACAGCGACGGAACCACGTTTGAATCTGTTTAGTAACAGTCACACGCAACTTAAAGACTTGAAGGGTTCAAAAAGAACTAATTGTTCTGGATTTAGTGTGAAAATAGAAAAACAAACTGATTCAAGAGTTAGAAAATATTCATCTTAACTACAAATACATTCTTTATTGAAATAATTAGAACTTTCCTTTGAAACCAACCCTTGTTGTAGATGTTTACAGGCTAAACTGCTTTCCAGGCAGCTGATGTTAGACATCATTTCCCATGATCCTCGTGGGCTAGCATTAGCCAGTTTATTTGGCTGTATCTGAATTCCCTCACTACTCCCCAACTCCTAAAAACATATCCAGTGGCCTGGATTTTAACATAATTCAGACACATGATCACTACGTTTGTTGTTTTTTATCTTTTACGCCAAATACGTAGCTCTCACTTTTTATTACGAACGTTGCCATGAAATTCCACGTTTAAAGGTCAATAAAGTCATTTTAAATTTCCTTAGGGATTATTAAAGACTTATTCTATTCGATTCTTTTCGCACAAACTTTCTGAAAAACATTCAAACTGTCAAAAAAAAGTTTGTAAAAATAAAAATCTAGAACAACAAAACAAAGGTTCTGGTATTTTTTTAAAATATAAAAACCTTTTACTTCAACTACCACAAATCCTTGGGTGGGGGGTTTGGATCTTTACCTTCTTCTTTGATGCATGGGTCAGGGATGGGGGGTCGTTCCAGCCATTCTGAGGTCCTGCAGAGAAAATAAATTCTTAAACACATACATAGAAACATGTTTTCAACCCAATTTAGGAAAAACAAAGTGTAAAATTTCTGCAAGAATTGAAACCATGTATTAAATAAATAAATAGAAAAATCTTGTGATCAGGTATGGTCACATGACCGGCATATAGAATCTCACTTATTCACCGTACTCCTGTAAATCGTCTGTTCACTTCCTTATCAGTTCCATTTACATCATTCATCTATGTTCCTACCTCATCACTTGACATCATTCTTTTGTTCATTTATCTTAATAGGATGATTAACATTCCAGCTTCTCTCAAATTTGTCATATTCTCTAACATTTCTTATACTCGGAAGTTAAAATCTGTCAAAAAAAAATCAAGAATTGTGTTTGCATGATAATACCGGTTTAGTAAATCTAAAAGGACAATTTTCACCTGATAGTTTTGCTCTCATCACTTGTTAGGTGGAACACTAGAGGAATATATTTTTTATATCAGTTTTCTAATCATAATACATTTTGGATTAAAATATTTTGATTTCGTTAAATGTAATATATTCTAAAAAGCTTCAGTAAAATGCTTTTTGTAGATTTTTGCTGAGTTTAGTGAACCGTTGAGGATTTTAATGATTATAAATAAAGTTTTTCTCCTACTTTTCAAACCTGATCTAATGTTTTAGGAATTTAAAAAACATTAAAAAGTTATTAGTTTGTACATTATTCTATTTGATTTTTTTTGTATAAACATGCAAAAAAATAAAGAAAAATCATTTGAATAAAAACAAATTAAAGGTTGTAAATCTTGACTTTACCTGTTTGATCTCCTATTTACCTAAAATTCTATTTACTTTACCATCCAAAATGTAAAAATACGTTTAAAGACATTGTTTTAATAGTCATTTAATCAATTTAATGATTTCAGAGCAAACAACAAAACTGTGATTAAATTTAAAATAATTGTAACAGATTATTAAAAACATGAGTGAATAATAAAACATGCATTGTTAGAATAAACTCTGATCATTTATACAGATAAAAAATGCTTTTTATTCCTTCAACAATGAAAAACTTCGTCCATAAAAGAAGTTTTAATTCCAGACTTTTTTTTTTAACCAAAACAAGCTTCAATGTTTGACTCTCGTCTGCGTTTAGCGCTACCATGAAAACAAATTGTTTTGGTACGAAAGGCACAAATTACTTATAATTCTTTCAAAAGAATTTGACCTTTTTAATGTCTTGATTTTTTCAGAGGTGGCGCCAAAACGCAGTTTATCTTGTCAAACTTTGATGCGATAAACTTGTATTTTTATAACGAATTGACTTATTTAACTTTCTCCCTTTTTGCATTAATGATTTTCTAAACGTCATTTGAGATTTTTAAAAAGATAATTTTAGAAGTTTTATCATAATGAAAACTGTCTGACAGCTGTGTTTCATGTAAATGAATAATAAAACGTCCTTTTCCGTCCAAAAAGGACGTTTTCCTTTGTGGACGAAGCCTCCCAGAGCGGATCAGCAGGAATCAGGAGGACATGCAGACCTGGGGATCAGCGGGGGCTCGAGCTCAGTACCTGATACTCCGGTCAGCGGGGGCGGCAGGTACGACACGGGAGATCCTGGCCCCCCATGCTGGAAAGACTCTCCAAAGGACGGAGGAGCAGAAAAAGAAGAAGAAGAAGAAGCGGAGGAGGAGGAAGGAAAAAAGTCTGGGTGCGAGGAAGGAGGCTGTCCGGGATAACGAAGAGGCGCCGGCTGAGGCGGGACGGGCCGAGTGTACTGAGGCAGGAAGCCGGGGGGGTGGGGAGGAGGGGAGGAGGGGTCGGTGGGAGGAGTTTGAGGAGGAGCAGCTGATGAGTACTGAGGAGGATAGGCGGGCTGGCCGCCGGCTTGGGACGGGTACCGGTTGACCTGAGGGAAAGCTGGGAGTCGCACATGAAGTTCTGTTAGTGAAGAAGAGTCATGCAGTGAGACGGCGGCGCGGCGCGGCGAGCGTTCAGACGGCGGTTAGTGCCACGCAGCGAAAAAACGCTTCCAAAAACAGAAGATGTCTAAAAACATGATCAACCCTTTTGCTTAAAAGTACAAAAACACTGTTTCTTTTTCTTAAAAAACACCATCAGTAAAGAAATAAAAACAAAAAAATCATTCAATTCAATAATAAAAGTAAAATATGTGAGTAAAACAGTTGAGAGGGGGAGCTGCTGCTTCTAGCCGTAGCATTTTGAAATGTGTCTGTGAAAGAAAAGCTGGAGATTTCTATTGGACAACAAAACTTCTTAAAGCTCCCCTCCGATCGCCTTTCAATCCATTTTCAAAATGTGGTCTTGTGATTTGGATTATGCCGTTTTCAGTCAAAAATCCAAATAAAAGCACATTGTTTCTGCAGAGGCAGGAGTTGTGGTGTTTTCGACGTCACAAATAGAATCTCTTTCAAACGTTGATTCTTCATCTGCTCCTGATTCACAACGATTTAAATAAAGAAATACTGAGCGTAATTTTCTTTACAAATTTCCGTCCTCCATCATGAGAATGCCGCAAGAAAACGTTAAAAACACCAAAAACACCTTTTTGTAATTGGAGTTGGTCTGTGAAAACTTTGCGAAGTTAAGAATTGATCCAAAATGACGAGAGATTTTTTATTTAGCAAAAACAAACAGAATTGTGGAAAATTTAGAAGTCTTAATAGGATTGCTTCTGTAAACAAACAAAGACAGGAGTTTCTATGAAAAGTTGACATTTTAAACCACATTTGTCTTCAAAGACCCAAAAATCTCAGTCCGACAGATGAAACTCGATTGGTTTCAATTGACTGTATATGGGAACTGGACTGAGTGACTCCTCCCCCCTGGCTTTCCAAACAGGAAGTGGCTCCAAGAACCCAAAATCCTGTAGACTTTCATTCTATGGGCCAGAATAGACATTTTGGATCTAACACCATTTTTTTAACATGTTCTTGATAACCCTAATTTTTTCTTGACATCGCGATAAATTTGAGTTTTAACCGTCCAGGCCGTCCGGCTCCAACATGGCGGCCTCCAAAAATGGCGACTGAATTGATTTGATTTAGTTGGAGCAAACCATTTTCTGTGGGTGACGTCACACTCGCTCAGTCCAGTTGTCGGATACAGTCGAACAAAACCACTGAAACCTCAATGTTGCTCTTTTTAACCCCTAAAAGATTATCAGCGATCATTATGAAAAAGCTAATCGGAGGATGAAGCTGTTGCATTATGGGTATGCTTTGTATTGCTCACATGTTTATTCTTCTCTGACCTTTTAAAACTGGAGCCGTCTCCAGCGACAGGGAATAAAACAAATGCTCTTTGCGCTGGTGTTACTTTTCTACCATTTCTGCAATTAGCGAAGAGTTTCAGTAATTCAAAGAACATCAACAACGATGGAGCCAAAGCTCCGGTCTTATAGGCTGAAATAAACATCAATAGTCGTTTTCCGACCTTCTGGCTAACGTTTTAAAAATAAATTAAATCGTGGAAACGTGTCTGATGAGGTTCAGAGTTCGACTTACGCTGGTATTGATGCGAGAACGCGTAGGCAGGAGCGGAAGAGGCGGGAGGAGGCGCTGCGGAGGCGGGAGTCAGCATCCTGTACCCAGGGGCCGGAGGCTCCGCCTACAGGAACATAAACAAATCCAAATGATTTTCCTCTGCTTGGGTGACGTTGAATCATCATGCGTCAGGCAATTGCAGGCAATCCAAGCAAAGATGGGGAGGCAGTGAACACATCACAGGGGGGTAATATGTAGCCGCAGGTGAGGGCGGAGCAACAGGCAGGTCGATTGTCACAGCCGTGCTTTAATTGCAATGAGGTGTGCGGCTGGTTTGTGTGAGCGCTGGTGTACCTGCGGGTTGGAGGCGCTGCCTACTGGATGAGGAAGAGGAGGGACATTGGGGAGGGCTGTGGGGGTTTGGTTACTCCAGGAGGTGACGGTGGAGGCAGCCCTCACCTGAGGCACACAGAGATGGCGATGGGCGCGGCATGAGAGGGGAGTGACACACCGACAACGGCACAATGAAGAAGAAGAGTTAGGACAGGCTGCAGGTTCAACTCCCGAAGTTTGATCTCTACTTCCTGTTTGGCCGGAAACCAGAAGAGGAAACTAGAACCAAACAGCTGAGGGACGTACGGGTTGATGGTAGTGCTGTTGGGCCGGAGGGGCGGCGGGCTGCTGGGCGGGAACAAACGAAGCGGAGCCAGGCTGGGGGTGATGGGACGGCGCCCCCTGGGGGGTTGTGGGAGGAGGAGCCGCCTGATGCCCCAGAGCCCGGCTGAGGCGATTCCGAAGCTGCTGAACAGAAACCTGCAGCAGAAGAATTTAGTTTTCAGACCTGGTTTGGCTTAGATCTCACAGTTCTAACAGTTTGATGTCATAAAAGTGAATTATTCTCTGTATATTTACTAAATATGGCATAAAAATCTTACATATGGATCAGTAAAACCTGATTTTTGTCTGGAACACTACAAAAACAAAATTTCACAAAATTTATTTTGAAAAACCAAAAATATAAAAAAAAAAACGTCTGAAGTTTTTAAATACACACAAAAAAAAAAATCTCTCCAAAAATAGTATTTTGAAAAAAGAAAATAAAAAATGTTTTGGGAACAAGCAAAATTTATTGGGTAAAAAACTTACAAAAAGTATTTAAAAAAACAACCAGATATTTTTTTTCTTGAATTCAATATGCTTTAGGCCTGCACAATGTACCGCAAATTTATCGTTATCGCAATATCCAGCTCTGCAATATACATATCGCAAAAGACGGCGAATATCGCAATAAATCGCAAACCCAAAATGTGTTAAAACAATCTTCTAACAGCTTGAAGCATTTAACGAATCAAATAAATCCCTTTATGCTTTGACCAATCAGATGGACGTCTTCCCATTGTTGACCAATCAGATGGAGTCCTATTATGTTAGATGTTTGTCCCCCATGTCGATGAGGGTCATTTGGAGTATAATTTTAAACTGTTGCAGTTAAATGGGAATGATGTTTTTGTTTCTTTTTCTATTTGTTTATTTACCGCAAATTATATCGTTATCGCAATATTGATCACTAATATCGCATATCGCAAGTTTTCCTCATATCGTGCAGCCCTAATATGCTTCCATAGAAAACAAAGGAAAGACTCAATTTTACACCAAAATAAAAATGACAAAGAAATAGCAGATGAGGAAAAGGTCAAGAGGGCAGGAACACCACCCGTACCTGGTTGGTGTCGTCAGGCAGGTAGGTGAAGGCCGTGGCCAGGCTGCCCTGAGCGGCCAGCAGGTTCGCATAGAGGCTCATCTTCTCCGCCAGCAAGACGCCGATGGCGGCGGGGCCAGAACGCTGGGTCTGCTCCACCGCCTGACGCAGCACCACCACCTTCTCCACCAGATCCTGAGGCAGCACAAGGCCAGTCAGGAGGAGAAACCTCAACTGTGCCCGAGTTTCTCATGTTGCTTTAGGATCAAACATGCTTTCATTTGATTTTATCTGTCTTATTAACAATTCATTCTATTTATTTTGATTGTACTGGTGGGATTTCTTTTTAATTATCATTATTATTATTATATTTTACAATTTTAAATATTTTTCAAAATAAGAGTATGTTGCTTTAATTAAGGCCAGACGTCTGATCCAGCAGCACATCTAAGACGATCAACATGTTTCTTCCAGGTATTGTAAAATCCAATGAGGAATGCAGGATTCTCAAACTTCCAAAGACAAATTCCTGAAGAGTCCAGACCAACTATCAAAGCCTCATTAGAGCTGATGTTTGTCCATCAACCCTGAAATGTTCATTCATGTGTCTCAAACACACACAGATGAGGAAGACAAAGAGTTTGATGGTTTAAGTGAAACGACCGTTGAGGAGGACTCCGCCCATCAGACGTACACAAACCTGCAGAGACAGAGGACTGTGTCCAGCCTGCGCTCGGGTCCCGCAGGAAACCAGCTTCTCCACATTTCCGGCGCAGATGTAGCACAGACAGGCCTGAGATTTCAGCTGAGCGTCCTCCGCAGCCTCCAGTCGGCCGCCGAGGAGGTCTGAGGAGAAGACACCGAGCGTTGAAGGCAGAGGGCGAGGCGGGGCGGGAGAGCCCTTCAGGCGAACTCACCGCAGAGAGACGAAAACTCCTCGGGCCGAGCGTAGGTCATGACGGCCGCCAGCGCCTCCTTCCAGTTCTGGAGGTCGCACGTCTTCAGAATGTCGTGCCAGTCCTTGGTGACGACGGCGCTGATGAGCTGCGGGACAGACGCCTCCGTCAGCAAAAGCACAAACTCCCGTCACAGCTCTGGGCGTCGTCTTCCAGCTCTGACCTTCGTTATCCTGCTGCGTGTTTTCGTAAAATACTTTCTCTGGGTTGTTTCTAGCAGCTCAGCGCCTCCGGCGATGGCCAAGATGATGCTGTCCGCCATCCGGTTGTCATGGAGACAGAGCTCCACGGCGGCCTCGAAGTCTCCCGTCAGCAGAGCCTGAGTGATCAGCCCGTCCACATCTGAAAGGAGAGTTTGGTTGACTTTTTTTTTTTTTTACGAAAAACCTAAACATTTTAACAATTTATGGGTTTTTCTATTTCTCAGTTGTTTTTTTTTAAAGTTTCAACTTAAATATTCACAGTAACTCAACAAACTAGCAGGAAACCTTATAAAAAAAACTGAAACGGAGAGAAATAAAAACAGAAAAAATGTAGAAATCTAAAAAAAACAAACAAAAAAAAACTGGTGCGACTCTTTTACACAGGGGAAGATGCAGATGTCCGAGCATGTGACCCTGAGGCACCCCATAGATCACGCTGACCCCTTTTGGATTAATAATGAGTAAAAAATGACATAATCTCTGCCTTCAAAATCCAATCTGACCCAGCTGGTCCCGATAATCTCATCCGTCTCCTGCCTGCACTAGAATGAAGCACCAGATTCCTTCAACAAGCCGTCTAAAGTCGCTGAAAATCTGTCTAGAAGGAGTTTTTCAACTGTGACTAAATATAAAAATACTGATGTTTTTCAGAGAAGTGTGCTTAATGGCTCACCCTATATTTAGGGTCACCCTAAATATAAAATAACCTTTTATTCTTTTGTTTTTGCCAGTATAGCAGAAGCTTTTATTTTGAAACTCGGATCTGCTTCCTGTTCCTCTGCCTTTGGCTGCATTGACACATCAACAGACTGGAAATTGAACTCCTGCGTAAAGGTTGTGCTGTGGAGGGACAGACGTGAGACGCAGACATAATGGAGGCGATGCAAACATCCCATAATTAATAAACATTCCATTTCAGTCAGACAACTCATGCAGTAAAATTATCTATTTTCACATTCTTTTCGTTTGGCATAAGGCTCCGTACAATTCCATGAGATAAGATTTCCATAAAACTTTTAGGTAATAACTACATCTAACGGAGCTCGCAGGTGGAAGCCGGGGAGGAGGAGGGGGGGGCGACGAACGCAGTGCTGCAGTAAAGGAAGAGAATGAACAACTGCACACCTGGACATTAATAGGACGCTGAACTGGTGAGTTGATTAACTGAACCGCCCTAGAGGATTAACCGAGTAAGACACTGCTAGAGCAGTCTGCCTGAAAGGCGACCAAGGTCGCTCATTTTTGGTATCAACCCAACAGAGACGGACCAGTGGAAATCAGCCTTCATGCTCAAGGAGGACCAGGAAGGCGGAGCTTTTACCTTGACTGATACTCAGGGCAACTCCTGCCGGCGTCGGAGCTGGAACCGCAGCAGGCGTCTCAGCAGGACTGATCTCCTCAGCTGGAGCCGCCACGTCCTGAAACACAGGAAAAATGTCCTACATGCCAACAAACAGCCACACAAACATGGTTTCATTCTGACATCTACAGCCAGGTTGTTCTTCACTGGTACCTCGTTGAGGGGAATCTCCTCCTCCTCCTCCTTCTCCTCTGCCTCCTCGTCCTCCTGGAGAACCGGGTCCAGATTTGCCTCCTGGCCATCTTCGGCTGGTTCCTCAGGCTCCTCTGACTCTGGGGTTGGACTCAGAGTGACGGCCGGCTGCGAGTTTGCGGCTGCGATCCAGTCAAAAGCAGCTTCTGGAGCGTCTGCGGGCGGAAGGTCTGCAGGCGGCTGCAGGGGGGCCGGAACAGACGGGTCCGGCTGCGGAGCGCGACAGAACACGGGTCAGAACCAGACTCTTACTGAGCCAAAATATCCTCCACGACAGTAACATAAAAACTATGCTCTGTTGCCATGACAACCAAAAAAAGGAATAAATAGATTACAAAAATAGATAAATGTTTCAAAACCTTTAAAAACAAAGATAGATCAACAAAAAATGAATTTCTTTTAGATTTGTTTGCCAGATTCTGGATTTCAGTGATTTTAAATAAAAGATTTTAAGCAAAATTTCTTCCCCAATTTTTAAAAAAAATACTTATTTAACTGCTGTATCAACATTTCTGGATATTAGTTTATTTTTTTTTACATTTTTGTTGTTTTTTCAAATGTTTTGTTACCATATTTGGTCAAAACATTTGTTTATTTTATTCTTTTTTGCTGTAAAAGCAATAAACTAGTTTTAGACTAAAGTTAAGATTTTAGTTTAAAATGAGCAAATAAAGGGTTGGATCTGTTCTGACTGGTCTTTAAACTCTTTTAGAGATCAAGTGTGAATTTTTACATGAATCCCCAGTTTGTCTACATTTAATGTCAAATAAAATAGCAGAGTGTAATCAAAGCAGTTCTATTTAAAGAATAAAAAGAAATGACTTTGGATTTTCTGTGTTTAATCTGAGATTGTGATTTATAAACATTTTTTTCTTTAAATTTCTCCATCATTTATAACTATAACCACATATTTAAAATTCTGTCTTTTTAGATTTTCCTGAAACAGAAATATCACATGCATTTCGGAAACGTTATTTTTTTTCACCATTAAAGGACGCTTAACGATCAGTTCCCTGCATTTCTCTGGACTTTGTGACCCGATCTTTAACATAAACTACACCGTCAGCTCTGCTTAAGAGGAAAGGCGTGAATGAGACTAAACTAAAGAAGCTGAAACAAACAACAAAAAAAAACCCAGAGAGTTTTGATCGAGGGGGAACTGAACGGAAACACGGCATGCTCGTCTTTTTTTGTGTCTTTTGCAACACTTCCTGCTGACAAAACTGCAAACTCCAGAAGAACAAAAGGGAAGAAAACACTGATTCTTAAAAACAGAAAAGCTGTTCACGTCTTTAGTTGCTTGTATTTATATGTTAATCTCACAAGAAAATAGATATTGAACTTTGATAGATTTATTTCAAGCAATACAGATGCATCAGATCTATTATTCATGAATTGATTAGAAAAGAAAATGATGCCGTGTTCGTGACATAACAATTGGTTCTAATCATCAATTAGAAATATTTGCACTAAAAATATTTAAAAAAAAAACTTTTAAATTGCTCTACAGGGAGTGGAAACAAGCAAACTTAAATAATCCCACCCCTACAGTGTTATACTGTTTTTTAATAGTTGCCATAATCCAATTTTTAAGTCCCGCCCACAACTCAAGAGGTGAATTTCTAATGAACTCCTGCCGCTTTGCAGAAACTATGTCCTAGAAAACGACCGCATGTTTTAAATTTTGGCTAAAAACGGCATCATCATCATCATGAAAAGACCGCAGGGTGGGACATTAACATCTATTTAAATTTATTGATACTTTCCATCTGCAGTCACACAAAAAAGGCTCTTTATCTGTTGTAACGTTTAAATAGAAAGTTAACCAATTTAATAAACATAATGGGCCAAAAGCAAGTGAAGATTATAAAATCTATTAACTGTAACTGTTAAGAAGGATCAAACTCTGCCATTAAACTTATATAATTCACAGCAAACGTGTTGATAATTAATCAAATGATATTTTGAGGCTAATAATAAGTGATATAATACAATATATTAGATAAATTAATTTTTTGATTGGTCTTTATATATTTCTTTAAAAAAAAAAACTTTCTGGTTCTTCATCTAAAGTGGAGTTCCACAAAGCTCCATTCTGGGACTCTTGATTATCCCAAATTATGGGAAGAAATTATCAAATTACCACATAATTTTAAAAAGTACATTTATGCAGAGTTCATCAAAAATTGTGACCAGTGATCCATTAACATGAATGGATTTGATTAATATTTCCCTGTTTTGTACCCAAATTGAGGCTTAATTAATCTCTTTGTATTCTCATTTCTGTTTATATGGACTATTCAAAGAAAATGTTTTCACATACATTTTCAATAATATTCAATATTGGATGGTTTTCGTGTTCTAAAAAAACAAATAAAGTAAAATATATATATATATTTATATCTACCGTAAATTCCGGACTATAGAGCGCACCCGATAACAAGCCGCACCCACCCATTTTCACGTGTTTAACTACTTTTGTACATACACAAGCAGCGTCAGAGTACAAGCCGCATCTTTTCCCGCATCGAGTCATGTTCATCCAGGGTAATGTTGTTAGTGCATGTTAGCTTTCACCTAACCACATTTCCGGCTTCGTTCTGCCACAAAAAAAAGCGCTGACCACACAGATTAAAAATAAAATGATGAGCGAACAGGCGCTTCACAATAACCATAACAAAACAATAATAAACGTACGTTTAAAAGATCATCTCGTATATTACTGAGCTGCTAATAGATGGACTAGTGTCACTGTGACTCTGATGTAAATTCACTCCTGAGCATGCGCTGTTCTCTCCGTCACGCAGCTGACCGGCTTTTCCAAACCTGTTGGTGATGGTGGATTTTTTCACGCTGCTTTTAACTTGAAAGCTGCATCATATTGTAGTGGCGATCACGTGCACGTTGGGTCTAATGGCACCAAAGGATTCTGGGATGCGGCCGGGCATGCATGTTTCTTTTTGTTGAACCATGACTGAAGTGTCTAAGACCTGAAGTGAGGTCCATGCTGTTTGGCTGTTTAGAGGTGTGTTGAAAAACAAATTACTTGTTGCTTGGAGTTGGATAGAGATTTCAAACCATTCACTGAGTCCGAAAGTACGTATTGAAGTGCCACAATTAAATCCATGAATTAGCCGCGGCACTGAATAAGCGCAGGAAAAAAGTAGCGGCTTATAGTCCGGAAATTACGGTGGTGTGTGTGTATATATATATGTATGTATGTATATATATGTATATGTGTATGTATATGTATGTGTAGTTTTTATGTATATGTATGTATGTATGTATGTATGTATATAGATAGATGTATGTATGTATGTATGTATGTATGTGTATATATATATATATATATATATATATATATATATATATATATATATATACACACAATAATATATATACATACACACATATACATATATGGTGTGGTAGTCTCACTCAGGAGGGTCTGCAGGTTTTTCTGCAAAGCTTCTGAAATCTGCCAAACAAACAGCCAAATGTCACATGAAGTGCTGAAAACAACAAGACGTTTCTGCAGGAGAACACGCTGATGTTCTACTACCTTTGAGGCCAGTTCCTCTCTGTTGTACCCGAGAAGTTCCAGGTATTTGCTGCGAACATCGCTCTCAAAATTAACCTGGAAAACAGAACATGGCCCAACTGAAGTATCACTGATTTAAAAAAAAAAACCCCTCCTGAAAGTGTTCTCGTTCGGCTTGTACCTTCAGGAAAGACCAAAGGGTTTTTTCAAACTCGTTTTCGGCGGCATCGATCTTCTCCTGGCAGAAACCTACGAAGTTCCTGGAGCTGAGAGTGGCCTGAAGCTGCTCGGATCGATCCAACAGGTCAGCTTTTCCGCGATTTAATTCGACTGATGTGTACCAGATGGGACGCCGGTTGCTGCTGCTGTTGCTTCTCAAATCAAGACGATGACACAAAGTGTGAGGACATGTCCACAGCACCTCCTGCACACCTGAGAAGACAAACAGGTTTGTAGTACAGCAAACGAAGCCCCCACAGGGCGGCAGATCCACTTGGGGGGTTTTCTCAGGGGGATGACGGAAGCTGGAGGGGCTGAGGTTTGGGGCAGCTGCAGCGGCGGTAAAGTCTGGCCCGTCCCAAAAGGATCCATGTTCCCGAAGGAGTTGCTGATCTGAAACAGGAACAAGAAAAAATATACTACAAGCAGCAAATCAGTAAAGAAAATACCGGTACAAAAAAAAGAACAAGCACCTTTTCCCTAAATATGGCAGCTTTTTTTCTTTATTTCATCTGCATATCCGAAAATAAAGCCTCCCAGAACGCTTCACATCTTTCATCTTCAAGCTAGGCTCTGATAAACAGACAACTTTGCTGTTTTTTCCTCATTAATCTATGACGCGTAAATTTACGAGATTTTTTCTCATATTTACGACTTAAAAGTCGGAATTAAAATGAAAAATGTTTGTAAACTGGCTCTTAAACTCTGTTCGAAAAAGGAGAAATAATGTAGGTCTAAAGTCAACCGCTTTGGTCGCGGTTGTAGATCATTGGCGGGTTTGTGTGTGTGGGAATTTCAGAGGTTTGAACAAAGTTTTCTTCTTCCCATGTTGTGCAAAAATGTAAAGAAAATAAAAATCAACAAATGTCAGCACTTTTCCACAACACGCTGACAAATTCTCCCAACAAAAAGGATGCAAATCATATGCGCGGAACCTCTAGACACTCTGGCTCTGAAAGATCGCACCTGGTCGGGCGCGGTTCTGGCTCTGCGCTTCGGTTGCTGCCGCCCATGATGGAGAAGACGCCGATGTGTCCGCTGCAGCCAGCGCCGACAGCAATCGGCTGGGTTTCTGGGGTAATTCACTGGATGTCGGCACCACTGGTTGCTCGTAAGGCTCGCATAGACCTGCGGACCGGAGCGCACGCCTTTAGACGTCTGCAGAGGACATACGTGTTGGCGGAGCGCCGCCGGGCGGGCCTCACCTCCGCCGTGTTGGGGTTCCAGCAGAGGATCCTGCTGTCCTTCCCGCAGCTCAGCAGCAGCTCGGGATCAGCCAGGCTCCAGGAAATGGCCAGGATCCCCCTGCAGGTGGAAACAGGCATTACAGGAGCCGTCACGAGTCCAGCAGGTGAAGAAAGATGGAATAACTTTATTAGACCCCCCAGAATTCAGTTCAGTTCAATCTCTACTTATTGCCCAACATTACAAATACCAACTATTAGTATGAAGCAGTTCTATACATTGAACATAAAAATGATCAAATGTGAGTAATTAAATGAAAATTGAAAATGATTAAAAAAACTATAAATAAAAATCTAAATTTAATAAATTCTAAATAAATAAATATTCAAAAAATAAAAGCAGGTTAAAAACTTAAAATAAACTCTAAACAAATAATATTTAAAATATAATAGGTAAGAAAAATATAAATAAAAATCTAAATAAAATAAATTCTAAAATAAAATGTAACTTAAATAGGTAAAAAATATTGTATATATAAAACGTAAAAATTTAGAAAAATATTTCAAAAATATTTCAAATATAAATAAATAAAAATATATATAAAATAAACTTTAGATAAATAAATAACATAAATAGGTTTAAAAAACTATAAATAAAAATCCAAATAAAATAAACTTTAAATGAATAAATATTTAAATAAATTTATGGCAACTGGAAGTAGTGTAATTGCGTTGAGCTGAATTTAGAGTAATACGAGTACGCGATTACGGAAGAAACTTTGTCCAGAAAAACGTCTTAAGCCACTGATGATGAAAACTGAACTGAAGAAGTTCAGAAATACCTAACTTCACACACAAACAGAGAAAATAGAGCAAATTACTGGAAAGACATCTTATATCTCATATCCTGCAGCACCGGAGAATTCAATTCACCCCAGATTGAATTTTTTTCTCATTCTATTTAGTGGATGAAGACACCAATGCCTCCTCTGCCTCATCGTGTACCGGCGTGTCCGAAGACTCAGCAAGTCTCTGATCAAGTCGTCCTTCGTGGTAAAAATAAAACACTAGAGGCGATAGCGTCCCTTGAAAAGTGTAAACGCCACTCAGAAGTTCACCGCGGTTCTCGCAGACAGTCGCCAGCAAAACCAGACAACTTTAGTGTGAACTAGTTAGACCGCATGATTGTGGATAAGATCACTGTGAAGCATAAACCGGGCTTTAGGCGAGCACAAGTGAGTCTCGCAGTTCTCTAGATCAGTGTTTGTCAACCTTTTTTGAGCCACGGCACACTTTAACCTTGACAAAAATCCTGCAGCATACCAGCATCCAAAAAGAAAGAGGATTAATTCACAGTCTGTATTGATCTACAGACCCTCTGCAATCTCACGTGCATTTTTGTGATAATTGTGGCAGAAAAAGCAGGAAGCTGCAGCTGTTTTTTCTAAAAGATGTAACAAATGTTAAGTTAAAAGATTCAAAAACTGTTTGATGTTTGTTTGTTGTTGTTTCAAGACGTTCAACAACGAAGATTCATTGTGCGCAGAGACGCCGTCACTTTAATGCAATGCATCGTGGGAGATGTAGTGCGAAAACGGCTGCCGATGGCAGAAAGACTCGCGTCTCTGAGCTTCATGGTTTTGTTCACTTGTTCCACGGTCTGACACCGGATTCTGTGGAAAGCTACACCGCTAAAGACGAGCTTTAGCTGGTATTTTTGTTGGAACTGAGAGACTTTATGAGCAGAATCAGAACAAGGAAGTGAAGACTTGAACCACTTCTGATTGGTCAGACTGATGACGTGTGATTAAGCCTCCAAGAATGATTGGTGGAGACAGTTAAAGGGGCGGGACTTTTCCCAAAACAGCTGAAGCTGCAGCTTAATCACGGAACCGTGATTCTTATCAAAATGTCTTTAATAGAATCAAATAAAAACAAAGAAAAAAGTATTTTACGATCTTTCATATTCCTAACTACTCAGTGTTTTATCAGGGCCTGTTTGGATGAACACAGAGCTGAAATCCTGGAGATGGGAAATGTTTCTAGATCAGTTAATGAGGGCACTTTCCCACGGCACACCTGACCATCTCCCAGGGCACACTGGTTGAAAAACACTGATCTAGGAGCCACACGGCCACCTTATGGGACGTTGTGAAAATGGACCGCACCATTTCCGTGGAACTGAAGTGGCGCGTACTGATGACGTACGGTGTGCTTACGCCTGTGGTGGCCTAACAGAAGAGTTTACCGCGTGTGATGCTCTAAAATCTTCAGAGGAGAGGTGGCGAAGCGTAGATCCCACATCTGGATGACGGGCATCCGGTCGTCCTCCGAGGCCAGGACCAGCTGCGTAGCCACCTCCGGGTTCCAGGCCAGGCTGGAGCAATGCATCTGTAACAGAGTCTGGGGTGAGAGGCAGGCTGGAGCGCCGCGGGGAACCGGAGGGCCGCCACACGTACCCTGTTGCTGTGGTCGCTGACTTTGATGATGAGGTCGTTCTTTCGGAGGTCCCACACGGACGCCCGGCCGCTCGGGCTGGCGGACGCCAGGATGTGCTGGACCTGCCGGTTCCACGCCACGCAGCTGATGTCCTCCAGAGGCTTCAGGTCCAACGCGGAGAAGTCAGAACCGTCACAGATGTGGTACAAGTTCACTGAGGGGAAAGGTCTTACCTGAGTTTTGGGTCCCGGCGTCATTGGAGATCCAAAGTTGTTCATGTCCCAGATAAAAATTTCAGACTCGTTCCCGCCTGACGCCACCAGGTTTGCCTGGGGAGGTGAAAAAAAAACAAAAACACAAATGAAGTCAGGATCTTAATTTAAGCCAGATGCAAAGTTAGCAGAACCGATCGGGTTTTCACCTGGAACGGGTTAACGTCCAGAGCCCTCACCGGCCCCGAGTGCCGATCGCTCTCCGTGATGACGACATCGCTCTCTCCCGCCATGACCCTCGCCGGATCGTACAGGATCACGTTCCCGTTCTCGCCGCCTGCGATCAGGACGCCGGATGGGTGATCCTGGGAGTCCATGCCGAAGGGGCCCCAGACCAGCTTGTAGTATCTGTAGGGGGAGGAGGGGCGAACAAGGCAGTTTAGGGTCCAGTTAAGTAGGAAAAAAGAAGAATGTTTAGTTTCAGCTGCGACGCTTTGAAGGGGAAAAAAAAGAAACGTTTATGAACAAATGAGGGAATAACTTATGGCATCCGCCTTCACCAATCAGGAGTGAGCTTGTTGGAAGGCCACACCCCCACCACTTGAAAGCGGGATACACGAAATCTGTCAGTCATTTGTTTTTCTCTTATTTTATTATTTGTCACCTTCTCACTTCAGGACTTTGACAAACTGTCCACATGTGAACAGGGAGAACAGCAGAAGGACGGAGATCCAGTGCCGATGCTCCAAGACTCAGAGGAGCTGCTCCTGAGGAGCTCCCTACCTGTGAGCGGAGGAGAAGGAGCCGCAGGACTTCATGTCCAGCGTGGGATCGGCCAGGTCCAGCTCGAAGAACTCCAGGGAGGCATTGGTGCTGAAAGAGGCGTCCAGCTGCTGGGCGGACGTTCCTGCGGGAGAGGTGGTCGTGCAGGTTACAGAAAACCTTTGGACATTTGATGCCAAATCCAATCCAAACTATTACATGCACAGACAAAAGACTCCTTTAGGAAAAGTTCAGCAGAAAAATCTCAGACATGCGAGTCCTAAAAGAAAGGAGACTCCCCCAAAAACCTCCTCAGTCCCACACCTGTGGCAAGGTAAATGGGGTGGTGCTGCGCCGGGCTCCAGCTCTGGATTGCTGTGCGGTTGACCTCTTTGAGCTTCATCCTGGAAGAAAACAGGTACGAGTTACTGCAAGGTTTGTAGAAAAGCCAAAGATGAACAGGAGCAAAAACATCTAATTAGAAAAAAGTGAAACCTTTTTTCTGTAGGGACGGCAAAACATTAACTTTTAATCACATTTTAACCAGTAAATTGATCTTTTTTTATTTTTATTTTACACAACACACATTTTGAGTTCATATTGAGATCCTCCCAGTTCCGAGTCCCATAGACAATACAAGTCTCAAAAATAGCACATTTATGATGAATTTTAAAGTTTTTTTTTTTTACAGATTTTTATTCTTTTTGTTGACTCAAAGATCGCCTCCTGGTTAAAAACAAACCATTTATAATTGCAAATTAAAACCTTTTAGACACAATAAACAAAACAAGGCATCCAAACTAAATAATCAGCGTTTATCAGCTGTTTTTAGAATACAATTAACTAAATCTATGCTAAAAGACAAATACGCATCCTTAGTAAAGCCAGGTTTAAAGTTTTGTACATGATTTATTATACGTCACATCATGTAAATCAATTTCCTTGTGGATGCAGCGATTTCCTTAAATTCACTTTTGTGAATAATGAAAACATTTAAACGAACGTTTTCCTGGTTCGTTGGGGAGAAAAACAAATTGTTGGATGGATAAGGGCAGCAGGTTTGTGCATTTAAAACATTTTTTTTTCTTTTTTTGCATCATTAACGATACAGATAAGCGCCGCGATATCAGCGACTTCCCTGGGTTTAGCCTTGATAAACAGCGGCTAGCATTAAGCTAACAGCTGACAAGTCATTTAAAAAGCAGAACAGCCCTGACAACAGGAAACAATGAAAGTGAAACACGTGTTAAATTACTCTAACCCTAAGGGCAAACTGTCTCCTGAAGCCTCCTAGCTACCTGTGCGCGATAATGAGACAGGTAGGTTAAGGTAGCTAGCACGGATCTATTACTTACTTCTACTAAAGCAGCTTAGCTTCTTTTCCTTCGCGGCTCCTCACATCAACGAAAGCATAAAGCAGCGCAGAAAGACGACTCCCCCGCGTGCTTCAATCCGTTAACGGCTGCAGAAGACAGAGGAAGAGGCTACCGGCTCCAGACAGATTTCCACGTCCACACTGGTCTCCATCAACGTGGCACTAAGCAACAAACTCCTCCTCCCACGAAGAAGAAAAAGCTATTTCCTGTTTCTAACTGCTAGCATGCTAACTTTTTTATTAGAACTTCAAAAAATGATATACACACATTCACATTACTATAAAAAAAGAAATAAAAAATACAAACAAAAAAATATGAGAATTGTAGTTCACGATACTAGGGATTGTCACACATGTGATCTCCAATGAAAATGGACAGATTTGCGTTTTTGTTTTTCATGAATTTAGCAATTTAAAATATAAAAATCTCTTTATGAAGTGTATTAAATAATGCTTTTGATTTTTTAGAAATCTGCTCTTATGATTGATTTCCCAGAAATTAAAGTATTAAATGCCTCCAAAATGCTAAGTATTGCCAATTTCTTAAAAAATATAACTTTTTAGAATAAAAATTCATTAAAAGCGTTTAAGAAAAGTCCCTTTCAGCTAAAAATAACTTTTTACAGTAAAAATTGATCCCAAGTTAAAATAATCTATATGCAATAAAAACAAAATAGTTGTTTAGATATAAGCTACCCAATGTCCATTTCCAACATTTTAAGTTGCATAGACAAAATAAAGCTCAACAAAAGCTTAAAATGATGCATAAAAACTTTATTTAAAAAGCATTTTAACAAAGATGTATTAAACATTTTGTAAATCAAATTTAAACAGTTACATTTGGTGCAGCCATTATCAATCTTTCCATAAAATCCTTTACATTCATAAATCTGTATTAAATAACAAAAATAAATAAAGTATAAATTATGAAGGCAAGATACCGAAAACCAAGAGGCCATTTAAGATTAGAAATGTCAACATTCAACAGTAACAGCTGAAAATAATGAATGCTTTTCATTAACTAAAAAATATGTGCAATAATAATAGAAGTATTGATGTCATTGACAGACATGCCGTCATTGTTTAAATATTTGCTTTAATAAAAAAACCAACAACCTAGAAATTACTTTTAAGCTGTGCAAATTGTGATGTTTGGATCTTTCCAGGTTTATTTCTTGTACATGGATCATTTTTACACAGAGAACTTCCAAAAAATAACCTGAAAAAAATATTTCTTGTAGTAAAACTGGAGCCCATATCAAAAAAGAAACTAATGAATGCCGACAGACAGCATCCGTTCATATAAAACTGTGGCAAAAACGTTTATGTTATCGGTTGTACATAAAATACTGCACACAATATTATCTGCTTCAAAGCAAATGGATAAGGAAAAGAAAAGTTTAAGTAGTTTAGGACCTGAAGGTCCGGTGAAGATCCACACGTTCAGAAGATCACCTGAACTGTCAGCAACGGGCCAAACCTGGAACAGAACAAAACACGTCAGCTGAAGAGCTTCCCTGGAGCTGAGAGTGGGTGGAAAAGCGGCACAGAACCCTCAGTTATGAGCCAACGGATAATCTTTCCCACACAGGAGTGGGTCAGATGGGTAGTGATTGATTTAATCATTGGGACTGCTTTGTGCACCGGTTTGAGGCTAAGATGAAGTACCTACAAGAGCGTCGACTCCTCCCAGGTCTCAGGAATGTCTTTGATTCTGCATAAATAGAAGAAAATAAAACACTTAGGATCAATCATAACTGTTTGCCTTTTATAAACCAAAGGAAAAAAAGCAAGCGCAAACAGGATCATAGGAGGTCTTTGGACCTGAGAGAAAATATACTGCTGTGCTGGTTGTGACCCCGTAGATGTTATTTCCTGCATGAGTAAATGAGGCATTTCCTGAACCCAAACCCATCTGAAGGTTCCTAGAAATGCAAAGAAGAGCTGTTTTCTGGACCTAAAAGGTAGATAGGCTTCCGCTAAAGGGTGGGACTGTTTGGTTCCTCCAAACATTCAGGATGTGATGGAGCTGAGATGAGCGTCTTCTCTGCAGAGACCAGTGTGTCACAATGAATCAATGGTTTCCATGTTTCACTTCTGTACCACATGTCAGACAGGCGCTGCGTCATCACAGCGCTCTACAGACCACAGTTGCATTAAAAAAACACATTAATGATAATTAAAGAGTAAAAGTAAACGGAAAAGAGTAAACAGCTGAATGAAAGAACCTGGTATTTAACCAAATTCAACCAAAAATGCAGTTCTATAAATAAATCTGACGTCACATTACACTTTGGTGCACAAGATCAATCAAAGTAGATGCAAAATACAGTAAACTGGGAGTTTGTTATAGAAACATGAGAACAAATAATATTACTGAATTAAACAAAGGAGTACTTTTAACTATAATAATCTGTATCCTGATACTCATAACTGACGGAGACGTTTGAACATTTTTAGTAACAGAAAACAAGTTAAAGGCACACGGTCACACAAATAATTTTAATCTAACAAATACGAACTAAATTAAATTAAAATAGACGCTCTCTTGCTTGTTTTTTTGCGAATCAGTTCCTGTGGGAAGAAAAACTTTAAATAATGTCTTAACAGTCAAATTTAACTTTAGCGCAACTCGCTTTCTCAAAAGTAAGTAAAATATTGGAAATATCATCTGTTTAAGGGGAAAAAACGTTTATTTTATCATCAGACATTATTACCCTGCACGTGCTCCCATAGTTCGTGTCCCATGATTCTCTGCGAATGTCCAGCGCCTGCTCAGTGGAGGTTTGCAGAGACGCATGCGCATTACGATGCTTTGACTATTTTGAAAAGCATCCTGGGTAATGGAGGAATATCAACACATCTTGAAAAAAATTTAACTGAAAGGCCTTAATTTTTCAGATTTCCGTGTTGTAAATATACAAGATAAATTTGTAAAAACATGTTTTGGCTAAAAAAAAAGGAAAACAATTCCCAATTAAAAAATAACCCAGAGAGAGTGAACTGTGCTTTATAATTTAGGGAAATTGTCTATTAAAACTGTATAATAAACTGTAACATATAGACATTTATTGGCTTATCTTTTAAAGGTCAAATTAATCAAAGTAGCTTCATAATAACCATTTAGGGGAAACAAATACGTATTTAGGATATAATTTTAATGGGTCAGAATAGCATTAAATACTCAGTAGTTGGTGTCATATCTTTTATTCGTCTTCTTTAATTTTTTATCTGACTTTTATGCATTCCATTACCCTTTTGTAATTTAATGCTTTTATTTTTCAATTTTTGTTTTCATTTAGCTTAATTTTTGATTTTCTCTTTTTATGTATCTTCTTAATGTAAGTAGGTAGCCTGATGTTATTGTTAAGTGCTTTAAAAATAAAGATTTTTCTTTTAATGACTTTTTTTCTTTGTCTTTGAAAGTGCCCAAATTCATTACCAAAAAGTGAAGGACAAAAAAGTTCATATAGAATGTTTATAGTTTGGTTTCCAAATGTACAGAATGTATTTTTTTTAAGTTCTCAGTGGTGTTTTAGTTATGATTATGAAGTTTTTAACCAAAATTCCGTAACCAAAATGTCTTAAAAAGCCATATTTCATGTTTATCTGAAGCCTCCGTTTCCAAAATCTCCTCTAAATGGGCGTGGCCATTGGAGCTGAGCTAAGTAGCTCCGCCCTTGATGCCACCTTTCTGACTAAATCAGTGTCTAGCATGATAATGACAGCGAACTGACAGTCTCGATTCCCAAAAGTTTCTCTTCGGTGATAAACTGTGAAAACTGACATTTTTGGTTCCAAATCGCCACTTTTGAACAATATTTACAAAAACCTTGCTTACTAAAATTAGCCACGAAAAATAACTTTGATAAGTACATGAAAAATGCTTTGAGTTGCATTGCAGAATTTGAGCAGCACTGGCTGAAATGACTATTCACATGTAATTTTCCAAATACTCAAATTAATCCCAAACTTAATCCATCCTCAGAGGATGGGTTCCTCTGGGGGGGGCGATTCGTGCGCCACCTTAGGTCCAGTCTGAACCAAATCGCCCGACAGGAGCCGGGACGGGTTCACCACCATGGACAGTTTGCCGTAGGGCGCATGGATCCCGATCACTGTGCCAGCTTCTGGGAGCCAGCCCGCTCCGGCCTCCTAAACTTTATATTTTTCTAATTTTCATTAATATAAAAAAACAAAAAAAAGGTCCTCCAATTTCATTCTCGTTTTTATTTTTACCCTCATTCATTCGGGACCTTCACTTTAAAGTCAGATGAAAATCAGGTTTTTGGGGTTTTTGACATGTACTTGTGGCATTTTTCTTATAGAAGAGAACAAATATAATTTGAAAAAAACATTTCATTTTTGCATTTGAGTATTTCTCCTTTTAAATGGCCGTCAAACCGAGGCTGGGTCTGAATGAATGAGCTGTTGGGACGTCCCCCTAACGAGTAATCCGCATCAATCTATCAAATTCATGCTGGGTTTAATGTCTAAAGTGTTCAGTGGAAACATAATCCTCCATCAGTCCACTCATGTTGCAGCTGATCCTCCGTCCGTCCGTCAGGTCTCACAATTTTATTTAGTATAAAACCAACAAAATCTAATTACTTTCATAGGAAAAAAACAATGCTGCCTAACTTTAGTTAATAGTTAACAGTTTGTGGACCTATGAGCCACACAATATTAGCACTCTGATAACAAATATTTGACAAAATAAATATCAAAAGATAAAAGTTCTGCTCGTCTACCGTAAGCACAAATATACCGATAGCAAAATGACAGGCGTTCTTGGAAAACCTCAAAATAAGAGCAGCAGACAGGGGGGAACAGAAGAGGAGGAGGTTCTGAAGTTCCTGTTGGTCTCCAACTCGTCGTTTCTGTGCATCACAGTCCGATGAACGAGTGGGACCCAGAGTCCGCTCATCAGTCCGAGCTGAGCCGCTCGCTCCAGCTGCCGCCGGGAGAAATCCGCCTTTTAAGGCTCCTCCCTCTGCCTCGGAGGAGTCGGCCCCGTTCCTCCCGCGGGAAGGGACGGGCGTCCGAGGCGCGGCCACCGAGGCGCGACCGGGGAAACTTGGCGACAGCTCAACTCAGCAGTTGATGGAGGCACTGTCGGCTTTGGCCTTCCCCGCAGAGGTGATGATGTTCATAAGGCAGTGTCCGAACTCCTCCAGGATCAGCCGCTCCGCTTCGCTCGTCAGCTGATCCGTCTGCTCGGCTCTTCTGGCCTTATCCAGCAGACACTCGCACGTCGCCTCCACCACCTCCTTCGTTAGGAACGTGTACGGAAGCCTGCGCGGAACAAGAGTATCATGACTCTGAATTTCTGATGATTGTCAATTATTTTTTCTAAGGCAAGCTCCTGTTCTTTGTTGCATCATCATCCTGAAAAAACCCCGCTATTCTGCAATTTCCACATTAATCCGCTTTTCAAAATCTGTATTGACAAAGAAATAAACACATTAAAAATATTTTTTTAAGCTGTCTTTTTTATTATTTACCATTTATGACAAAGAACTTATTTTAATCCCATAGCTTGTTTTTAGCCGTCTTATATTTGAGCTATTTAGCTTAAAGCTCCTTACTGTAAACACAAATTCATCTCAGCTTAATGAAAACTACTGAACAAGATTAAGATTTAAAAAACATGTTTTTTTTAAAAAATCTTTTCGGCTTTATTTCCCCCAAAAAGTTTAACTTTTATATCCACACCATCATTTTCCTTTATTGGGGCATTTTTCCACATTTTTAATTTTTTATTTTATTTAGCAGAACAATAAACACTTGTTAATGAAAAAACAACATATTTTTTTTTAGCTTTATTGAACATTTCACACTTTTTTTCCAGTCGTCTTAAATTGAGATTTTGTGCTATTTTTTTGCATCGCCTTGTTTTCCTGTTTTCTGGGCCGTTTTTCCTAATTTTCTAGATTTTTGTGCTCTCTTGTATTTAGCAGAACAATAAGCATGCAATAAGGACAATTAACCTTAAATATAGAATTTAACTTAGCTCTTTTTTAGCTTCGTTGAACATTACAAACTTGTTCTGGGACCCACAGTGACAGCAGTTTAACATAATACTCTGTCCACTAGGATTGCAGTAAATACACACAATCTTATTTTTGAGGAAAAATGGGTCTTGGTTCTTACGAGTTAAATTAAGATTTAGTAATAAGTTTAAATATTTCACATAATCATTTCACCTCGTTTTGGAATTTTCTGATTTTTTAAGGTTTTCTCTCTTCGAATCAAAATCTACCCTTAACCTAACTTTTTTTTTTTGCTTTTGACATTACATACTCTTTTTCAGCTGTCCTACACTGTTTTTGGCAGCCATAACTTCTTGCACTAATACCCAAAAAAAGATGACATGAGTCTGATCTTATCTGTTACATGCGTAATTTTTCTGTTTAAAGCAAGAAAACAGCATCAGAAGGCCAGAAATGTGTTGACTGCTTATGTATTTGTAAGTCAACAGAAGTATTAAATGCAGAAAAAAAAAAGGTTTTGGTGCAACATTTTCAGATAAATAGAGCCCAAAACCATTTTCTTTGTTTATTTCTCATCCGTGTAAAGTTCTCCAGGCGTTTCCGGAGTTTTCCGGCAGCCGTTCTCACCTCCCGCTTCCGCTGGAAATGACCGGAGTGGTCCTCATGAGCAGGTCTGAGATCTGCGAGGACAGCTTGGTCTTTGCTGCCGTCTGCTGCTGAACCCTCACTTCTGCTGCGTCCGCCAGGTGCATCAGAGTCTTCCTCTCCGGGCTTTCCTCAAAGTTTTTGCACCCGATGCATTTGCATATGGATGAGCACATGATCTTTGCCTTGGAAGAAAGAAATGTAAACACAATTAATGCTTCAGCAGTTTGTTTTTGTATGTCCCTGCTCCCCTGGTCAAAGCTTCACGTCACAAATTCTTAATACATAAAGAAAAAGAAAATCTTAAAATGGCAACTTTTCAATTAGTTTATCTCCATAGCAACCATTTACTTTCTTGGTTGCCTGGGGGTGACGAACAGCTTGATGTAATTTTTAAAAGATTTGGCAAAAGTACATTTGTGGATTTCCTTAGCAACAAAGGTTTCTTATTAACCACACCCACATTCTCATGTATTAAAATCACGTTATATCGTCTTTTTTAGCTTGAGTCATTTATTACGCTTTCACAAGTACCAAAAATGCAAAAAATTCATTTTCACTGGGTACAAGATGCGTGCGAATCTAGTGAAGATTTGCGTCTGTGGCGCTTAAAGGCGAAGAATAAAAAAACTAAACGGACGGCTGCGGGACAGAATATAGCGGGAAAGACTTAGCAGAGATGGTGAGAGTGGGAGCAAACGCACCTCGTAGCACTCGCAGTAGTTCTTCAGGCAGCCCGACCGCTTGCAGTTGCAGCCTTTGCTGTGGCGGCGGTCGGACTCGCCCTCCTTCCCTTTACCGATTTTGGGTTTGAAGGCCTCTGGATTTCGGTCCAGACACGTCTGCGGAGAGACATTTTCCATCAGCAGAAGCGGGGACTGGAAAGCGCACAAAGCGACCGCCAAACCCCACCTTGATGGCTTTGAGGCGCTCCGTCTCGTGCTCCAGGTTGTTGAAGCAGTTGTTGCAGTTGCACATGTTGCAGAACTCTCCGTTTGCAAAGCAGTCGCAGTACCTAAGAGACGGGAAAGACCTTGTTTTACTCAGGATACCGGGCTAAGAGCTTGATTTTATTTGATCATAATCAGTCAAACTTTATCGCAGATTACAATCAGGGGAAACCGCCAGGCTCCACACAGTTCTTCCAAACCCAGTGAAAAGATTTTGTGGTTTTTTTGGTAGATGGAAAAATAAATACAATTAAAAAAGGTACAGCAAGAAACTTACAGTTTGAGACACTGAGACTTTGTGCAGTTGCAGGGTTTCCTTGGTCTTGATGTGGTTTCAGCTGCTGAAACACTGAAAAAGCAGAAGTTCATTAAAACCAAAGTTGATGAAAGGAAGATGAGACAAACGCTGTAACTTCTTCATGAAGCGGCTCCAGAAATTCATTCATCATGGTTTCTTCAACATAAACATCGATGATCAAGGTTACCTGCTCATGTTTGCCATAAAGCCCCTTGTGCTATCTTGTGGGGTCAAAATGACCCCACCCTTACATTGAGGTGTTCTCCCTACCATGACAAAGGTGCATAAAGGTTGGAGAGGATTTCATGGACACCAGTGAAGATAAAAAAAATAATTGAGGAAAACCGGTTCAGAGCATTGTCTAGTGGGTTCAGATGACCCCACTCACAACATTAATGTGCCTTGGATGGCACAAGGGTTAAAAGAAACCTGAAAGTTTTAGACAAAAAGCCTCTGCGTTATCATTACTGTGATTTCTAAGTATAGCATGATGGATTTTGATCTTTACAACATGTTCATGGATGTCCGTCTCATTTTTGAAGTTTTGAATGGGCTAGCCCCTCCCCCCTTGTTAGATTTTATATGTTAAAAAAGCAAATGTTGGAATAGGCACCAGGGCTATGACTTGAGGGGACTGTAATGTACAAAAGCGCAGTACTAAATGTAGCCACAGTGGTGACAATCAGAGGCACACAGTTACTGAACACGCTGCCGCAGCACATCAGAAACCGTGAAAACGATCCTACCTTCCAAAAAGCTCATCAACAACGGCTGAAAACAATCCAGTCCTGCAGACATTGATGATATTGTTTTTCTTGGGTTTTTATAGACTTGTGTTTTATTTAGGCCTGCACAATTAATCGCCAATTTATCGTTATCGCGATTTCAAGCTGTGCAATATCCATATCGCAAAAGTCGCAAAAAATGGTAAACGTTAAAGGTGCTAAAACAATCTTATGGCAACTCGAACTATTTAATGAATTGAATAAATCCCATTATCCATTTGACCAATCAGATGGAGCCCTTCAGGTTCTTGACCAATCGGATGGAGCTTTTATGCTAGATGTTCCCCTCCTAATTAGACGAAGGTCATTTGGAGCATAATTTAAGGTATTTTGACTCTTATTTAAATTAAACTTTTGCAGTAAAATGGAAATGTTTTTGTTGTTTTTGCTATTTGTTCATTTTTCGCAAGTTATATCGTCATCGCAATACTGATCACTAATATCGCATATCGCGAGTTTTCCTCATATCGTGCAGCTCTAGTTTTATTGTAAATAACCTTTGTAAATATCTTTATCACTAATATTGGGCTTTTATATAGCATATTTATGTTGAAGCAGCTGCTGCAACTCTGATTCATATGCAATGTCCTGATTCAAATAAACTAAACTAATTCCAAATACATTTCAATGAGTTGCTGTCTCGCCGTAGCTCTGCTACTCCCATAATGCCCCGCTACGGTGGCTGTCTTGATCCAGATGTTCCACTCCGAGTATAGAGCCTGTTCAGACCGGAGTCCGGTTGGAATGGAGACAACCTCGAAAGATGAGTCAGAGGGCGGTTTCTGATCCCGGACCAGGGTCCGCTTGGTTGCATTCGGACTCAAAATTTGGTGCGGATTATCGCGGGGAAACTAACTCTGGTTCCCTTTAGACGAACCAAATGTGCCTGAATTCAGCCTTACTGCGACATAAATCATGATGAGCTCCAGCTTTTTTGTGTGTCTGCAGCTCACCGTACCCCCCCCCCCCTTACCCATTAAGGGGCAGTTTGGCTTGAGTCTGCATCCCGCTGGACGCCTGGAAACCAGAGCTGCTGGCAAGAGTCACGAACGGAGACTGCTGGAGCTGAAAGACCATAAAAAAAAAAAAAAAAAAAAATCAGACGATTTGACACGGAAAGCCCAAAAAGACCGGACCTGAAGAGGGGCGGCACTTACCTGGGCGACATACTGAGCGGGGAGGACGGCGTAGCCCATGTTCCCGCCTCCGGGGGCCGGAGCCAGGACGGTGCCCAGCGGCAGGTTGGTGAGGTTGGGCTGGATGGCGGGCATGATGAGGCGCTGCTGCGTCTGAGGGGTCGCCACCACCTGTGCCGATGACGTTAGAGGTTTCGGCACCACCTGGAGGAAGCAGCATCATCAGGTATTTGCTAATGTCACCAACATGGGTTTTAAGCCCATCTTCAATCAAATTTCAAACCCCAGCTGATGCCCCCCTCCCCTCCTCCAACTGACACTATTAAGTGACAGGAATATACTGGACAACCTGACAAGACGTTTCTGAATCCGACCAGTGAAAAATCCTTTGAACTGCTTTGTATGAACACTAAACATTTTTAAAGAACACCCTTTTCACATTGGTTCGTTTCTCAGGTGAGGTGCTCCTTCCTTCATCGCTGGACTCACCTGTTTCATGGCTGGAGCTGGAACGACAGGGACCGACATCCTGACTCCGGTGCTGCCCACCATGGGTTTCCCTGCAGAACGTCCAGAACCGTGAGTTTGCGGTCCGTTTGTGGCCAGCGGCGGCGGCGGCCCGCCTTCTCACCTGTCTGCATGGAGCTGGTGCTGGGCTGGCCCGGGCTGCTGGACGTGGTCGCCGTGACGAGCCGGACGTAGTGAAACCTGCTTCCTGGAACCTGAATCTGCTGCACGTTCTGCTGGGTGGTCAGCGGGATGATGGTCTTGAACTGGGAGCCTCCGACTCCTCCCACGGTCACCGACTGGACAGGTTTGACGTTCTGGGTGGAAAGGTAAGGGAAAAAAGGTCAGCGCGGATCGGAGGAGAGCGTCGGCTGCAGGCGAGCTCCACGCTCACCTGAGCTGCAGGCTGGCTGGTGGCCACTTTGACCGGAGAAACAGCGGAGGACTGCTGGACGGCGAGGATCTGCTGGCCGAGCGCCACGTTAACGGGCAGCGCGACGGACTTCTGCGAGGAGTTGGAGGGGGGAGAGGCCACGGAAACCACGGTAACCTGCCAGCAGGAGTAAAACCAGAAGATTTCAATAACCCCAACGCTCTGAAGCAGGAAGAGCTTCCAAAAACTCGCGGCTGAGAAATAAGCTATAATGAGATGTTTTTCCAGTCCTAAAGGAAAATCATTCAGAAACTAATCGCCCATTTCCCCTTTTATAAAGACGTCTATGATCTGATGTGTATGATATACGTCATTCATAAGTGTTTCTTGCGTTCGCCATTCGTCGATGTGCGCAGATGTCGGCGAGGGTTTCGGCGGACGGGTCTTAACGCAAATTCAGTTTTGAGCTGTTTGAAACTTTCGGTTGGTTGAGAATGACGCAGTTTACGCATATTTTACATCGTTTATACGCAATTGTGCGAGACCCCTGCGCAAATTTGTGGCATTGCACACGTGTGCCACCGATGTATACGTTTGATATCACGCATACGGCGCACAGATCGCGTTAAAGTTACCTAATTGATGCATGAATCACTGATGAATGATGAACAGCGCAATAATCACACACGGCTCATGTTCTACATTGATTCTTTGCGTGGTTTATTCGTAGTTCCTCCGTGATTTCAACATGGTTCAATTGTCATCCATCTGTGAAAGTTTCACGTAAAGACCAGAACTTTTCTCACAGGAAAAAGCCTGATCCTGTTATGAAGACTGGAATCCTGTGTTCCTCAAGCTGGATTTAGACTCGTGTAAAGCAGCGGTCCCCACCTTTTTATCGCCACGGACCGGTATGACGTCACACAGAGTTTTCACGCCCCGGTCTTTAAGATGTAGGCGGATGAATATTGTAGCAACGCGACGATGATGAAGGAGAAACAGTGGCGTGAAGAAATGAACCCCGAGCTTTTATTTTGACAGCCATGACATTGTACATCATCCTCTCCCCTTCCCACACTCATGGTGTAAAGAAGAAGTACTGTCTATTAATTGTAGCTTTCTTTTTTGGGAGTTGAAGGCTCCTCTTCTGTCTCCTGGCTGGGCCTTTTCACCTCGGCAAAGAAACTTTCCAAAGACGTTTGTTTTTTACTCATTTTGGTAGCTCCTGGGTTTTATTTTAGGGGTAACCTGTCAGGTGACCAAAGGAGAGCAAGAGTGACAGACGGATGGAACAGGCAATTGGGCAATTTTTCAAAAGAAAACATTTTTCAGATTCCAAAATAAATAAAACGGAAGTAATGCAAGTTGTTTATTCTTTCTGTGCGGCCCGGTACCAAGTGACCCACGGACCGGTGGTTGGGGGCCGCTGATGTAAAGGACTTAAATGATTCCGTTTTGTCCTTTTACCTAAAAGAAGTTTTATTTTTTAAGTTCTAAAACACAAAAAACGCACACAAAAAGAGAATAAAAAACTGCTCGTCAAACACTCAGCAGATCGTTCATCGTGGGGGGGTATTTGTAGCCCCCCGCCGGTTTCATGAATGGCTCAGAAAAGTGTGCAGTCTTGCCTTGCTGGGGGTCTTGAGTGGAGAAATGGCGATCTTCTTGCTGGCGATGTTCTGCAGGTTAGTGTTGTGAGGCTCGGACAGAGCGATGGTTCTGGGTGGCATCACGGGGGACTGCGTCTGCGTCACCACCCGGCCTGCTGGCAGATGGGGGGGGTGACTAAATGAGCGTTTGGTGGACAAAGACGCGGGTCGGGTCTGCAGAGAGCTCACCTGCGATCACAGGGGTGACGGACGTCTGCGGACTCAGACTTTTGCTGTTGACCGTTTTGGTGATGATGAACTTGATGGGAGCCGCAGAGGAGACCGGAGTTTTCTTAGGAATCTGAGGACGAATATGAATGTCAGATCTGAACACAAACAGCCATGAATTAGCTTTAAAAAAGGGATTGATGCAACCCATCTTCATGCAGGAGAAATGAAACGTTTCAAAAGAAAAATATATTTGTATATAAATAAACTGGTGTTTTGGGCTCTATTTTTTGTGATTTTTTTTTTTTGAAGAACTCCAAACCGGATGGGCTCCAACCCTTATCTGCTCATGGAATCTATAAAATAGACTCAAAAGTTAATAAGCCACAAAGTGTCGCATCGTCACGATTTTGCGAGTCTGTTTTGTTCTTCCTACACAAACATTACAGAGCAAAACCCTGGAAAAGTATTAAATATTGACCGTCGTTCTAACTTTTGGTGGAGCATCATCCCTGCTGCGCACACAACAGACACTGTTCAAGACCGGCAATGATGTCACATGACCGCTGTCACCCAATGTCAATCATGTCCTGGTAGCCAATGGGCTCAAAGCCCCGCCCCCATGGAAAATTCGGGGGGAACGCCAGGAAAAGTTCTGAATTGAATTGAACTGAAAGTAAAGAAACGAAAAACCCAAATATGAAACTAAAAAACAGCAGCTGTTATTAATAAGCCTTTTTTTTAAGATTAATAAGCTTTTATTAAAGGTTCAAATCTAAAACTTCTTTCAAGTCAAAAATAAATGTTTTTCAAATTTACAGTCTGCTTATTTATTCACTTAAGTTGATTTTCATCTGATCCCATATTTTTAATAAAGTTTCATAGTTTGAATTTTTCCTCATTTATACACACATTTAAAAAGCGATGCTTCACTCCTGAATTTCACCGCACGTCTCTGATGTTTGATGGAAGATTCAAGGACATCGGCGATGACCTGAAGACTGATCAGACGCAGAGCAGGAAACCAACAGCAGCGCCTGAAGTCATCATCGTCTTCATTTATGCAACCAGGCCTTAAAAAACCAGGAATCTGGATCGTCTCCAAACTGGAGAATGTGATCTGGATCGTTTTAGACCAGAGATTTTCAACAGAAAATACTGCAATTACAACAGTGCAAACTATTTGATCGCTGCAAAGATTCAAGATATTTTAGCCAGGTTTAAAGTTGTTTTAACTAAAACTTTCCGAGCTTTGCGGGGGAAAAATCTACACAGGTGAGAATTTTTTGCCTCGTATGGATCTAGAAATAAGGAAATTATTATTTAAATGAGTCCAAATAATGTTTATTTAAACTCAACTTCAAAAAAATTAAATAAAATTTATCAAAATTTATTAAGACAACTTGTTTAAAGATTCTCCTTTTTATCTAAAATGAGTCATTTCTACTTATTACAGATTTTTTTTTGTCACTGTAATGAAAATACAATTAGGTTCATAAAAACTGAAAATAAACCATAACTTAAAACTGGCAAAGAAATACTGCTATCAAGAAATAAAAACCCTCGTCACCTGGACTGTTCAGTACCTGGTGTTTCTCTCTGAGTCACGCTGGTTAAGCTTTTGGCTAAAGAGGTCCTGGATCGATCAATCGGATCGTTCAAAATGAACAAATATTGACTGGGAATCGCATGGCAACCTCTAATTATGATGTGTATCAATTTTTGCTTTTAAAAATGCATTGTTATACCTCTAATTTGTTTAATATACATTCTTCATCATGACTAAAATGCCACAAGGACAAGAGTGGGTCTTCAGGTTCTCACAGTCCTGCTGATGGGAGTTCAAAGGTCACAGTAGCAGCCTCTGCGCTCAGGGTTACCTGTATAGTCTTGAGCTGCTGGGTTTGCACTGCGGTTACTTGGTTGCCTCCACTCCCCACCACTGGCTTCAGTTCTGACCCCCCAGCAATCGTGACCACTTTAAACTGTGGAGCCGGAACCTTGCCGTCTCCTGAGGCCTGGACCACGCCGGGTTTGCTGGCCGCATGCGGCAGCTGCAGCACTATCGGCTGTCCTGACTTCCCTATGGTCGTGACCAGCAGCTTCTGTCCTTCCTGCTTGATGACCTGCGGCGGCCCCGCAGACTTTGCAGCCTCCGCAGCTTGAGACGAGGCCACCTTGTTGAGGATGATCTGATGGTTGACAGAGGAAATGGTGAAGGGAGCGGTGAGCTTCTGTAAGCCGCCCGTGGACATGCTCGTCCCGGTCACGCTGTCCGTGGTTTTGGTGGGGGCCGTGGAGGTGGCCAGGCCCGGTTTGAGGGTGACCAGGCGCGACGGGCCGCTGGAAATGAGGATGGAGGAATGTCTGCTGGGGCTGAGCGTGGAGTCCGTAGGCGTGAGCTGGGTTTGGGAGTTACCCGTCGGCGCTGCATCTTCGGAGACGCTGGGATTTTGCGGGACGTCCGTTTCCATGGGAACTGTGGAGTCGTAGCAGGGCTCCGCCTGGACCGCGGCGCTGTCGGGCTGAGAGTGAGGCGCCTCCTCCATGGCCTCCGTGTCCATGATCTCATCAGGAAGGAGGCTGTTCAACTCGGGGGACACCACGTCCATGTTTGCAGCGTCTACGCTCTGTCAATCCTGGAGAAACAAAAAATAACCTTAATGCCGAAAAATAGAAGAAAAAAAATACACATCTATTTCAGAACCTGCTTAATCCTTTAAGGTCACGGGCTTACATACATAAGCCACCCCAGCTACTGTTGGGTGAACACCACACACATGCATTCCCAACTAGACGCAATTCAGAGGTACAAATGAACCTCTGTAGCATGTTTTTGGAGTATGGGAGGAAGCCAGAGTGCCCAGAGAAAACCCACAATGCACAGGGAGAACATGCAAACTCCCCACTGTATGTGAACGTTTGTGTATGGTGCTGTGATGGACTGCAACCCTCATGTCTGCACAGGATGAGAGGAAAGGTGGATAGATGGATGGATGCTGACAGATTTAGTCTTTAAAAAGCTCTTTTCCTCAGACTGTATAATGTGCTCTACACATAAAACTTTGCCTTTAACTGTCAAAACGCGTCAAATTTTAGGGAAACATTCAGAGATTGAATTAAAGCCCACCTCTAAACAAACTGACAGCAAGAACAGACTAAGAAAAGTAAACACAGCTAGCAGAGGTGTGGAGGTAGCCACACATAACATGGCCTGAATCGCACATTCTCCATGAGATTTGAACTAAACGTTTTCTTAGAGAAACTTCGTTGGCGAGGGGAGGGGGTTCGGAAAATTTTACAATAAAATACACCAAAATATGTCAAAGGGGGAACTTTTATATACATTTGGGATGCAGAGGTCACAGAAATTAGGTCATTTTTCATGGATTAGGAAAAAAAAAAAGATCAGCCAATCAGAGGTACAGAAACAATATATCATTTAAAAAAAAACATTTTGATCCAAGACTCTGTGTATTTCTGCTTTCTGCAGTATGGATCGTATCTTCAGTTCTGCTGACTCTGTGGTCTCAGCCTCCATAGTTTGCTGAATTTAGTCAAAATTCACCTCTGCATTAGTCGAAGCATCTCTGCAAATCTGCGTTACTCTTTACTGAGAGAGAGAGAAAAAACCCACGACCTACATTCCTCTCTGTCAAGTCACACATGTAGGAAATGCATCCGCTACTTTCTTAAAGTGGCTGCACCGGCCACTAAATTTAAATCTCCAAGCTAGCAAAGTTAACAAAACGTATTTGGAAAGTTTTTTTTGCCAGGAAAGATCCAGACAGGAAACAAAGGATTTACGGTAAAAGAAAAAAAAACTGCATTTAACAGACATAAAACAGGAGTCTTTACTCCAAATGTGGATTATTGTAAACCCCCCCCCCCCACACACACACAATAATAAAAACAACAATATTCAGCAAAAGGCTGTCTAATGTTACAAGGATGCTGCTAATAAAGTTGTTCAAATGTTAGATTTATATTTATGTTTAGAAAATATCAGTTTCAGTGACTAAAGGTCAGATGAAACTGAAGTTGGCATCTTCCACTTTGACAGTTATTTTAATGATTCCTCCAGGAAATTCTGTTTTTTTTTTTTTACAGAGGATGAAGATAAACTTTACCCTAAAAAATAAAACAAAGCTGGGAGCTAACAGAAAATCTGACGGCCACTTCAGCCTCAAACAAGCCTGAAAAATGTTGGGGACCAGACTGGAGAGGAGAGAGAAATCCCACAATTCTGCATCATCACAACATTGAAAAACAAACCAATAGACACCTAACAATAAAAATCCCATTCCAGTCATCTTCTGATCTATTCCCAAAGTGTTCCCAGTAGTCTTGTACTCATGATTCTGCCGTATTTAGCCAATAATCCAAAAACTACTGTCATTTTCTAGGACCTAGTTCCTGCAGAGCAACAGGAGTTCATCAGAATATCCCCTCCGAGTTGTGGATGGAACCACTGGTGGTGGGGGGGGGGCCTGCTCTGACTTCCCATCATCCCCTTGTTTACACTCTCTCCTTCTAGCTTACAGCCCCTCACACCCCCCAACCGAACATTACCAGTGCAACAAAAATGATGAGCAATATTGGAGCAATCCAGCCGTACAATTTGGAGCCAGTAGTTGTAGTTTTTTTAAGGTTGAGTCCATTGGCGTAATAAAGATTGCGTGATAAATGCAAATGAAAAGATCTCCTTTTGTTTCTTCTTTTTTTTAATCCTCTCTGGTGTTTCTCAACGGAGACACCCCAAACCCCACCAAGTCACGCCTCTGGTGCAGGAGTCCCGGGATGTGCACATCAGCTGGTTGTGACAGAGGCTGACAGCTGATGGTCTGTTAGGCCGCAGCGGTCCTGTGCATGGCCAACTCAACGCAAGCGCGCGAACCCTCCCCGAACCTCCCCCCACGTCCACCTGAACCCCTCCCCTGCGTCTGCGAGGAGGCGGGCCCAAACCCGCTTTCAGTCAGAACCAGAGGGAGGGGGTCTAACCGAGGACATGAAGCAACGGGGGGGAGGAAAGCGTCTACGGTCTGCGTTACTATTTCAGGCCGGCGTTGGATTTCGAAAGATCCGCCATTTTTACCTCGTCATCAACTCGGTTAGCTGCCCCGCTAGCGCAGAAAAACTGACAAAAGGTTCCGTTGAAAGCGGACACGCCAGCCGCCGGAGACGCCAAACGGAGAGGATTCACGGTCAAGCACAAAAGGCATTCCCCCGAGCTCGAGGGCAGACCCGGGAAATCCGGGGCACGCGCACAAACACCCGGAGCGGACTCTGTGACAGTGTAAACAATGCTAGCTTCCAACAATTCCTCCTGTCAGTTTGGATTTCTCTCGGACTGCAACACCTAGAACTCCGATGAACTACTTTTCCACAAACACTTTGGTTGTTTTCACATGTTTAAATGCGTTTCCGGAGGCTAATAAATGTCCCCTTTTTATTTTTGAAAACAAAAAAAAATCTTAGAGTCTAAAAATGTAATTAAATTGATTGTAACGTAGGCTTTAAAGATAACTGAAAAAACTCCTAAGATTACTAATTTTAGTTCAATTAAAAACAACGAAATAGTGGCTTAACACCCCAACAAACCAGTTGTGTTGTTTTTTGTTGCTGTATTGTTTTACTTTCATAAGCAAGCAGTTAACAGCGTATTTCTGCCCCACCGCACGAAAGTGTTTTGTTTTATTTCATTAAAAAAAAAAAGCGGAAAACGTTCGTGAAAACCCGGTTCCTCGTCGGTGGCTTCATCTTCACCCAGCAGGCAGGACAACTCTCCTAGCGAAGTTGCTGAGCTGGCTAACCCCAGCTAGCTAGCACAACATTATACCTCAACATTGAACAGCTTCCTAAGTGCGCGGCTTTCTAGTGCAAACGGTGCGGTAAAGTTCACAAGGCGGTAACAGGTAATCGTGCTTACCCGGGATTTAAACGCTGGGTAGCGTTTCCAGTTGAAGCGAGGAAAGGTAAAAGCGATTGTTCAAAATACCGCGCCGAGCGCCATTCCTCCCTGACATTTCACAGGCCGGCCACGCCCTCCTCGCGTGACACCACCGTGACGTAACTCTTAAAGGGACAGGCACCGTCATTCATCTGTCCTGAAATTTTAATCAGAATTTTTTCAGAAAAAATGTAATGTTTTTGATAATCAGATAATTTTCTGATGAAGGAGGACAATTAAGCTCAAAATTGCATTTTCGTGTATTTCTTTATTCATTTTGGCGTGAGTCAGGGGCAGGTTAAAAACATGCAGTGTGAAAAAGATCCCATTTGTGACGTAAACATTATGCTGGCCACAAGTTCCCTGCTCTATTCCTAGCAGATGTCTTTGTTTTCCTCATCTGAGCTGGTATCTGGATCAAAACTGTACAGCTGGATAGCTCCAACGTTGCTCACCATTGTCATTGCCCCCTTTAATGTTAGTTTGGGGCTGTAATATAGTGGGAGAGGAGGCAAAAAAAGAGCTCTCAGTTATGGGTGACGGGAAGGGGGGTTGCTCAACTTCCTTAGTCTCACCCACAACTGAGAGGCAAATTTCTAATCATCTAATGGGGGGAAAAATTTATTTTTAAATACCAGTGTTAATAATACAAGTTTTATTTATTTAACACACACTTTTAGGTATCTAGAAATATAAAGAAATATGTCAAATGAACATAAATAGAGGATTTCCTGCAAAAATGCACATATAAATGCTGAGACACTTTAAAGTTAGGAAAAAAGCTTTATCAAACACTGACGGTTGAAAGAAGAAACAAAACTTTGTAACATCTTAGTTTACATCATTTGATGAAATGAAACAGACCTCATAATAGAGTTTAATAACTTTAATTAAAAAAAACTGGTGATAATTTAAAAACAATGTTACAATTTAAAAAGCCATTAGATAAAAGATTAATGCTAAGTACATGATTTATTTCTTTTTAAAATTAAGTATTGACATCAAACAAGCCAAAAGAAATGTGTTAAAAATGATAAACAACTTCAAAACCAATTATTTTTTAATTATCATCTTTATAGGAAGACTAAAAAAATATCTACAAATTTGTATTTTTTCTAAAAACATCTGTTCAAAATTGTTCAAAATATTACAAAATTAAAACGGCAACTTTTATTAAAACAAACAAAAAATTATTTGTACGTGCGCGCTTCCGCGACCGTTTACGTCTCGGGAGCGCGCCTGTCTCAGCTCCGGAGGACGCCGGTGTTGTTGACGCGCCTCCACACTGGCAGGAATGGCGGCCGAAGTGAGGCAGGAGCTCGCGCAGCTCATGAACTCCAGTGGGTCTCACAAAGATCTGGCGACCAAGTACGTAGCGTGGACTCCGGGGGGGTCAAGAGATGCGATCAAAACAGCGGGAAGTGTTTGCTTTAAACGTCGTAAAAACCGTCCATCAGCAGCGGGAAAGCACAGACGAGAGGCGCCAGCTAAGCTAGCTTAGCCGTCTAGCTGTCATCTTAACCGTTAAACTTTATGAAAAATATTCATTATTTAAGGATTTGGATTCGCCTTTTTTAATTAATAACAAGCGATACAATATCGCAAATATTTCTTTTAGTTCGTCACGAAATTCTGCTCATTTTAGGAGCAAGAAGATGTAGTTTAACTTAACTGCTAATGTTCTGATCATGAAATACATTTCTTCTTCACAGATTTCACTTTTAA